>JASJUZ010000066.1:0-679363 GCA_037159825.1 Tupiocoris notatus
AAAAGTAATCGTTTCCGAAAATTATTATTTATCTGGCCGCTTTCTTAAAAAATTGCATACATAGGATTATGGCTGTAGATAACGTGTAAATCAAAAATGATCGCGATATTCTTCGTTTCGGTTGCTCACAAAAATAATTTGAAAAAATGTAGTAAATAGAATAAATACTCCCGTCTTGGAATTTATTACTCTGCAATGGATTTAGAACTTCTAATTGAACTATTCGTCCCAATTAGTGCTAAAATGAAATTGAAGTTGGCCAACAAAAAAATTAATAAAAGAGCCAAAAATCAAGATTGAATAATAGAAGTTAAATGGCTATTTGTTGCAACGCTTATTTAACAGTTTACTCCAGTTGTAAAGATCATTCGCGTTATAGCGAGTGGTTTGGGTTGTTAAAATCTCGTTTTTGCCGAGTGACCTGAAACAAGCGCTTTTAGGGCTACGTGGTGTAAGACTTGAAAAATCCTTAGTCATGCCCAGGCTCACTTGGTTTCTTGGAGAAGGGAATAAGACCGCCCCGACTTGCTTTCACTCTGACCCAAAATTATTATTAGGTACCTACCTATATAACATTGGACTCTTTACCTACAATAGCCTCGAGGGTTCGCTGCTTCCAACGTTCCAATTATATCCAGCGGAGTCTTCCTATTTTCGAATTGCGTCATGTTAAATCGCGCTTCGAGAATTGAAAAGCAATCGATTGTATCGTCAAAGGTTGACTTGAGCCTGAATCAAGGAGCAACCTTTAGGTCGTATTATGAGAAAGGGACAATCGAGTCAACGAGAAGTTGACGAGGAGACAAACTAGGCAATTTAGCGTTTTCTCCATTGTTTTTAGTAATTTCGCAATATCGGCCATCTTCAAGCCTCTCTGTAAACAAATGGTTACAGTCCAATAAATGTGGGGGTACCTTCAGAGACAATAAATTTTGGACATCCACTTCCATGTTTACTTAGTGAATCGAAGTACATAATAGGATCGTCCGATAATTCAAATTGGAAACCGAGGTTACTATTGTATAAATTTTCACAACTATTATATATTCAGAAACACTTTGAACAACTGCTACATTAAACTTTTGTGAAGAAACTATAGTAGCTAAATTCTTGAAAATAACACGTTCGCTTTTATTTTTCTCAGTTTACCAACTTTGATATGAATCTTAAATAAATGTTTCAATATTATATGATCGACAACCAACTCAATTTAAGTAATGTATATTTTATTCATTGAGAGATAAATAATAAATACAAATTATTTATCCATAGAGATATGGATTAATATATTTTATTTAATCTATAGAGGAATAGATATTTATTTTATTAAAAAAATAAAAAATACTTTGTACTTCGCTGGCTCAAACTAGAAAGTAGGTACTGGTTTACCAATGCGCACCATTTTTTTCGGTCATGATTTTAATTAAGACATTATTTATTCTCCAATTAATGCTTATTTTATCATCCACTCCTCAAATGGTCCAAACGTGAATATCATATATTTCTTTCAATTTCAACGTTTCAACTTCGGTTTTAATTTCGATTGTATGAAAAGTATACGCATAGACGCTCAAGCCTTATAGAAGGCTCACTATTGCATAATTCAAAGCACAGACGACTCTGAAGGTAGAACTGTACCGCCAGTCCTATTTTGTAAATATTTACGAGTTATAAACGACTTCAATTTTACAGTTTGCTTCTATTAGCTGGAGCAGTTGTTATTGCTTAAATTACATGTAAACTAAGAGGGGAATTTTGGGAAACTGGGGAATTTTTAAAAATCTCTGCTTTTATCGTGTGGTTCTGGGTTTACTTATTTCTAAAAATGTCGGGTTTAAAAGAAATGCCTAATTTCCGGCAACTGGTGTGGTCGAGCGAAATTTTTATGAGAGTGGAGCGAGGTATTTTGATAATCATACGTGAGCCCAAAAATACTACAAATCAGCTATGAATAATTTGAAGTTTTTTGCAAACAACGACGATCTTCATCAGAGCCGAAGTAAGTTTTTTATAGAACCGTTATTATGATAAAACTCGGACCATGCCTGGTCCTTGAACCTGATCCTACATAAGAAACCGGTTCGTAACAACAAAACACAAAAGTTGTTTTCGCGGTGGTTTTTACCTCAGAAAAATAAAGGGATCCGCCACTGGAAAGGACAAGATCATTTACTGCAAAAAACGGGTCGGAATTTCAAGATGGCGATGAAAACATGGTTACCTTGAAAAATGCGTGCCATCGCGCGGGGAGCTCTGCTGACTACGAAAAATTTATTTATAGATGAGGCTGTACGGGCCAAGTTTGCATAGGTACTAAAAAAAATGCTTTTTTTTAAACATCAACTTATTATACTTATCCATCGAAAAATAATTGAACCCTCTAGAGAATCCTGAAATAGGTACTCGAATTAAATCACGAAAATTTTAAAAATGGATACATTTTAGAGAAAAATGCTTTGATAAGAAATTCGAACGATGTTAAATTCGAATAATAACATGAATAATTTGGGTATTATTTGTCTCTCATTTTTATCGTGAAATTTCCCTAATCCTCGGGACTGGAAAGCATGACAAATTCAAACAGTAGCTCCTCGAACGACCTGTTCAATTCAAAATAAATCTTCCTACGTACAAATTGTCTCACATATTGCGGAATAGTTCACCCATGGAAATTCAGTGAGAGTCAACAGATGTTCGTATTCCTATTTCTCTCTCCGAGCTTTGGTTCACAACAACCGACGACATTAGCGTTTGATCAACGTTAGCAAATCTTCCGGGCTACTTCGACACCGCTTGAAAATCGAAGGTGCGGATATTTACAAAAAGGTCGAAGTTGTTATGCTCCTCGGGTGACCTCTTCGATGTTGTGACATACTCGCCGCAATTCTGAGGACAAACTTGGATCAGATGAGGCCAGATTTGCATCGGGATTCCGCATATCGTGAGCCAGCACGGAGCGACGCTTTTTCTCGTCAGATTCTCCCACTGGCGTCATAAGTAGTGTTTTTTATATAAAACCTCTCTCTAAGCAGGGCTCGGGCAGTAAATGGATTTCAGGCCGTAACGCCTTCGACTTCGAATGAAGAAACACGAACTGCCCAGAGTTGTGAAGTCGTCAATCGCATATGTATAGTTTCCGCAGGTCCATTTGTGATTCTATTCGATTTCATTTTTGGTTTATTATTCAATAACAAACCATTGTAATTGCCCAAAAAAATTTTTTTCTAACCCCCTCAAAATTTTATTTTTTACGTTTTAATGCACGTAGAATCCGAATATCCAATAAAGAAAATTCTGTCTGTCCGTCGTACGCCGTAAACTTTTTTGACAAAACTAAAATTGCTAAATTCTTGAAATTTCCACCAAAAATAAATTTTGGTCTGACATTGGCTCAATTCATTCGCCAAATCGCTACCTCAATTTTAATGGCATTTTTCGGGGTTTTAAGGGGGAGAAAGTTCATATTTTCCAACGTTTCTCAGAAAAAGGTGTATTTGGTATCAATTTCTACAGATTTTTGAACGCTGAATCGAATGAGACAATCGCAGGGTCAATAACTTTATTGGTATTGGGGCTTTTGAGTTGAACTTGGGAGATTTTCACAAATTTGGCATGAGCAAACATGAATAACTCGAGAGTTCTTGAAGCTATAAAAATCGTTCTATACTCGTTGGAATGCTTGTCGAACACTCTTTTCAGCTGTACGTTCACTAAGGTTCGGAATAATTACAATCACAAATGGATAGAATCCTTGAATAATTATTAAATCGAAGGAACATTCAACCACTGTACAATCATTTGCAGCGTTTTTACAATCGAGTGATGAGGACATTTGATTGCCCAACTAAAACATACAACTTATTTCCCCTTCGTTTTAGACGTAAAATTGTTCACTTTTTTCATTTTCTGCGCAAATCGTACCGAAATGAATAAATTTTTTCACCACGATCAAAGTACGATTCAATTATGCTAGCGAAACTGCGTTCACGTAACAGTGTTATACTAATTATAATTCACCAGTCGACTCACTTTCATTATTGTTGGCGTTTGATCCTTTTGGCGTGACCTCTTGACGTGCCTTGGCCACCTCGTACGTGTAATTATCGTACACGAATTTGCTCTTCTTCCTCTTTTCAGACTGACGTTGCTCGTACAAATCGACGAACGTCGCCGCTGCAACCAGTAGACCGACGGCAACTGTCACGATCCTGAACACAGAAATGGCGCAATGACTATCAATCCGTACGGTTTCAAGATCGAATAATTTATTAGTCGGAATTGAGCAACAATTTTCGCCGGCTATTTTCCGAGCGTAGCGAATTTCTCGTTTAATACTGTCAGCTCACAATGACGTAATAACCTTGCGAGATTTTTGACGAATATAATAAACCAGGTGTGCGAGGTTTTTTAGAAAAAATTGTATTTGGTATCAATTTCTATAGATTTTTGGACGCTGAATCGAATGAGACCATTGCGGGGTCAATAGTTTTATTTGTTCTCGAGTTATCGCAGCTTTTGTGATGAACTTGGGAGATTTTCAGAAATTTGGCACGAAGGTATAAATAAAATTTAGCTTTTAATTTTGAAATTAAGAAAAATGAAAACGACTAAAATTACAATAGTTGCTGCGGAATTTTCCCCGATAGTTACCAATCTGTTTTTCGGTGGGAACGTTCACAAATGTTCGGAATAATTACTATCACAAATGGATACTCTTCCTAAATCATTATTGAAGCGAAGGGTATAATAAACAACTGTACATTCATTTGCAGCGTTTTGTTTTAGCTGTATTTTTCCACGTCGGGAATTTTGGTTATTTTGTAAAATCATCGTCTCTGATTGAGACCATAATTCACGGTAGATTCGACATGGGGTTGAGGTAGAGACATTGATTGCGACGTTATCTCATATTTCGTTTTTATATTTCTTCTAGCGCTTTCGCCGCTCTGGGCCTCTTCAGGAAACTCTTCTATATAAAAGTTTTTTAAAATTAGGTCCAGTAATAGCTCCACAAGGTTGGGATTGTCATGAATTGGGAATATTTTTTAAAACACTTCCGTTTTTTCTCAAAAATGACTAGAGCCAGTCGTATAATATATTTGAGTCGTATTATTTTAATGTTAAATTCGCCCCGTTGTAGTCACCCCTGCATTTAAATCTAGTCCCCTATTTATTTTAATTTATTAGACTCTAGGTTTAAAAAACGGAAGTATTTTAAAAAATATTCCCAATTCATGACAATCCCAACCTTGTGGAGCTATTACTGGACCTAATTTTAAAAAACTTTTATATAGAAGAGTTTCCTGAAGAGGCCCAGAGCGGCGAAAGCGCTAGAAGAAATATAAAAACGAAATATGAGATAACGTCGCAATCAATGTCTCTACCTCAACCCCATGTCGAATCTAATGGATACGCGTCAAACCACAACGTAAATTCACGGTATGTGACGGTAACCATTAGAAGCATATGATTTGACAAAGTAACCAATACTCCCCACGGTCTCCGTGGAAAAACAAATTTAAAAGCAAAATCCCCCTATTTTCGCCTGACTTTCCCTTTCGCTTGTTGCATTAGTTTTTAGACAATTTCTTCCGCCCATCGTTCCAATGCACTTTTAGGTTAATTCCGTGCAGAGAAATTCGCTCCTTTTTCCGTCGACAGTCGTTGCACGAATATTCGTGACCAGCTCCACAAATGAAGACCGCGTTTGCTAGGTAGCGCATTAATTGCACAGGAAGTTTCAAAGTATGTAGGAAAATCGCGAAGCGGTTAACATATTCAGAATCTGCGCAAGGCAGCCGAGTATAATGACATGATATAATAATTGCGCAATTCTTTCACCACGCGTGCGTTTAGCTCTGCGTACTTGCGCAAGGTTTTGATAAGACGAGGCAAACTAATTGCAATGCCAACAAGGACGAGCCGGAAATTAGTGGTGGTGATTTGACAGTACTAACTTCCCTTTTGAATTTTACTCGTATTTATAGATTATAAGTGCATTTTATGAATTGCAGAATTTCTGAAAAATTCGATTATTCGATAAATTTTCAGGACAAACTTGAGAAAATGGCGACGAAAAAATGTCACTTTCTGGGGCATTAAAATATGTACAACGGGTGGGAATCAGAAAATTAATGCAGTGAATTCTGCAGTGAGAAGCAAAGGAATAAATTATTGTACAATCGTTTGCAGCGTTTTTCTTTTCGGGTTCCCTTGCTTTAAAAATATCCGACTCACTGAACTTTATCGTATCGTTCTCCGCGGTATAAATCTATTTCTTACATTTTTCGATTTTCGAGTGCCCTGGCGAATTTTTCGTTTTTATTGGTTTATACCTGTCCGCCGACTCAAACATTGAATTACTGTGTGATCTACGCAGACCTCTGGTTATAAGAATTCTTGCGCGAGTTATCTCTCTTCCTTTTATAATTTCACACGGCCCAGATATTATGAGGAAAACGTTGATATGAAAACAGTTTCGTCTCATCTCCGCACTCGTTGGTCTTTCGTTGAAAATCCGTCGGATGCAACTGATTCAAACCGGGTTTTTACCACCTCGAATCCACTTGGGATTTGTAATTCTTTACCGCTTTTGATTATCCCGTTGCTCATAATCTTCACACCTGTAAGAGGAACATACGATCCTAATCGTCGAATTCTTTGGGCAAATTACCGTCTCGGATTTCACCGATTTGTAAATTTCCGAAACGTAGTTTCGAAAATCGTACGATTCATTGACACTCGAGGTTGAATAACGCCTGCTGCGCATTTTACCTCGGTTTCGACCAATTTCAACTCAGCCGGCTCGAAAGTCGGCCGCATTTCCTCAATTTATCTCAAGAGTCTCTCGTCGTAAACTCGATTTCGTAAGCTCGATTAGCATGATTGAAATTCCTGGATATTCTTTGTGCGTTCAAATAACGAGATTCCTTCTAGTATGAAGAATAATTCTTTTATTTATGTTATTTTTGCGCTGCGAGCTAGGAATAAAATACAGCTAGGCAATTTAATTTAATTAATCTCGAAATCTAATCAATTTAATTAATTTCTAATTTTGATTGATTTAATTTAATTTTAATTATTTTTTAGTTTAATTTCCATCGAAGTTGTTCTGATAATTTTTTTTTTTCTTAGCCGTTCAATTTCCACAATTATTCACTTAAGAGATTCCCTAGTTTTCGACCTTAACTACTATAGCCAAGATAGATCCCTCAATTAAGGGAATCGTTGAGCAATTAACCGTTGGGATAAGAAACCATAATTTTTAGCAGATACAACGGAAGAGAAATTAATTGCTACGAAATATGGACGGTAATCCCGTTATTATAGAGCCCAAAGATTTTTGAGGTGGAAAATGTAATTTTTTCATTGCCCACCCTTTATATGACGTACTTTTGGACAGTGTTATTTCATTCATGTCCAATACATGTTTTAAGGGAAATAGGTATGCCACTGGCCAGGTATGGACACTACAGAAAGTTTCTGATAAAATTTGACCGTTAACAATTTTTTTTTCATCCGGCTTTTCCATGTTTTTGACTTTTTTAACTCAACAAAACCGCAATAAGTCGCTTAATTGTTTTCATTTAAAAAAAATCAAATTTCCCATTCAATTATTGTATATTGTTGAATAGTAAAATATAAGAAGAGGAGAGAACTCAAAACGATCGATTTTAGAGAGCTCATGCTGACTCGTATTAAACACTGACAACCCACGATTTTTGAAGCGAAACGTAATTTTCATCCATGAATTCTATTGAAAAATTGCTTACGACTAGACTTTCGGAAAGATGAGGGCTTGAACCATTGAAAAGAAATATGTGAAAACATATAAATACCATAGGCAATCGGAAATACGAGAAATATCCGAGATTTTTCGAACTTTGCTTTTCCGACGGATTTTCCGTGTTTTCGACTTTTTTAACTCAATATAACCGCAATAACTCGCTTAATTATTTTCATTATACTTAATATATTTATTTTCATTATAATATATTTATTTTCATTATGAAAATATCCGAGATTTGACAAATTTTGCTTTTTCATCGGATTTTCCTCCTAAGGATATAATAAAATTTGATTTTACTCCCGTAATTAAGTGAGCTATTGCGGTTTTGTAGACTAGAAGTAAAAAACAATAGAAAAATCTGAAAAATGAAAACAAGTAGAGATAGGGATGGGTTAAACAAATGTTTTAAAGGACAAATTTCGTTAGGAATTGGGTATGTATACCTGTTTCCCTTACGCTTTGTTTATTAGGAAAGAAAAAATAGCATGTATCCAACGCAATATTTAAATCTCTACTTATTTATCTCTGCCTAGGTATGCTTCAGACAATCCGTAGTATCTCAAACCACCGATGAATCGGTGATAGCCGTTTTTACTCGAAGCAATTTTTAATCTCCTCCGCGGAAGGAATTCGCCAAATGACACCAAGTAAACAACAATTTTTTCTTCAAATTAGACACAGTTATTGAGATATTCGCGTAATTTGTCGATAAAACCGACGAAACGGGCAATTTGTCGATTTAACACAAGGTCATACGCTTTCGGCCGTGAATGAAAAATAATTCCTCGCAAAATGTTGTTCGGAACAATAGCAATCGTGACATGGTCTTCCTGGCCTATTAGTCACACGTTGTTAAATCCAGCGGAAAATAGCTAGGGGACATTTTCCGGCGATCAATACATCGCGTGAAAATTTAGCAAGCTATCTGCACACTTTGTTTATTAATTTGAATAGTTTTAATAATAACAAATTAATTCTTTTGGGTGTCGCTCTTTTTCTGATATTGTCAGGATGAGGAGGAGATTCAGATTGCGACTTTTTCTCCATATTTTTATTTCTCGGCCGAGATCTTTCGCCCGTTCGAGCATCTTCAGGGCTGCATAGGTCCATCTGGTACCTTATGACCCCATGAATAAAAATATGGAGAAAAAGTCGCAATCTGAATCTCTCCTCATCCTGACAATATCAACAAATTAATTGTATTAATTAATTTTAATTCTAATAAGTAGTTTATTTTAATAATTTGTTCAATAATTTTACTTACACAAGAGTCCAGAAAACGGGGTCGACAAAGATGTCATAAGTATTGTGCGGCGTTTTGATCGCCGACAAAATAACAGTACGATTCGTGCCTGTTGTTAATTGATCCGACGATAGTTTGACGATGTCTTCGGCTTCAGCTGTCGAGCACGCGACCGGCAAACAGACACCCAAAAGTAGGTGGGAATACTATAAAAGGAGAAACATATCGCATTTTACTCCAAAGCGTTGATTAATTGAGTGCAAATGAAAGAAAAAGAACAATACAAAACAATCATATTATAATTCGTATTATATAATATTTAATTGGAATATGCCGATTGCGCCTTCGTAATAAAGCTACTGAAGTCATCCGTCGACTGTTCTGCTTTGCTGGAGCTGATTACCTTTCTGATCCCTCAATATCGCACCCGTTCTACCAATCTATTTCACTTTCAGACCTACACCTACTATCTCTACAATAACCCCTTTTTCGTGCACTTGGAGCATTAGATGCTGCTCTCTCCGACAGTAATCAGGATATTTTCTCAACCTCTTACAGACAACTGATCGCTATTCTATGACATTTTTTCTTCAACAAGACCGAGTAACGCTGTTTATTAATTAATTTTAAGTTTCATTTTCATTTATTTTCACGTGAGTAGGACTATTATTTATGTTATGTAATTTTGGGCTCTCGAGCCCGTATCAATCTAAATAAATAAAAATATGGCATCATTTTCTTCAGTACGTGGAAACGATATCTGATTAGGAACCGCCATAAGAATCGTATTAATTTTTCGTATTTCATTGCCCCATCGTGAATGGATAAGTTTTAATTTGAAATCATAATACAAACTGTTATTCGATTGATTCATATTTACTCACGTTTGGCGTAAGAGTGGCGTTGATTTTAACGTGCGCTTTGAAAACGAAGAAGGCGAGTGGAAAAGGCGAGTCGTCTATATGTGCGCAATGAACGGACGATCCCATCCAATAAGCGTTGCCCCAAAAGAATCCGCCGCCGTAACGACCGCTTGCATCTGCCACTGAAACGTAGAAAACGGAATGTTTCGAGTGATTTTTCGACTCGGGCGATTTTTGAAAAGCCAAATCGTAAGCTCATCGTCGCCCGAAGGAAAGCTACATTTGGAAAAACAATTTATTCAAGCTTCGAATTGTAGAAACTCATATTTATCTAATATAAAATTTATATCATGTACGAGTTTCCAAAATTTATATGAGATATTATTTAATTATATATCTATATATAATATGTCTGTGATTTAAAAAAAGACATAAATCGTCATATCGCCGTGAAAATGATTTTTTTTGTTTTGAACGTTCAAGGTCAAGGAGAACAATATAGGCCCTCGTTTCTCATATTTTTCAGCCTCTGGGCATCAAGGCTTCTGTAGACCTATTTGGCCCAAAGTGACGCCTGATTAAGCTGAAATAATTGGCAGGCTATTGAAAGATCGAAGATCTCATCGCAATTGAAAATTTCATAGAAAAAATAGAATACCGACCTACTTATTGAAAGATCACTCAAGTATATCTGGGCTTCATCTACGATTGATAAACAGGACTTAAACTAACGGAAATACGATAGCTCTTCGGAAACATAAATTGTCCACTGGGAACCTCAAAAACGCGTTATTAAACAGGCAAGACTTGCCCAGAAAGTAGTAATTAGTTAAATATGCATAACTTGGGATCACCGATACCGAACCAATCTAGGTTTATGTTTAAAATACCTCACATGACCTTTTTTAAAATTGCGTGGGCTTTTCGATGTTCCAGTGCTGGCGGCATTGACCTGATCGCAAAAGCAACATCTTGTTCCGAATAATCGAAGGACGTCACGAAACGAGAATTCGCCTCATTGTTGGCCACTTAATTCATCACGATTACGTTATGCCCGAGGGAATTTATTCGAAGAGTTGTTATACCGATTCAATCCGTCAAAAAGGATCGAAGACGAATCTTCAGGTCGCGACTTAGGCGGCGAGGTCAGCGATAAATTTTTTTGGGACTCGAGAAAGGACAAAGTCTCATGTCAATTCGACGTCAATCGATAAGATTTCAATTCGGACAAAATGCGCCGAGAACATCTGCGCAGCAATGGAAATTCGAAGGACTCAGCGAAGTGAAATTTGAAGGTCGCTAGCTAAATAAAGATAGCCAAGCCGAGAGTAGTATTTCAATAGTAGTTGAATGAATTGAATTGCAAATAAACTGGCTCCAGGTTCAAACAAAAAGCAAAATTCGAAATGAATGCATTGAAGATTTCACGAAAAGAATTTATTATTGCTGGGCTTTGAAAACGAATCCAATAAAAAATGTCCAATATTCTGAAATAATTGGCAACACTCAATAACATTTTATACGTTAAATAATTCGGAATTATTTTATTAAGGAAATCTCTTTATTTATATTTAGAATAATTCTTTTTCATGGGCATGTTCAAATATTGTAAATAAATTTGAAATTTAAAAGGCATTAATCCTCAAAACTACATTTTCCAGCCAGGAAATGTACACTGGATATTTACATTTATCCAGTAAATTGACCAGGTGGTTTAATACGCTTATCGTAATTTGTACGTTTATTTTTCTTAAAAAATACTATAATCTTTTTTTTTTTTTTGTATTAGCTCTGAAGTTTCAAAATATTAGCACGTAACACTTATAAAGAAACATTCATTGTGAAAATCGTGGTATTACCAAATCATTTTCTCTCACATTAATCTCATATCATATTTGAAATATCTCTAAAAAAATTTACATCCTCAAATATTTCCAATCTAAATTTTCCATTCCTTCTATGTTTACGTAGAAACTTGAATTCGGAAGAAATTTTTATATTACTATACACAGAAACACATCTGAACAAGTGTCTGTGTGTCTGTGGTAAAAAAGACATAAATCGTAAAATGTCCGTGAAAAATGAATGAAACTCATGGAATTTTCAGAGAATGTTTTCCAAGTAAATGTGCGAAATTATCGATTTCCGGACTTGGATAACACACGGTATTTTCGAGTTATAAACGTTCAAAATTTTATCAGATCCTTGATTTTTTCTATATTTATACCGTACCACCACGTTAGATATATATATTATTTTTGACGATTTGGCGTATTCTGTATTTATGTTTTCACAGGCCGCAAAAATCAATATATTTCAACGACAAGGTCTTGAAATGTTTGGGACGAGATTAAAAAATGGAAACCGATTTTTATCAAGTGGATCACATACAGTACTTCCGCACTACACGCATACTAGCGCAGTCTTTTTTGTGAGAGAAATGAATTATTTTGTAAATTATGTGTCACACGTTTCTAACCAATTTATTGTTCGTAAATTCATCCCGTTTCTATCCACTGCTAAGCCCTGCAACATCTATGCTAATAATTTCAAACTACGTTCTTTACTCAGTTGAGTTGCTGGTTCCCATCATTTTTTTACCTCTCCTCTTTCAATGTACTGTGCGTATACTAAGTTGTATCGATATTCTACAACGTGTCTTTTAGAATTCTCCGTTCAAAAAGTTCCATAACGAATCTCCTCGATAGTTGTGTATTGTAGAGTAATCCAACAAATAATCTATAGAAGTTTCCTTTTCGAAAAAAAAATACGTTTCGGGTCAAGTGGCTGAAAAATGTTGGGCTTTTTAAAGATGGTCAGCTCGAAACGAGGAATCAAGATAGTGGCCAAAAAGGCAGTCCGAATTTTTCTACACGAGCGTAGACGTGGAGTAGGTTAGCATTAGCAGCTACTATGAGTGATGTGTGGCCGATACGAGCAAGACCTCCATTTGACGCCGATTGCGCGGGGTCGCCCATTCATCCCTGCGGTTACGTGACGTTGACGCCGATGTTGAAACTTGGCTCCGCGGCGAAAGTGAGAGTGCGATACGGGACTATTTGTTAAAAGACTCCCGATGCTGCTTGCCATTCTCGGTCCCACTTTGACATCATTACGAATTCGCTCTAGGTGCAGCTTGTTAATATCATAAGGATCCAACGTTTTACTGTCCCGACCGGGAGGAAATAAGGAGAAATTAATCAATTAGGAAGAGAGAGCGGTCGAGGGCGAGCAATTTCGCAACGTCGGGCACGTGCAGTTCTGAGAAGACCTCATTTTTTCGCCCAGTCATTGACCAAGCATTTGGTAGCGCTTGGTTTTATTGTTTTTTTTTTAGGTGTTTTATTTATGTGATCGTCTAAGAATCCGAATTCGGAACGAAGGTCCTATTGGAAGAAATTTTCATATTACTGTACTCAGAAACACTTTTTGAACAAGTGTCCAAGTGTCCGTCTGTTCGTGCGTCTGGGGTCAAAAAACTCCCCCTCACACCCCTGGACATTTGATTTTTGGTTTATTATTCAATAACGAACCATTCTAATCGCCCAAGAAAAAAATTTTCTAACCCCCCCTCAAAATTTGATGTTTTACGTTTCAAGGCATGTAGAATCCGAATATCCAATAAAAAAAATTCTGTCCGTACGCCGTTAGCTGACACTTTTCCAGCCAAACTATTATAGCTAAATTCATGAAATTTTCACCAAAAATCAATCTCGGTCCTACGACGGCCCAATTCTTGAACCAACTCGCTAGCTCAATTTTAAGGGTATTTTTGGGGTTTTGAGGGGAGAAAATTCATATTTTCCAAGGTTTTTCAGAAAAATGTGTAATTGGTATCAAATTATATAGATTTTTGGACGCTGAATCGAATGAGACCATTGCCGGGTCGATAGCTTTATTGGTTCTCGAGTTATCGCAATTTTTGTGTCGAATTTGGGAGATTTTCAGAAAATTGACATGAGGGTATAACTCGAGAGTTCTTGGAGCTATAAAAATCATTCTATACTCATTGGAATGGTCGTCAAACACTCTCTCCAGCTGTATCGTTAGGCATTAAGTTTAGATTTTAATTAGGAAATTAAGAAAAATAAAAATGATTAAAATTACTATAGTCGCTACGGAGTTTTCCCTTATAGCTACCATCTGTTTTTCGGTGGGAACGTTCACAAATATTTGGAATAATTAAAATCACAAATGGATAGTCTTCTTAAATAATTATTGAAGCGAAATAATAATAAACCACTAACAATCATTTTTTGCAGCGTTTTTTTGCAACTGCAATGGTTTATTGTTGGATAATTTAAAAAATCGACTCTCCTCCACGTTAGCTCAAATACTATTGAATAATGAATTGCAATCGCTTTAAATGGGGATCATTTTCGAGGATGGGCGAGAATGCTGAGCAATAATGAGCCAAATGTGCGACTGCGCCACGTGCTTCGACGGCGACCAAATTGATAAATGCTGAATACTGAGAAGCACAGCGTTACTGAATTTGGATGACATCCGGATTTTCATGTAGATTAAGCAATCATCGGCGAATTAAGTAGGTGCGTAGAAAACCGATTTACATCTCCTTCCATGATTGAACAGATTTGAAAACGGTGCGTCAGTAGTTGACAGGTTTGGTTTGGCTCTTCGCTATGCTCCAAATCATGTCGAAGAGCATGAGCGAATGCCTCGTTATTGCTCCTATCAAAACGATCGAATCGAAATTCGAAGATCGGCCTCTCCAAGGGTCAAGGTCGCGCCTACGTAACGCCGATCAGGTTCCATCTTGGTCAAGTTTTCTAATGATGTCAACTCAGCATAGCGTGATATGAGATTTCAGCTCAATGCGTTCACACTTCTCTAGTCATTGCGGCGGTTTTCAAGGTTGTTTCATATCCTGCTCGTCCAAATCGTTCAGTAGACATGACTCGTTGCTGATTATGAAGGTCAAAGGTTGACGAAGTCAAACATAGCAAAAATGTTTGCACTAAAAAAGTTTTTTTTTTTTTTTTTTTAATGAAAAAGGAAAAACGTTGGTTCTCAACAGAAAATTTAGAAAGCCCAAAAAATTATATTTTCAACTGCTTTTACTATGCTATGCAGATACCGAAGAATGCGAGGACATATTGTTGACCAGTTTGCGTGATGCGTCGACCTTGGGGCTATTCGATGAATTGCACTTAAAAATAATAATTACCCTCACAATCGTGCTGCGCTCGTAAAATCTATCATAGACGTCATTTCGAAGATATTGCAAGGAACAAGGAAAAATCTTCGTTTGATCCTGAGTTGATGTACAGATCGTCGAAATAATTTGAAACGTTTGCTGCAATACGCGGTGCCATATTGTCGGAATGAAAAGTATGTCACACATTCTGCACCTTTAATTATGCGCGTGTGAATGAGCTTTCTCTGGATATTAGTCATATTGAGTAGACGTGGACTAATCAAACGCTAATTTTAGAACTCTTGACCATTATCGGACACAAATTACCTTCCCTCAATATAGAGACCTGAAGAATGAGAGTGAAACATACTATAGAAAATATTGGAAATATATCGGCTGAAGAAAATTATTATTAAAATTACGATGGATGATTTTTTTCTGAAAAGCGACTTGGTTGTTCTTCTACGGCGAAAAACAATGCGGTTCTCGAAATCAAGCTTAGTTACGTCAGCGTGAGTGAAAAAATCGTATAAATCTAGGAAACTGTTACGTTCTCAAGACTCTGAGATTCGGTTTTATTTACAAATCGACCCAAATGTCTTTTTCTTACCTAGTTCCCTGGGATTTAGCAATAATAAAATCACATTGATCGCCTTTCGCTTTGCGACTAACGTTGTTTTCCAACAAATAATGTTTTCAATCAATTTTTTTTTTTTTAACGAGATATTATGATCGGAAAATTGTGAGGAAATGCGAAAAGAGAAAAAGATAATCGTGAAAAATAAACCCACAAAACTAAAAGCTTGAATAATCTTTTATATTTGACAAATGGTAAAAAAAAGAGAAGAAAATCTATACACATCTTGAAACGACGCTTTTGAAAACGACGTCAACATGAATGCGGATATATTTTTTTAAGTATATTTCCGCCACTCGCGTTCATGAATAAAAAACGATAAACCATCTTCCTTCATAATTCAAGCTGCGAAGATTTTGTTTGCACGACTGCCAAGCTCTCACTAGTCACGTTCAACAAAGCAAATCTCTTAAAAGATGCGGTACCTTTTGCGGTCAAACTTTTTCTAGGAAGCTTTTCAGAGCGAATTTATTATATTTTTAAAATGACGCAAGAGCAAAGTCTGGCGCGAACATTTATATAATGCGAGACTAAAGTACGTTTTTTTTCTCGTGCCAAGAAATGGCCCATTTTGATAAAAGGGATGCGTTGAATTTTTACGCGCAAGCCAATTAAAACCTGAGAGTCCACGAAGTGAATCCGAAACTGCTATGCTCTTGTGAGATCAGTGAAATTATCTAACCAACGCGAAGAACTGGTTTTTCAGTATTTTATTTATTCTCTGCGATGTAGCCAGTTTCCTGATACTAATGGCAAGAACTAGTCACGACATTGGCGATCTCGCGATTTATTTACTTGAGTAAATCCCCTCTTCATAATTACAAAGGTCTATTATTTGGAAAATTGCGTACCGTAAAGTTCAAGTATAAATTTCTTACCCAGGGGCTGGAAAGGGGCATTTTCGGATTTGTTTGCTATCATTACGAGAAAGGGAGTCGCCTTTATTATTAAGCGGTCTCGGCAGGCGGACATCCCCTCGACCGTAAAAACTTGGCGGCAGGAAGTTGTCTGAGCGGTGAAAATATATTTCCTTCTGCGGAAATCCTACGCTTGACCTTTTTCACGGACCGTAAAAAATGGCCAGATGAAAGCCGGCGTTTTCTGCTTTTCGTGCTGATGACTATCAAGTTGGAGATTGTGAAAAAAACTCGTTAAAAAATTATATTAAAAAATATATTGTTATTCAAGTGTGGAAATTAAAAGTCGACTTTCAGTTTCCTGCTTGTATTTTATAAGGAGTTGGGAAATACCTCAATGGTTCGCAATGTCCATTTCCCTCGTTGCGTTAATTATATTCAACTTCTACTGCCTTCTTTTACTTCCATGTTTACGTAGTAAATGGAAGTATTGAAATCGTCTGAAAAGTCGAATTCGGAACCGAGGTCCTGATGGAAGAAATTTTCATAGTAGTATACTCAGAAACACTTTCTGAACAAGTGTCTGTGTGTCTGTGTGTCTGTGTGTCTGTGTGTCTGTGTGTCCGTCTGTCCGTCCGTCTGTGGTCACAAACTGACATAAATCGCCATATCTCCCTGAAAAATTGATGAAACCCTATGAAATTTTAAGGGAATGTTTTCCCAGTGATTGTGCAAAATTAGGTTTTTCCGGATTTTGAATTACACACAGTACTTCCGAGATATAAGCGTTCAAAGTTTTTTCTGTTTCGATTTTTACAGGCTATGAGAGTCAATATTTTTCTACGTTTGAGGGCTTGAAATGTCGGCTATGACAAGCAGAAAACACTAGATTTTTTGTATAGTGGGTCACATACAATGCCTCCACGTTATGAGCGTTTTTCACGATTTCACAAGTGCATGTTTTGTATTCTTATTTTTACAGGCCGCAAAACTCAATGTATTTGAATGTTTGAGGTCTTAAAATGTTGGGGTTGGCGATTGAATGATGCCTGATTTTTATCAAATGGGTCACATGCAGTACATCCGCGTTATTTGCACATTTGCTACATTTTGATTTTTATAGACCACAAAAATGAGTATAATTGAACGCTGGAGGACTTAAAATTTTTCTATATGACAGTTGAATATCGCTTGATTTTTATTATTGGGGTCACATGCAGTACCTCCTCGTAAAACGCATTTTCAGTTGTTGATTTTGTATTTTTTGGGTTTCTTTGCTTTAAATATGATCAACTTTGACCTCGTTCACAAAACTTGTTTTGCATAGTTTGGATAACACACAGTACTTCCGCATTATGCCTTTTTTTAACTTTTGAGATTTTAATAGACCGCAAGAGTGAATATACATTAGACTTTGAATTTTCTATTTGACAGCCTAATATTGCTTGATTTTTATTATTGGGGTCACCTGCAGTACTTCCTCGTAAAACCATTTTCAGTTATTTTATTAAGCGTTATTGTACTTTTAGGGTCTCTTTGCTATAAATATGACCAACTTTGACCTCGTTCACAAAACTAGTTTTGTATGGTTTGGGTAACACACAGTACTTCCGCTTTATGCCATTTTTTAACTTTTGAGATTTTAATAGACCGCAAGAGTGAATATACATTAGACTTTAAATTTTCTATATGACAGCTGAATATTGCTCGTTTTTTATTATTGGGGTCACCTGCAGTACTTCCTCGCAAAACGCATTTTCAGTTACTGTACTTTTTGGGGCTCTTTGCTATATATTTGACCAACTCTGACCACGTTCACAGAACTTGTTTTGTATAGTTTGGATAACACACAGTACTTCCGCCGTATGCCGTTTTTTGCATTAGAGATTTTTATAGACCACAAGAGTGAATATACTTTAGACTTTGAATTTTTCTTTACGACAGTTGAATTTTGCTTGATTTTTATTATCGGGGTCACGTGCAGTACTTCCTCGTTAAACGCGATTCAGTTATTTCATTCTAGCGCTCTTGTAACTTTCGGGCCTCTGCTTTAAATGTGACCAACAACGATCATGTTTTGTTTTGTTTTGATCACATACCGTACTTCCGCCCTACGCCGTTTATCGCTGTTGAGCTTTTTACAGGGTGCAAAAATCAATACGTTCGACGCTAGAGGTATTATATATTTGTAATGGCGAGTGAATGACGCCTGATCTTTACCGCTAGGGTCATACGTTTCGGCCTTCGTACGATTTTCTCGATTTTTAATTGGTTATACCAGTTACCGACTCAAACATGGAAGTACTGTGTGATCTATGCACACCACTGGTTTTATTGCTCTTCGATCTATTCTGACAGCTTTTTTTTCTCCCTGAAAAATGGATGGAACTCAATGAAATCTTTCGGGAAAAGTTCTCCTAGTGAATGTGCAAACTTAGCCGTTTCAAGATTTGGAATAACACACAGTACTTCCGAGCTATAACACAGGTATTTCGAATTGATATCAAAATACCTGTAAAATTAAAACCAATAGGTACTCTATCTGTACCATGAAAATATTTGAAGATTCTCAAGTGATTTATTCCTCAATTACCATTTATTTTAGCCTTCTGGATAATTTTTTTTATGTCCTGGAATTTACGGTCGTTATTTTTGTCCAGAAAATGTCCTATACTTCCATTAAAGAGCACCCTGTTTTGAAATTGTCTCGAATGCAAATGAAATCCGCTTCTGGACTCATATTGGCCGAGACCTCGAAAACAACTCCTAGAGGACGTGGGACGTAAGATTATTCGAGGCGCCGCGGCGAAATTGCGTGTCAGAAATGAAAGAACAGGCTAGCTTGACCAGAGGCTCGACATTGGCTACAATTTCTCGTGTCCTTGGTGGAAGTCATGCTTCGACTGTAGGTCAAATAATTGTCGTACGTTGGGCCAAAATGGGGGAAGGGAACTCGTCTAAAAAATTTTATAAGTGTAATTAGAAATTATATTTTAAAAAAAATGGATAAACTCTGGTGGAAAACGTTATTAGTGCCATTACAAAAATAGAATTTTTTATTAGACAATGAACTTCAGTGATTACATTGACATAGTCATTATATTTTTATTAAATGTTATCGAAAGGTGCGTCTTATCTCACCTAATCGATAATATTGTACGTCGGTATACTGTAAAAACATCAAGCTCCGAAGCATCTACCTAGAAACATCGATATTTCTTTGAATTTCAGAGCTTAATAATGTCCTCGAGCAACATCTGCAAGCAGAATTGCACTGGCAATTCAGCACAATCTAATGAGAGTGCGAGCGATTAATTAAATTAGGTCACGAACTTATCGATTCGGCCAGAAGGAAGCTCGCAATCGTCCTCGTTCGGATGTTTCGATTTTTAATGAAGAACGTCGCTTCGCATAGGCTAGTGTCGATAGGCTCATTCCATTGTCAACCGATTCGTCTAGTCTGGGATGTTGTCATTCGACGCGTTCGAGGCGACTACAAAGAGCCGAATCGGCCCCTGTCGCAACGGATGAAATCAATGCCGACCTAAATGGGAACTCATACCTCAAAACGTAAGAAAGGTTGTCGAAACAATTAACACTTGTGACTCGGAAGAGCAGGGAACTTGCTGGGCCTATAAACTGTTCCGAAAACGCTGTCGCGATTATCTTGATAATTAATGAGCTAATTCGTCCCGTCTTTATCGAGGACATGCTTCGGTAAAATAATGCCGGTTCAGCGAAAACGATGAAACAATAATTTTGAGATTTTTTCTACGAGATTTTAAATGCCGGGTATAAAACAAAAAATAAAAATAAAAACGGCGTACGGACAGAATTTTTTTATTGGATATTCGAATTCTATATGCCTAGAAACGTAAAAACTCAAATTTTAATGGGGGTTAGAATTTTTTCTTGGGCGATTGCTATGGTTCATTATTCGATAATAAACCAAAAACCATCGAGTTGAATAATTTATTAGTGGGATGCCCTAGGTGGTGTTCAAAATTGACCTTAAACTAGTCCAAAAATCGAAAAACCATCAAAACCCGATCTAAAAGGGCATTTCGGGTATTGGAATTCTTGTATTTTTCGTGTACAATCGACTGAGACATTGCTGTGTCGGGATATTTGACGCTCTGCCACCAGTTTTCTCCTTACGCAAGGTTAAGTTTTAAATTTTTTTCAAATTTCTCTCTGACAAAAATTGAAATCTGTGTTTTGTGTGGTTCACTGGTCTCATTACAAGTATGATGAAGGCTGTGAGCCATGAAATCAACAAGCGGTGTCGCTTTTGAGTACTTCACAACATTCACATCTTTTTTTTAAATTTATTCCGCTGAGCACGTTATTGATGTCACACATACTAACAGCAGGACTTATAAGCCTTCGATGTCTGACAATATTCCAGATATAAAAACAAACCCGATTTCATTTCCTACGACACAATGGAAACTTTTTCTAAGGAAATCATTTCCTTCCTCACTTTCGATTGCGTTCCCACGTAAATGAAGATTGTCACCGCACGAACCGCAGGCGTGAGAAATTCGAATAAAACAAAAACCGCCTCGACATTTTCCCGTTCCGAAAAAATACAGGCTAATGTTGTATAACGTGACAAGCGGGGTCCATCTTAAGGGTTCGTTAGGCAGGGCTCTTCAAAGGGACGCGGGGTAATCGGACGCCGACAGACAAAGAAAGACCTCACCGATGGCAGAAAGTCACTCCCAGTTCTTACGTGTCTGGGATTCTTAATATTATCACGTTTTTCAAACAAAAGCTTTCACCCTTGGCCGATGAGAAGTCGCGTTGTCAACATTGTATAATACTTGCGGAACGTGATACTTCTCCCGGCGCAACTTCCGAGGCAAAGCACATTGCGAGGGCTTCCGGGGTACGAAAAGTGATACGAAGTGGTTCGAACGATTGCCTACGAACGATTACATCGCGGAGATTAATGGAACGCGGGGGACGAAACCAAAAAAAAATACGTCCGGGGGTTGTGAGGGGGAGAAAGACCAGGCGACTCATTCTCCGATTCTTTATTGGCTGGCCGAGCACTTTCGCTCATTCGGTCATCTTCAGGGCGAAAGTGCTCGGCCAGCCAATAAAGAATCGGAGAATGAGCCGCCTGGTTTTTCCCGCTCACAACCCTGGACATTATTTTTATTGTTTCAATTTTTAGTGTCAACTCTTGACCACAATGATAACTGTTGACGGTATTATTGTAGCAGTTGTTTCTCTTGTTTCACCGCAAGAAATGTTATTTAAGACATAGGAACGGCTTCACGGCTTCTTAAGTAAGCGAATCAACCAGCCAAGGAGGAAATTCTTCAACGTGGACAGAACTAAAGAATTTTTATTGTAAATCCTGCAGACCTTTTCTTAGGCAGATTTTTTTCAGTACGAAAGAGGAAACAATGAGAATTCACTATTGGAACGCGGTATAGTATTTAAAAAATAATCAGTGCGTTTGTTTTCGGTGCCATTGTCGGTGCGAAAGTGCTCGGACAGCCAATAAAGAATCGGAGAATGAGTCGCCTGGTTTTTCTCCCCCTCACAACCCGCCGGACATCAAGAAATGCGACGAGGAGGAAAAGCAAAAAAAAAAAAAACTTTGAACAGTTCTATCTCAAATGCACAGTGTGTTATTCATAATTCGATGAAATTTAATTTTGCACATTTTTACTCGGAGAACATTCCCTGAAAATTTCAATTTTCATTCATTTTTCAGGGATGTATGGCAACTTATGTCACTTTTTGATAACAGACAAGTATTTCTGAGTATATTACTATGAACATTTCTCCATTATGCAAAAATGGTAGTAACAATCGATGACAATTCCCCATTAGTAGTAGTTACAGATATATTAAACTATCCTTTAGCGAACTTCCTCGCGATTCACGTAGTCTACAATCACATCTACTGCGAATCCAATCACAAATGATTTTCCGATTTTAATGGCGAGTGCCACAAATGATTCTTAAGAAGAATAAATTTGCCGTACCGCAATTTTTAAGGGGATTAATATATATAAAGTGAATAAAATAATTTTCAAAGGGAATAATATATATAAAGGTAATAAAATAATTTTTAAAGGGAATGTATGGCCAGCGATTGACCGATTAAGTGGAAAAAAATTTGCATTCGTTCCCCCGAAACGTCTTTTTTTCTGACAATTGTCCAAAGTACAAAACCATGAAAATATCTTTATTCTTAAGAACAGCTGTAACTCATTACGAAATCGCCCGTATTACATTGGTAGTTTTCATTGCGAGACTCGTGCGCCTTCTGGCATTTGGAGAGATGATGAATGTCACCGTTGTCGAATAACGGGAGCGAATGATACGCAGTTAAATCAACACGACGTAGCCTTGCCTCTTGTAATCGAGTTTTTTGATGAGCCTAATCAATCATCGTATAGGATCGCTCGCGGCTTCCTGCTCAACTTTCACAACGTTCGACTGTTAGCGAAGAAAACGTTTCCTAATTAAGTAACGGGGTATACTAACTGCGGATTCGCGTGTCAACAGAGTGCTTAGTGAAATTGGCGAAGACCTTTAGATTAGTATCAACAGGGTATAACGTGAGTTGTGGCTTCACCTTTGGGTTTATTTACAACTTCCGATCTTGTCGAATTTATCCTCTACAACCTACGAAAATTCGTAAATATCTGTGCGAATATTTTTCAACCGAAGGCACTCGATTGAGCCGCGAGTTTGTCCTCAAAGCGTTTTATTCTTCGGATCGGGCGAGGTCCTCCGAACACGAAACCGATCGTTGCGACAGTCCCAAACGAATCAGCAGCGAGGACTGTAGTTGTTACTGCGTGACTTTTCTTCTTCGATTCTTCTATAATTCATACACGCTTCAGCTAGACACGCTCTGACGCTGTTGAAAAATTATTTCGCCATTTCTTAGCCAATATTGTTAATCCGAAAATCGCAGCTCGATTTGGGATTTAATTAAGTATATGAATTTATCTCTAGAATTCATAGTTTCATTCATCGACAAGGTAAATTCATATCACAGGTTTTCCTCTAAAGATTTTTATTCCGTCTGTATTATTCAATCATTGATGGTTAAATTGTATGCTCAAAATTTTTTTTCGAAACAATTCATATTCGGGAATGCTGACAGTCCCGTTAGAAGTTTAACGCATGCAGAATATAAATTGCATACGGAACCGTTTACTGATCGGCTCCTCAATCGATCGAATGAGGAAACTGTCGAAAGTAACGTAATTGTTTCAGTGCCAAGGTTGCGGTAGACTAGAGGTATTTATTATTTCGAAATATCCAAACTAGTCTGTCGATTTTCTGGTCACCCTCTTAACTCCAATTGACCAATCAGTCTCGCTCATTCTTTCCTTGTCTCCTTGGAAGTCGTCTCATTCAATCCACGCACGTTACATCTATTTCAGACCGGGCGTCTCATAAATAATTACAAAATCTCCTCTTCGCGCTCTCATTGGCTCTATAGATTAGTCGAACAACGAGCCGAACGGCCTAGTTGACTCCTCAGGTGGTAAATTCGAGGTACGAAAGGCCGAAGATGAATCTTACGTGCGATGTGATAATTATCCTACGCCTTTGGACACTCGGGATCATCCGGAATTGCATAACGTCTCGGATGCTGCATCCGTATCAGATCGGCACCGGCTTTGGGCAAGACTGCGAACAGGTTTTTACAGAAACATTTTCGATTTAACCTACTTCCTCATCGTCCGTGGGCAGAACTGACGGGACGAGACGATTTCACCGATCATTGTTCGTACGTAATTGTCGAGCAAAAACGTCTCCGGATCGATAGATTTGAAAGATCGATGAACGACAAATTTCACCAAGTTTTCAAAACTTTTTCTTTATATTACTTAAAACGATAAAAAATAGAGAGCTAAGATAGCAACAATTGTTATTCTTTTCCTTTTTTTAAATAGCAAAACGGGCAAGAATGGTAATAAAGGTCGTTCAAACATGCAGCATGGCTTTACGAGTGAATTTTCGAAGAGAGTTATAATGGGTATACATGATAAGACGCGCAATATTTCAATCACGTATTGTACACCTAATTTCTAACAAAAAGTGACCTATGAATATTTTCCTACCCCCCCCAAATTTTCTATTTTTTACTTTTAGGATTTTTTCGTGTTTTTGACCTTACCTCATAAAAACCACTAAATTTTCACATTCAAATCTGACGATACCGTTGGAAATAACGTTAAATTTCTACACTTCAAATCTTAATCTCAGTTTAAAAACAGGCATGTAATCAAAATAAGGATTATAGAGGCATAATAAACGCTTGAAAAACTACTTTTTTCGATATTGTTTAAAGTTTACTTCTTAGGCTGATTCGTGGTCAATTTAACATGAGTAAAAAAAAAATTGATTCCTCACATGAAAAATAATTATCTAACGTTCTTTTCTTTAGTATCTTCAGATTGGATTTTGCGTCCGAAAGAAAAAAGTTATGGCGGTTTTAGAGCAGCAAGGTTAAAACTCGAAAAAATCTTGAAAATGAAAAAAACCAGAGAAAATCTGGTGTTAGGAAATATTTTTATAGGAATTTTTCGTTGAGAATTACTTAGTTGTAGAATACGTGGCTGACTGTTTGAATAATTTTATAACAAATACTGAAAGATTTTCGGCGCTAATAAATGCTTGAGTTTTATTACTAAGGCATTTTTCCAAAACTCAAAAATCCTCATAAAAGCGTTTAATTTACCAACTCCGCTACAATCTCATTCGATCGAACACTTTCCGAATTTCGCATTACAAAATGCCCTTCCACTAGGTTTGACGGTTTTCGACTTTGGGGACTGTTTTGAAGGTCGAATTCGACATTCTTCGACAATTCTAGACATAACTCGTAATTACTTTTGATGAGAAAGATTTTTCTGCAAAAAAATCATTTTTTTATCTTTAAAATTACGGCAGTGGTTGTGCAAAGTGACAATATATAAATTGAAAAATTCTAGAATTCAATTCTCTGATGTGTGTAACAGATTTTTTTTTGTTAAATGAATTTTCACGTCGAAATTCAAAGGTCGATATTTTTGGAACAAGCCATAGAACATTTCGAAAGTTTGCTAAAAAAAAAAAATGATTGCAATTGGATCAAACAAAAAATATTTGTAATTATAAATAAAAATTTCAAACGAATGAAAATAATAATGTAGCTATTTGATCAATTATTCATTTGCCGAATGTTTAACAATCAAATTTTATAGCGACTAAGTTCAGATCAACCAATGAATCAATCAATGATAAGAATGTGTAAAATTTAGATGAAACTTCGATTAACGAAACCAAATTTCAATATTGACAGATGTTGGACTAGATGATAGGAAGCGATGCTGCAAGTTCGTATATCCCCGTGAAATATTTCCGCCGAATTGCGTACAAAGTAGTAACAAGAATTGAACAAGTACAAGGAACGAGAGAATGACATTTTGTCGATTTCACATTACAAAGCCGCAAACTCGCATAAGCGGAGCTGAGAGCAATACGTGAACTACGTCACTATCAGTAGCTTGCAACATTGGCTCTGTAAACGGCGAGACTGACACGTCTCACGGGAGGTACGATTCAAGTTACGAAAAGATATCCGACTGGTTCATTTTTGCGGTTCGAAGTGGGAAGGTTTCCGTGCGATAGGGAATTCGACTATTTCATAAGATCCCGAAGATTTCAATGCCGATTCCCGTGCAATTTTTCCGGAAACGCGAGAGGAAAACGCGAGGGGAAAGAAAGGGGAGGGAAAATGTGTTGTGAAAACTGTATCTTTCCGTTCGTACGGAAGAGAAGAACGAGATTGGGCCAAGGGTTGAAATTTGAAGAGAAAATATGGTTCAACTAACGTTTTCTGGCCAGATGAAATTATTTGGCAAGGGATGGAGCGGCGCGTCGTCATTACAAAATTAAAAGGGCCATAAAACGCTCAATAAAGTTGTCATTAGGTGCGACTCTGTAATTTTAGGAATATAACGGTAATCGAAGGAAAAACCAAGAGATTCTTAATCAGGATTGTCACAATGTTTTTGGTTTATTATAATAATAAACCATTATTATCGCCCAAGAAAACACTTTTTCTAATTAAAAAAAAAAAAAAAAAAAAAAAAACAGTCAACACTTTTTTTACGAGACTATGAAAGCTAAATTCTTGAAATTTTCACCAAAAATCAATCTTGGTCTGACAAGGGTTCAATTCTATAGCAAAATCCCTACGTCAATTTTAAGGGTATTTTTGGGGGGTTTTGAGGAGGAGATAATTTGTATTTTCCAAAGTTTTTCTGACAAAAGTGTATTTGGTATTAATTCCTGTAGATTTTTGGACGCTGAATCGAATGAAACGATCGCGGGGTCGATAGCTTTATTGGTTCTCGAGTTATCGCAGCTTTTGTGTTGAACTTCTTCCCAAATTTTGGCATGTGTAAAATTTTCTCGGAGCTTTAAAAACTGTTCTATACTCGTTGGAATGATCTTCAAACACCTTTCAGCTGTACCGTTAGGCAAAAAATTGAGCTTTTAATTTTGAAATTAGGAAAAATAAAAATGATTAAAATTACGAAGATGCTACCGAGTTTTCCCCCATAGTTACCAATCTGTCTTTCGGATGGAACATTTACAAATGTTCTGAATAATTAAAATAACAAATGGATAGTCTTCTTAAATCATTATTGAAGCGAAGTAATAATAAACTACAGTTCAATCATTTGCAGCGTTTTTCTAATATTTGCCTAGCCTTCAGGTACCTACGACCAATAGGTATTTGATGGATACCATGAAGATGCATGAATTGTCGAAAGATCTCGGCAAATAATAAAAAAAATGGAGAAAGAGTCACCGTGTTTATCTCCCCTCCACCGTGACCCTTATCTTGGCAATGTATCCTCAGAGATACATCCATCTTTGAAGTCTCAGACTGGGAATTTTCGTTAATTATTTTTTCCTGGATAGTGGCAACATTGTAGATTGTATAGAACCAGATGAAAGTGCTTCAAAGTTAATTCATTCATGTAACTGTTTTAATGCGAAAACACATTGCGGACCGGTTCTGGGTGTCGTCTCAATCGCCCTTTTCAAGGTGTTAGTTTTGAATAATTATTCTTGTTTATTATGGTTCCAATGTTTTTCCTAGTTACATAAGTTATTCAAAAACTCAATTGTGGTGAAGTGAAACCAATGATTTACTATTCATTTGTTTCAAAAAAGGATTTGAGAAGACCGCCTAGTATTATAGAACGATTCTTATAACTCCAATAACTCTCTAGCTATAACTAGTTATAGCTATAAAATTTCTCATAGAAGTTTTTTTTTTTTTTTTTTTTTTTAGCAACTACCGTTATTTCATTTTTTAAATTTAATTACTTCTTTTTCTTATAATATCTAATTGAAAGTTAAATTATTCGCCTAAAGATACAGCTGAACAGTGTTCAACGTGTGATAGCGTGGATCGACAAAATTATTTTTTTCTCCTTTTTCTTTCCCATTATTATTAAATAAAATAAAGAAAGAAAAAAACGCCAAGACTATAATCGCATGGATTTTATAAATTTCGCACGTTTTATCCACCAAAACGATACCACCCTTTGCATTGCATACGATGGATAACTCTTTCCATCCTCTGCCATAAATCTCAAGTTGCCCCAACATGACGAAGCTCAAACTGTACGATAAAACGTCAGTCGACGGGAGAAACTTAACGCTTGAACTTCTTCGGCAATCCCGAATGGTTCGGGCGAGTCTGGAAACCTCTTGGGTCCTCATCTGTGGCATCACTAAGGTCGCCTCGCTATGACGAAATAGCTCGCGCGCGGCCTGGCCTAGTCGTCCACTTTCTTCGGCCGTAAGTCCGCCAAGGTCGCGGTCCCGACCCCGCCTCGAACGAACAATGAACGGAAGAAGGTTCTTCCTCTATTAATATAATATTATTTCCAGTTAAGGGCTCGATTAAAACGAGAAGAGATAGGATTTGTAATTTAAAAGGGACGAGGGGCTAAAACAACGCGAAAACGTAGAACAGCAACTTTCTTATGAGTTGCGTTCACGTTGTGTAACGTGGTTTTTTAATCGAAATTTGGATTCGCTGGCTTATAGAAAACCACTTTCAAAGAAAAAATTATAAAGAAAAGTTATAAAGTAATATGTAATTAAAGACAAATTATAAAGTAATAATTAAAGAAAAATTATAAAGTAATAATTAAGGAAAAATAACAAGGAAATGATTAAAGAAAAATTCTGAAAAAATAATGAGGAAGAAATAAGGAAAAGTAGAAGATACTGGGAGAAGGAGTCGAATAAAATAATAACAAATTGTGCGTACAAGTCCGCAACTTGGACATTTTTATGTGCTTCGCTAGCACCCCTCTGTGGAAATCGTCTGGGTAGCGTAAATACGAGCCGATAGACATACCGCCGTAATGGTCGAGCTTCGCCATTAGATAAAAAGAAAGAAAGAAAGACAAAATATTTGAGTGGTCAAATAAAAGAATAGCTAATATTTGAATTAATTTTCTGATGTAAAATTTTGCCAAAACCAGTAAGAGGATATATGTTAAGATTAAACTCTTTAATAATTTGAATTGAATTTTTCGAATTACATCCAACTTTTTTTTCTTACGTTTGTTACAACTTTATAGCAACACGAATGCGAAGTTGATCACAAAATTGTTTATACATTTATGAACAACCTTTATCAGTTATCGGGTTAGTTACTGGTGAGGTGAATACATAAAAATTTGTAGTTAATTCAGGGCTTTCGAACGAGCGGGGAACGATTTTTGTGGCATGGAAAATGAGGCAGTCACTTTTACTTAGCGACGACAGATTGTAGGCAAAAATCATCAGAAATGTAAAAAAAAATTGGTTTCGTTGAAGTGGAAATTGGTTTCGTGGTTTTGTTGAAGAGGTAGTACATAATTTCGAATGATTGTTGCACATAAGACTGATTGTGTAACCTTTATTATGCTTAAACGGAGTGAAAAATCAAGAACTGATTTGTTCCGTTTCACCATCACAATATGCAACACATCACAACAACATCACAATAAACGTTTATGCCAAATTTGGGCCAGTGAATTCACAGTGAAAGCAGCTAGAAATAATTGCAATATCGCGCCTATTTCACTCAGATGCTGCTTAGCGTTCTGAAAGCTCCTGAGACGATTTGCATGCAGACAATGGCTACTTGGGCCAAATTCGAGTAGGGAAAAACAAGTGATTCATCATTTGACAGTATTGACGTTAACACTTTCGCCATTGAAGCTTTCGTTATCGATGTGCCCAATTTTTTATAATTTTTGTCCGCTTTTGGCGCTTGGGATAGTATTGTTTGAATAAATGCAATTGATTAAAATACTTTACACCCAATAATGAAAACAGAAGCGAAAATCTTGTGTAACTTTGTATGTTAATCACAATCAGCAACAACCCGAATCCAAACGAAATAGATAAGAATAATGACGAAAATACACGGGTTTTTGAATTTGGGTTCAAAAATACTCCTTTTCACGATGTTTCTGTTCAGGTATCAATAAGTAATCGTTCAATTTTTCTCACGGGATACACGAAAAAAAAAATTGTTTTCGTCGAAAACGAACGCAAGTTGGTTCGATCGAATCGGAATTTCGATAGAGTTAACGGACTTTATCAGCTCTGAACGTTTTTCCATGAACGGAGAAAGTTTCCTGAAAGCCGTCGTTCTATAATATCTTAAGTCCAATGACCTGTTTCAATGTGTGGTTGAAATATTTTCGGCTGGAAATCGGCCCTTTCGATCGGAAACATTTTTGGACTGAAGGCTGAGAATGGCATTGGTCTCGTCGATCCTATCGTAGGCGAAGATTCACGAGCTCGTTCGGGAGGAATTTTTTTCTAAAATTTCCGAAATTTGAATTACAATTTTTAAATACGCTTTTTTCATAATTGATTTACGATTAAATTTCCTTCCAAGCGCTAGATCTCATTTGTGCATATTTTATCTTGCGAGATTTGCTATTAGTCACTATGGAAAATGTTCCCAGAAAATTATGCTATTGGGCTCGTTCCCGATTATTAAATATACCTGATTCAAACTGTCATTTTTTGTACGTTTTTACTACTTATTCAATTCTTTGTCTCTTTTATAAATTATATCCTGATACACGTTCTCTTAGAGGGCTTTTCTCTTTAAAGGCGTTTTCTATTAAAATTGAGCAACTTCCGAATACAATAAACGGGAGAGGACCTTCCTAGGCAAGTATTGCCCGAGTAAAAATAAATAAAAATAATAAATTTACACAGAATACTCTTTATTATATCATTATACTCACATTTATCTTCTTTTTTTAGCCATGGAGTCTAAAGAGTTAAACCATGTCTGACCAAGAATTATTTCTTCATTCTTCATGAGAAGAATGAATAAAGAAAAATGCGATAAGGAATTTTCAAATTGTTGAGATTTTCCGAGCTCTATTCTCAACTACGCAGGGAGAAAAATATAATCATTCTTGCAATTGATGCTTCCCAACAAGAGCTTTCCCACTACTGTATAAAATTAGTTCTATGTACTTTCCTGAATGATTACTCGTTCATCGTGAAGGAACCGTTCAAGCTTGACTATTTTGCGAACTCACGTTTAGTATTGCTTGGGCCAAAACCAAATACTTGCTAGCCGTTTTCCAAATACTTTATTTTTCCTAATACCGTTCTGCTGCTTTTGTTTTGATATCACGTTTTTTTTTTGTGATTTTATTGTTACTCCCTTATTGCTACTCTAATTTTTAAGCAGTTTCTTTACAATCATCTGCTGAACTGAATATCGTAAATTTCACGAGAACTCTTTCCTACGTGAATTTCCCTTTTTTCGGGCTTATTTTCATATCTGCGCACACGAATTTAAAAATAAAATAAACACTCACTTCTGAGAGCCCAAAGTCTGCCCGCCGACAGTTCGCGCAGGTATTCGCTCATTTGTCGGTGACATGTCGAATTGTTCGCTTCTGTTCGATCCCAAAGGCTGCTCAACAAATGCGGATTGTAAACGTCGAGAACTCGTTCGAGGCCGGTTTTCGCGCTTACCCGATCCCGATTTTCGGCCGATTTTGACGGAGGAACGTCGTCGAATTCGTCGTCGACGTCGTCCGTATCGATCGGGGGTTCTTCGATTTTTGCCAATTTCAACGTTTTATATTCGCCCGCCGGCGTCGTTTCGGCAGGGGCGACGGAAATTTTGAACGGTCCGTTGTTCTTTTGACACGCGGCCCAAGAAGAGAGCGCGATCAGTATAAAAATACTCGACTTTTGCATTTTTGTTCGAATTTTCTACTACGGGTCGAGCGAATCAATCATTTGATTATCGGGAATCGAAAGTCTCGAGCGATTGAATTGGTCGGTTATTACTGGAGGCACTTGAAGGGAATATCGCGAGGGATTGTGTCGGCTAGGAATGAGCCTTCGGTCTGAAGTCCTGAGGACGCCAGTCTGTAGAACGAACTCAGCTTGGGCGCAGTACTAAAGGTGGGAGACAAGAAGAGCCTACCTGTTGCGAGGGAGGACCAGGTTCGCCTGGTGGACCGGCTGAGGGCAAGGTTGCTTAGCCCGTGAATCGTTCGTAACTTGGAGATACATTTGCTTGGATCCAGGCAGTTATAATTACTTTCAACTTGGTCATAAGTTAATTTTCTTCTCCATATTGAAAAATGGAGAGAGAGACAAATTGATATTGATTCGTTTATATTACGACCAGAGGAAGGTTAGGGACCAGAGGCCCTCTCTTCCACCTTCCGTGGAAAAAATAACAGAGTGCATCTTCTTCCGCTAACAATTACATCACTTTTTACATCTAAAAGGGAACGAATCATGAATTAACCATTTAATAGTAAATATAAAGAAATAATGATTAAATTTCAATGATCAATTGAACAAAAAACTCTCTTTTTTTCTAATAAAACCGACTATAAAATTAATTGCCTGCCTTTTTGGGGGAAAAAAAAACTGGAAAGGAAAAACAACAAAAATGTCCCAACTTCACAGCAACTCATTCACCAACTAAACATTTAAAGGACAACTTTACAAAACTCAAATTACTACACCATTGTTGGAGAATGGAATGCGCCAATTTACTCGTTCTTTATTTTTCAAATGATAATAGAGTTATGATTTTCTCAAGCCTACCCGCCATTACTCTGAATGTGAGAATGGGAACAAAATTTCTGAAATTTACCAAACGTGTCAACCCCAAAATCATGTTATTTGTTGAAAATTTAACGCTGAATTCAAATCTTCTAAAGAAAATGCTGCGAGTTGTGTATTTTTTCCTACAACCATAAATAGTCCCAAAAACGTGTTTTTGAAACAACTTTTTTTAGAAATACGACCTAAAAAGTGTTTACTTTTAGTCCAATCAATACCAAACTTTGATCGCGCTAACTAGACTCAAATTTGAATAACTTGGAATAGACTAAAAAAATTTTAGTCTACAAATTATGAAAAAACAGTTTTCGTTAGAAGTTATGAGGTCTCAAACATAGGTCCATCGATTGCTCCCTTACTTTATCATGTAAAAGTAATTTTCTATTATTTTTGGGAAGCTCTTGCTAAGTACTTCCAAGTGCAATAATGTTCATATTTTTTTTTTCTCGAAGTGGTTGGGAGTGGTGCTCGAAATCCTCAAAAATGTGAAAATCGGCATCACATTTTTTGTTACACTTTCATCCCTACACGCCATATCAGAACGCCGACCGAAAATTGGAGCTATGCCCTCATAGGCAGATAAATTATGAACAAATTGACATCAAAAACGATACGAGCAATATTTGTAGACGTTAGGGCTCACTAAGTCAAAACTTGCTGTTCTCGCGAAAATCACGTTTTCCGGCATTTCTCCAGATCTGGGGACGTAACAACTGAATGGACTCAATTGAAAAAAATTATGGGACCTACCTGGATTGTAAACCTTAAAAAACAAAAAAAAAGTAACCCGATCGAGCTTACAAGAGCTGAACGCCAGCGGACAGAAAAAAAACCGAAAAACCGGAAAAACCCGCAAGTCTACGATAGTAACCTCCTCCTTTTGAAGTCGAAAAATTATCAATTAATTCATTCATTCATGCAACCTCGTAGCTCTCATCGTAGGCGCTGTCGATGATGTCATTTGTCCATGGTTTTTCTGCATGTCCTCTTGGCGCCGGACCAAAACCTCTTGTATAATACATAATATACATAAATACAGAATTAAACATAATATCGATGTATCGAACACAGAGTTTAGGTAATTGGCTGTCATACCTCATGGTGATCGAAACAATAGTAAGCGCCATTCAAACGTATCCAGAATTTTTCCGTATCCAGAATTTTTTTTTTTTTTTTTCAGAAAATTTCGAGGTCTTATGCCTGTATCTTCTACATTTACGAGCGTAGATTGCTATTCCTTCTTCTGTCTTCGCTCGACTGCGTCGCCTTTCGAACTTGTGAACAGTTCGCCCGTTCTCCACCCATCGAGTCAGCAGCACCAAACTGATATTAGGAATTCGAGTGGAGTAAAACACCGCCAGATGCCGCTCCTTCATAAACATGATTTCTGCTCCATTCTAAGTTACTCATCAGTTTTGGTTTGTAAAATTATCATCGTGCAGTGCTTCAATAGTAGTTCTTCAAAAATATATTCGCAAAAAACAACGGATCGGGGGAACTGATCAGCTGGAATTTACCTGAAGGCTCGTATCTAAGGAGTTTTACATAAATTGATCTATATCACTTTCGACTAATCAGTCTCCACGAGGTCCACCTCCTTGTGTGATCTGCAAAGGGGCTGAGTTACGATTTTCGAGGGTTTTACCATTATTTGAAGAGATTTTTACCTTATTTTTACTCTTATGTTTACCAAGTAAATAATGATCTTCCGAAAAGTCGGATTCGTAATGAAGGTGAATGGGGAAGAAATTTTCGTAGCACTATATTCACAAACACTTCTCTATTAAACAACTATAGATTTAAACAACTGTCTGTATGTCCGTCTGTGGTTAAAAAGTGAAAAAAGTTGCCTTATCTCCGTGAAAAATGAATGCAATTCAATTAAGTTTTCTGAAAATGTTTTCCAAATTAACGTGCAAATTTAGCCGTTTTCGGATAATACACAGCACTTTCGAGAATATAAGAGTTCGACGATTTTTATGTTTCGATTTTTACATGCAATAAGAGTCAATAATTTAGGACGGTTGAGGTGTTGAAATATTTTTTGTTGTGGCGAGCAGATGACGAGCAGATTCTTAATTTATTGCCTCACTCACTGTACTTCGACGGTATGAGATTTTTTCGCTATTAGACTAGTGCGTATTTTGCATTTTGATTTTTTCAGCAATCAAACGCTAATATTATTTGAACGCTTAAGTTCTTGAAAAGTTTGTCACGGTGGCAATTTTCTTTTAATAATTTATCATTATTTTTTTGCTTTTTGGCTTCTCTTGCTGTGAATCCCCATTGTACACAACCTTAACTGTATCGTTATGCTCACACAGCGTAACTATTTTCCCGTAGAACAACGATTATTGAGTTTTTATCAGGAAATTTTTATGAGGTGGCCTACGACTGGTACAAGCGGCTTTTGCAATTGACTTTATTTATATATTGTAATGCATAGGTACTTGATACCCCAAATGCCCAATTCGATGAAATTTTCCCCATAGAACTGCAGTAACTCGAAAACCGTTATAATATCGACCCTTTTCTGATCTCATTAGATTCAGCGTGAAAATTCCATTGATTTCAACTCCATATATATTACCAACTTGGAGCAAATGTGCCTATATCAGTTTTTTGGAAGTGAAAGCACATTGAATCATTACTCTTTCCTTCGATTTTGCTGGCCAACCACCTGGTGATCACTTTTACTAAGAAGATTTTCTCTTTATTATTATTATTATTTTGAAAATTGCGGCTGTTATTTTGCTGAGAGGCGCGTTTTAGCTAAAATATTTTATTAGAGCTTGCGCTGAATGTTGAAATGCATTTCGCAAGCTGAGTTTTGCCATTTAAACGAAATTCAGTGTGTTGAAACGCAGAAGCCGACCACCGGTAGGTTTCGTTGTCTATTACTGAAGTTGCATGCTTACAATTTGAGAACGTTTCCATCTAACAACATTTGATTGGTAACTATAAGAGAAAACTCTATAGCAACTATGGTATTTTTTAGAATTTTTATTTTTCATAATTTTCAAATTAAAAGTTAAATTACTCGCCTAACGGTACCGACGAGTATAGAAAGATTTTTATAGGTCGAAAAATTCTGGAGTTATACCCCAATGCCAAATTTCTGAAAAAAAGTCACGTATTACGTATTTTCTATACATTATAACGAATAAAGAAAAATGATAGTTCCCATAAATGGTCGAGTAATATAATTAAATAGGTGTTTATGCGTTTGTCTAAAACTCAGAAATCCCTTAGAATATTATAATATAATAGGATATAATATACCTACAAAAATTGTTTTCGGGAATTTGATTTTCTGATGTATAAAACGGATTCCGTCGGTGTTTCAGGGCCGAAATTCGATGGTGAATTTTTCAGGCATAGCATCATTTTCTGCAAAAATTTGCTTAAAAATAATCAAATCAAATAACAGAATTTTTTTATTGTTATTATTTAATATAACAGGTTAACGTTAATTACTACCCCAAGGCACTCATATTCGAATAGCAACAGCTTGACTAAATTACATCTCAGTAGAATGTTCTTGACTTGTTTCCAGATAAGCGTAGTAGAAGTGAATCGGTTTGTGAGCCGCGATTAACGATTTATATCTCAAGTAATAAAATCACAATACCAATCACGGTAATTTCGATAAGAGAAATGAAAGCTTATCTGTTCCAGGCGCTAAATTGTTTTATTGCTCTAAACCTGTAAAAAAAAAGTTCTCGTGACGTTTATGACTTCAAATTGACAGAACAGTCGGACTAGCAGAGACAATCTCATTGTACAGAAGTTCTTGGATTTTCAATCGTACGAACAGATTTCTCGTCGTAGGTAGACATTTGAGCTGAGGTAAAAGGCTCATTAAGAAATTAAAATCGTCATCTTCGATTGCTTTTTCGATCGTCTTCGTCACTTCTGGCGTCGATTTTTGACCGTTCGAACTCGCGGCGTAATTTTCGAAAGTTTTTGCTTCTATATTGACAGGAGACTTAGTTTCCTCTTCGCGGTCAATAGGTTCCACTTTTACAACAGGCTCTATGTCTATTTCAAGAGGGCTATGCGAAGATAAGTCGTCCTGGAGGTTGATTTCGGACTTGACAGGATTGCAGTCGTTGGAGTCGTCGGAGTTGCACGGTTGCTGTTGTGCAGCCATTTTCTCCCTTCTTCTCTTCTGAAATAGAAACAATAAGGAAAGATCTTGGTTGCTAATGATTATCTTCAGGTTACCATATCTAATATATTTATCGTATCTTATGAATACCCCTAATATCTTTATGATTGCTTATCATCATCTTTATCATTATAATATCAGTTCTTGCATATTATTATCAGTGATACTAATATCGTTCTGATACTTATATAGCAAACTTCTTGTATTAGGTACTTCGCTTACTATTTCAGCATGATGCCTCTGGTAAGAGTATATTTGGTCCTTGACGAACAACATTTTGTCAAAATACTCCCAATTGGTAGACTTCCTCGGCTTTCCCAGTATTCGCGTCCGGTGCAGTTTTCTCAACTCGCCTCGAAACGTGTCTCGGAGGCCTTTCCATTTTGTGCGGACCGTTTCGGCTGGAAAAATATGAACGTATTTAAAATTCCAATTGAATTTCAAGAACTCCGACTGCACGATTGAATAATATTTTTAAATTTACACAAAACTTTAATACGCCAAAAAGAATGGAAAAATTGGCAGGGCAATTTTTTATAAATGCTTTCAAAACGTGAGAACATATTGTTAATAGTACTTTTGATAGTAGATTAATATTTGATCTTCAATTATAACTATTAAAATTTATCATCTTTTTAGCGTACTCACAATCAACGTTGAGCGAGTACGCGACATCTTCCCATAACGCCATTGTCACCGTTCGGTCGTGGTAATACGCGTGCTTCCGATCCCATAATGGTTCCCTTTCGTAGACGCTTCGAATCAATTTTGACACGTCCATACTGGGAAGTTCAACAAATGTTCACAATCTCAAGGGTCAAATTTAACATTAAAATAGGCCAGAGCAAATAAAAACAAAAACCTCATATATATCTTAAGTCACGTGGGTTTTTTTTATATTTACTAATGTTAAGAACCCTATAGATAATTTCTACGGTTCAAGTCGCCTGAAAAATTCTCTAAATACCTGTAAGAAAAAATTAAATCCCGAGAAAAATTTGATTTAATCTGATTTCAAAATTTGATTTGTTCATTTTTAGTATTCTACGTCCTTGAAGAATCCTGCAAAATACTGTGAAAAATTTACTTCCGAGGTGCAAGAAATACGGCAAAAGGGCAATTATTCTCTGAACTAAAGGTTTTTTTCACAAATTGTTGTTTCACGCTTACTTTTTACAACATGTGAACATTCAACGGAAGGACCTAAAAGCGCTTAAATGAGTTTTAAAAAACGCTGCAAATGATTGTACAGTGGTTTATTATTTCTTCGCATCAATAATGATTAAAGAAGACTGCCCATTTAGATTTTAATTATTCCGAACATTTGTTAACGTTCTCACCAAAAAACAGATGGTAACTATACGATAAAACTCCGTAGCAACTATTGTAATTTTAATCATTTATGTTTTTCTTAATTTCCTTATTAAAAGTTAATCTTATTGGCTAACGATACAGCTGAAGAGTGATTGACGACCATTCCAATGAGTATAGAACGATTTTTATAGCTCCAAGAACTCTCGAGTTGTACCCTCATGTTAAATTTCTGAAAATCACCCAAATTCGGCACAAAAGCTGCGATAACTAGAGAACCAATAAAGCTATCGACCCAGCGATGGTCTCATCCGGTTAAGCGTCCAAAAATCTATAAAATTTGATACGAAATACACATTTTTCTGAAAAACCCTGGAAAATATGAATTTTCTCCCCCTCAAAAACCCAAAAATACCCTTAAAATTGAGCTAGCAAGTTGGTTCAAGAATTGGGCTGTTGTACGACCGAGTTTGATTTTTGGTGAAAATTTCAAGAATTTAGCGAGGTATTATAGTTTGGCCGGAAAAGTGCTAACGGTGACGGCGGACAGACAGAATTTTTTTTATTGGATATTCGGATTCTACATGCCTTGAAACGTAAAACATCACATTTTGAGAGGGGTTATATAGAAAAAAAAATTTCTTGGGCGATTACAAAGCATTTTAAACGCGAACCGTTCAACCAACGGCTTGTCGATAGCAAAGTTGTGGCGAATTCGATTACCCTTAATTTAAACGCTAACATTTCCGTCAGAATAAATCAATAAAAACATTGGGAATTTTGAAAGCTGAATATTTCAGAAATGCGTATTTCGAAAATAAAAATATAATGGCCTCTTATCAATTAACAACTTGGTTGTCTACCAGTCGATTAAAAATACAGGACGATGCACAACTTATACCAAAACTTTACGCTTATTGAAAATGGCGCAAAACGTTGCCAAGTGACATTTCCAAGGTAACCGCACGCACCTTCAAGCGCCACTTAGCCGCGGTTAGTAATGAGATCCTTTCAACTCAACCCTGAAATCTCTCGGCTATTTATAGCTCCCGACTGACATTATCATTAACAACTCGCATCCTGTTGTTCGAAAAATATTAGCGCATATTTACCTGGCGATATTGAGCTGGAAGATTTTCAATGAATAGAACCGATATGGAAGCTAGCGATAAGGCATAAGGCAGCCTTTGGAGTGAACTGAAGTTGAAAGCGAGTGGCGACCGGAATAACCGGGCTCCCTCTGCGCACGTTGTCTGCGCTCGCTTCGTTTGCTCGCCTCGCTTCCCACCTCTTCCATCCACATTGATTCCATCCTATCGTGTTCCCAAGCTTGTGCACCTCCGTCGTAGCTTCATCCCGTCCCAGAGCTACCTTCTCCACAGCGACCCGCGGATGACCCAGTTCGTCTTGTTCGCTCTCTTCGCTCCCGTTTACGATTCGCTTCGTATTTTGTCAAAGGAACAGCTACAGTACGTTTCAACTAGTTACCAAGAGAGACAAAAATTGCAACAATACTGTGCAAACGCTGCAAATCATTGAACAGCAGTTTATTATTCCTTCGCTTCAATAATGGTTTAAGAAGACTATCCATTTCTGATAAGAATTATTCCGAACATTTTGTGAACGTTCCCCTAAATAGATTGGTATAAGGGAAAACTCCGTTGCAATTCATTTTATTTTTCTTCGTATTTCCAAATCAAAAGCAAAATTTTTTGCCTAACGGTAAAGCTGAAGAGAGTCTTTGACGACCATTCCAACGAACATAGAATGATTTTTATAGCTCCAAGAACTCTCGAGTTATACTTCAGGCCAAATTTCTGAAAATTTCCAAGTTCAACACAAAAGCTGTAATAAATCGAGAACCAATTAGACAATAGACACCATTTTCTGAAAAACGTTGGAAAATACGACTTTTCTCCCTTTCAAAACCCCCCAAACCCATAAAATTGAGGTAGCGATTTGGCTAAAGAATTGAGCCGTTGTCAGACCAAAATTGATTTTTTGTGAAAATGTCAAAAATTTAGATTTTATAGTTTCGTCAGAAAAGTGTTGACGGTGTACGGACAGAATTTTTTTTATTGGATATTCGGAATCTGCATGCCTTGAAACGTCAAACATCAAATTTTGAGGGAGGTCAGAAATTTTTTTCCTTGGGCGATTACAATGTTCAATTCTTGAATAATGAAATAAAACGATGCAAATGATTGTATAGTGGCTTAATATTCCTATGCTTCAATTATGATTATATTATCCGTTTGTTATCGAAATTATTCCGAAAGCTTGTGAGCGCTGCCACCTAACAACAGATTGGTACCTAATTATAAAGGAATACTCCGGAGCAACTATAATAATTTTTCTTTTTCTTAATTTTCGTCGACCATTCCAAGGAGTATTAAACAATTTTTCTAGTTCCAAAAATCTCGCATGCCAAATTTCTTGAAAATCGCCCAAATCCTACACGAAAGCTGCGACAACTCGAGGACCATTGAATCTATCGACACCGCAGTGGTCTTATCCGATTCAGCGGCCAAAAATCTATCAAAATTGATATAAAATACCCTCCGTCTGAAAAAAAAAAAATTGAAAAGCTCGAATTTTCTCCCTCTCAAAACCCCCAAAAAGGCCCTTCGAATTGAGGTAGCGATTTGGCTGAAGAATTGAGCCCTTTTCTGACCAAGATTGATTTATGGTGAACATTTGAATAATTTAGCTGTTATATTTTCGCCAGAAAAGTGTCAACGGCGGACAGATTTTTTGAATCGATTATTCGGATTTCACTTGCCTTGAAACGTATCACATCTGATTTTGAAGGGGGTTAGATATGTTTTTCTTGGGCGATCACAATTGTTTATTATTGTAAAACAAACCAAAGTCAAATTAAAATTATTATTGTTATTGAAAAATGACACATAATTTCGAAAGACTGAAGAGGCACAATGTAAACATTTACCATCATTAATCATTAGTGATGTTAGCCAAGACTTACTTCTGGTAATAATTTATTCACTTTGAAGCTCGAATTGGCGTTACTCGGCTAAATCAGGGTTCACAGGCCTTCGTCAAATGCGTTTTACGTCAACGCGTTCGTCTTCCTGATAGTCAGGCGAAATTTAGATGTGGACGTGGTTTTGGCTGCTGATGCAAACGCATGCGATTAAGCAGAGTTCACTGGCTTTGCGTTGCTGCGTTTCGGATTCTGATAGCTAGGTGATTCCCGCGGCTTATAGTCAATCGAACGCAGCCTCGCAGACGCATTTGAATCCTTGCTTCAGAATTAGAAAATTAATCTTGGAGCGAATAGAGTTTTCACGGGACATAAATTGATGCTTTTATATAATATATATTGATGCTTCGATATATATATTGTTGCTTCGATATATTACAACATTTTATGTTGTGGGGGCCACCTAATGCAAGTTGCGTTAGGTGGCCCCTAGTTTTACACAGAAAGGGTCGTCTAACGCACTCTTTATATAACTATATTGATATTATCAAATACCTGTACGATTTATTGAAGTCTGGTCGATACTCCACCTTCAACCTCGAACATTCAGGTTACATCTCTGCTCCCTTTTCTTCCATAATGAAGGTCGTAGGTACATAAATTTACAGCAGCCACCCTTCGCATTGAGTTCAAGTGAGGCCAACCTTAGGAATAACTAGATTCCTCTACCTGACAGTCGAATTACTAGGGAACGAAAGTCGATTTACAAGGAAAGCATTTCATTCATTGGCTTCCATTCCCTATCGAAGCAGCGTCGACGACGAAAAAGTGGAAATAAAATAAAAGAAGGAAAACAATATAGGACGGAGGGTTCGAGCTTGATTTACAATTAACTTTTAATTAATTCCGAGAGGCCCGAGGGGCAAGAGAATAGAAACCGTTGGGTACCTGGCTTTTGCTTTCTTGTCTTCCCATTGGCTGGCTTCGATCACGTACAGGTTACAAACGCATATGTGAGCCATTCCGAACGACGCAGAATCTGAAATTTTATAGTGTAGAGAAAATATAAAATTTCCACTAAATTAGAAACTTTTTTTTTTTTTTTTTGTAGAAATAAAGCTACAAAAGAAATGAATATAAAATGTTCAGACTGAGCACGAGGGAATTTTTTGAATTATCGTTCTCCCGTGATTATATAAAACCAGTTCGTGTTGTTCAACTGAATGGAAACGGTTCTTTCTGTGCAGCCAAGAACCGATGAATTCTGATTGAATAAACCGCAGTCGGTCTTCAATCTTCATAAAGAGACCGCCCAAGCCAACTGTCAAACGATAACGAGCCTGACAGAAGAGCTTATCGTAATGAACCACTATAATAAGAACTTGGCCAGAGGAGAAACCACTTTCCAACGCAACTGTGGCATAAAAACGGTCTTTAAACGCTACAACTGATAAAAACTATTGAATTAGGTGTCTGAATTGTCAACGAAAGAAGAGGGTTTTTGCTCGTACTTCGAATCAACTAGGTACCTACTTGAGTAGACACTTGGAAACAAACGGCCAAATATATGCTTTATGTAAAGCATGCTCCCACACATTCACTGCACAAAATTATAATTTCGAAGTTTTATACAACATTCACTCAATTAGTTTGTAGGATAATATACAAAGTCGTTGTATGAATATTGTAAAAATTAACAGTGTACAAAGTGAGCGTATAAACGTATTTAAAAAAAATAAAATAAAATAAACTTCGAATTTATAATTTTGAATAGGTTATTCGAAGTGAATCAATCAAACCGACCGTTATATGTAATGAAAAAGCCATAAAACGGGGGAAATCACCGAAATATGGAGGTTTTCGGCTGTTAAATTATAGTACCGAATTCCACGTACTCTCAGAAAAATTACAATTTTTACTCACTTTGAAAAAATTCGTGTATATAGATCTCACAGTACTATCATGTTTAAATCGGCCAAAAGTTAAAACCAACTAATAAAAAATATCAAGCAATTTATATAGGAGGCTCATTGAAATTAGAAAAGTAAGAAAAATAAATCATGAAAGTTATTTTGAGCGGTGGTTTAGCCTTAAAAATTAGAACGGCGGGAGAGAAATCCTTCTACAATGATCGTAATACGAAAAACATTTCAAGACCTTAGCTCTTAAATATAGGTATTGGTTTTCGCGGCCTGTAAAACTCAAAATACGAGATAGGCGCAATATCGAAAAAAAAGCGCCAAACAATAAAAATTAAGCGTAATCTGCTCGTCACAAGCAAGATTTTGGGAGCTCAAACGCTAAAAATTAATTACTTGTAGCTTGTAAAAGTCAAAACAGAAAAACTTTGAACGCTTATATCTCGGAAGTAATAAATTAATGTTATCCCAATTCAAAAAGTTGTTTTTTTTTTTTTTTTTTCTGAAAATATCCATGAGTTTCATTCATCATTCGTGGAGTTTGAGATTTGGTCGCTTTTGGGCCACGGACGAACGGACGCACAGACTTAATCAGAAAATGTGTCCGTGTACAGTACTATGAAATGGTTTTACCTCTGTTCCGAATTCGACTTGAACGAATGAAAGAAATGAAATATCGTTTATTGTATAGTCGTAAGGTATTACAAAGGACTTTTCAGAACCAGATTGGTAACTATAAGGGAAAACACCGTAGCAACTATTGTAAGTTTAATCATTTTAATTTTTCTTAATTTTCAAATTAAAAACTACTTTTTTCGCCTAACGGTATGTTTGAAGAAAGTGTTAGACGAGAATTCAACGAGTATGGAAAGATTTTTATAGCTCCAAGAATTCTTAAGAATCAATCTTTTTCTATTTGTGAAAACCTCCCAAATTTTAAACAAAAGCGCCTATAACTCTAGAACCAATAAAGCTATCGACCCCCAAAAATGGACTCATTCGATTAAACGTCTAAAAATCTATGGAAATTGTTACCAAATACACCTTTTTTTGAAGAACGTTGCAAAATAATAATTTTTGCCCCCTAAAACCTATCACAAAATGGATAGTTGCTTAAATCATATTGATGCGAATAATAAACCACTGTACAATCGTTTACAGCGTTTTTACGGAGATATGACAACTTTAGTGATCCAATTTTCTCAGACAAACGTCACAAAGACGCTTGATCAGAGAGCGTATCAGAGTGAAGTACTATGACATTTTTCCTGAGTCATTTCCGTTCCGAATTCGACTTTTTGTACAATCCCGATTCTCCAATTTATAAGAAATTGTAAAAATAAAAGAAGCCCCTATTTTACCGGTCTATTTCAGGAAGACATCGATTCGTAAGAAATATATTCCTGCTTCGGGTGTCTTGCCGCTTCAAAATATACGATCACTCCGTAGAAAAAAGGTACAATCGTATGTCAACGATCTTTGAAACGTTTCGGAGAAGTTCCAGCTCGTTTTTTGACCACATCTCCAACTGCCATCCAATGTCGGCTGGCACTTCAATTACCTTGGACCGCAGACCTCTCGTTGACAGCGGCCGTTGAAACGCTACGGTCGCTGGACTCTTTCCACTGCTTCCAGCAACAGTAAAAAATTCATTTGCCCAATTTTAGTTTATTATTCAATAATAAACCATTGTAATCGCCCAAGAAAAAAAATTTCTAACCCCCTCAAAACTCGATATTTTACGTTTCAAGGCATGTAAAATCCGAATATCCAATAAAAAAAAATAAATAAATAAAAAAACACTGCAAATTATTGTACAGTGGTTTATTATTCCCTCGCTTCAATAATAATTCAAGAAGATTATCCATTTGTGATAGTAATTATCTAGTAATCTATTGAAATCGGTTCCAAACACACCTTTGTCCGAAAAACATTTGAAACCTAAAAATACCCTTAAAATTGAGCTAGCGATGTGATTCAAGAATTTGGCTCTTGTGAGGCCGAGATTGATTTTTGTTGAAAATTTCAAGAATGCAGCTATATAGTTTGGCAGGAAAAGTGTTGACGGCGGACGGACAGAATTGTTTGGTTAATTAGGTTTTTTTTACATTGAATATTTGGGTTCTACATGCCTTAAAACGTAAAACATCAAATTTTGAGGGGGTTAGAAAAATTTTTTTCGGGCGTTTACACTGGTTTATTATTGGCTTCGTAATTCTGTAGTGTTACTTGGTTTAGGAGCTTCGATTATTGCTCTGATTTTATCTGAGGTTGGGTGAATACCGTCTTGATCGATTTGATAACCCAAATATTTTATTGATGTAGAAAAGAAATCACATTTATCCTTATTTAATTTCAACCCATTTCTAGTGAGAGTTTCAAAAACTCGTTCCAAGCGTTGAAATAATTCATCTGGGGTCCCTCCATGAATTTTTATGTCATCAAAAAAAACGGATACTCCTTCCATAGCGCCGATCAAATTGTCGATGTATCTTTGCCAAATGTGAGGAGCGTTCTTGATTCCAAAAAATAAACGATTGACTTTATAGTTGCCGAGATGAGTGCTCAAGGTTTGAATTTTGGCAGTTTCGGCGTCTACTGGTAAGTGTAAGTAAGCTCTTTGAATGTCCAATTTACAGAAATAGCGTCCACCAGCTAGATTTCCTAGAATATCATTGATGTGAGGAATAGGATATTTGTCGTCTATCATAAATCAATAATAAACCAAAATTCTTCTGTCCGCCGTACGCCGTTCAATACTTTTCCTCCACATGGAACTTACCAATCTGTTTTCCGGTGGGAACGCTTACAAATATTCGGAATAATTATTATCACAATTTGATAATCTTGTTAAATCGTTATTGTAGCGAAGGAATAATAAACCACTGCACCATAATTTTTTCCCCAAAGATTATCTCTCGTCTTGAAGCCCTCAACTATTATAAAGCATAATTTTTTGTGTGAAATATTTGTTGGCTGGTTTAGTACAACCGCACTTCACGTCTCGATGCCCTATCGATTCATTATGTTTCTAGCCATGTATTTTTTATGAACCAAGGCCTGGATAGGCAATTCCGTACCCCGTATCGCTTCTTCTTAGAAGCGGGTCGGCAAACTCAGCAACTCATCCTTATCATTAGACACCACTTGATAAAGACTGCTGAGGGTGAAAAATGTCAAACAAAAGCCGCTTTCAAAGTGAAGATGCTGATGTAGACTGGGCATCGATTCGAAGTTCTCGATTTGACTTTAAAAATGTTACCAGAGAGATTTTCAATTGGAAATTAACCTACTAGTCTTCAAAATCAGTTGAATAACCACGTATCTGCCACTTAACAACCGAAAAAATGGCACATGAAAATAACAATAACGACATGTAACATAATTGATGGTACATCGTCATGCTAAAAAGAGTTGCGACACCGAATAGATTTTACAACTAATTTCTAACCAAATTTATCCAATTACACTTCTTATTCAACCCACTTGTTTCCCTTTTGTTGTCAGGTTTTTTTTCGCGTTTTCGACTTGAACTCAATAAAACCTTTATAACTCCTTTAATTACGGGAGAAAATACAAATTTTATTGTATCGTTGGAAGGCGGGTTGAATTTCCCATATCCCAATAGTTAAACCGAACTTTCCTAGCACAACGCGACATGAGAAAAATCCGTTTGAAAAACTGAATTTGTCAAATCTTTGAAATTTCATGTTTTTCCAATCACCTGTGGTGTCTATTGTTTTACACTTTTCTTGTCCACAGTAAACAATCAATTTAGTCCGGAAATCCAGCCCGAACAAAAAAAAGCTTGGATTAGCGGTAAAAACTGTTTCATTTTTTTTTTTTTTTTTTTTTTTTTTTTTTTTTTTTTTGTAGGTTGAGGGGGAGAAAAACGAGGCGACCTCTTCTCCATTCTTTTTAGGCCATAGGTACCCTTGGTCCTATAATGCCCTGAAGAAGCCCGAACGGGCGAAAGTACTCGGCTGGATAATAAAAAAGAATGGAGAAGAGGTCGCCTCGTTTTTCTCCCCCTCAACCTACAAAAAGAAGTAATGCGACCACCTGGAGAAGAAAAAAAACTGTTTCATTTTGTTAGAGTCGAAAACAGAAAAGGTCATAAAAGTAGGGAATGAAGTGAGATAAAAAAATTTTGTAGGACATATTTGGTCTGAAATCAGTTTTAGAATTCATTCCACGACGGTGTCATATCTATTTCACACTATCTAATCCGAGATAATACATACAAGGTGGCCCAAATTCAATTGTCCGATTTCTCATTTTTCTTGGCTTCGAACACAATTTTATTTTTCATTTCAAGATATTTGCGTGTTTTTCAGTAGCTTGGCATAACTGTAATGTTTTTTCCAAGCCCAATCCGGAGAGGTAGTTACAAAAACCGTCAAAAATTCTCTCTCTCCCTGATGTATAGTATTGCTATATTTTTTCACCTCCTCCAATCGATAAGAAAATAGTCACTACGTCATGATAACTATGTGTTAAGTTCTTTTTTTTCTTTTTACATGTAATTTTTTGGGAGAAGAATTATTGAAAACTCTCAGCTTTCAAACGGTTAGAAAAAAGGCATAACTCGAATATGAATTTAACAAAAATGAAAACATGTGTAGCAAGTTAGTTTGCCAAATCGATCAATATTTGGACTTGCTCATGCGTAGACACAACTTGAATAGTTCCGGCTTCTTAGAAGAATCACGTCGACGAGATTCTCAAGCTTTTTTGGGTGGTTAGACGAGATATCCGTCGACGTGGTCCGTTTTCCCAAAAGAACTGATATACTTGGAGTGGCGACTTGAGGAAAAAACAGGTCAACCGAAGCGAGACAAGGTATTTCGAAAATGTTCCCATATGGATAGAGGAATCGGCGTGTATTGACCCGATGGAACGCAACAACCTTCGAACTCGCCGAGCGGTATAAATACTTGGAAATCAGATAAGGGACCGTATACGGTGGCCTTGCTAAGCTTGGCACGAGGTCTAGGTCCTTCGAACCAACGGGTACCTCCCCTATCATACTTCGCTCTAACTATAGTTTGGCGGAGAAGATTGGAATAGAAAACAGCTCGTGCTCCAAGCTATGGACTCTCATAAAAAAATGACTATTATCGATTAGGGAGGTAAAGAGAGACGGAGAATTTGAGAAACGCTACAGTGGAAGAAGACCGTTTGTGATGGATGGGCTGGATCAAGTTGTCATTGAAGAGCACGAGCCTGGCTCCAGGGCCTGTTTGGTCGTGTACAGTGGTGCCTTTAAGCATCGCAAGTCAGACATAGGAGACCTATTATACTACTCCAGAGCTATAGCCGTAGTATGAGCTCGGCCCGTAGCGGAACACTATGATTACGTTCGTTTTCCCCTCCATCAGTCGGTTCTGGTGAAGGGACCAGACGAGAAAACCTTCCCCATTCGCCTTCACTTTCCTTCGTCAGCTAAAAACACCGTCTCGATTCGGCTCCTTCAACAAGAGGGTCCGCTGTGACCAACGGTTCTCCAATGGGTTCTTGTAGACCTTCCTCGTTGCAAAGATTTTCGAATCGCAACAGCATTATTCTCAGCCAATGCGACAAAAGAACTGTCAGCTTGTCAAAAAAGGCAATATTGATACGAAAGTAAACCGGTTTACTTGCTTTTCTCCCAAAGATGGTAGCGCAAGTTGAAGGTTGAAGGTTGAAGGTTGAGGTTGAAATTGAAGGTTGAAGTTGAAGGTTGAGGTTGAAGGTTGAAGTTGAAGGTTGAAGTTGAAGGTTGAAGTTGAAGGTTGAAGTTGAAGGTTGAAGTTGAAGGTTGAAGTTGATGGTTGAAGTTGAAGGTTGAAGTTGATGGTTGAAGTTGAAGGTTGAAGTTGAAGGTTGAAGTTGAAGGTTGAAGTTGAAGGTTGAGGTTGAGGTTGAAGTTAAAGGTTGAAGTTGATGGATGTTTGTGAACCGGTATGTTCATAGCCTGCACAGATATTTATCTTTTTCTTTTTTTTTTGTAATACTATTTTAACTGACAGGGTTTTAAACGGCCACAGAGAAATAATTAAGCTTTGTATCCAAATATTTGGTGACACCATTGGGCCACTAAAACATGAGTAGCTTATTGCTCAATTAGAAGTTACTTCCGTTTTAAATTTGTCCCAGGAGTTTTCACCCTTGCAAGAACACCCGTCAATATCCAAGAATCCGTCGAGCTCTTATAGCTGCCAAGCTCAGTGCTATTAGTTCCCCCGACGTGACTAAGTACCAATCTAAGTTTGATTTTCCAATTATGGAAGGTCACTTAACCTTTAGGATATATAGTGTCCATGCTAGATCGTCATGAAGGGGTCTCCCCTCAACAAAACTCACCCGATTACCTCAACACCATTGCTCTTCGCAAGACGGGAGAAACAAATTAACTATTCCAAAAAATTAATGGTACTTCCAATAAAAATACCAAGAATCGAGAAAGAGAAAAAACGGAATTTTTGTTAATACGAGCACACATTTTACAACATTTTAAGCATTATTTTATTTAACCTAAGGACACTCGACCAGATCATTATATCGAATAATTGCGTGATCCGAGACCTTAACGTAAGCTCGGAACGGTCAACTCAACGACGAAGAGGTACCTACGAGAAAAAGGCACGTTTCTCGGTACAAGGAAGATAAGATTTGATTGGTACGTAAGCTAGTTTCACAAACGCGTCCACGTTTGTTGCTGATGCGAATCAGCTTCAGTTTATCTGTGGCGGAACATCAACTGAGTCTTTATCGGATGCACGTTATCGTGCTGAAGAAACGTCGTGCACGAAAAGAAAAAGCGCCCGTTTTATATTATGTTTATTTTATTATTATTATTATTATTATTATCATCATCATCATCATCATTATTATATATTTATTTTTACAAGTGTATGAATTATTAAAATAGAACGTACTTAAGGGCTGGTGGAATGCGAATAATTTGAAAAACTTGGTGTTTTCGGGGACTCAACGAAGTCGATAAATTTTAGAACATGAGTTGAAGAGAGGAAGTTGAATATGTGTAGTGTCGACGTGGAAGTGGAGTTACGGATGAAGTCGAGCAACCTAGCATTCAAATGGTTCTTCAAACCGACAAACACATTCAAAATAGTTAACTTAAATTCCAACGACCCCCAAGCATTAGAGAAACCTCATTTACCATCTCACCAGAATTTTTATATTTTCTAAAACTTTTGATATTAACTAAATTATTATACCCGCTGACGTCTTAACTCATCTAAATAGATATAGTTACCTTTAAAAACAAAAAATGTTATACACTTTTTATAAATATTACCTTTCCACGTAAGTAACTTAAGCTTTCCGAAACAATTTAAGCGATCCTGTACCTTTATGATAACAAACACTATATTATGCTTAAGATGCCCCCGAGGATGCCTGAACGGGCGAAAGTGCTCGGCCATCCTAAATAAATGATCGGAGAATGAGTCGCCTGGTTTTTCTCCCCTTCACACTTCTCGGATATAAAAATAGAACGATTATTATTCCTGTGTAGTCTTTAATTCTAAAATACGGATGAAAGGGGATTCTGTCATAATTTCTATTTAACCCAAGTGGATTGTTAGACCCATTTTGGTGAAGAAATAGCAAGTGGGGAGTATGACTAGGGTTGCGATTACAAATGGTAAAAGAAAGTGTAGTGAAAGAATCGTGCTAATGTTGCATTTATCTACTGAAAATCCTCATCATTGTCATTTTACAAGGTCTCTCTCAATTTTCCAATGTTTTCAGCCTACTTTCGCCCAATCTGGCATCCCAGGCAGGGGAACCCAGAGCCTTGGCAGCTTAGGTCGTTGCTGAGTTAGAGCGGGGAAGAGATCGTTGGATTGTAGGTGAGAGGAATTCTCTGGAGGCGCCTCAGGGCCACAGATTCCAGGCGACCGATACGAAATACGCGACGAAAGGCTCCGCGTTCGTTTTGTGGCTTTTTTATAGCGCAACCAGTACAATAAATTCGTTTTATAGTTGTTCTTTTGCTCCGGAGGTCGATTCAAATGAAGAACGAGTCGCCAAGAGGCATATTGTTACGGTTCAGCATTATTTCACGTGATTGATGCGAACCGAACGATTCACTAATGATCTACACAGCGATAATGAACAATATCTTGACCTGTCTGAATTTTGCACTAAATAAGATCTCGATACGTTTGAATTTTGCACGAAATAATCGTACTATCACTAATAGCATGAGCTCTCATGAGATAACAACTAGGTTTCAAAATCATGGTCAGATCGGTCTTCCATTTGTGAAAACGACCGACTTCCTTAATTTTCTATTTCTCAACCGCTATTCGTCTGTATAATGATCTTCCTCCCAACATGAAGAAGGAGCTGGCTGAGCCCAGTCAACCAACGAACGAGGATTTTAAAAAAATGTGTTTTACAGAAAAAAATCAACACCTGAGGACTTACTATTTTATTTGTATGATGATTGTTTTACAAAATTTTACAAAATTCATTTAATGAATTGTTCGGATAGTGAATTTTATGGTGGTTGCATTTCATCAACTAGGCGATTTTAGATCTTCGGATATGTGCTCCTAATTAGGGAACTCTGGAACTAGTTGGGAAGTCTTGTTTTATATGTAGATGAGTAGTTGTTTAATGTTTTTCATTAATAGTTGTTTATTTCATTAGTATTAGTTATCATTCGCGGAGAGAAGGTTTTTTTTTAATTTTTAACTAAATACGCATATACTAACGTGTTCTACCCAGCGCGATTTTTCAATATTTCTTTTTTCTTTGTAATATTCTTTTTTTTTGTCTCGTAGTGAAATAAAGTTTTTTTCATTCCTTCACTCCTTTTATATGTTAATAAGTCAGTTATTAACTCTATTTTTTTTTTTGCATTCGCACAACTGAATATTAGCTCTAAAAAACTTTAAAAAATAAAATAAAACCGACTACAAAATTAATTGCCAATAAAATAAACTCTAAAAGGGAAAAAACAACAAAAATGTCCCAACTTCACTACAACTCATTCACCAACTACACATTTCAAGGACTACTCGTATTGACCTGACCACTTCCCGACCTGACTTCCCCTAATAATATAGAAATTACTATTTCTCATTTCCCAAATGACTGAAAGACTTTCCTTTCACCTCTGAATCGCCTCAACATTGGTCAGTTTTTGGAGTCGGCCTAAAAAGTATCTACTTGAAGTCCAATCGATACCAAAATTTGATCACACAAACTAGGCTCAAATTTGAACAATTTAAGTCAACAAACTATGAAAAAACAGTTTTCGTTTAGAAGTTATGAAGTCTCAAACAAAGGTCCATGAAAACATCGATTGCTCCCTTATTATGTCCATGTAAAAGTAATTTTCTTTCATTTTTTGAAAGCTCTTACTAAGCACTTCCAAGTGCAATAATGTTCATACTTTTTTCTGGACGTGGTTGGGAGAGGTGCTCGAAAAACCTCAAAAATGTGAAAATCGGCATCACGATTTTTGTTACACTTTCTTCTCTACACACCATATCAGAATGCCGAACGAAGATTGGAACTAGGTCGTTATAGGCAGATAAATGATTAACAAAATTACATCAAAGACAAAACAATCGAGCAATTTTTCTAGAAGTTATAAGTTCACAAATTCAAAACTTGCTGTTTTCGCAAAAATCACATTATGCGGCAAAACAAAAAAAAACAAAAAAAAAAAAACAAAAAAAAAACAGTATTTTCCTCTTTCTGGTCGGTTAAAAATACTTTCACTCAGTCAAAACTCGAATTTCATATTGTAACAGGCGAATTTAGGACTAAGTGCATTATTTTTAACTAGATATATCCGGCTACAGATGGTTCGGGCGGAGGCGTCGAACGTAGTGCCCACTATCAACTTCGCATCCTGAGTGGGGTATGCAGTCGAATCACCCGAAGCACAGAGCGATTTAACCATATGCGTCTTTTATAGGTCAAGGTGCGCCAAAGACGATGGAACGTGACGTCACCGTTCGCTTTGTCACCTTTCCAGTTCCAATCTGATGACACTGCTCCTCCTGCAGCTACTTCCACGACTGGGACGTCGATAAAACAGCGTATCCCGCATTTGAAAATCGCTCTCCGAAAATTCGAAGCAATTTGCGAAAAAGCTTCCTATTTTTCACATTCAAAACCGTGAGCTATAAATTCGTTGGGCCAACAAGCTTTCGCGTATTATGCTCTACTTGAAATGATTATGAACACATAATACATATACATACAAAATACATAATTCCTATTTTTATTTTTATTATTTTTTCATATCATTTTTTCGATTCATTCATTTCCTTACTTTATTCGTAATTCGTTACCTACAAAATTGTTTTTCGTTGATAAGTCGGATTTTTTAAAATTGTCAGCTCAATAAGGGTTTAAATTTAGCTCCCGCCGTTGAATTCGAACAATGCTCAACAGATATTCATCGGCCATCGGCCCTTGATTCATTGCAGAGACGCCCGTGTTTTTATATTCTTCCGTAAATGGCTCTCACATCCTTATTAGGTGTTGATCACATTGAAACTCGGCTCGACGGATCGTCGCTCTATGAAAAGGAACTATTGCAGACGAACACATGGTTTGGCCAGATACCATTTTAGGTTGATACATTCTTCGAGCTTGGAAAGGACTGAAGGCGGACATTTAGCCATTCTATGAAACGTGGCCCCTACTAAAGTGACTCGATTTAATTTCTAGTAGAAAAATACGCTAATTTATTACGCAACTGAGTGAAACGTGATTTGACTAACAACGCCATTTAATGAACAGATATAGATTATCGATTTGGGATCAAATATTACCATGATTTTCGTCGTTTACGACCAAAAACAATTTTGCTGATGGTGTAAAAGTCTTCAATGCTATCAGTATTCTCCATGGACCTTTTTGCTGACGATCTTGAAATTGAGAAACCAAAACGTCATTCTAAACAGCCCTAACCAATGCTAAGCAGCCCCAGATTATCGATTTAATGGGAAAAAATATCATCATAATTTATATAATAATATACTGTGGTTTATAACCAGATGACAATTTTGTTCTATGTATGAGAATATTTTATGTTTTCATCAGAAATCTTTTCGATGACGATCTCGATTCTCGAGTAAACCGAAACGTCAATCAAGCAACCAATATTTATTCTTAGCCGACAAGCGAATCACAAATGAACGTTTAGAGAACATATATTTTAACAATGTTACATACTAGGTGCTAACATAGGTATACTCGCCTTTAGCCGTAGTGAGCTACTAAAATATCCATCATGCATCGATAATGATACTTCCATTGTACTTGTGGGAGTTGACGTGCGTTTTGTTATTCCAAGCTCAGCCTTTCGAACGACTTTTGAAATACAAACGCGAGAGGCTATTGTTTTCACTTAGCTCCTGTTTCGGCACCCGCCCATGCGCGACAAATGGCCTCTCAATTCCGACAGTGTCGCAGCGAGTGTCTTTCCGTGCCAGTTTAGCGCTAGCTAAAGGATAATCTGGTATTTTTTGCAGAGGTAAATTTCAAGTAAGAGAGATGCGTCTTATATAACGTTTCTACAAGATGAGCAGCCCTACAATTCACCAATACAGAAATGTAAACTAGACGACATTCTTTCATCAAGCTCGTTTCGGCGAAAGCGCTAAATAAATACCGACAGAAGATAATACGTCCTCTTTTATCCTAGCTCAACCTTGAGAAAATATTTTTTTCAAATTGAAGTAGCTATTATTCTACCTGCCCTTTGATCAAAAACCTACCTCAATTACTTTTTTGTTGAGGATGAATAATGAAGCGTATAATGATTTATGCGTGGCAAATTAAATATAAAAACTAAACCTTGTCATCATAAATACCATCTAAGGAAAAATCAATTTTTTGCGTTGATAAGAATTTCGAAAAAATAGTTTTTGGTGCAGGCCGTAATTTGGCGAATAAAAAAAACGCTGCAAATGATTGTACAATGATTTATTATTCCTTTGCTTCACTTATGACGGACCATCAATAAATTTGTAATTTGTAACATTTGAGATCGTTTCCACCCAACAACAAATTGGTAACTATAAGGGAAATCAGGAAGCAACTATGTTAATTTTGGTTTATTATTCAATAGTAATTCTAATTATTATTCAATTCATGTAATATTATTTAATAGTAATTCAATAGTAATCGCCCTAGAAAAAAGTTTTTCTAACCCCTCTCAAAATTTGATGTTTTACGTTTCAAGGCATGTAGAACCCGAATATCCAATTTAAAAAATTCTGTCCGTCCGCCAACACTGCTGAAACTATAAAAGCTAGTACCTACATGTTTTAAGTTTTCACCGAACATCAATCTTGGTCCTACAATCGCTCAATTCTTAGCCAAATCGCTACCTCAATTTTAAGGGTATTTTTGGGGGTTTTGAGGGAGAGTATTTTCAAACGTTATTCAGAGAATAAAGTGTATTTGGTATCATTTCCATAGATTTTTGGACGCTTAATCGAATGAGACCATCGCGGGGTCGATAATTCTACTGGTTACTGAACAATTATTTGCAGCGTTTTTATTATTTGTGTTTTTTCTTAATTTTCACATTAAAGATAAATTATTCGCCTAAAAGTATAGCTGAAGTGATTATTTCACGAAAATTCCAACGCGTATGGGCGACCCAGTTTAATGGCTTCTAATTCTCGAGCCTTTCCCGTTCTTCTGATTTTCGACTCGCTAAAAGAGGAAAAGCAGTATATGTTCAGTACTATCGAGAGAGTGTAACTAAACAACCGACCGAATGTCAGAGTTGATTTATAAGGGCAACACTCGATGGGCGAGGAAGGGGCGAAATTGGAGGGACTTGGAGTATCTCGAGATTCGAGTGAGACCTGGAAGATGGAGAAGAGGACGAAGAAATCCTATGATTATCGCCCCTCCGACTTGTTCCACTGTTCATCAAATGGGGACGTGACGAAGCAAACCCTAGGATTTGGGCTTTTAATCACAACTGCCACGCTGTAGTTAGCCACGAGACCAAGCCACCCTCGCCCTGGACAACGCACGGCGATGTAAGCTGAAAACCAGCCTTGTATCATGAAACCACACACGTTCATCGCATCATTATTTACCGCATATTCCTCCGAATAAACCAGGAATATAACTTTTGGAAAGTGCAGTTTTTTATTGCCCAAATAATTGTTTGTAACCAAACACCGTAAGTAATTTTGAAACTGTATATTACAGCGTAAGAGTTAATTTGAAATTTTGTCTGAATTTCGTGATTTTTTTTTTTTTGCCCTTTAAAGAAAATGTTTTATGTTTATTTTCCTACAATTTTTCTCCCCTCAACCCCAACAACGAGGAACGATCGATGCGACAAAGCTACAACGAAGATGTTAATTCTTGTAGCAGAAACGTAAAGTTACACTGAAAGATGCGTTAAAACGACAGCACTAGAAGTTTTTCTAGAGTTGTCATTGCGTAGTTATCGAGTTGTAGTTAGTTTAGTTGGAGTTTAGTTATAGTTTGTAGATAATATAATATAGCTGTATAACTTTTCTCATGTAATTCATTTCACAGTCAATGAAACGTAATAAAAATCAATTATACGAGGCTGTGGTGGCGAAAAATTCTGACTCTGGCTACAACGTATTGTATTCAAATATTTACTTATGCCGAGCCCCAGCGGCTAAACGATTGTTCGATCGATGTATAACAACGAATGAAAATTTTGTAAGTTTCGTCCACTTTTCTCACCGTTAGCGTTGCAGAGGAAACTTAGATTTGAATTACCTGGTGAGAAATAATGCGCCGCATTTTGCCCTTTGTGGGCCAATAGTGACCCTACAAAGATTTGTGAACCAATATTGAAGTATTCTGAGCGGAATCACGATCCAAAATTACGAATACCCGGCCGCAATATCTGATTATTCCTCTTTCCTGAGTGCCTCCGTTGACAAACGATAAGACATCCTGAATCACTCTCGATTTCTCGCGAACGCTCAGTCTGTTCAAACAGGAATTCGTGCGACGACGTTAATTGATATCTAGAGATTACTCTGGTAAACAGAAATTCGACCAGTTCCGCCCCGAAGAGAATCGACTTTTTGAACCCTAGTCAACAGTCTATTTATAAACCGTTAATAGCACGAACGTCGAAGGATTTCGCAAACGTTGGAGACTGTTTATCTACTTTACAATAAGCGCAATAAGTGAACCAGTCATGTGCATCAGTAGGTAATAATAATCAATTTTCTTGACATAAGCACATTAAAAAAATATATATAGGTATATAGTTTGAATTTAATGACTCGCTGGAAACAAAAATTTATGACGAACCTGAAATATGTTTTTTTATTTATTCGCCAGAATTAAATGTGCTCAAATTTCAGTGACATTGATGTCATAGGATAAAACCCAGCGACGAGAAAATGGAAAAAACGCTGCAAAAGAAAACTATCCATTTCTGGTACTAATTATTCCGAAAATTTGTAAATGTTCCCACCGAGAAACAGATTGGTGGAAACAAGGGAAAACTGCGTAGCAACTATTGTCATTTTAATCAATTTTATTTTTCCTAATTTTCAAATTAAAAGCTAAATTTTACGCCTTATGTAAGGTATAGTTGAAGAGAGTGTTCGACGAGCATCCCAACAAGTATTGAACGTTTTTTATACTCCAAGAACTCGCGAATCACGCCCTCTTGCGAAATTTCTGAAAATCTCCAAATTCAACACAAAAGCTGCGATAACTCGAGAACTAATAAAGCTACCAACCCCGCAATGGTCTCATTCGATTCAGCGTCCAAAAATCTATAGAAATTGATACCAATCAAACCTTTTTCTGAAAACGTTGAAAAATAGGAATTTTCTCCCCCTCAAACCCTCCAAAAATATTCTTAAAATAGTGCTAGCAATTCGCAGCAAGCGAGATTCAGGTTTAAAAAACTCTCTTGGTGAGCGAATACTCCTTATATTGTTGAACAATATACCAATAGTCACAATGCTAGTAGAGTAACCGAAAAACCTCATAGGACCCTTTTGGACGTAAATTAATTGTATAAAACGTAGAAAATGCTGCAAATTATTGTACAGTGGTTTATTATTCCTTCGCTTCAATAATGATTTAAAAAGATTATCCATTATTTGTGATAGTAATTATTCCGAACATTTGGGAACCTTCCCACCGGAAAACAGATTGGTAACTGTTAACGAAAACTGCGTTGCAACTATTGTAATTTTATTCACTGTTATTTTTTTTAAATTTTCCAACTAAACGCTAAATTTTACTCTTAACGGTACAGTTAAAGAGTGTTCGATGAGCATTCCAACGAGTGTACAATAATTTTTATAGCTCCAAGAACTCTCGAGTGCAAATTTTTGAAAATCTTCCAAATTCAACACAAAAGCTGCGACAACTCGAGAACCATTAAAACTACCGACACCTTTTTCTGAAAAACCTGGGAAAATACGAATTTTCTCCCTCTCAAAACCCCCCAAGGTACCCTTACAGTTGAGCTAGCGATTTCGTTAAAAATTCAAGCCGTTGTGAGCCCAAGATTGATTTTGGTGAACATTTCAAGAATTTAGATTTTTATATTTTCATCAGAAAAGTGTTGACGGCTTACGGCGGACGGACAGAATTTTTTTATTGGATAATCGGATTCTACATGCCTTGAAACGTAAAACAACACATTTTTTTGTCTCAGGCGGTTACAATGCGTTTCTATTGACTAATAAACCAAAAGAGGTTCAATAAAGCGAGAGATATTGTAAAAACCGATATATTTACCCAAAATATTCATATACATGAAATTATGTCCGAATCGCATTCGGAAATCGCATTTATACGACGGTGACAAAATATTTCCGTTTTGTTTTACAATTCTAACAAATAAGTTGAGCCCGTACCGGCAGGAAGTGTACAATTGAGCATATTTACGAAGAGAATTTCAACAATTGACAAATCGACACACGCTCGTAGAACAAATCTAAAACTCTAATTACATAATGCACCTAATAAACTTTATAAAAGTAGAGCTTCCAATGAAATATTGTTTCTCAGCAGTCTTGTATTAATTCGTTAAGATTCTGAACACCATTTATCGGAGAGGGAAATCATCATTTTATCTGAAAACGATAGCTTTACGCACGATTCGAAACAATATTTGGCAAATCAGAAACAATATTTACAATAATAATTAAATTACGTACATTTAACGATTTAAAAAAACGCGCACATTGAAAATGAGCGGCTACCTAGCACGAATAGCATGAAGACAAATTAGTACAAATTACGAGAAGAAGAAAAAATCTTTTTGAAAAAAATCACAGTCATTCCAATTTTCTAGTTCAATGATTCACTTTACAAACCGAGTGTTGTCTGAAACAAGATTAAATACGACAAATTTCGTATTATCGCCTGCGGTAGCCCTTTCACACGAGGAGCCGTAGAGCTCGCGCTTTTCGAAGCTCCCAGAGCTTACAAAAGGAGAGCGAGAGCTTTTCGCTCTTGCAGTGAGCTAGAGCTTGTCGCTCTTGCAGTGAGCTAGAGCTTCTCGCTCTTGCAGTGAGCTAGAGCTTGTCGCTCTTGCAGTGAGCTAGAGCTTGTCGCTCTTGCAGTGAGCTAGAGCTTATCTGGTAATAATCCACGCTTGAAAAGCATAGAATTAGATGAGTCCTTTCACACGGAGAGCAGATACAACTTCTGAGCTGAGTTCGTTGAGAGCTTTTGTCAAGAACCTCGAGCTCTTAAAAAGCAAGGAGATTTCAAAATGGATAATTTCACTGCTTAATGTTCCAGTTGGTGGGGGGAATTACGCCATTTACGCCATCCTTTGCCCAACGCGGTTCATTTAATCTTTTCTGATCAAGTGCGATAGCATTTTCCTGCATTGAAGTTTTATCAAAGGATTTTACAATCTTCCTTCTTGCTATTCTGAATTGAAAATGTGTTCAATAAATTATACACGTATTCACGGAAGGTAGAATGAGAATATTCAGAAAAATCATTCTACTTTGAAACAAATTCGAGTCCAACTGCGTTAGAAGTAGAAAATTAAGCGCTCCCGTAAGTGAATAAAGAGATTCTAAGGTGTGGCCTTTAGCTCCTTTCATAGCATAGCTATCCTATACACGATTGCTTACCTGAAATACTCCTTGACATAGAAGGGCGAGGATTAGTTCTCCAAACGTAGGAGCTTCAAAAGCTCTCAGGTAAGCTCTACGGCCTCGTGAATTAAGACTAATAAAGCACCAGTTGAATTGACAATTCTACAGACATCCCAACATCGACAAACGCCTAGGCGAATTTAACATGCGTTAAGATTACTACCATACAAATTACTATCATCATACACGATACTTATTTGTATACCTGAAGTGGCAGAGACATTTTCGCCGTTAGTAGACTTCACGTACGTTTTCGTAGGAGGACATTTAATTAAATATTCTCCATCATATTATAAGAAGGGTGTTCCCAATTTATCACGGGAATTGTCCATTTATCGAGTTTCGAGGTTTTTGGGAGAAATACGAATTTTTATGGTGAAGCAGCACTTCCAGAACGGGAGGAATAATGTTTTCTACGGAGCTCTAGCTCATACGATTTGAGATTGAATGCGAAGGGCGCTCAGAAGAAAATATCATTCAAGACACCTTAAACATTATCTTCCAACGCTTGTCACCAGAGAGAATTATTTCTCGACCTCAAAGGATCGCCGTGCTTTAAATACGTCAAAACGTTGAAAATTGCCAGAACCGGAAAACCCTTGAAAAATTATTATTTAGGCTACGACAGTATATTTTTCTTCGACGGTGACAAAAACAAAATGACACGATTATAAATTCGAAAACGTTTGAAACATGCGATAACGAATTTTCACTCTGCAAATTATTCGTGAATTTTTGCTGTTATATCGTACGTCGATTTATCGGCAAACGTACGTAGTTAAATATAGCAAAAAAAAACTTTCCGCGCGAATTTTTTTTTCGGCGAGGGTACACAACAACAGACTTAGTTAGAGCGAAGGCACTAGGCAGTCTTCGTTAATAAAGGACGAGCAGGTTACAAGTAGGATCGACCATTTTCGCTAGCAAGGAGCGAAATAAATACCCGCAGTTGAAAACAGTTTTTTTTTAACGCGGTTTTTTCGGTTCTCTCATCATTGCAATTCCCTACTGTATATTGCTCGCTGCCGTTTGTATTTTCTTCGACAGCTCGGAGACAACTTCGCGGAATATGAGCGGATCCATGTTCCTTCCTAGCATGTAAAGCACCCACCAATCGCCGACATCCGTATGTCGTGCAAGATCTTCGGCCACGCTCAGCGGCACCATTCGGTTCCTGGCTCGGAAAAGCGCGGGCCGAACGCCCGGCACTAGAATAATAACCACTCTGTAGATGACGAGGAATGTTAAAAGTGTCGCCAGAATAATGAACCAAAACCAGATGAAAATGTAGGTTTTCTCGTTAACTATGTTCAACGGCAATATGCACAGCGAGTCGTGCTTCTGCATGCTGCCGCTCGGACCGAATTTGTGAAACGTGCATTTGGTAACTCGGGGAAAAACGTAGACCATCGGATCGACGCGTTCTTCTTGCGACTGCTCGCTGAACGTCATCACGCGAAGGCCGTACGACATGAACTCGCCGTCGAAGAACCTGTTCATCAGGTAAAGCTGAGCGATGATGTTCACTAGGCAGAGAGCCTCGCAGAACCAGTATCGCACGGCGTAAGTGTTGTGCCTCTGCAAAAGAAGAGAAAAATCGGTATTTTAATAGTATGCAGTTGATTTCAAAGACGGGGAAACGTTGAAAATAGTCGTGTGGAAAACAAAATAATTTCGACGCATAAAAGGTTTGACTATCTAACGTAGCAGAAGCAATCGTGAGAAATTAATATTTTTTGGTACTTTGGGGAATCTATGATAATAGACGATTATCCTTCGAAGGATGGGAATATTGCATACGAAACTACTTGCAAATAGTCCAGCAGCGTTGAACAAGCAAATGTGTAAAAATTCCAACCAGATTTCATTGTTGGCGTGGTCCAATATGAATATTGTATGGCTTTCTATCATTTGCTGCGATTTATACTCCCAAGAACTTCCGAGTTACACCCTCGTGCCAAATTTCTGAAAACCCCCGAAGCAGCCAAAACACTGCCTAAGCATATCTTCAAGAACTGATGTGGCTTGGCCATGAAACGACTCCAACCCTGAACGGGTGCAAATGTCACGCCATTGGCTCGCCATTGCCAACACTGAAGGAATAAGCTCCTCAGGGGCTCTCTGCAATCTCAGTACGGGAGCTCCTCGGCGCAATAAGGCGGGGAATAAATGTTCAGACATTTCTTGCAGCTGCAAGGGATACCCCTGCACGAACTCTGTTCATCCTGAGGAGCTGGAAGTGGTGACACTGACGACGATATTTTTAAAATTACGATTTTGCCAAGCAAAAAAAAAAACCTTCAGTCGTTTCCGAACGAATTTAGACTTCGGCACCTGAGAACAACCTTCCATGTTTACATTCGATGTTTTGAGCGGTTCTCTTTTTACGACGCATTTCCTGCCAAAGCGCTTGAAAGTTCGACAGTGAAGAGGGTCATTGTACGGTAACGTCAATTAGCATCGAAGCCCGTTCTCGTACGGCTGAGTTATTGCTGAAAATGGAACTTAGCTTTCCGTTAGGTAGAGCTGGCCAATACAAAAGACTCCCCTACAACAGAAATTCTCTCCCTCCGAGCAACTATTGATTTTTCCTAGCGCACGCTCAATGTCAATTTCAACGTTTTTCCAACCGAAACTCGAATACCGGATGGGAACAACCTTCAAGTTATTGTCGGAGAGGAATGAATTGCTCTCGAATAGTCTTCCTTTTCAAAGCAGGTAGTTACTTTGAATATTTGGTCATTGTTATATATCGACCGAGATACTCCTGAAGATGTTTGAAAGCCTAAGTCTTCCCAACGTTCGTAATAATTTCTACTCTGGTATTAAGTCATTTTTCAGTTTTCATTTTCGTTTCATTTTTCGAGTCAAAATTATCATTCATTTTTAAATTCATTTCTCTCATAAATTTATAATTAAATCTAAATTTTAGTTTATGCGGTACCCAAATTATAAACGCAGCAAACGATTGTACAGTGGCTTACTATTCTTTCGCTTCAATAATGATTCAAAAAGACTATGCATTATTTGTGATAGTAATTATTCCAAAGATTGGTAAATGTCCCCACCGAAAACAGATTGGTAACTATAAGCGGAATCTCCAAGCAACTACCTATATAGTAATTACGAAATTTCCTAATAAAATTCAATTCTGCTTCTGTTCTCAACGAGTCAGTTTATTCATACGAGAAATAAAAACAAACTAAAAAAAACCCAAACTACGTTCTAATTTATACGAAAGCTTATTGCGTAATTTTGAGAGCAGCTATGTTGTTCAATTTTATTCATTGAAGAATATTTGTGTTCCCTCTGCTATTCGCATTGCGTGTCCATCAAGTCCTCAGGGCAATCTTATCTTGTAAGGAGCGGCTTTTCTCTACACCTGAGCCCCTGACTCACTTCTAGACACGATTCAACCTTGCAGAACAGTATTTCAACATTGTTCTCTGCCCGTACTATAGTTCGTTCCAGCGTTTAGTATCGTCCGGATCAAAAACGTTCCATGTAAATCAATCTGGCGACGAAGCAGTCCAACGGCTTCTGAATAGAGACGTGGAGCCAATTAATACTTCGATTGAGTGGTACACTGTTGTCTTCTGAAGCTAATGTCTTTTTATCTTAATAAAATTAACGACGCTGACTCAATATTAATTTACCGAACAATTATCGGTCTATAAAACGATGCAAATTTAATAATCGAGTCTTTTATTACCGAGTAATTTCATCCTCGAGACTTCGATTTCTCCGGTTTCAATGTCGGTTTCATGCGAGAATTGTTTATACGATGGTTCCAGTTGAGCTCGTAAGCGAATTGAACACGCGTAATTGATATAATTCTGAGGAGGAAATATAAACCGCTATTATTACATTATTTGCATAATCGTTCGGTAAATTAATATAGAGTCGGCGTTGTGAATTTTATTAAGATATAGAAGTAATTAGCTAAGCGTATTAGTATATTCAAATTGAAAGTAATGATCTAGCTTTCTAAAGAAGAAAAATGTTTAATGAATAAACAGATGTACAAAACCAATTTTCAGATCAACGACACCTCCTTTTGATCAAACGGCAACGTGACTGCTAAGCACAAAGAACCTATGGGTACATCTAGGAACATGCAACAGGCTTGGAAAAGTGGATTATTTTAGATTACCTAAATAGTGATCTCAAAGTCGATTTCGGACTAATGAGTGCCAAAATTGAGCGGATTTTATTTTAAATCTACCTGCTTGTAAAATTTACAAGTAGATATTCTGAATTTCATTCATAAAATTGGAACAGTGCTATTTTTTTTCTTTTTTTTTTTTTGTGGTCTGGTTGATTGGTTTTATCTATGTTTCAGAACCAAAATTTTGATAACCAACTTTAGCCAGTTTTGGCGAAATTCCAATTTTTGGAAAAATAATCCTTAAATGTTCAAAGATTGGCCTAATTTCATATTTGTGGTACTTTCGAACTTTCCAATGATAGTCTACAGTTCTTGGGGTGTGAGCCACGGGTTGTATTTTTTCTCTAGAAAAATGCAATAAAAAACTATCAAAACAGCTTTTAAAAAAGTCGGATTTAAAGTTAGCATTTTTGACTAGCAGTAAAAATTGGCATAAAGCACCATTTTTAGATTTTTTTGACCCAGAATTTTTTCTTTTTAATTTAGGTACTAATAGAGTGTTTCAAGACACATGGACCGCTACCGAGTTTCAGCCGAAAAAATTTAAAGTCAGAAAATTTGAAGGTTCTTTGGAGCTCCAAAGTTGTACCGCGTAAGGTTCATGGCGAGCACTCTTCAAATACTCGTCATTATTACCGAAATAGACGAAATAACAATGAAATCGTCTACCTCTCCTTTCTCGACAAATTATTTATTATAGGTAAGTATTTGTTCGGTAGCTGAACGCAGCTATGAAAAATTGGTAAAATTTGCGCTTGGTAAATGAATATTTTTTGGTGAAAAAAATTGACACGACGGGAAAAAATTTTCAGATGAACTTCAGTCAATAAACTAGATTAAGAATAAAAAAATTTTAAAGCAACTAAAAATATAATTGAAAAATATATATGACGTATTTTGATGTGAGTTTATTAAAATACAGCTTGATGCGGAGGAAATTTTAGATGATATTTGTTACCAATTTTGGCGCGCTCTAGCGGGAAAACAATTTGACGAATGAAGTTACTTTAGAGGAAAAAGGTATTGGATGTTTTCTCTAGGCAATTTTTTTCACAATTAATTAAATATTGTTCGCGAAGATAACGATACTATCGCAAACGATCCAGAGCATGAGAATCGTTTGAATGCATGATTGATCGCGACCAATTGACTCCGCAATTGAGGTCGACTGCCCGTTAATGTCTTCGATTGTTGAGAGTGAGATTGAAAATCATTTTCGTTCAATGTCCTTCATTCGTAACATCGCGTAACATTGCGTGGATTCGGGCCTCACTGAAAGTGATAGGAGCAAAGGAAAATAATTCGAAATGACAAGAAAACGGCAAAGCACTACTTGAAAAAGAACGGTTATATCTTTGAACGGAATTGACAATCGAATGTCTCGATTTCACTGAAGAAACGATGTCAGAAAGAGACGGCGAAACGGTTATACGGTTAAACGGCCGATATTGATATGATAAAAATAACGAAACTGTCTAGCAAAAAAATGAAATAGAAATTCTTCGGAAACCCGTTTTCACGTTTTTTATTTTTATTAGTTTGGGAACTGTTAATGCGACGTTCCTTCAACCATATGAACCAGCCTGAAGAAAACTAACAAAATGCATCCCTTTTCCGCCTAATTCATCAATATTTTTTTCAAAAAGTTATCAACATTTAAATTTTTTTACTTAAGGCGAGCAAACGGTTGAAAATACAACACTTTCACCTAAGATTGCATCTAGTTACTTAATTTATTATTTCTAAATTTCGCCCATGTCGATACGGTGAAAAAAAGGCACTCGCATTTTCATTCGATACCAAGTACGAAGAGACAATGCAGGTTGAGCCCTTTGCTGAGTAAATACCCCACTTCGCCCTCATAATAATAGTCTTCGCACATTGGAAACACGCATTCGCACACGACTACAAAAGCCACTGTCATCTGCCCGAGGCCCCTATCGAGCCAGATGTTTCACCAATGGGTTTTTTTTAAAGCGGAGCCAGAACTACTTCGTAGAACCGAACCAGAAACTAGTCAAGGTCGATTTTCGAAAACGAGAGAAAGTTCAATCGAGCAAAAACGTTCGGCGATTGACGAGAGCAAAATACGAAAAACAGCTGGCCGATTATTAATAGTTGACGACATTTTTTTCCTCTGGAGGATAATAGATCTTCTGTATGTTTATGGTTATTTTTCGAATTAATAACAGTACTTGCAATTCGAAGCAGTAAAATTTGCAGAGCATCGGTGTACGAGAAACGGCCACTGGCCATGTATAGATTCTAAAACTAATTTCTGACCAATTTTGTCCTATGACTTATTAACCGACTTCAAAATGAGTTTACTCAATTTGACTGGCGGATAAAGAAACATAGAGCAAAGTAACAGGATAGAAGATTGTCACGAATCCCATTGATTTCAAATGAGTTATATTGTTACATCGATTTCGGCCATTTCCCTTTTTTTCACTTTTGAGATTTGTGTCGTGTTTTCGACTTTTTAATTCAATAAAAACCGCTATACTCCCCCAACTCACTCAGTAATGCTCTTGAATTCACGAAGAGGCTAAAGGACTACAATAGAACAAATTTCAGATCTCAGAAATTGGCAGTGACTGCCAGTTGTCTTTTCGGAATCAACAACGCGTGTTAGCGTCTTGAAGATCCGAAATAGTGAGCAAATTCGTAACACTGGAGAGCCATGATCGTGACCCTACTTGGATTCGATCCAAATTCTGAATATTAGGAGAAAGTGGCACCTCGCGCGACGCTTGAAGGCGCCTCCTCAACGAACGACAGATCTCGTTCAACACAAACGAATACTGTAAACAGTTACACGTTTATACCAGGAAAAAGATCTATTCCTGAATAAGAAAATGTCGTTTTTAGATACATAGAGCTGGAAATCGAAAACGGGGTTTTCACGCAAAAATGTTAACATTCGAGAGAAAAAAGAATCCCACAGCGTCGCATAAGACAATCCTTTATTGGCAACTTTTACAACAATCCAACACCAAGGGGGTTTTGTTCCAAGGAGGCTGTTTTCTCAGATCACTTAGAAAGAATGTGAAAATCGTTTAAGACGAGGCAAAAAAATTGTTAATTCGCACCCACGTGTGACTAGCCATCGCCTTGGTTTCCAAAGCGCGATAAATTTTCTCCCAAGAACCACCATTATTGAAATTAATTGCAATTACCTTGATATGAGCGAGGAAATAATCTGTGATGACTTTCTTCTTCTGACATTTGTCCTGTTCAGGGCAAATAGCGACGTTGAGTCCGGTGACGAGAGCTTGGATAAGCCCGCCTTCCCATGTGTCCCAAAGCCATTTCGGAACGTAGCAGAGGCAAGCTTGGAAAAACAATACGAAGCAAACCCATTGGTAATAGGTGTAGTATTTTTTCGCATCTTCGTTGCTGAAATCGTTCATGATTCCAGGGTGGGCGACTTCAACGCCGACTTGTCGGCGGAAAGCGTCCGGCATCGTGTACGTCGAGGTGATCCAACAGTATGTGTTGACAGGATGTGTGGGCAAGCCGTTGACGATGCATTGGATCGGATTGCCGACGTACTGAGTGGCCGTCACGACGATCGAACAGGCCATGAGCATAGCCGTCGTGAAGAGATTGTGAAGACGGAATATGGCGCTGTCCGTCGAGATGGGCTGCCATTTCAAGTAATCCTTGAGCCCTCCCAGGAGTCGCAACATCCTGTCCGGATGTCCTGGATCAAATCCTGTCAAAGATGACCCCTTTTATCCGCCGCCTCTTCGCCGCCGAATTTAAATTTACGCTGAGCGCAAAAAGGAAGAAAGGCAGAATTCGTTCGAAATAGTACGTCGTTCGTGTTGAATTTAAATCGGTTCGGACGAAACGCACTCCCGAAGAAGACGTGAACTTGATGTTTTGAACATTCGAAACGTAGATGGTTGACGGTACTCAGGACTGAACACCCGATCACGGCAGGATACCGATTTCGACTGAGTCTTTCGAGTTCCCCTTCCACGAGCGCCAGATGAGCGGTCCCAGAAATGCGCCTTGTCGTGCCCCTCTAGAACTGCACGTTTTCCAGAAATGCCTAAATCGCGCACCGTTTGCACCGAATGAAGGGAAACTAGCTAGAATATTGGTACATTCTGAAGTTCTGGTTTATTCTTAAAAAATAAAGCGTTTTAATCGCACAAGAAAAAACGTTGCAGAGGATTCTACATGAGTTATTCCCTTGCTTCAATAACGATTGAAGAAGATCATCGATTCGTAACAGTAACTATTCCGAACATTTGCCAACGTTTCCACCTAATAACAGATAAGTAGGTAGCTATAGCTCTTTAGCAACTATGGTCATTTAAATATTTTTCTCTTTCTTAAATTTCAACTTCATAGTTAAATTATTTGCCTAAAAGTACAGCTGAAGAGAAGATTTTCTACCCATTCCAACGATTATAGAACGATTTTTATTGCTCCAAAAATTCTCGAAATAAGCCAAATTTCTGAAAATCTCGAAAATTCGACATGAAAGCTGCGATAACTTGAGAAGCATTACAGCTATCGACCCCTCGATGGTCTCATTCGATTCAGCATCCATAAATCTATAGAAATTGATACCAAATCACCTTTGTCTGGAAAACGTTGGAAAAAACTAATTTTCTCCCCCTCAAAATCCCCCAAAATACCCTTCAAATTGAGTCGATTAATCATTTGGGAAATGATAGAAATGATTATTTTTGTATTTCTAGGGAAGGTGGTCCAATCAATCACGAAATGGTAAGGTCAATACGAGTAGCACAATATAATTATCATCACAATAAGAAATCCTTAAAACGTGTAGTCGGTGATTGACTTGCTCTGATGTTGGGAAATTTTGTTATTTTTTGCTAATAAGAGTAGGCGAATAATGTTGAATTCTGTTTTATTTTCTCTACGTTTTTATTTTCTTTATTATCGCACACAATAATTCCTCGTGATTCAATTTTCCGTAATTTTTTTTTCGATCAATTTTAGGTTTTTGGGTCTCCTGGCTAGTTTCCCAATAAAACTATTGTCGTGTACTGATGTTGAAAAAAAAAAGAAAAAAAAGCTGGTTTTATTAGAATATCTTGATGAACAAGGTGGTGAATCTTTTGGTCTTAATTGGTAAAGAACGCGTGGGAGAGATCGTTAAAATTAACCTCTAACTTTCGTCCATGAGAAACTATGCCAACCTCAAATATTTTTTCAACAAACCACTTTCGACTTCATTTTACATTTTTTGGGAGTGGAATGATAAATCTTGCATAGCCTTGACGACGGTTTTAAAGGTAATTCAATTGCATTCTATTGAGATTCGTGGAGATTAATTTAGCGAAAATATCCATCGATCTACATAACAATTACGAATTTCGGCCTCTGCACGATTTTTTCATCTGTTGGTCCTTTTTGGAAATGTTTCCTAAAAATACTCGAGTTTCGAGCCGATCCAGGGAAACTTGGCGATAACTCAAAAGAGAGGTGTCTAATTTTAAGATTTTAATTTCCCAAGTCTTGCAAACAGTGAGGCTTAGGAGATATTTGATGATGATAAATTAATTTTAGACAGCTACTGGGGCTATATCGTTAACCAATTTGTCTACTCTATGAAGCGTTCGACGCCAAAATTACTTCGAATCTAGAATTATGCTCATTTGCAGTGAAAATTATTCATCAAACATACAGAAATTGAGTTAAGGCCTACAAATGCTAGGTTTTGGTGGTTCTTCGATTTGAAACCACGCTCAACATGAAAGAGAAACTAGTCATTCGGCTTCAAAATCCCAGACATCACGAGGAACGGTCATGAAACTTCCTGAGTTCTTGCGAGCCATATTTTTTTCGCGATTTTCAACTAACAATCATGAGATTGAAGAGTTCGTCGAAAAAAAAAAACAATTCCAGGAAAAACTTGCACCATGAGATCGGAAATACGATCAGCACATTCCCACAAGCGAGGGTAATATTTTTCTCACAGGTGATGACGTATGCGGAAAAGAGACGTTTCAACAGAGTAACCGGACGTCTCGAGAATAACCAGAACGAACGCGTATGAGAAAAATCCAAGGAAAGGAAGAACCGTGCGAACATAAGTTCAACAGTTGAACATCTGTTGTAAAGCAGAGGAGGACAGACTAGAAGAGGAAAAGAGGACGTGAAAGTAGAACGAGAGTAGCAAAAGGTAAACCGAGTGAACCGTAGTTGAACTCGGTACACGGGCGATGGGCGAGCGATGGCAATGGAAGACAACGTGCTCTCATCAAAGAAGAAGGAAATGATCCTTGCGTGCCCAGACTAGGGAGCGCACCGATTGTTGTACTTTTAACAAGATTTTTCGTCCTTTCTGCAGTAGAACGAATTCAAAATCACGAACGATTAAACCTATAAAATTTAATCTGAAATTAAAATTTGGGTGGACAATTTTTGAGAGAGCTTACTGCCTAGCTTCAATAGGTTCTAAGGTCAACTGAGCTAACGTTGAATTAATTGAACATCTTCGCATTTGGCAAAGTTAACACTCGGCAGTAGAAAACCCTCGAAATTGACACAGTTTTAGCCTAATAAAATTTAATATTCGAATGACCTTCGATTTAATAGTTTCCAAAAAATTTAGTTGATAGACAATTGATTATATGGCATACTAAAAATTCAATTGATGAAAGGTATCAACAATTAGGTCGATTCGGGTGTGTATATTTTTCGAAAACAACCACGTAGAAAATCATTTACAATAATGATACGCGTCAAAAGATGTTCCCGTCAGAATGTCCAAAAGTCGAACGATGGAAACGCGTGCGATAATTATTAACGAATGACGAAAGATTTATGACCATGTTAATTTATTTTAATATATTTAATTTCATGAATATCAGCATAAAAATCAGGTGCTGTAAAAACTGTATGCTTAGGGAAAAATCATGTTTAAATTTTGTCTTTAACGTTTGATGTTTGATTATTATACTGGATCTTCGTTTAATCCCCTAATTATTCTCCGAATCGCCAATTAATGGGTATCCCGTTAATTGACAGGAGTTCATGCATATACTTATCCGTTTGTTCTTTATTCCGTTCACACGATTCTCATTTTGACTCGAAATTAGAAAAATGATTTATTTTTTGTCTTCTTTTTTTGGAAAATGCCAATGATTGACAGTTTTACTTACCGAGCTCTCACGTGTTGATTAAATATGGGCTATTGTTTTCTGTAACTTTAGGGAGGGGATGAATTCCTTTTTTCATATTTTTCTCTATAATGGACTATTTCAATTGTATTCGAAATAGTTGATTCTTTGAAGAATCAACGCCTCATCGAGCGATTTAAGAGGCCTTTGACCTGCCAAATCCAGAATTTATCCAATTTGAAGAAAAAAAAATTATCTATAAAAATAATAATTTCAAAATTTGAATGACAAAAAGTGTTGGCTAAAAATTCTCCAATACCAAGCCGATCATCAGTTGTTCCTTTGAAATCTTCAATCCCTTTCGTACGATCAACAACAGACAGCTTTTGTAAATTGATTCCCTTGAAAAGAGAACGGCTGCCTTCGTGGTCAAAATCGGATCCGCTGTGCCAATAATCAAAGGTTATTGCTCGTATCCGAAAAAAATGGAAAGGAAAAGGGCGTTTAGCAACGATTTGCGGTTACCTTCGCCTCGAAATCCTCCGGGTGAACCTGAGGGTGTCGAAGGTGCAATCGATAAAAGTTCGCCGAACCAAAATCGTCGAGTTTCCCAAAAATTTTCTCCAAGGGTGTCCACTCGTCCGAATAGCGTCACGGAAAACAATGGTTTCATCGGTTGCGCAAAAAGAGACAGGAATCGTCGACTCGTCAAAAAATGTCACAACCCGCAGGCAGATCATTTTTTCCAGCGCTGGATGACTGAATATTCACCCAGCCCTGAAACTGATTTCAACGCGTCGTCAAACGCCGTTTGATTCTATTGAATAATGGGAATATAAGATGGCTACTTAAGAAATAAATAAAATGGGAAATGCAAGAGAAAAACGCTGCAAATGATTGTACAGTGGTTTATTATTCCTGCGCTTCAAATAAAATTTCAGAAGACTATCCATTTCAGATAGTCATTATTCAGAACATGTGTGAACATTTCAACCGAAAAACAGATTGGTAACTATCGCGAAAAATTCCGTAGCAACTATTGTAATTTTAATCTATTTTATTTTTCTTAATTTCCAAATTAAAAACTTAATTTTTTGCCCTACCGTACAGCTGGAGAGAGTGTTTGACGACCATTCCAATGAGTATAGAACGATTTTTATAGCTCCAAGAACTCTCGAGTTATACCCTCATGTCAAATTTCTGAAAATCTCCCAAATTCGGCACAAAAGCTGCGATAACTCGAGAACCAATGAAGCTATCGACCCGGCGATGGTCTCATTCGATTCAGCGTCCAAAAATCTATATAATTTGATACCACGTACACCTTTTTCTGAAAAACCTTGGAAAATATGAATTTTCTCCCCCTCAAAACCCCCCAAAAATACCCTTAGAATTGAGCTAGCAAGTTGGTTCAAGAATTGGGCCGTCGTAGGACCGAGATTGATTTTTGGTGAAAATTTCAAAAATTTAGCTATTATGGTTTGGCCGGAAAAGTGTTGACGGCGTACGGCGTACGGCGTACGGCGGACAGACAGAATTTTTTTTATTGGATATTCGGATTCTACATGCCTTGAAACGTAAAACATCAAATTTTGAGGGGGGGTTAAAAATTTTTTTTTCTTGGGCGATTACAATGGTTTATTATTGAATAATAAACCAAAATTTGCGGGAGGAAATTTCACGAAAACTATTTTTTTTTTTTTTTTTTTTTTTTTTTTTTGGAATGAAGCGTCGTTTGTTGAATTTTCTCACAACAATAGCACCGCATTCCGATTGCCGACGATTTAAATGTCTTAACTATGACGTTTGTGATGAAGAAATGAGCAGGTCAGACTCTCGTGATGGACGTGTATTAATATTTCAAAAGCCCGAGTCTAATAACAGGTTAACCGAGTGCCTGATTGACGGTCCGGGCCGAGCCCGTAACGGAATGGCCTCATTCATAGGAGATCCTACTTTTTTGTGCGCCACCTCGTACAGCACTCACTTTTGATCGTTATCATAACTCAAGAAAGTGTTTTTGTAATGAACATAACTCTTTAAAAGTCAAAGAAAAATTCTCAGCCTATTTTTTATATCATTATTTATTTATTTTTTCGAACAGCGTTTTGTACAGCGGTTTATTATTCCTTTGACTTCAATTTTGATTTAAGAAAACCATCAATTTCGTAAGTAACTTTAACAATAAAAAACAGATTGGTAACTATAAGGGAAAAATCCTATGCAACTATGGTAATCTTAATAATTTTTCATGCCCGGGGGAGAAAATCAGGCGACTCATTCTCTGGTTCTTTATTCGTTGGCCGGGCACTTTCGCCCGTTCGGGCATCCTCAGGGCGACCTAAGTATATAGCATTCAATGTTTGTTATCATGGAGGTACAGGACAATTTTGAAGGTTAGAGAATTCCTAATTAAATCACATCTTGTCTGCCTGGTTTCCCTACGTCCTGAAATGTTATTGTGATTGAAGTTAAATATAATATAAATTTTGTTAATGGTACCAGATCCAACTTACAAAAGTTAAGAGGTTATAGTTATGGAAAAGTTGCAAGTCACAAAAATATTAAACGATTTTGAGAGCTTATAAGAATTAAGAACATGGGTTGACTCGAAACTGATTAGAAAAGTTAACAGTTAAGTACATTCAGTTATGTCGGTTCTATATTCTAGGCAAACATAAAGTAATTGTAGTAATCGTTCGGGAAAGGGCAGAAATAACTATTTTTCAAATTATTAGGGGTTGCGTTCCAATTAATCAGGAAGTGGTCAGGTCAATACGAGTAGTAAATACAATAGTCTTTAAATTAAATAGTCTTTTAAGTTAAAAGTCTTAGCTGGTGATTAAATTGCTGTAAAGTTGGGACAATTTTATTATTTTTCCTTTTCAGTTTTTTTTTTTTTTTTTTTAATATAAATAGGTAATTAAATAATAAGAAGTCAGTTTTATTATTTTTTTTAAAGATTTATTTATTAATTCGATTTTCTGATCAAAAATAATTCATCACGAATATTCCAACCGCATTTCACAACGCTCCAATCTCCGTCAGACAACGTTGTGACCTCACAGTTTGAAGAATTATTTTCGTCTCCTTACGTAAATGCGACCTCGTTCGTTATCGTTGCAGGTTTAAACCCTACAGCAACAGTTTGTAAACGTTTTTTAATTCCATAAAATGAAAAGGGGCGTTTTTTTTCTGAGAACGTTACGATTCCCTCGTGGTCGGCCGATAGCGAAACGACTGTTGAGCGAGCGAAATCCGCCGTTTGATTGCGTCAGTTTTATTAGCGGCGAATGTTAGTTTCAAATCATAGCTAAGGTACTAAGGTTAACATCCGTATGCATGATGTATTTTACGACTATTGAGTAACACCCGTCATTGACGTTTCAAACCGAAGTTATATTCAGTTGTTGAAGGTGAAAAAGCGAGGAAGTTTTCTTCTGTTGCTATTTCAAGGCAAAATATTTGTTATTTATTCCATCGGATGACCACAGTGAAGCGGATTTCCTCCATCTCAGGTCACGGTTTGACGACGATGTTCGAAATTTAAGGTTGACTGAAAAGAATAAAATGCTGCAAATGATTGTACAGTGGTTAATTATTCCATAGCTTCCATCATAATTTGGAAAGACTTGTTATAGTACCTAACCAAAACTCTATTGAGACTTCCCACCTACAAATATATTCGTTACTAAGGCCGAAGTCCTTGGCAACTATCATAATTTAAAAATATTTTTATCGATTACTTTAATTTAAGTAAAATGAATTTCCTGTAACGATACAGCTAATATACGATACAGTGTTTGATCAGCTTTCAACGAGTGGAGAACGATTTAACAGCTCCACCAATGACCGATTTATATCATCATGCCAAATATTTCAAAATCTCGAAAATTCCGCATAAAGACTGCCATAACTCGAGAACTATTAAAAATTTCGGCTCCTCACGATCCCATTCGACGCAGAGTCAAAAATTATAAATATGCAACCTTATGTCATAAACATACGTATGTTTCGAAAACCTTGAAAAATGCAAATCCCCCTCCCTCTGAAACCCCTCGAAAATATCGTTCAAATTGAGGAAAAATTGAGCGATCTTCAGACCAAGAATATTGTCGGTGAAAATTTCAAGAATTTAGCTATCCGAATCATCGAATATTTGCCCCTTACTAACAGCTTTTTTAAATTTAAGTCTGTGAAAGTGACGTGTTAAAAAATTTCTTCGCATTTCTTTCCTCATTTCGATATCAATCACGCTTTGTTTTTTTGTTTGTTTTTTTCGTGAACAAAAACAAAAGGCAAGTCAAGATAGTATCTCAAAATTTAGTCCCGAATCGGCACAATCGTATATTTGATTCGACAGAAAATGCATCCTTCTGGACGCACAAATCGAAACAGGTCCTTGGCGGAGGCGCTTCAAAACTTTCAAGAGCCACCTCTTTTTTTCACGCTAATTCAACTACCGTGGCCCATAGGTGTATCATAAACCTGTCAAGGTCCCAGTTTCAAGCTACAAATCTTCCATTGGAATGCTCGAAGGAGGAAGGACCCTTCGGCGTTCCAGGGCTTTGATCAGATGAGATAGTATTCCGGTCCTATCAGTTCAACTTCTCTTAGTCCCTTGGGACCACCGTACTGTACGGCTCGAGGGGAAGTGCTTAGTACCCTCATCGTTTTTAAATGTACTCTCCGTTTTTTGTGCCGAGAGATCCCCCGAGATTATTTGATTTATTTGTTTATAGAAGGCAGGCTAACAAAAACAGCCGGGAAGGCAGATTTTCGCATGCAGAAGACATGGAGATACTTCGCTTGAGAGTCGATTTCGCTTCAGTCATAAAAATGCGATGGACTAAGCAGTGCTTAGTTATTTGTTTTTCTTGGAGCCTGGAAAACCAGGTGACTCATTCTCTTTGCTCGTTTTTTAACTATTTAAGCCAGTGCCTGACGGTTTCAGATTGGCCTGAGACTGCCCAAACAGACGAAAGTACTTCAACCCACAAAACATAAAGAAACCGTCTTTCAGGTAGGCCAACCTTATATTGGCAATATTTGAAAATGAAAATGTCGCTACTGGTAAGAAATACTGATACCTATAGATAATAGATATAATCTAATGTATAAATGAAAAGCTATAAGCTTTTGATCATTCATAGGGTACATGGTAAGCTGCGCAGTACTTCAACCACTTGAATTTGTAACAAAAAGTGTCCTATAATGTTTTTTCCTACCTCGTAATTGTCCCGTTTCTTAACTTCAAATTATTATCATGTTTTTGACCTTACCCCTCTAAGCCATCATAACTGCCTCAATGAGAAATTTGAATCTATTTTCTGATACGAATGTCCCGTTTTTATCATCAATAACCATAATGATACCAAGTGAAATCAAAATCCTAAAAAAAATTTTTAAGGAGTACTAATCGTTTAGAGAAGAAAAGCACGATCGAAACGTAGCGTGAAACAAAGGAGATCACATAGCGGCTACTTTCCTTCCCACCGACCATCCATCAGACCTCATCGCCAGTGCTAGGTGGCGGAAAACTGGTGACGTAGACAACGTTCGACCCATTTTTCAAACTCGAAAACTTCACTAGAATCTGTCATTTTTACAAACAGTATTTCTAGCTTCTGAGCCATTATTCGGATATCTACTGGACTTTTACTTTCAAATTACAGAAAAAAAGTTTGATACATATTCCACAGCAAATTCAATCTGAGGATATTGTTGAAAAAAAAAAACCGTTGAATTTTCTATGTAGTAAGTGTCAGACCTAAAATACATTGGACGAAATATAGCTTTATTTTGCTAAATGTGAAGAAAAATCAGTCTTAAAAGCAAATTTTATGCAATTTTGAAGAAGAAAAGGTATTTTTTTTTAACGCTTATTATGCCTCTGCAATCCAACGTCTGATTACACACCTGTAGCCTGACAAAACAAACATTGTTTCGTACCCGTCTAAAAACCTCGAGATAATGGCAACGGTGGTTCATTAAAAATAGACAAATGGTGAAATGACAAGGCAATAGTTCGAAGATGCAGTTGCATATTATGTTCAGTCAACCTAAATAGCTTTTCCCCACTGTTTCCTCATTCCTTTTGATACTACTAAGATACTACTTAGTTCGTCAGTTCTGGCTGGAGACCGGGAGTGCACTTTGATGCACTTCTAATAATTTGGCTTTTTTAACCAGTTGAACCATTTAAATGATATCTAATAAGGTGCAGGTTTATCCAGCTTTCACTATATTACTTTCTACTAAGTTCTAACTTTCATAAATTATTACGCAAGATTATTCAACTTTTGCTTCACATTCACAATTTCTTCAGCGCAATATCGGACAAAACGTTGGTTGGTTACGCTTTAAGAAACCCTCAGGCCCACATTGTTCCTTGCTAATTCAGCCATTCTACGCACTTCCCCGAAAGTTGCAAGGTGACTCAAAGTTGCCCTTGGCTTAGAGTATGTAGATTTCGAGGCGCATGCCCGAAAACTCAATCATTCAACACTATTCACTAGCGCGGATCGCTAGGTCGTTCCACGCCGACACAAAGGGTGTTTTGTCCGTCAATTCGGTGCCCACGAAAGAGAGAAATAGGGTCGAGGTCGTTCGGCTTCTGAGACTCAGAAACTGGTTAGCGAATGCGTTTGTGATCTCTTCTCGCCCAACTGTATACTGTAATAGCATAGCCCTTATAAGTCTACGCACGAGCTCGATCTAGCAACCTCTCCTAGTCGTCCCAGTTCGAGTCTGTATCTGTATGGTAGCTCCTCTGGCGGCAAATTCGAATACTAAACATTAACGTCGCACATAGCTCGTTGGTAGGCCAATAAGCATCACTCATGAGCATAAATCTATCCGTGAGGCTCACAAGAGTAATCTCTGATGTATAAATCCACTTATAAAGCTCTATTATTGATGATTTTTATCCGATTTCAAAATGCGGAGGTTACTATGGTTGACTTGCTGTTGTTTTTTTCTCTTGCGGAAAAAACGGATTTTGAAAACCTCTGTTACCAAAATGGATTTCTCAAATACGTTGAGAATGACGTCAAAATGTACTCTCTTTATTTTTCGTCTCAATTGTTGACAAAAACGGCTCTGCTAACGGCACATTAGCAACATTTGGTAAATTATGCATTAGTAAACCACTGTAATTGCTCACAAAAAACTTCATGTTTTACGTTTCAAAGCATGTGATGTAGATTCCAAATATCCAATAGAAAACGCATCAAATTATTCCTTCGCTTTAATAATGATTTAATCATTTGTGAAAGTAATTATTCCGAACATTTTTGTGAACGTTCCCACCGAAAAACAGATTGGTAACTGTAAAGGAAAACTCCGGAACAACTATTGTGATCTTAATCATTTTTATTTTTCTTAATTTCCAAATTAAAAGCTAAATTTTTCGTCTAATGGTACAGCCGAAGAGTGTTTTGCGCGCATTCCGACGAGTATTGAACGATTTTTATAACTCCAAGAACTCTCGAGTTACACCATCATGCTAAATTTCTGAAAATCTCCCAAACTCAGCGCAAAAGCTGCGATAACTTGAGAACCAATAAAGCTATCGACCGATCGATGGCCTCATTCGATTCAGCGTCCAAAAATCTATAGAAATTGATACCACCAAATACACCTACTTTTTCTAAAGAACGTTAGAAAATACGAACTTTTCCCCCTCAAAACCCTCCAAAATAGCATTAAAATTGATGAAGCGATTTGGTTACTATGAGCCGTTGTCAGGCCAAGGTTGATTTTTGGTGGAATTTTTTAAGAGCTTATAGTTTGGTCAGAGAAGTGTTGATGGAGTACGGCGTACGCCCAACGGACAGAATGAAACGTAAAACATTTAATTTCGAGGAAGAGGTTTAGACAATTTTTTCTTGGGCGACTACAATGGTTTATTGTTACTAATAAACCAAAATTGCAAACCCTACTTTAAATTTTGTTGTTTTACGTTTCAAAGTACGTAGAATCCGAATAGTGACTAAAATATTGTGTCCGTCCGCCGTCAACACTTTTTTGACGAAAATAAGCTACCGAATTGCAATTTTCACTAAAAATCAATCTTGGCCTTATAATAGCCCAATTCTTTCCCATTATAGTTACCAATCTGTTGTTTTGAGGAAACGTTTACAAATGTGTCTTCTTTAACCATATTTGTAGCAAAGGAACATTAAACCACTGTACAATCATTTGCAGCGTTTTTGGTTTCGCTAATGCAAACGAAATAGAAAAAAAAAAATTTTAAATAGCCGGCCAGATGTTCTTTTTGTTTGAAAATCACGGCATGGGATTTTTTCCATTTAAGAGGAATTTGTTTCGGCTCAAATGGGCTAATAATAGTCAAAGAATTCGCGGGAGACTGGTGCCGAACTTTAATTAAGATCAGGTGGTTCAGTATAAATTTGGTTTCACATGAACGCAGAAAACGCGTAGTGCGTAATGCGCATTTCACGCTCAATATTTTCGGCAGCGGACGATTGCGCGAAAACAGCATCTCATCCGACCATAGAAGTTGAACCAAAGTTTTCCTATCTAATTTCATCATTAGTTGAATCATCTCCCGTTTTCCCGAACCGTTCGGTGTGCCGCGATTTTCCAATGGAGAACAAAAACTGATTTCACCACATTTTCCCTCCCCGTTTTTCCATCGACGGTTTCCTCTCACGTTTCGCGCACCGTGATTTTCCAAGGGAAAGAACGTGCAATGGGGAAAGCTGGCACGGATTTAAAATACTCCGTACAACGTGATTTGCTAAGGTTCTTCACCTTCGCCATATAAAGCAACTTGAATGATTCATAGAGCCAGGTCTGTCTATGAGTACAAGGAAAGCACCTGTTAAATCGACAGTCACATGTCTGTTGTGCTAACTGGACAAGTGTTTTCACCTTTCTCTCCAAGAACTTTTCCATTCGGCTTCAAGTACAGGTAGTTCAACTAATGACATAGCACGCTCACCTGTCAGTCAATGAGACCGGATGAAACTATAAATTACCGCTTCGTCAACTCGGACAAGACACAATGTGTGGTCTGCAACTGGAAACTAGTCTTTGGCGACAAAAAATGCCACTTGCAGATACATGTGAAAACTAGCAAAGATCTATTTTCTCTTCAGAGCCATCGGCTCTAATTGATCATATGGAAAATCACCACTCTCTAAGCAAAGTATATTTTATGTTATGATTAGCTCGCCGTACGCTCACGTTCTTTCCCTTAGTAAATAACGACTGAGAGGGAAAGTGTGGTTAAAAATGTCGAAGTAAATAATTGTAAACTGGTTAAATATTGTTTCGCTTCAATTATGATTCTAGAGGCCATCTACTTGTAACTATCCCAAACATTGTCGATTTTCCACCTAACGACAGATTGGTAATTAGAGAAAACCCCTGAGCAAATATCGTAATTTAAAAGAATTTTCCTTTTTCTTTATTATCGAACTAAAAGTAATATTATTCGGCGAACGATACTGCTTTAGAGAGTTTCACGTGCATTCCAACAAGTAAAGATAGGTCCACAAATTCACGAGTTACAAACACAATACTTGAGTTTTACGTAACGATTTCGGTGGGAAAGTTCACAAATGTTCGGAATAATTATTATCACAAATGGATGGTCTTCTTAAATCATTGAATCGAAGGAATAATAAACCACTGTACAATCATTTGCAGCGTGTTGCGAACTTAAATTATAATTGTTGCGTTGAATAATCGTTTTGTTATTTATTTATGATCGTTCTATTATTTGTTTGTTCATTCGTTATTTTCTAAAATTATTTGAAACGACAAGTTGTCCCCTCCCCCAATATTCTATTCGCGAAATAATGAAATATGTGCTCTACAACTAAAAGTGTACTATCTATAAATATAGAGTACCTACATATTACAAAATACTTTGTGCAGGTTGAGGGGGAGAGTACGAGACGACCTCTTCTCCATTTTTTTTCCTTTTTATTACGCCGAGTACTTTCGCCCGTTCGGGCTTCTTCAGGGCATTATAGGACCAATGCCATAGGTACCATTGGTCCTATAATGCCCTGAAGAAGCCCGAACGGGTGAAAGTACTCGGCGTAATAAAAAGGAAAAAAAAATGGAGAAGAGGTCGTCTCGTTACTCTCCCCCTCAACCTGCAGAAAGAAGGAATACGACCACCTGGAGAAAAAAAAAATACTTTGCATTGGCAGGCCCGACTGTAAAGTAGTCCCATTTTCCCTCCCATTTTTCTAATTGAAAATCTGGTCATCATGCGCGATCCATCAACCAATCAACGCCATCAATCATCAACAACGCGATTAGTCATCAGTCACGCCACCTGCTAGCCAATCAGGGCTGATGAAATCATGCGCCTTCCCAAACGACTGGGCCATCAACGGTGAGTTTCTCTTCTTCGCTTGTGAACCGCCTTACCGTTTTATACGTTTGTGCTCGTCCAAGTTTTTCTCTGCGTTTTCACCAGTTTTTACTGCGGCTTCAATTGTCATCTCTATGAGATTGGCCACCCAGCGTCTCTACGTATTTTGGGATACTGCGCGGAGAGGAGACGTTGAGTATCAACGTCGTGCCGCCGCCTTCGTCGTTTTCGTCACAGGTGGGCCGTCGATTTGGTGGACGTCGCTCGTCCCTAGCCCACGCGGCCGCGCCGAACGACCAGCTACGGCCGTTGTCGCCGACGCACTATCCGACACGAGCATCCGTGCACCGTGCACTGGAATTGCGAACGGTGCGTATCTCCAAGTGCTTGGCTGCGTATCGATCGCGCCTCTATCTTCCGGCATCCGCATCGACCAGGTTGGCGTAAATTTACGAATTTCGATCACTAGGATCGTAGGCCTTCCGCGTCTCGGTTCACGAACATTTCGCTCGAACGATTCAGAATTTACCCCGAATAGAAAGTCTGCCTTTGCGTTTTTATATTCAATAAAATTTACCACGTGGTTGTTGAGCAAGTAGATTGTGTAATTCTTACTTCTTACCCTCAACCCATAACGCAGCGTTTTCCCTATAAATTCGATGATTGAAGTATCCGGATTGAGCATTTTCATTTGCTCAGTCCTTGGAATGAGTACATTTTTTTGGCCATAGGGCGTTTTCGGCTATTGGGTACAGCATAAGTCATCGGATCATGTTTTAGTTACTCTTCTCTATTGAATCTGCTATATTTGAAACTATAAACATGCAATTTTGATATCGGACGAGATAGGCTTGTATTTGCAATCTTGGAGAAATTCTTCAAATTCACTCGACCCGGTTATTAGAAAAGTTCAGTATAGTTTTTCCACTGTAATTACGACCGCCAAATGAGTTATTTTGTTTTGCCGCAGGAGCGAATTATTTCAAAGAAATCGGACGAATCGAGCAGAACTAACGACCGACCTAATGTTTCCTCGGGCCTAATTTCACTCTAATTGACGTCAAGGAACTAGCAATATCCCATTGCTCTGATAAAGATTCCAATTGCGGCTTCGAGTCAACTATGTTTTTCATTATTGGTCGTACGAGAACAATTAGTCGCTCGTGGTTCTCTCACGATCTACGAGCCATCTTCGTAGCACGAGGCCTCGTTTAGTTGGAATTGACGGGGATTTTAAACAGTATTCAAGGTGAACGTCGTTAACGGTCGACAAGCGATGGGAACGGCGAGACGCGAATATTGCACAAAGGGGCCGTTTGATACGCGTGATCATTTTATCTGATAAATTCGCATCGGTTTCGAATTCGTCCGGATGGAACCTCGATCTAACCTGATCCGTCGATCGATCGAGACCACATTGGATCGAATAGTCCGAATACATTAGCTCAAGAACGGCGATCATTGAATGTTTTAACCCGGTTTGATTTCTTGCTTCTGATTACAAACCCAAATGGCTGAAAATCATGAATTGTAATGTTTCGGTAGTGTATAATAAATGTAGTGGGTAATCTGATTCGATAGATTCCATTCAGCAGTGAATATCAACTAGATCTTTCGCTATAAGGTATCCACCATTAAAACCCACTTGTGGCGAGGGATTCTCGAAAGAGGTAAACGCAAGATCTTTCTGGAAAGGAAGCAACCCATTTTGTGGAAAAAGACAGGTGGCCAATTGAAGTATTATTGTCGTTGCCACGTTCTCATTCCTCGGTTACTGTTACTAAACCCAAAATTCCAATTTCCCAATTTCCATTATTAGTTTGAATTTCGCCGAATAAAGTTCATATTCGTCGTTCGTAATTATGAATAATACTTCAGTTTATTCGGCGAAATTCTAGTCATGGATAGACTACTCAGACCGGATAAACTAGACGTTGATCCTAGCACATCGACAGCCGCTAACGAATGGAAACACTGGCTGAAGACGTTTGAAAATTTCATTGCAAAAGTCGACAAAGCTGATGAGAAGGTAAAGTTTGAACTGCTAACGAATCATATCTCGTCTAATGTCTATTCATTCATTTCCGATTGCGCCGATTACACCTCCGCTCTTAGAAACTTAACTGCTATTTACGTGAAACCATTGAATGAAATTTACGCGCGACACAAACTTGCAACTCGTACTCAAATAGTGAATGAATCCGTAGATCAGTATCTTAGGAGCCTAAAGCTGCTCGCTAAAGATTGCAACTTCAAATCTGTTTCTGCAGAACAAAATTTGCAGGATTACGTTCGTGATTCCTTCATTCGAGGTTTGACTGATACAAAAATAAGACAGCGGTTGCTCGAAAACACAAATCTAACATTAGACAAAGCCTTTGAACAAGCCCAATCGTTAGAAATGGCTGGAATTCAATCAAACTCCTTTTCGTCAACTCAATCGTTTTCAAACAGTCTCAACGCCATCACTAATCGACGCGCTAATACAATTTTACAAACCAATTCTAAAGCCGATGTATCCAAATGTTATTTTTGCGGACGACCGAGGCATCCTCGAAACTCTTGTCCAGCAAAAGGTATCAACTGTCGAAATTGTGGGATTGAAGGACATTTTTCGTCCGTGTGTCGCTCTCCCCGGAGAAAACAAATTTCAGCAAATATTGCTGAAGAGGAAGGAACTGAAGAAGTAGAAAATAGCGAATGGAGTAACCTAATGATCGCTGCAACAGGACCTGAATGCCTCACTAAATCTCTAATCGATGTATACATCAATAACTATCAAGCTTGCGCTTTAGTAGATAGTGGTAGTTCGTTAAGCTTCATAAACGATTCGTTCGCCAAAGTATTAGGGCTAACCTTACATCCAGATCATGGTAATATTTCTATGGCATCAAAATCATTATCGTGTCCGATTCGGAATAGCTGCCGAGCCGATTTCAAAATGCATGACCACACTTATAAAAATATGAAATTTTGGCTACTCCCGAACGCCTGTACGGATGTAATTATCGGTCATGATATACTCAAGCAACACAAGAACGTAAAGATTCAGTTTGGAGGACATCGATCGCCCCTCAACATTTGCAATTTAGCCGTAGCTAAAGTTCCGGTAGCTTCACTATTCCAACATCTATCGCCCGATATTAAACCGATAGCTATTAAATCACGTCGGTTCTCAACTCAAGATCGAAATTTCATCGAAATTGAAATTAATCGTATGTTGTCTGAAGGGATTATTGAGAAAAGTAACTCGCCTTGGAGAGCTCAGGTCGTTGTAATTAGTTCCGATGTTCGAAAGAAACGTATGTGCATTGATTATTCATTGACAATAAACAAGTATACTCAGTTGGATGCTTACCCACAACCAAGAATCGATGATCTAATTAATCAAGTTGCCAGATTTAATGTTTTCAGTACCATCGATCTACGTTCGGCGTATCACCAAATACCTATTCGCGATTCGGATAAAATTTATACGGCTTTTGAGGCTAACGGTAAATTATATCAATTCCGACGCATACCTTTTGGAGTAACGAATGGTGTTTCAGCTTTTCAAAGATGCATTGATAAAATCGTAGAAGATGAAAAATTACAGGGTACGTATTCTTATCTTGATGATATAACGATTTGTGGAGTAAACCAACAAGATCACGACAAAAATTTAGAACTCTTTCTACAAACAGCTTCGAAGTACAGTTTAACACTGAATCGCGAAAAGAGTAAATTTTCTCTTTCGAAAATTAGCCTTTTAGGATACATTGTGGAAAATAAGACAACCTGTTGCATTCTTCTCACGATCACTATCACCGTCGGAAAGACATCATTCTTCTATTGAGAAGGAAGCCTACGCAATAGTAGAGTCCCTACGAAAATGGAGACACTTCCTTTTGGGGCGACACTTCAAGCTGGTTACAGACCAACAGTCCGTGTCATTCATGTTTAATCCTCGATCAACTAGTAAAATTAAGAACGGGAAAATTCTACGCTGGAGGCTTGAGTTGTCTGAATTTCACTACGATATCATTTACCGCCCTGGAAAGAACAATGAAGTTGCAGATGCTTTATCTCGAATTTGTGCATCTACATCTACAACCAATCAACGCATACATAAACTACACTCCCAACTCTGTCATCCAGGAGTAACTCGTTTCTATCACTACGTGAAGAGCAAGAATCTAGCTTTTTCAATTGATGAAATCAGGCAAGTAACCAACTCATGTCAAATCTGTTGCGAGTTAAAACCTCGTTTCTTAAAGTTTAAAGGTAAGCTGATCAAAGCCACTTCTGCTTTTGAGAGGCTCAACGTCGATTTTAAAGGCCCTCTACCTACTTCAGGTAATAACCGATACTTGTTGGTAATTGTGGATGAGTACTCACGATTTCCATTCGCATTCCCATGTCGAGATATGTCTTCAGCAACTGTCATATCCAAATTTCACGAACTATTCACTCTTTTTGGCATTCCTTCGTACATACATTCGGACCGAGGAACCTCTTTTATTTCAGAGGAAATCAAAAGCTTTCTAGACTCTCACGGAATTGCAACTAGCCGGACAGCACCATACAATCCTCAAGGAAATGGTTTAGTCGAAAAATACAATTGCACTTTATGGAAGACAGTTTCTCTGGCTCTCAAAAATAGAAGATTACAGCCATCGCAGTGGGATATCGTTCTACCCGAAGCTCTCCACAGCATCCGATCGTTGTTGTGCACAGCAACGAACGAAACGCCACACGAACGGATGTTTCGACATCCGAGGAGAACTTCGAATGGAGAATCGCTTCCTTCTTGGCTATTGACACCAGGAAAAGTCCTGATGAGACGACAAATTCGCAATTCTAAGTATGATCAATTGGTGGATGAAGTAGATTTACTTGAAGCTGATACGAATCATGCCTTAGTACAGTTGAAAAACGGCAAACAAATGACTGTATCACTAAAACACTTAGCACCACGAGGAGAAGTACCGAATTCAATTCAAACCGATCTTCAGCAGAATTGCGAAGAAATTGTGTCTCCAGAACAAGTTGAAGTTTATGAAAAAATCGAAAACACTATAACTTCGACGGAGAAGGAAGAATTGCCTGAGAGGATGGAAGATTTCGACCAAGAAAGAAAATTGTCTGAGAGGATGGAAGACGCGGGTACTGAGCTTTCGGTGCACGATCTTAAGGAAGGAACGCCGATCAGACGTTCAAATAGGATACGCCGAGAACCAGACTATTTTCGAAGTGAAGTTCCAAAACCAAGAAGGGGAAAATGAAGTATTATTGTCGTTGCCACGTTCTCATTCCTCGGTTACTGTTACTAAACCCAAAATTCCAATTTCCCAATTTCCATTATTAGTTTGAATTTCGCCGAATAAAGTTCATATTCGTCGTTCGTAATTATGAATAATACTTCACCAATATTCACAATAGGCACTCCAGCCGGCAACTAGGTCTACTGCACTGGGAAGGGTTTTCTGTTGCCTTTTGGGAGGCGTTTTCCTCTGCAGATAGCAGACAGATGTCTACATGCACCTGGACTCTCCCCATCTGTGTTACCCTCGCTCAACGCCCAGTCAATGATGTGAACGAGTGCATCGAAAGGGTGTTCGCTACGTGTCGCAGCTGAAACTGTCCCCGTTTTGTACCAGTCATTGTCGAGCACGTGGGAATCACTTCATTCACCGAAGGCTACAATAATTTTTAATTGAAGCAACGCACTAAAACATAATACTTATTCGAGAGTCGATGGAAAGGAAGAATAGTGAAACAATAAGTTTTTCCAATAAAAAGCATGAAATAAAAACCTAGGTATTGTGATTTCTAACCATAAATCTACGTCTTCAGACAAAATATGGGACCCATAAGTATCCTTCAAACCATTTAAAGATACCAGTTCTGACGTTGGTGGGTGAAAAAAGTGAAAACCTCGAAAAACTAACTACAAAGATAGTTTTTGGTTTATTATTCAGTAATAAACAATTATTGCCATCGCCCAAGAAATGAATTTTCTAACCCCTTCTCTCAAAATTTGACGTTTTACGTTTCAAGGCATGTAGAATCCGAATATCCAATAAAAACAATTCTGTCCTTCCGCCGTCAACAATTTTCTGACGAACTATAAAAGCCAAATTTTGGAAATTTTCACCAAAACTCAAATCTTGGCCTGACAACGGCTCGATTCTTTATTTTTGGGGGTTTTGAGGGGGAGACAATTCTCATTGTGATTTTTAGACGCTGAGTCGAATGAGACCATAGAAAGGTCAATAGCTCTATTGGTTCACAAGATATTGCAACTCTTGTGTTGAATTTGAGAGATTTTCACAAATTGGACATAACTCGAGCTTTCTTGTAGCTATGAAAATCGTTCTATGCTCGTTGGAATGGTTGTCAAACACATCTCTTAGGCCAAAAATTTATCTGTTAATTTGAAAATTAAGAAAAAGAAAAATACCTAAAATACTTAGTATCTGTTGTTAGGTGGCTCTGTTCACAAGCGTTCGGAATAATTACGATAACAAATTGATAATGTAATCATAATAGAAGCGAAGGAAGAACAAACCACTTCACAATCATTAGCAGCGGTTTTTTTAAATTTTTTTAAGGTGTTGGACTCCTACTTGATCAGTTTCTTACGTTACCATCCTCGTTGCACAGATTTTGGGTTAATGATTACCGTTTGAAAGGATTCTACATGTTTTGAAACTTAAGACATAAAATGTTAGGGGGTACGAATTTTTTTTTTTTTTTTTCTTGGGCGATCCTTGGAAAAGTTTTTCAAAAGATAAGTCCATAGTTCTGAAAAACAAAAAGGATTTTTTATATTTAAATAAATACCATTTTCAGGCTGGTTTTTTCGTTTGACTTAACGTGACAGCGTGATTGCTTCCCAACTCCTCACGGTCATAATTTCTATACTCTGGCCCAATCTTCGGCTGAAATGCAACAAAACTTTTCCCCCTGCGATCGTCGCACAGTTCTGGGAAAACGAGGAAATTCTACTGTCCTTGCACTTCTAACAATTAGGTAGGTACCGTGAAACTAGGAATTACCGGTCAGTGAGTCCCGTTATTATCGACGTTATTATAAAAACGCCGACTAGCATCATAGTTCTGATACCTGAAGATAGTCAGGTAGCGTCGGGTACAATAATCGGGTAAATGGCATGTCCTTGGCTTGTAAAAACATAGTCCAGCGGCGTCGGTGCGGCAATGACATTTACCTCAGAAAATTTGTTTCTACGCCGTGACGAATTCCTCTTGCATGTAACATACTTAACTATACCTTATGAACGAAGGTACTTTCGATGTCGAAGGGTGAAATCGCGATACGATATGTCGAATTGAGAGTTGAATGAAGGGGAAAATGTAGAATAGACGAGGCGAATTCACGGCTATTGTGATAAACTCAAGAACTGTTTCACTGTAACATTCCATGAAGTGCCAGTTGCAAACTTACTGTTAAAGGAGAAAACAATTATATTTTTATTGAAAGTCCAATAATTTTTTTTTCTTTTCATTTTTTTCTAAATGTTAATTTTTTCCTGTAGCCTTTTTTGTAAGGTTTATATTAATTTAACTTTTTTCTGTAGGTAAGTTTTTATAAGTTTATACGTTTTTCAGTAAGGTTTGTTCTCCGTAAGTTTATAAGATCGCTCGATGTTCTGTGTAAAATGATTATTAGCAATGAAAATACATCAATGGATTGGTACTTAACCAAGGTCTTGGGGAAAGGCGGAGTTGTGTTCTTTCACTAGTTTACTATTGCAGGTGACGATTGTTCCAGTTACATTTACTAGAGGTATCTAAATATCTCCTAACAAGTTGTTATTGATAATTTAATAATTAATTTAATTAATAAATAATTTAATAATAACAAAGTAAATACCTAATTCAATTTCCATTTTTTATATAGGTATTAGGTAGGTATATTATATTTTTTATTTTATCGTATTTTTTTCTGAAAGTTAGAAGCAAAATGATAACGGTATCTGTATCTTTTATATTTGAAAATGCCAACTCAGTAGTACTAACATTTTCCAACAAAAATGTCTCAAAAAAGGTACAATATAAATACGCCTTCACTGTTAAATTGCAATTTAAACTTTCTCAGATGTCACAATTATCGAGTTATAGTTACAGAATGGTATAGTGCTGCGCGGATGTCGTATTTGAACGAGGAATGACATTCCATTACCTATTGATACTATTTCAGCGAGTTTTTACTATTTGAATAGGGAGGAGCCTAGAGGTCTCAAATATTGAGCGAGCTCTTGTCCAAGCGTGCGCTCCTAATACGATTCAAGACATGTTTGTGGCAAAACCGCCTATCTGCAACTGCGATGTTGCCTTCGTTGTCAGCTGATGCGGTTCCGACGTTCCCACCATTTACCTAGTTTTCGAACCGCGAATAAAAAGAACGAAGAATTCGTGTTAAATAAATCACAGAGTTCCTAAAAAAAAGCGAAATATAGGTAAATATTTTTTTTTCTCAATTTACAGTTGTTAACTATTGTCAAGCGAAGTGCGAATTATGTGAATCCGGCTCAACATGGTGAGAATACTTTTATAATTAGGAATGGGATACATACCCAATACTGCTCCAATTTGAATAAAAATTTTGTGCGATCGTTATGGCATTCTTTTAGAGCATTTTTCCTAATTTCCCCTTCGTATTTTATATTGAAAATTGTTTCCAGTAGGCCTTTTTTCTTTTTTAGTGCACGAATGATTCATCGAATGATAAAAACTAGATGCACATTAAAAATAGAATAGCTGGAAAAACATTGTCGATACTAATTTAATAGAAAAATAAATAGAGTTATAAGAATGTAAAAATTGTTTTTATAACGTAAAATAGGTTGATGAAGATGTCGACCCCTTGTTTTATATTTTGTAGTCGTCTTATTGGACCCTACCCCTGATAAGACAACTACAAAATGTAAAATAGGTTGTTGAATTTTTTCTAACAGTATTTTAACAGTTAATTCAGATTTTTGAAAAATACCTACAGCGCGTACAAGAGAATTACTTAATCTCATCATGTTAAGCGCTAGTCCACTGTAGATCCTGCAAAGCATCGATTTTTCTTTATTCATGATCTTTCAAAAAATAGTAATTGTTTTCCCTCACTCTGTCTAAAATGACTGAAGACAATTTTAGTGTCTACGATTCGAAATCGTTATTTGTTTTTATTCCAATAGATTTTTATCAGCAGTTATCTAATTTAAGCTATTAATTTTTGATTTCCATTTAGATTGATCATTTATTATCAGTATTTCATTGGTACTTTTTCGTTTCCTTTTATAGTTACCTAGGAGTTAGTTCTCTGTAGAATGATAACCGCATCGCTAAATATCTCGCTCCTGTTTTCCTGATAGTCGCAATCGGATTTTTTCTAACGACGTTCTAGTCATTGTCAATCGTGTTCACTCGGAGATTGAGCGAGCTCCTGACCAACCGTAAACTCCTAATACTGTTCAAGACGTGTTTCTGGCAAAACCGGCTATGTCCAGCCGCTCATAGCTAGATCGAAACTACAGCGTTCGCTCTTCGAAAGTATTTAAATCAGATAAAAATGAACGGTCGATTCTCAAATTAATAATATCAATCATCAATAAAAATGAAATAACCAATATCGATCTTCATTTTTATTGCGTACCCTGAAGAGGGATCATTATTTAACTCATCCAAGAGTTCACATAGCCGTTATGAAAAATTGGAAAAAATGATGAAAATTGCGTCTCTTCAGAAATTGAAGGAGAGTTGATCTTTAATTATGATGGAATTTAACTAGAAATAAACATGAGTTTTTCAGTCCTAGGTACTCGCACATTCTCAAAAATCAAAGTGTTCTAATTGCATACCGGATCTTGAGACAAAACCTGGGTTATACCTATTTGTCCAAACGCGGCGTTATCTCTAGTTTCTAGAAAATTACTCATTCCATCGAAATCTTTCGCTTTCATAAGCCTCTTCCGGCCTCTTCCGGTGACTATTTTATCGAATAATCGTCATAGGCGCCAGTATTTTTTATTTTTATAAATATTTTTTATGTCCGTGGGTTGTGAGGGGGAGAAAAACAGGCGACTCGTTCTTCGACTCTTTATTGAATAATATAAAGAATCGGAAAACGAGTCGCCTGGATTTTATTCTTCTCACAACCCATGGACATCAAACAATGCGACGACATTTTAAGAAGTATATTTTTTTAACTTTACAATTTTCTACGACGTGGTGGAGGCCACGTGGCCACCTCTCCCACGTGCTAGAACCAGTCGAGCTGTCCCTGCTCCACAAACGTCACTTCGCGCTGGCACCAATTTCATTTCCAGCGGGACTGAAGCGGATTCTTAATAAGGAACTCCATTGACGCAGCTTCTCAGATGGAAGCTATCAACAGCGCATCTTTTAACTATCAGCCGAAGTTGGCCACTTAAGAGATAATTTGCCTAATTCTGTCACTCATTGGTAGAATAGTCTGCCGATGTTTCTCTTGATCATAAGTCAATGCATATGAGGACTACATCGTGCATTCGTGATTAGATTCAACGTACAAAAATGACTGATTCCGCCGTTCAGAAAATAGGTATAATGCATTTTTCTCTTCGAAATCCTTGGAAAAATGCTAATTGAGTCATTTTTGGCGTAGGTGTAACCGGCGGATTATTGTTTATGTAAATTTATCGCTCACTGCCCACAATATCGTCTCGTCAACCATCGTTATCCACAATTAAAAACTCTTCCCTTTTGTCTATTATTTAGCAATATTAATTGAATACTTTATTCAAGGTATTCATCACAAAAATTGATATTTTATTAAACGACTTCAAAAGGAAAAGGTTCCTCGAATTGACTTGCGGATTTTTGTTTTTGTTTCGCTGAGATGAAGAGAAAAACTTTTTTTTTAGCATAGGTACTTAGTAGGTATTTTTATAGTTTGTACATTTGTTCGTCCATTAGAGAAATAAAAACTAATCCCGACGTTTGTGCCAAAACTACGGCATTTCGTTTCCGTTTTCTCGCGTTTCTTATTATTATTTTATGATGCAGCTTTCTCAACGAAGAAAAATCAAAAAGCATGTGCACCCTCGATGATTTATTGTTATGATCAAATAAACGAGCACCTTGTCAACACTAAAAGTCCTCAAGCTGTATAAATTTTTTTTATGCACAATATAAGTACCTACGTAATATTTAGTAAAATATTTCATAAATTAAATTAAATTTATAAATATTTTATACAATATTATACGAGGGACGTATGGAGAAATAAATAAATTTCCGATTAGGGGGAAATCGCGATTAGGTTTGGAATTCATGCTCATACAATCTAGGACGGTTATTGCGTCAGATTCGTCAGGTTCAAAGCGCACGTGCAGAGCTGCGCAGTCCTGATGGTTGCACTCCTAACGTTCTACGACTTTTCTCTCCCCTACGTTTGACACCCTCTTGGAACAATGCTCTCTAACGAGAGCCCCATCTTCCAGGAACTGACAAAAATATATGGGTTACCATCGGTGTACACTAGAATATAGAGGTAAAATATTTATCTTTCTTCAACCTCTCACTCAAAGCGGCTAAGGGAAATAAAAAGGAAAAGAAAAAAGGGAAAAAATAAAAAGGGAAATAAGGGAAAATTACAATGGTTTATTTTCAAATAATAAATCAAAAAGGGGAAAAAAATTTAGATGTGTAGTGCTCAACCATGTTCTACTATAATAAATAATTATAACAAAGTTAAGGTAATTATCCTTAGACGGTCATCAATTTGAGGAATTGCGACAAAATATCCGGAGTCGATAACTCTCATGCATTTAGCATCGTAGAAACTGAGAAATTGACAAAAATTATTTTTACCAAGTTTTCTACTGAGAATTAATTACGACGATTTGAACACATTTGAGAAACAAGTATATTGGTTTCGTGGTAGAAATAATTTTCAAGTGGAAAATGACGTTTTTTTCAGTCATCGTTTCAATTCGTCTTTTTTCAACTTGAATTCACGTTTTCAAACCAAAAATTGCTATTTTTCGAATAAATTTTTTTCCCACTATAAAATTTACGTAGTTTACCTATTGAACCTCAACGTTTTTTTAATACGGAATCGATGTTTTTCAGCTCATGTTCGTCATTTGTACAAGATTTCTACTTATTATTGAAAGGTTCATTCCAAAATATCGATAATGCAATTAATACGATAAATACAATCAATACTCATCAACCGAGAAAATTAAATCCCCTGAAAATATTATGCCAGTTTGGATTTTAATTTTAGAAAACAGTTGAATCTTTGGTTTTTCCACTTTATTGGTATCCCAAATTCATCTCAGTCTCCCTATTCTTCCCACTAATGTTCATTTTTTCTTGTTTATTTTCTAATCAGTCTTGCTGTTTATTCATTTCATTTCATGCCCTCGGCGTCGGAAGTTTTTTGTTATATTCTTACGAAATATTTCCGATGATGTTACGCATTCAAAAGTCGCACGCTCAACTTCGCTCTTCCATTTTCTCGGAGGCGGTTTTCTTTTCCACCTTGCGCAACAGGAGCCGTGGGAGATACATCAGATCTCATCAATGTCGGTTTGGCCTTGCCCGTAGTGAAACTTCATTGCTGGATTATCCGTCTCAAGAATGCGAGACTGTTGAGCTCGGCTATGAAATATTCCAGGAAAGAGGTTGTAAACTTATTATCATCCTTGCTGAGTCATATTCCCTGTAGGTAGATTATTTCACCATTCTCAGCGTCTGTCGTCATTCGAGCCGTTCACGTTTCTCCGAATCTTTTACCAACAAACACACCTTTTCTCCTCGAATTGGGATTTCCGACGGCCTGCACTGGCGGAGAACGCAATCAAAAGTTACAGTTGTTGAAAGGGAGTACATCTGTAAATCTGATATACATCTCTCAGCCAGAGTTTCCCTGATAACTCCTGTTAGACAACCAGGGAAAATAAAAATAAAAAATTTTCATTTGCGTTAAAAAACTAAGTTTACCTATATTTAAGCGATGAAATGAAGACCTGTTCTTTCTCTTTCGTTTTACTGAACTATGGGACACGTATCGCTCTAAAATATGTTCATTGCTGCTTTGCTCAGTTGAAATTCCATACATCTAAAATGTCTCATCTTCGGTCAGCACGTGCCACTGTTGCTTCACTCAACGATACGGACATTCTTCTATTGACCCGATCGACCAGCTCATTTTCATACAGCCGATCGAAAGAATTAGCTTCGAACTGCTGAACATTCTTCGCGTAATTAGAGACTCGTATTCAACATCAATTCAATTGGTATTCAGCGGAGCGACGGGTCAATGAGTGCTTGATTTTCATTCGTCGCCCGTTCGAACATGGAGAATAAGAATTAAAGCGAGAGAGAACTTCTTGCTGCAAGATCTTGATAGTATCTCAAACCATTTGTAGATAGTTGGTAAGTTTTGAATTTTTCGAAAATTCATCGAATTCAATGCCGCGTTAAATTTTTGGGAAAAGAAAAAATACAGAAAAACCTTCGTATTCATGAAGATTTTTGTCAAAAAACGCTGCAAATGTTTGTACAGTGGTTTATTATTCCTTTTCAATAATGATTTAAGAAGACTATCAATTTCTGATAGTAATTATTCCGAACATTTGTGAACATTCCCGCTGAAAAACAGATTGGTAACTATAAGGGAAAACTCCGTAGCAACTATGGTAATTTTAACTATTTTTATTTTTCTTAATTTCCAAATTAAAATCTGAATTTTTTAGAGATTTATTTATTTATTTTAGACGAGTATAGAACGATTTTTATAGCTCCAAGAACTCTCGAATTGTACACTCGTGCCAAATTTCTGAAAATCTCCCAAATTCGAAAGAAAAGCTGCGATAGCTCGAGAACCAATATAGCTATCGACTCCGCGTTGGTCGCATTCGATTCAGCGTCCAAAAATCTATAAGATTTGATACCAAATACAGACGGACAGAATTTTTTTTATTCGATATTCGGATCCTACATGCCTTGAAACGTAAAACATCAAATTTTGAGGGGGGTTAGACAATTTTTTTTCTTGGGCGATTACAAAGGTTTATTATTGACTAAACCAAAATTTTGGGGAGGGTTAGAAAAAAATTCTGGGCGATTACAATGGTTTAGTATTGAATAATGAACCGAAATTGATTTTCAAGAAAATAAAATCGTTGACTTCAAGAATTGAAAATTTACATTTAAAAATTCTGGCGAAAATCCTTTGTTCTAATTCAATCCCAGCTGAATATACAATCCTACACGTCTTCACTATTATAATATAATTTTATATATTCGCCGTTGTCCTAGTGGAGCCTGTAATGGATTGATTGCGTAATGAGAACTCGACGGACGTCATTGGATCGCAACTGCTTGACCTCGGAGGTCATTCTTATCCTGACGACCAATTTACTTTTCGTCCATAGGGGGAGTTAAATATCCGGACGTATCCGGCTCTGTTTCTTCTAGGCCTATCGTTCGCCCTATCATTTTAGCCAGGTAATTTTCAACAGTCTTCTCTGCAAAATATGACAAAGTTCTAATAGCATGTGCTCAAATCTGCAACGTACTTTTATTATTTTCACTAATTCCTTCTTCAGCGAATTTGCGCAGAAATAAACGCTATACCTACAGCTTGTTGGGAAAGAATGGACAATCGAATTTCAACCCGAAAAAACACTTTCAAAATCCATTTCAGAGAATCGAATTCTAGGTCAACAATTTTTTTCTAAGTAGGTACCTATATTATAATTCGTTTTGCACAATAACTGTCGTAATTTTCGATATAAAAATCTGATTTTTTGCAGAAAAATCCTTTTTAGCAAAAGTGACTACGAGTTTGTTGGCCAGCTAGATCGGAGCAGAAGTTGAAGTTCAAATTTGATCTTCAACTTACCCAGAAGTAAAAGCGTTTGGTATGATAAAAATTTAGTATACTTTTGGAAAAGTACAATGTCATAGTAAATGCTGTAATGATACATTGGACCGCTGTAAATGTAATTATGCTGGTGGTTGCCTCAATGAATGATGACGAACCATGCGCGGAATATTTTGAATTATTTTTCCTTCATATAGTTAATTAGGTTATAATAGAAAATGTGTTCCGTTGTGTTAATTCATCTCCAGCCACCTATATTAATATGCAATAACGTTGAAAGGCCATAGAGAAATAGCCATAAATAGAATAAGGCCATAATAGAAAAGAGCCATCAATTTTTTACGTGCGACCAAAATCCCAGCCTTTAAACCGTATAACGTTATTTGTAATTTCGCTATTGCCCACTCATTCGAAAGTGCGACTTGACTGTGTTGAGCATGAGGCGACCAGACCCGTTACAGTCTATGTTAAAACAAGTAGCAACAAGGAGTGAAAACCCGAGTGGCCTAGTTTATCAGCACGGACAGGTAGCAATTCGGACTCCATCTCGTGGCTCCCTCATTGTCGACGATACTAACTAACATGTCTACCTAGACGGCCGCCAGATGGCGCGAAACAGGAGTCCCAAGTGGAGTCCCAAGATCATTCGAGAGCCACCTGACGAGAATCCAGCTCGAGCAACGCAGACTGACATTCAATCTTCGCTCTTCATCGTTCTCGAGGGTTGCCGTGTCGAAGGGGCCGAACAACGTCCTAACGCCCTGTGAGGTCTACGAGGAAAGAAAGGACGCGGAGAGAGGGCAAAGATGTTCAAGCTTCGCCTTCCATCGTCCTGTCTTCGAAGCATTGATGCCAGATGACGCACCTAAAATACAGAGCCTATTGCATTTATTCGGAAGAAAAACCCGTTTACAGACGGATTTTGGGAACGCCGAAATAAATTATGGTCGACTCATTTATTTAATGGAAGTACTTAAAAGGACAAAAAAAAAACAAAAAAGGAACATTAGACATATAAAGGACATTTAGATATTAGATTATTTACTTGCACGGGAGGACGTGGAGTTAAGAGTTGATTTGGATATCTCTTCTATCTTCAATCGCTCTAATGCTCCCTATGCTACCTCATAGTTAAGGTAGCAATTTGGCAAAGGAGGAAATTGGGCCATTCTACGGTAAAGATTGATTTTTGGTGAACATTTCAATTATGTCGCTTTTAGTCTCGTCAGAAAAGTATGCTTACTCCGGACGGCGAACGGACGGACATTTTTTTATTCAATACTCTGGTTCTACTTAGCTTACTACATAAATTTTGAGTGGGGTTCGATTTTTTTCTTTCGTGAGCGATTACAATGGTTTATTGCAGAATGATGAACCATAATTAATCTATGCAAATTCCCCATAGTTAGGTATTATTTTAAGCCACCCATTGTTTTTTCCTGCGTGCCAGAACATCCTCTGCATCGAACTTCATTATTTCTCAAATAACCATTGATCTCGGCAATAACTCCCATCGTCTTTTTCAACTATGGTAACTCGACTTTCGTCACGAATTGCGTTTGTGAGTGATTTCCTCCTATTTTTGACTTCTTCGTCTCGAACTCGAGAGCGTCCAATCCATCACCAAGTTCCTTCCCTCTCTTCAGGTAACATTTGAAAGGTTGCTCATCCAGGCAGGCAAAGACCGGCGCTGGTTGCCTCGCCCAAGTCCTACAGGCACCGCCACGTTTTACAAAACCCACCTCCGATCAATCACCAGGTTGAAACCCATTTGTCACCTCCGAGGCCACCAAACTTCACTCTCCAAGCATGTCTGGCGCTTCTCGCCAAGCCTATCTCCAAGTAAAACTTGCCAGTCAGGTCTTATCATATCTTTGTTGTTTTTTTAGCCTCCAAAGGAAACGATAAGAGGTTGAAATTTGAAAAAACCTCTCCGTCGACGCTTCATTCTTTAGCAACGAGGCACCCCACGCCATAAGCGGATTACGGTTCTATTAGAAGCTAAGGACGGTATTTTAATGGATCCTTGTAATGGAAAACTGATCGGATCTGTAAGTGTCACGGAGGTTGCGTGTTTTTTCAAGTCATCCTAACGTGGAATTAAGCTCATAAAAGAGCCAATAACAGTTCTTCTATTATAGAGCAGTGAACCAACGGTCCATGGACAGTTGAGTTTCTACACGAGTATTCAGAGATTATTGCATTTGTTCCTGGACATAACTGCAGTTGAGAGCGATTCGCTGAGAACAGCTTTACTATCAATGCAAGGTGTAGAATTTATAGCCATCTTCGTGAAGATTACCCGGTTTAAAAGAATCGTCAGAAAAAAATAGAAGGCATTTTTATTCTGTGAAACCGCAGCACTTATCTTGCGGTCGTAAGTGAAGATCGTATAATTCGAGCCTTCTGAAAGTCCATGTCATTGACACCACAATTTTTCTGCCTCGACTTAACACTCGAGCAGATTTTCTATAAACTAAGGCCCACTAGAGCTTTTGATTTCATCGTCGAGTTTATCAAATTATGCGGTTTTTCAAAGTTGTTTGCGATTAAGTGTTCTATTTTGGCTCAAGAACAAAAAAAATTCTAACCCCATCAAAATTTGATGTTTCACGTTTCAAGGCATGTTGAATTCGGATATCCAACAACAATACGAGAAATTCTGTCCGTACGTAGTACGCCGTCAGTACTTTTCTGAGGAAACTATAAGGCCTACATACCTATTTGAAATTTTCACCAAAAATCATTCTTGGTCTGATAATGGCTTAATTCTCTAGCCAAACCGCTACTTTTATTTTAAGGGTATTGTTGAGAGGTTTTAAGAGAGAGGGGGTATTTGCATTTTCCAAGGTGTTAGAAACATGGCTGTGTTTGAGATAAAAATGTGTAGATTGATTTTTTTGGCGCGAATCAAATGAGACTAATACTGAGTCGATAGCATTATTGGTTCTCCAGCTATCGCAGCTTTCACGTGAAATTGTGTCGAGATTTTGGGATATTTGGGAAGATGGTATAAATCAACCGTTTGTGGAGTTATAAAAATCGTTCTATACCTGTTGGAAAGCTCATTAGACACTCTTTTCAGCTGTATGTTGAGGCAATAAATTATATTTTACTTTAAATTAATTAATTGAGACAAAAAATAATGTTTAAAATTACGATAAGTTGCCCAGGCTTCACCTTTAGTAGGTGGACACGTTGACAAGAGTTTGGGTTACGTGTATGACGAGTGGATGGTCTTTCCAAATCTTGATTGAAGCAAAGGAATAGTAATCCACTGAACAATAATTGCAGCATCTTTTATTTCCATGTTTATGTAGTAAATGGAAGTATTCTATCTGCAAAGGGTTAATCGAATTATGGAATTTTTCGCGGTCGAATATACCCTTCAAGTTTCTCTTGAAAATACTCTTTTTCTGTATTGGGATAAATTATTAACAGCAAAAAATGAATTCTAGGGTGTAGGAGAATTTTCTCACGTCAATTTACTAACAAACACTGATGTGCTGGAACTGATAACATTTCATTTTAAAAATAGAGTAATTTTTTTCTCATCAACTTAAGCGCTACTCTTGCTCATATGTTCAAATGCACGGCTTTCTTGCTTGCTCTCTGTTATCCTAAATAATTGATGGTTTTCTTATTATCTTTTTAACCGAGACACGCTAAACGGAGTCTAGCAATTGAGATAAGATCGTCCTTCTGTTGGTTTAGAGCTAGTGCCCCGCCTAGGCCGCATTCTCTCGCTAACTGGCTATAATTGGCTCTACAAGCTCTAAACGACATTGTTATTTTGTCCCAGAAAAATAACCGCATCGACGGCCAAGATGATACCCATACACTGTTGAGCTCGTTCGATTTTGAAAGACGATCGAAATTAAATGCATTGGAGTTGAGGATTATTACAATCGGTCAAAATCGTTGAAATTGTTTTTTTATTCTTAGTTAAAAAATTGATACATCTGATCACTCTGCCCGAACAGGACAGTGGTTATTTTTCCATATTTTACGTTCAACAATGAAGGCTCAAAGGCCTCGAATTACACTTGTAAAAATTACAGATTCTAGTAAAGTTTTCAAGTTTGAAAAATGGCTCGAACCGTCACCTGTTCACGAAGCGGTGTGGTCGGTGGAATGGAAGGCTGGAAGGCTGTGTGGTGAGATTGGCGCTTGTGACGTCAGATATTCGCTTTTGTTTCCCCCGCTACTTTTCGATCACGACCCTCGTCTCTTGACAATTACTCCTTCAATATTGCTGGTTTTTTTTTCTTTTAATATATTTTTTAGATTTTGATTTCACATGAAAGAAGTGTCTACTGGGACGTGTAATACTTATTGATGATCACATTTGTAATAAAGTCCCCGTTTGTGATAAAATTTACTGGCGCAGCCAAAGATAATTTTTTTAAATTTCTGAATACCCTACCAGAAAAAAAGAAGAAGAAAACCACCAGGTGTAGGAACGATAAATTCTCCCAAGATCCTTCTGCCTGAAGTGCATTTCAAATTTAATCGCTCGGCAGATTGTTGAGACATTCCCAACAAGTTGCCTGTCTCTTGAAAGGTGACTCTGGTAATATAAGGACTATAAACCTGGGAACAGTGTAAGATGACTGCGCTTCTTAGGTGAACGTGGAAGGGAGGCCGACGAGTTGGCAACGCTGTCGGTGACTGCTGTTGGTACCGAGAGTTGCCCCGAGCTTTCCGAGTAGCCAGTTCACACAACTGCGAATTAAATCGGCCAGAGGCTAATCATCTATTTTTAAACCTGATTACTCTCGATTTCTCATGTATAAAGAAACCGATAATATTTATTGCAGATTTTCGTACAGATTTTAGGTAATCATTGGTTTAAATAAAATTTTTATAAAAATCTTAATAAGTATAATCTTATATTTTTAATAAATAATATATAATTACATAATTAATCTTGGTAAAAAAAATTTAAAAATAACACTATAGCGATAGAAATGAAGCATTTGTAGGGTTAATTTACAAGTAACATTGTAATTAAAATTATTCCGTATTTCGCAGTTTTCTATCTTGAAAGAAGGACTCCCTCAAGGGATAGCCGATATCAGGTCCCAGTGTCCTCAGAAAGTGTTGAGTGGCATCGGAAAAAACGTCATTTTCTTGCAGGCTGACCCTTTCATCTCCGATGTTCCGAAAAGCCGATGGGGTACGACGTAATTACTAAGTGCTCAACTTCACTCGAGTCTTTTCATTTCGGAGAACCGAGCGCAAAAAAAATCTATTATATCTAAGGATTCACTTTCGATGGATGAAGTGGATTTTCCTTAATTATCTAATTAAAAGTTTTACTATTCGCCTAACGGTACAGCTGAAGAGAGTGTTTGACGACCATTCCAACGAGCGTGGAACGTGTTAATAGCTCCTAAAATTCAGGAGCTATACCCTCCAGTCGAATTTCTGAAAGCCCCAAAAATTTTACAAAAAAGCTGCGATAACTTGGGAATTATTAGGCTATCGACTCCGTTATAGTCTCGATTCAGCTTCGATATGAATTGATACTAACAACACATTTTTCTGAAAAAGGTTGGAAAATAGGAATTTTCTCCGACTCAAAACCCCCCAAAAATAAACTTAAAATTGAGCCACTGTGAGACCAAGATAAATTTTTGGTTACGATTTCAAGAATTTAGTTTTTGTATTTTTGTAAAATAAAAAAATGTCGACGGTGGACAGACCGATTTTTCTTGAGGACTAAATGGTTTATTAATGAATAATGGACAAAATAGAAGAATGAGAGGAAAGGAAGAACATTAGTGAAGATCTAGAGGAAAAATAGTACAATAATTCATTTCTGCGCTTTTCGCCCTCACAAACTACATTTGGGTTTCTAGGAGTTTTCATTTTTAATAAGTGCCTATATGTAAATATTTTATTTTTTTTTCATTCTAAGGTTACATTTGCCTTATTTTCTTACTATTATACTGTTACTATATTAAAATAGCAGCAGCAAACACCGGTCGAAATGTTGTGTCAGTCGTGACAAAAAGTGGGGAATCTGTTGTTCCAGCGGAAACGATTTAGATTCACGGACGAAGCCATCAAACGCGGAAACAGACCTTACGCACATTTTGTTAATTGTATCCGGTCACTCGCTATTTCTAGTCGTGTTGACATCAGTTGACCCAAGTGGCTTAAACATGAACCAGAATCATGGGAAAATATGCTTTCATTCAACTATTCATACGATTTCAAGTTGTGATATCTCTAAGGTCCAGGCTACGTAAAACGTTCCAGATTTTGATGTCCACGGATTGTGAGAAAAACCAGGCGACTGATTCGCCGATTCTTTGTTCGCTGGCCGAGCACTTTCGCCCGTTCGGGCATCCTTCATTATCATATTTTTCTGAACTGACACACAAAAATCTTTATTTTTTTCCAATATATATTTTTTTCTAAAACCTAATCGTACTTACCACTGAGATGACATATTATGCCATTTTCTAATCAAGTCTACTCATGTTCCTATTTTATACATTCTCAAAATAGTTTTATACATGTTTTTAAAACCTCTCTAAATGATAACTAAACCCGGATAACTTTTCCTATAACTATTAATCTCTCAACTTATGTAAGTATATAATCTAGTTACCATTATCAAATTTTATATTAAATTTAACTTTAATCAAAATAATATTTCAGGACATAAGGAAACCAGGCAGACAACATCTGATTTAATTAAAACCAGAGCCGGCCCGTGAGTAATTTTTCACCCGTGCAAATTATTGCTGTGTTTTATAAATTGTCTTGAATTTTTCTAGTGTAAGCGTGTTTACTTATAAGCCACCGTTTTTGAAATGTAAGTAAAAAACCAAAATAAACCTTCGTTCGTCTAGAATTTAACTACGTAAACATGAACCGATCTTTTCCTCCCGAGTAATCAAGTCCAAAATTCTCCTACATTCAGTGTTGTACCGGGAACAAGTGATGAAACGAATTCCTCAGCATACATTATTTTCTATTCCGTTTTATCTTTCGCCTAACGTCATTTTTGTTCGAAAAAAAACTCAAACAATAATTCTATATTTGAACAAGTTGCCCCTCGTTTTGAACTTTGGAGAATATCATCGACGAAGCATTTCACGTTGAATTCTCATCGTCGCGACTAAACGTACGGACGAGCGCAATCGGCCAAGAAATGTTCACCAATTTACGGTCAGTTTATCGTCGGTAATAAAAAATTCCTGTTTTCCAGGTAGGCATCGCTTGGCCTCACGTTAAAAAGAAATGCTCGACTCTGGAAACAGTAGGGGTTCATTCTTCAGTAGTTCTATTCGTATTTGTTGGACTCGAATTCGAACGTGGGCAGACGGTGGCCACCTCGAGGATGAAGGCATTTCAACGGATTTTACGAGGCTTCAAAAAGGTTTTTGTGTAGAAAACGTGAGAGTCAGCAGCGACCGAGTGGGGATCGGACTGAGGTGAGCTACCGCTACTGGTCGTACACTTGGCCCCTCCAGACTTCGGAGAACGTCCCATCTCGTCTGGGCAAGTTTTTACGACCCTGCGCCCTCGCCTGTTCGACTGCCTGTCCCCTGAGTCTGCCAAAGGCCTGCGACTTGGCAAAGATAGGCATCGCAACCGGCTGGCGGACAGAAAAAGAAAAATCCGAAGACGACGACCAGATTTCTCAAACGTTCTATTCGGTTTTTGCCGGTTTCGTCGAAAGAAATGTTTGTCCGTACGATGGTGCACCTATCAAGTCGCTGCAAGGACCTCATTATAATAACCGCTGCAAATTATTGTAAAGTGGTTCATTATTCCTTCGCTTCAATTATGATTTATGAAGACCATCCATTTGTGATAATGAATTGTACTAACATTAGTGAACGTTTCCACCTAACAACTGGTTGGTAATTTTAAGTGAAAACTCCATAGCAACTGAGGTAATTTTATTTTTCATTTTCAAAATAAATGCTAAATTTTTCGCTTAAAGGTACAGCTAAAAAGTCTTTAACGATTCCAACGAGTATAGAACGATTTTATAGCTACAAAAATTCTCGAGTTATACCATCATCCCAAATTTCTGAAAATCTCGAAAATGTACACGAAAGCTGCGATGACTCAAGAACGATTAACGTTATTGACACGCTGATGGCTTCATTCGATTCAGCGTCCAGCAATCTATAGAAATTGATACGAGATGCACCTTTTTTCTCCCACTCAAAACCCTTTAAATATACCCGTGAAGTAGAAGTAGCGATTTGTTAAAAGAATTGAGCCATTTTCAGACCAAGAATGATTTTTGGTTAAAATTTCAAGAAATTAGCTGTTGACGGACAGAATTTTTTCGGTTTATTATTCAATAATTAACCATCGTAATCGCCCAAGAAGAAATGTCTTCTAACCTCCCCTCAAAATTTGCTGTTTCACGTTTCAAGGAATTTAGAATCCGAGTATCCAATAAAATCTATTCGTCCGCCGTACGCCGTCATCACTTTACTGACGAAACGAAAAAGTGCTTAACTCTTGAAATGTTCAATCTTTGTGTCACAACGGCTCAATTCTTTAACAAAATCGCTACCTCAATTTTAAGGGCTTAAAAATTCGTATCAACCAACGCTTTTCAGACAAAGAAGTTTCAGACATCAATTTTCTAGATTTTTGGACGCTGAATCGAATGAGACCATTGCGGGGTCGATAGCTTTAATAGTTCTCTAGCTATCGCAGCATTCGTGTAAATTTTCGAGATTTTCAGAAATTCGGAATGAGGAACGGTATAACTAGAAAATTTCGGGAGCTATAAAAATCATTCTCTTTTAATAAGGATCTCAATTTTTTAATTGGTTATACCTGCCTGCCTACTCAATAATTGAAGAATGTGTGATCTATGCACACCACTGGTTTTATTGACAAAACCCAACGTAAAGAAAGTGCCACTCGTATTTTCTTGGGATAGAAGTATAAAAATATAAGCACCTATGCTAATATTCGGTTTCTAATCCTTGAACGATAAAATCAATTATACAATTACAACGTCATCGTGTAGAACCCTAAAGACCTGAAAAAATCCATTTCCATTTTCCCCGTTCAACCCGATATACATATGAAAAACTAACAAGTTCTAAAAATGGACTGGAAATTCACAGGTACTAAGGGCAATCTGTCCGATACAATAATTGGCTCGACTCTTGGGTGGCCTGGCAGTGGGCGATGCTCGGTGTTATCGCCTGAGTAGTACAATCTGCTTTGAGTAATGGAACCCGAGAACACAATGACGCTTTTAAAACCACGGGCGGCTCAGCCATCTCGCCCACACGAGTAATTATCAAAGGGCAGGTATTGAACTTCGAACACGCTTTATCTTCAAGAGAACCAACTGATTTGCGAGGAAAATCCAGCCCTTCATTCTTCACATGATGTATCGATGGCTAAAAATTCAAGTTCAACTTGTCTCAAGATTTGAGTTTTTCCAAGGCTTGCAGACGACCTATGCGTTAAATTTAATATGGTCATTCAGGAAGCTACAATAGGACAAACTTCAATACAATTTTCATCTTATTCAAGTCGATTATGAATTGGTTTTTGTCTTGGAAAGCTGAGAGTGATCCAACTTTTGATCTTACAGGAGGAAAGAAAAATGCTGAAATAATAGCCACCGCAGGCAATTGCATAAACGTGAGATTTCCGAGATTTGACGAATTTTGCTTTTCCAGCGGATTTTTCTGTTATTGCACTTGCTCGGAACAATAATTAGGTTCGTGGATTGTGAGGGGGAGAGAAACCAGGCGACTCATTCTCCGATTGTTTATTTTCTGGCCGAGTACTTTCGCCCGTTCGAGCATCATCAGGGCGATGTGGAGTCGCAGGGTCCACAGCCACGATCCACCGACATCGAAAAATGCGACTTCAAGAAAGAGAAAAATAATTAGGTTTTACATTAGGGAGACGTGGAATTTAAAGGTCTTTCAAATAAGATTTTTATGAGAATCTATAAGATTTGAATTTACTCCCGTAATTATGGGAGTCAAAGCCGATAACACGAACAAATCTGCAACGAGGAAAGTTGGGAAAAAGTACGTTGAAAAAAATGTTATAGGACAAAGTTGGCGTGAAATGAGTTGTGGAGGCCATACCTGGCCGGTTGCACGACTGATGCATCCTATAATAAGGTGCAGTAGCTCCATTGCTCCAGATTCTACAATATTTATTTTTGTATTTTGGTACATTCGCATTTTTCATTTTGCATCCTCTCGACAAATATTCGTTAGAAATCAAAACCGTTCCATCATATTATATTCTTTTAAGTTCGAATGAAAGAATTGGTTGAAAGTTTTTTGTTTTCAACCGAGTCGATTCGCTTGTTAGGTGTTGATCCGTTGATGCGAGACATCGGATAAAGAAGCTGAATCCTCTTCATCCCCGCCAGTGTCCACAACGGCCGCCTGTCCCTGTCGGAGCTGTTCATTCGAGAGCGGCTGTTCCAAAGGTTGCGGCGTTACCTCATTATCACGATCCCGACGAGCATCGAAGAGTGGCTTGAGATTTCAAGACGTCCTGGAAGGGAAGGCGGTTCCCGGGGGCTCGGCGATGCCCGTATGTTTATTCTTATTCAGAAAGGATAAGATCAGGACCTGAGCAGCCGATCCCACGGAAGAGGAGGGCTCCTTGTGGACGATGGAGGACTCCCTGGACGGTCCATGGGATCGGAGCGGCCGGCAGCGAGCGAGGGAGTATTTAACAACAAAACAAAACGGCCCGTTTCAAAAAGGCTTCACCGACGGGAAAGGAGGAAAACGTATGGGACGGAAAGGAGGATGACCGTGTGGGAAGCTCCTCCGGCTCGAAGGGGCCACTGACCCTCTGTCGGCCGTTGCGACGTCGTCCTCCTATCGGCCGCGAATATTGATCGATTCTAGGACTTCGATCTAACGGAAGACATGGGATTCGATTTTACCAAGATTATTAAACCTTTCCGGTATTTTTCGTCGGTTGAATTATGTGAAAACACGCCTGCTACATCTCTGGATAGAAAACCTTTTTTAATTTCTTTTTGGTTTATTATTAATAATAAACCATTGTAATCGTCGCCCAAGAAAAAAAATGTCTAACTCCCCCTCAAAATTTGATGTTTTTCGTTTCAAGGCATGTAGAATCCGAATATTTTTGGACTGGCTCGAGCTGTGATATTATTTCAATATCGTATTTTCACGATTTTAAACAAATCATCCTCTAGTCGCCACACTTCAATATCTATAATGATGAGAGAGAGAATAACTAATAATCAATCAATAATCAACTAATCATAATGGACCCATTGGACCTTCAGGATGCCCGAAGGGCGAAAGATTTTGGCCTAATAAAACAACAACAGAGAAGGATCTCCCTTTCAACCCCATAGAAATATTTATCAGGAATCAGTGTAGTTGTAGCAGGCAAAAAGTTTCTTTCTGAAGTTCTTTAAATCTTCACCAACATTCTACAATCCAAACGTTCCAAACTTTTTTGCATCTTTGTACAGGGGAAAAAATCGTTCCAATTTTGTTCCGTTTTTTTCCTGCATCATGTTGACACGCATTCTGACCGCCTCGTGACATTTTTACATTTTGATCATCTTGAACGGAGGACAACTGGTTCCTAAACAATTATACTGCAATACGGTTCCTTTTAGTTTTCTCTTAGCGTCGTTCAGAACACTCTCTGAATAATTCGTGGGTTAACGAGGCCGCGAAGGATACCAATGGCATGTTTCCAGAGGTTATCCTGACTACACTCCACCCAAGACAATTTCTTACCTCCATCCAAACCAGAATTCACTCTCCTGTCAAACACAAATTCAAATAAAGTTCTCATTACGGTCACGAGACATATCTCAACCTACCAACCCCTAACCCCTTCGTACACTTCATCGGCAAAAATTGCGAAACGTAGCATTGTCGCACCGTAAGACACCCTCTCCGCGTCTTCCCTTGTGCATATCTCTTTCTCGCTCATTTCCTTCCCCACTTCGCCAGTACCCATTTTGAAACTCGTCTTCATATCTTTATCTACAGGCCTTTGCAGCGGATCCTTCTCCAAGTGTAGGGAAAAGGACTTAAACTTGATTGGGCTTACAGACGGCTCAGCCCGACAAATAACCTGTCTCAAATATCCAGTGTAATTATTTGTACAGGTGTCAGAAAGATAAGATCCTGCGAAGATAATCTTGAACGGTGCGATTACTTTTAATAAACAGTGAAAAAGCGGAATGAAACATGATGCAGTCGATGGCGAGTACATGTTCAAGGAAGAATAACTTTATTACTGTGAAGATGAGATTCGTTGTTCCCAAGATTAGGCGGTGAATCCTCAAGGAGTATTATCATAAGAAGCTGAGTTTATTCACTCTAGGGTGCCATGAGTAAATTTTTAAAAAGAGGGAAGATATTCAAAAGAAATCATCAAAAATTTTCTGTAACAGGCTCGTGTCTATTTTATTAGGATGTAAATTATACTACTTGAACTAGCTTCCCTGCAAGTCCTGAAGTATATGAAGCATGTCAACTCGCTTCGCTCAGGGGTCAAACTGTACAGCATAACTCAATCACTTATAGTTCAAATAAAACCTAATCACTCATTTCCGAAAAACTCAACGTAGAAATGGTCTGACTTGTAGTAGGTAGGTAGTTATTCGAAACTGTAACGACACATGGCCGTCACCAGATATTCGTCATTTCGTCAGCAGATATTCAGTTTATGCACTTTTGTGAGATTAGAGTTTTAAGTAATTTTTATGAACGTTCAAAGTTTGAAAGTAGATTCGATTGTTTAATCGGTGCCTCCTTCTTTAAGTGAGAGAATAGAACATGGCGCAGCGATCCCGAGCCTACGAAGGAGCTCACCAAAACGGGATGGAGACGATTTAAAAAATTCATCGACATTTTTCTCGTGGCCAACGAGAGCGAATACCGACTTCCTTCTCAATTATTTCGGAGATGAATCCTTCCTAATTTACGACACATATTCAGCGGGTTGAAAGAATACGCAGGAAAAACGCTGCAAATTAAATTATCTTAATTATTCCGAACACCTGTGAACGTTTCAGCCGATAAACAGAGTGATAACTAATGGAAAAACTCCGTAGCAACTATTAATTGTAATTTTTATTTTTCTTAATTTCCAAATCAAACGCTAAATTGTTTGCCAACGGTAATGCTGAAGAGAGTGTTTGACGGCGATTCCAACGAGTATAGAACGATTTTTATAGCTCCAAGACCTCCAAACAGAAAACCGTCAATAAATCATTAACACATCCCAATCATTATTATTATAATCGCACCACAACAATTTGCCCACATCTCATCAGTGGTGGTGAATTGGGGATAATGATGGTGGTGGTCGTATAAATGCCGGCGACTCAAATAATGTTAATGGTATTCCGATGAAGATGGCGATGGGGATTTGGATATTGATGAAGACGACGAGGAGATGTTGACGGATATAGAGATGGAGATAATGGCGAGGTTGATTGAAGGCGGGATGTTGATGTCTCCATATTCCTAAACAAAAAATATTGTGTATTAAAACTCGAAAGCGTATATTTGGGCGATTTTCCCCAGCGGAAATACTTAATAAGACGTTGTGAAGGGGAGAAAAACGCTTCTCCACATTTCCATGGGCTTTGAGCGTCTTAGTGTGGTAGCACAGCTCCCCCCACTTCGAAAAAAGAAAAACTCCTTGGCCATTCCATTCAGGAATCTCGCCCATTCATGATTCTAAACCGATTCCACAAGCGAGATCGCCTTTGTCCTATGGCTATTTCCTTCCACTTCTTTCGGGTGGAAATTTTTCCGGGTCGGAGATGAAGTTTTTTTAAAAATTACAAAAGCCTTTTATTAATGTGAGCGCGCTCGAAAAACGAGAACGCTTTTGGCTTGTGTCCTTCTTCGAAAACCGTGTCGAATCCGCTGCTCAGCGTTGTGTAACAGTGAATTACCCGAACGGAACGGATTCACCTGAAACCCACTCCTGCTCGTAGTTACACTGTTTGTACCCCTTCTTCGCCCGTGGAGTTTCGAAAAAACAGTGAAAATAACGGCAACCCGTGGTGGGAGGCTTAGGCAGAACAGAAGCCCCGAGTCTTGTCAAGTGTCAACCCGGGAAAACTCCGCGCGTCTCAGTGCAGTGAACTCTTTTTACTCAGATAATTACCCCGCTGCTTGTCGTATGTGTCATTTGTCATCTGTTATCCGTAAGTGGCCTCTGATTTCCACCTGATGGAATAAAATGCGTGACATTACGATTCGATATTCAAGCGAGCGTCTCAGTAGATAAGGATTTTCAAAGTGGAACGGTTTATCTTGAACTCTCGAAAGAAACCCTCAGGTCGCACTATCTCACCTGAGGCGGCCATGTCACCCAATAGATTCAGATAAATTCCGATTTTCTCGACAACTTCAGTTATCGTTTCCCCAACGGTGCCGAAATGTTCGTCTTCGGCGATTTCGCGAAAAAGGTCAAATTCACTCGAACCGATGTCGAGTTGGACAATATTATTTTCCGTTTGCATTACCGCGTCACGTTTATTTTCTTGATGGCATGCACCGTCCTCGTGAGCTCTAAACAGTTCATCAAAGATCATATCAATTGCTTCGGAAATAATTATCTGGCCCATGTCATCGATACTTTTTGCTTCTTTTCGACGACCTTCACCGTCGTCAAATATCACAATTCGTCAGTCGTTCACACGTCGGCAGCTCATCCCGGAGTCGGCCCGTACACGGGGGAGGAGAAAATAGTTCACCACAATTATTACCAATGGGTTCCGTTCGTGCTCTTCGGGCAAGCTCTGATGTTCTACCTTCCACGGCTCATCTGGAAACAATCCGAAGGCGGACGTTTGTCGGCGATCGTTCACCACATGAAATCGACGCGATTGATCGCCGACGAGGCCAAGGTCATCAACGGGGTCAAGGTCGACTCGGAAAAATCGCGTTCGGACAAGGTCGACTGGCTGAGCCAAACGTACGTCCTGATCAGCCGATTCCGCGTCAGCCGAGATTGGGCTCGGATGCTCATCCTGTGCGAATTCATGAACGGAGTGAACCTTGTTCTGCAACTTTGGCTGACCGACGAATTCCTCCAAGGTAAATTCGCCGACTTGGGCGTCCACTGGTGGAACTCGGACGACGACTATATCGACTCCGTTTTCCCGAAAGTGACCAAATGCACATTCCATAAATACGGCGCGACAGGGAACATCCAGACTCACGATACTATTTGCGTCATGTCGCTGAACATAATCAACGAGAAAATCTACGTCCTTCTTTGGTTCTGGTACATCGCTTTGTTCATCTTGACCTCGCTAGGGTTAGTTTGGCGTTGCCTTACCTTTCTATTGCACAACCGAAGCTACGCTTTCAATCGCCTCGTCTGGGGAGAAGTGAGTCCGGGCCCTGCATTGTTTTCGCAAGACGTCAAAACGTTGACGCAAGAACTCTATTTCGCCGATTGGATGTTTCTGTATTATATAGGGAAAAACATAGATGGCAAATTGTTCCGATTGGCCGTCTCCCAGATGGCGCGCGACCTGTCGAGACGACGACCTAACCGACTGATCAAACTTGAACCGTCGAACGAGGACGATCCAAAGGAGTCGTTTTGTTAGGAATCGAATTTCGAGTTGGCCAATTGCAACAGTAAATTTGAAAACCAGATGATTGCGTTCAATTCATCGGAGAGTTTTGGTGCATTTCGCATTTTTTGAAAACTGAAACGTAGGAGTTTTGGTTACTTCATTCAATCGTACGTTTCTTATTGTTACCGCCTTGTGGATGGCGGATTGTTATGACCATTAGAGACATATGATTTAACAAAGTAACCGAAGCTCCCACGTTTAAGTTTCTAAAAAAAAAAAAACGCAAAAATTACTAATACTTTCCATTAGCTCGACGAATTTTTGCAGCACGGAAAAAGCCTCATTTCAACTTAATCCTCCACTGGAAGCGTTTTAACACGACTAGAACTGCCCCTTTTGGCGAAAAATTAACCTCTCCAATCGCTCACGAAAAACATTTCCAGCACTCCCCTCAAAATATTATGTTCTGTTTCAAGGCATGTAGAGTCCGAGTATCTAATAAAAAAAATGTCTGTCCGCCCGTCGCCAATGCTTCTCTGAGGAAACAATAATAGCTAAATTATTGAAATGTTTGCCAAAAATCAACCTTGGCCTCACAAAGGTTAAATTATTTAGCCTAATTTGCTCAATTTCAAGGGCGGGGAATTTCGTATTTTCCATGGTGTTTTAGACAAAGGAGTGTTTGGGATCATCTGTATAGTTTTTAGACGCTGAATGGAATAAGACCATAACGAGGTTGATAGATTTAATTTTTTTCAAATTATCGCTGATTTCGTGTGGAGTTTTCGTGGTTATCAGAAATATGGCATGAGGAAATAGCTCGAGAATTTAAGGAGCTTTAAAAATCGTTCTATACTCGTTGTAATGCTCGCCTAACATCTCCGGATTGTATCATTATGCAAATAATTTTACTCCAAATGAGGCAATTAAGAAAAATAAAAACATTTTAAATTAGGACATTTTTTTGCTTAGGAGTTCTCCCTTTTAGTTACCAACCTGCCGTTGGGTGGAAACATTTAAAAATGTTTGGGACAGTGACTAGTAAAAGTGGATAGTCTTCTTATGTCATTTTTATTGAAGCAAAGCTAGTTAACTATTTAAATTACTATGTTTGCAACAGAATGAACAATTAAACATTTGGGAGAGTAGATAATAGTTAATGGACGGAAGCAATGAGTTAAATTATGTCAATGCGAACAGTTGAATTGAAGGGAGCAACTGATTTGTTCAGTATTCCCCTCCAACCGCTCCTATCAGAGCACTGTTATAGTATCCACTCCAGCTCTATTTCGTAACTGTTACAAGTCGTAGCATTGCAAGCTAGAACAGTTGATTATCGCGGAAATGCGAACATTGAACTGTGACTCCCATTTTTTTAACAGTTTAAGTCAACGAAGCGATTTTTTCCCAATGTAGCAGTAACAGTTCTTCACGAGACTGATGAGAGGCGCTATGACGAGCCAGTCGTTACAAAGCGATTTCCAGCAGAAACAACTTCAAACTTTCAAACCAGCTGAAAATCGGTTCCCTCAAAATTTCATTTACTTTCTTGCCAAATTTCGATGAGCATCTAGTCATTAAAACTGTTAGGATCCTACTAGATAATTTCTTTGCGAAGAAATTAGAATTATTTCGCTCCTCGTTTCAACGATATTCCACTTTGCTGGTGAAAGTGTAATCTGCGCTGAGGAAGAATTTTTTTTTTCTTTCACTCTTTAGCTCAAATCGCTAGATTTATTTAGGAAACTTTGTGTGAAAACTGTTCAAAATTAATTTCGTAATTTATAAGACTGCTGTTTTTCGTATAAATATAATTTTTCTATAAAGCCGTATCGTTTATTTCCCGGAACTGCAGATTTGAAAAAATTCAACCGAAGCTGAAAAAAAACTCATTTTTTCAGATTCTCCGCTCGACGATTGCGGTAAATTAGATCCGAGGGGGAACGACTGAGGAAAAAATTCTGTGGTCGACAATGCCCACTTTTCGAGAAAGCAACGAATTAGAGCAAGTAAGATAATTTGCTACGGTGGTTGAGAATTAGTTTAAGCTCGCCCGGTTTTCGAAAAAGAATTCTCATCTGAGGAAAAAACAACTTTACCTGCGAGCATAACTTTTTCACACTTACCCCGTTACGAAGAACTCGGAGACCGATAGCGTGAAAATTCATGGACAGTAGTAGGCCGAAAATTCAACAAGATTAGGATTTTATATGTACAAAAATCGTCCGTCAATAATCGAAAAAATTCTTGCTTTTCGTTGGTTTTCAAAATAGCATAATTTCTACCGAAAATGATCTACCGAATATCTACGTACTTCATCAAGAGACTTCCCCCCAAATTCTGCTGATTTCCCTCCTCGAATGAAATTAAAAAATCTCCTCGCCAAATGCTGCCTCCTATTTTTGAAACCTCAACTACCGACAGAGCGATGCGTGAGGCATCCGATCTCACGTCTCGGAATAAACCAAGACTAGGTAAGTCGGGAGAGCAATTTTCCAACTTCACCTCGGTCGCCTACCGGCCAACATCGCTTCTCGTGGGCATTATCTTAATTGGCCGTGGTCGGGGATTACAATCATGTATGTGTTGGACGCTGCACGAATCTTCGAGATGAAGAAGCAAAGGATCGATCGCTGCCACCTGCCACCGTACAAAGGACCTCTCCCCTTCTTCTCCCTTCAAAGGCCTTTAAATCAGTCCGTAAGTAGTTCACTGGTCGATCATCGGAGCGGTGAACCTAAAAAGCGGAGTTTCGGAGTAATTTCGCAAACATTGGACTAATATAGATTTCTATCTATTTCCCGTGTTTTACACAGTATTTCCCGTGTTTTAGACAGTATTTCCCATATTTTTCAAAATACTTTCCATATTTTTCAAAATACTTTCCATATTTTTCAAAATATTGTCTATATTTTTCAGAATATTTTATTTACAATAGTTTCTATACTTTTTTTCTAATATTTTCTTCATGTTAATGAATATTTTTAATAATTATTTGATAATTTTAGATTTTTTGCAAAATATTCTCTATATTCTGCACAATATTTTTCTGAATATTTTCCTTATTCTCTTCAATTGTTTTAAATTTTTTAAATAGGTATATTTTTCATGTTTCCTCGAAGATTTTCTTTGTTTTTCAAATTATTTTCGATACATCCCATAATATTTTCTACATGATTTTCCACAGTGAATGGATAAAATATTTTCCTACTATATCCCTTAATAATATTAATAAATTATTATTATAATAAATTATTATTATTATTGACCTTGAAGTTTGTTCTTCCTTTGAATGATACGTAAGTAGGTAAATAAATAAGTAGGTAAATTATAGGTACTACCATTTGTATACTAGGATATTTATACAAATCATTGGTACGGTGGATAGGAGGAGTTAAGTAGGAGTGAAAACAGTACGAGAAATAGGAGTGGGGGAAGTAAAATGAGCTGAGTTGGCGGAGTGGAAGGGGAATTTATGGATTAGGAAAGCGATTTGGAGGGAGCTCAAAAGGGGAATTAATTAGTTCCTCACGAATTACACAAGAATTACTTGAAGACACGAGAAAATCTGAATCGGTTCTCCACGTAGCTTTCAATTTGTTCGATGGAGATTCGTTTATTTTCTTAACGTGGAAGTACAACAGAAAAATTGTGATATACTCCGAATGAATTTAAAGCTCGATAAGCTTCGGCTGCGATTATTAGTGAGGTGTACCGGGTATCATAACAGAGTATCCAATTGGAAAACATTCCATTCCAGAACAAAAGTGAGGGTGCCGACGAATAAAAAGTAGACCCACTGGCGAGACACGATTAAATTGTAGGTGCCTACTGAGTGAAGTACGACGAGGATAATGGCGTGTGAGTGTGGAACGAAGGGCGGACCGTGGCCTGAGAGGCGCATACCAGTTCCAGTGCCGCACTCATTGTCCGCCCGCTTCAATGACCTTTGAATCGCCTCCGGGCCCAGGGGAGACTCGAAAAGAGCTCGACTGGGAAAGGAAGCCGCACAAGGGGCACCATCGCACCGTATCACGCAGCCGAACTGGCAGGGCTTCGAAAAGTAAAGGAAGGTAAGCGATGCCGGAGAAAATGGAAGGTAACGCGATAAAGGATCGGCCCTTTAAAACTAAGGAAATCTCTTCCTCTCGTTTCGACTCCTCCGCGTACATTTACATACACGGGCGCACGTATATTTCATCTCCGTCTTCTCGGTGAGACTTGAGACCGTGAGAACGTATCAGGAATCCGGCGGATGACTCATTCAAGTCGCCCAACGCCTCCACCCCCCACCGCTCGAACTTGGCAGCTATGCATCGCCCGCCTGTGTGCTTGAGATCCTGCGTCCTTCGCCGCTTCATATGCAGGACGAGAGTTTCTGGTTGCAGAGCTTGCTAAAATCTACTATAACAGAAATGGAGGGAATAAATCATGCAGGGGGAAAGGTCAATAATAAACCTTTTTGATCACCAGGAAAAACCACCTAAATATTTCTTCTTTTCCTTGCCATCGCGTTTTTTTTTATATCTATGAGGTGTGAGGGGGTGAAAAACCAGGCGACTCATTCTCCGGTTCTAGATTTGCCGGTCGAGTACTGTCGCCCATTCGGGCGTCCTCAGGGCGACGTGGAGCCATAGTGTCCGCAGCTCCTATGGCCCTGAAGATGTCCAAATGGGCGAAAGTGCTCGACCGACTAATAAAGAATCAAAGGATGAGTCGCTTGATTTTTCTCCCCCCACACCTCCTGGACGCCTAAATATTGTTAACTATAGGAAATTTTCTTAGCAAATGTCGTGATTTTAATTCTGTGTGTTTAATTTACTAAGTAGAAGAAACACCATTTACAATTTAATTTTTTTTTTATCGCCTGATATTATAGTTGCAATCAATCGAACGATTTCAATTGCTCAATTAATTCTTACTTTATTATCGAGTCAAAATTAGCAGAAATGCTACGATAACTCAATCATGAAACATTGATGCTATCGACTCCGTTATGGTCACATTGATCAAGCGTTCAAAATTCCAGTAGATTGATACCCAACACGCCCATATTATTGAACCAACCATCGAATTTCCCCCTCTCCCATGAAAATGTACCCAAAATAGAGCTATCGAGTCAGCTAATGTAGAGATGTCGATTACGAATTATACATTCGATTATTTAAATTGTTGAGTTAAAGATCGCCTTGTTCAGTATAAGTTTATTTTTGCTTCTTTCGTACGTTTTCCGTCAACCACGTGCGACCAACCTGAAGCTACACGGACCACTAATATTCAAGTGCCGTTGCCCATGGGGCACCCGTTTGAATAGAAATGAGTCATCACTGTTCAACAAAGGTAGTGAGTCGCTGCTTGTCGAAGTCCTCTCAGCTCCGGCTCTTGGAATGCGGTCAGGCCCTTCTCCGCTCGAGACGCTCAAGTACCATAGCCAGGGAATAAGTTCAAGTCACAACAACTTCAGTCATTACGAACATTCAAGTGCCATGAGTGCATTGGAAGAAGTGTGAGCAAATACGGGTTGTTCGATTAAATATTTACATATCTTTCAATATAAATGACATAATTTTTTTAATTAATGTTATCCCATTCTTTTAAATTGGCTGGAGATTGAAATAATATTTAATTTCTGAGGCAGTTTTAAACGCAAAAGCGACCGCTACTGGTGGTAAATATAACCAGATGATGGAATTGTTTCAAATGCCAACTCGATGTGTTAAATGTAAACTCTCGTCGTTTTATTGTGTCACGATAAGAATGTAATGATTTCTGGCTCTCTTCAAAGATTACTGGCTCTTAGAGATTAGCGTACCTCGTTGGAACACGAACGACCATTATTATCATTTCGGTTTCCGGATGGTTTCCCACATCTTGTAGCCAAGAATCGCGTGCAAGTTCCTTTCTGAAACGGCCGTCACAGATGACCTAAACTTGAGCAGGTATAAGGTACACAAAAGTTCTAAAATTAGCCCGCACCCGGAGATAAAGAAACTATCTTCAAAATGTACGATTCAGAAGTTACAAGTGAAAAAAAAAAACTGCCCAGATTTCGCGATGAGAATTTTTAAATCGATATTTTCCTGTCATTAGATTTTTTTTAAAAGCATAAGTGAAAAAACGCAGCAAATTATTTCACACGGGTTATCATGATTTAAGAAATAAAATGTTAACAACATTAATAATTAATAACTTTGGTCCCTCAGGTGCCTGATGTCCAGCTCCTTCTTTATGCAGACGACCTGAAGATTTTCACTCGTGTCGTGGACGTTCGGGACGCAGAGCGGCTCCAGGGTGGCCTGGACAGAGTGCTCGGTTGGTGCACAGCAAATAACCTCGCCCTTAACTTTTCCAAATGCTATGTTCTTTCCTTTCTCAGAACTCAACAACCTGTCGCCTTCCCATACGTCCTAAATGGTGAGGCTCTGCGGCGCAAGGTGCAGGCGCGTGACCTTGGTGTGCTCTTTGACTCCCGTTTTACCTTCTCCGGCCACATTGACATGGTTGTGGGCCGGGCCATGCGTGCACTCGGTTTCATTAGGCGTTGTACTGGGGAGTTCTCGAGTGTCGATGCTCTTGTCCACTTGTACAATGCTATGGTTCGGCCTGTGATGGAGTACGCCAGCGTGGTATGGACCCCCTATTATGACGTCCACAAGCACCAGATAGAGCGGGTCCAAAGGAGATTCCTCAGGTACGTGGCTTTTCGGTCGGGTAGGCTGGAGAGTTACCATCCTGACTCCCTGCGTCTCGAGATCGGGCTCCCAACTCTGGAGAGGCGCAGGCTTCTTGCTGACACCTTGTTTCTCCGGAAGTTGGTGACTGGCGAGCTTGACTGTCCACTTTGCACTCATGTTTTGCACTCCTGCCGCCGGAATCCGAACGATCATTCTGCAGCAAGTGTGATCTCGACCAATTTTGCCCTCATTTCCCCAAGTCCCCATAACATAGCCGCAACCACCATCGCATTTACCTAAGCCAGAATATGAGCAACCATTCTACGGTATTCCGTTTATTTTCTTTTTTTCTAAACCTATATTGTATTTATGCTGTAGCGAGCCTTTTCTTGTCATTTTTCTTTTGTAAATTGAGCAGAATTGCTCGTACCATGTCTAAATAAATAAATAAATAAATAACTAACGACAGATTGATAATTATAATATTGAATTCCTTGGCAAATATCCCGATTTTAACCATTTTTATATATTTCTCCATTTTATTTACCTATTGTTTTATTTAATCAAATTAACTGCATAAAGATAAGATAGCTTAAGAGACAGTTTGGATTTTACATGCCTTGATTCATAAAACATCCGATTTTAAGGAAAGGTAGATTCTATGGCGATTACAATGTTTTATTATTGAATAATAAACAAAAAAAAACTTTAAAAAAAATAATAAAACCGACTTACACACATACCTACACGACAAAAAAAAAAAAAAAATCCCGCAAGACGACCATAGTAACCTCCTCCTTGTTTGAAGCCGGTTAAAAAGTAATGAAATGGTGAAAAAATTGAAACTTCAACAATTTTATGTGATATAATAAGCCTTTGGTAATTGAATTGCTGAGCTGGTGACACTGAAAAGAATAGATTAGCCCAATGGCGCCCGAGTAACGCCTAGCGGTAAACAGACGAAGCTGGCCTGTCTCCGAGACAGGTACCCCAAGTCTGTTGTTGAAGTGATCCCAGATCGAAAATCCTTACACGTCCAATGACTCGCTTAATTGGCCGCATCAAGTTGTTCTTAGACGCCAAATTTTCTTCCCCCGGGTCTTTCATCGTTCATCACAGAACAGAATGCCCATTGTCTCACAATCAATAGTCTTTCGCCTTTTCATTGTCGCATTAATTAGATCGCTCGGTTTTTCATTCGTTTTTCCACCCGCAAGATTGTCGTTCGACTTTTTCTTTTCTCGCCGTCGACGATCCATTGATATCGAGAGATAATGCCCTTTCTTTATGTCGATGTCTTTGACCGCGGTAGAATGCGCGGGCTAAGAAAAATTATTGTCAAACGGAATCGCGATCGTGCATTTTGTTTGCCAATTAGAAACGCTAGCGTATGGAAAATTTATTATCTATATAAAATGGCTAGAGAGTGCAACATTGAAAAAATGCCACACGGAGAACAATTGCTATTCTTTACCACCGATTACGACCATATTCTTTGAGTGAATTTCAACTTTTATATATTTGTTCGATGCAGAATTTTATTCTTTTTTATTTTGAATTGAGTTTTAATGTTATTAGCGAAAAACTAAAAAAGTTACCTTTACTTACTTTACTTTACTTTCATCCCTCTTATTATCAGAGCCAATGTCGAAACAGAAATCTTGTTTATTTTGTTCAACGGTTAATATACCTTAAGAAAAGCTAACGATCTGTTCATAACTGGGCGACAGCAATTTTGATGGTGGATTTCACAAAAAAAAAATTGAGTTTGAGTTAGCCTTGGCGTCAGCTGTACAGGCAACGCCAACAAGACATTTTTTTCAACTGTTTTACTTCTCAAGCGACTTCCTCGGGCTATTTAACCATTTATTCAAGGCGTATAAAATGAATTTCTGTTATTATGAATAGCAGCCATCAAGTTCCGGTCATAATTTCGGCTAGCTCAACGTTTGCTAATAATGCTCAACACTCTACGAAGTATAACGACAGAAACAGTTGTGAACTTATTGTGAAACCAATTAACAGTATTTTTGTTCATGCAAACCTATTTTAATAATTAATTATCAATTCGAAATCTAATTATTATTCATTAATTCGAATTAATAATTAATTTTCGAATTATTAAATTTTTTTTCATTGTGGCTTTCGCACAGTAAGTACATTATTTTCATTTTGCTGTAAATAAAAATCCTCAAATGCAGACGGTACTACGTACATAATTTTGCCCACAGCTAATCATGATTCTTAGCTTCATTCCTAAAAATTTTCAAGCTTTGGAAATGGATTTTTATAGAAATGTAGGAGTTTCAACTTCGGAAATGGGCAGTAAATATGTAGCCGTAAATAAAAAAGCTCATCGGCCTTTTGTCCGCGGCCGATCACTATTCGGCGAATTCCAGCCCTCGATATTTCTGATTCATCCCATTCAACTACTTCCTGGCTGGGATGACTAATTTGCGTCCGGGTTCGAGCACGTTTCATGGATAACACTATTATTCCATTATTAACACTGTTATTCCAAAAAACAACACGATTATTCCAATACCCTTTCTGATATTGATGTGAGTAAATAAAATACTACCCAGGTACGTATAAAAAAAACCCTAAAAATGGGTTTTCTGGACCTAGCATTATATATGGGCATAGATTTATGGGTTTTTTTTCGAGGCAAAAACTATATTCGAATACATCGAAAAAATCCAAATAGGTAAAATGATTGAGCAATAATTTTACTTGTAATGTTAATTTTAAGTTGCCTTACTGTCGTAGTAGTAGAGTAAGAAGAGATATTGTAGTTGTTGAGTGAGTTTTTGTTGATGAGGTTTCATTTTGTAAGTTTTTTAGTAGAATGTTGTAGTTGTTGAGGTAGATGTATCTAAACTGTTGGAGTGCAGGGGTGGCGTTGTTTTTGAAGTTGTAGTGTAGGGGGAGTTGTAAATTTTTGTTGTTGTTGAAGTTGTTGAGTGAGTTTTTGTTGCTGTTGTTGTTGTTAGGTAAGAATGAAAAAACTTTGTCGTTGTGTATATTATGTTGTAGATGTTTTTGTGAGTAAATTATGTTGATGCAGTTGCAGCGCAAGGTGAGTTGTTGAGCGAGTGTTTAATGTTGTTATTGTTTTGAAAGTTGTGCAAGTTATGTTGTTCTAGTTGTTGAGTAGGTTTAGTTTTTGTTGTAATTGTCAAGGTGATTTTAAGTAAGTTGTACTGTAGTTGCAGATGTTGTGTAAGGTGTTTTGTTGCTGTAGATAATTATTGTTTCCATTGTGATGTTGTTGTAGCTGTAGTGCAAGGTGAGTTGTCGAATGAGTTTTGTTGTTTTGTAAGTTGTGTAGTTGTTATTGTTTTTGGTAGTAATATAGTTATTTGTGACCAAACTTTTGGATTAAGAATGTAAGGTTGAGAATAGCATGCTTAAATACACATTACTAGGGGATAAGAATAATAATTCATTTATATCTGTTGGTGGATTGAACATTTTGAAACGACGACTTTCTTGCTGAAGTTATCGAGGTTTATTGTTAGAAAATGCTGGATTCTCTTGAGAGGTGGGATAGGAAATGATTTATTAAAATCAGCAGCATTTTGTACATCAAAAACATAAAATACACAACCTGATTTTATTCGCTATTTAAAGACACATAGTTCTGAGCAGAAATTGAGGCAGAGAACTGATTGCAAGGGCCTCTAACTTATTGAGCTAGTCTAACGGCATGTTTTCATGCTCATGGTCAAATTCTTTGCTGGTCGCGAAGGCAGATCAGCCTCGTTCGCTTGCACCGGGATGTTCGCCATTAATTCATCATAGTCATACGAGCGGCTAGACTAGGGCGCACTAGAATTACCAGCTGCATAGCAACTTCAAGTTAGAAATGGCCGCTCCAGCATTTTTTCAATCACTCGAGGAGCCATAAAACGATTTGATAAAACGTTCAAGAAACCTTGCGTTGTATAAAATCGGACGAGATGTTAAGATCACACACAATAGTTCTTAGATAAAGGCATTCCAAGTGTTGCTATTTGGATTTTTAATGGCCATAAAAATAATATTTTTTAGCGTTCTAAGTCCTGTAACCTTTGCTGCGGGTAGATAACGCTCGATTTTCAGCTTTTCCTCATTGGCTGTACTTCCACAAAAACTGGTAAATATTAAATATTTCTCTACTGCATTTTTATCGATTTTGGTTTTAGGAGGGCGCACGAATTATTATATTTGAGAGCTCAAGGATTGAAAATGTTCGCTGTTACGAGCAAATGGCGCTTGATTTTTATCGTCAAGGTCACACACCGTACTTCTACTTGCGTTCATCATAATGTGTCTGGAAAAATATCCGCGTTCTAACGCCTGAGTTCAAAAGATGGCCGTTTTTCCTTGTAAACGACGCGGTTTTTGTAGCCGTTAAAAACTGCAACGCTTTTCTGGCTATCCCGACCTTTTTATTATCTGGCGGCTTTTCGACCGTAAAGTCATAACGCATTTCAACACTGTTGCTCTGCGAAGCCGACTTGGAGGATTTTGCGGGAAAGGGTCGATTTCCAAGTCTGTGCCGTGGCAATTTTTTTACGTCCAGCAATTCGTTTAACGGCTCGGTTTCCAGTAAAAACTCTTTCTTTAGCTAGCCGCAGGCCAACAAGTTTACACATTTTGTCTCATTAAAATGCCTGCTCACGGCCGGTGAACATCGGCTTGTTCAAAAGGAACGTGTTCAAACAGTTCGACTTGCGAGCTGTTCGATTAGCGTGGCCGCGAATTGAAAGAATCAATACGAGACGATCGTGTGACAGTTGTAATATATTTATGGCGCTATCGATATTAGAAACGCGTTGCCGGATGTTGGTAATTTTGGTTCGTTTTACTAAGAAGAAACGCCATGTTGAATGCACATTGAAAATTGTAAAGTCACGGTGTGATTTCAACGGTTAGTCTTCTGTATAGTAAGAATTTATAAAAATTCCCAAAATCTATTGTTATGTTTGGGGAAATTCGTTTATATCTGAAACGGGTAAATAAAACGCTCAATGAAACTCCGAATCTCGACTTTAATTGACCGTTTCCCGTCCGAACAAGTGGCCAACTATTAAGCGATAAGGATACTCGAATGGGGCAGATTCTGATTGACAAAAAGAGGTGAGATTACCGAAGTCAAACTTGGTAAATCGAAGGAGTAAATTGTCTAAATTGCCTGTCGATTTGATTAGCGGTCGACAAGCTATTCAAGATGATTACCATTCAAGGTTGAGCTATCTTGCATTACGCGATGTTGCAATCGAATTAGATTTGAAAGCTGAGTTCGGTGAACAGTCGGTAATATCACGAAATCTCTTGGTAGAAGCGAATAGGTACGAAAGCTTTGTCCGCAAACGACAAAAGCCTCGTCTATAAATAGACCTGCCCGTAGTCTTCGTTCATTTTAACATAAATGTGTGGATAGGTCTTCGGAAGGGATCCTTCGGTAGAGTGTGGAAGCCGAGTGCACGGACAGACCTGCACGAACAGGAGTGAACGTCTTGTGAGCGGGTGAGGATTGGATTAGTTCACATGGGAACCAAAAAGGGCGTTCCGTGCCTCAAAAAATTCAGAAAAAATTGTTTATTTTTTACTTTTTCAAAACGCATAAATTTTTTTATAAAATCAAACTTTGATGGAGATTAGAATTTTTTTTTGTAGGCGATTACAATGGTTTATTGTTGAATAATAAATTTCTTACCTCAAAGTTTGATGTTTTACGTTTCAAGGTATGTAGAATCCGAAGATCGAATAAAAAAATTTCCAACCATCCGTCGTAAGCCGTCGAAAACTTTCTCGCGAAACTATAAAAGCTACATTATCGAAATTTTTACCAAAAATCAAACTTGACCTGAGAATAGCGTAATTCTTTAGCCAAATAGCTAATATTTAGGGTATTTTCGAAGGTTTTCGGACAAAGGTGTGTTTGGTGTCAACTTCTATAGATTATTAAACGCTGAATCGAATGAGACAATAACTGAGCCAATAGCTTTAATGGTAGTCGAGTTATCGCGGCTTTAATGTAGAATTGTCGAGATTTTCAGAAGTTTGGCACCCGCGAATTCTTGGAGTTATAAAAATTGTTTTATACCCGTTAGAATGCTCGTCAAAAGGTCTCTTCAGCTGTAAGTAGCGCTAGCAAAAAATTTAACTTTTAATTTAAAAATTAAGAAAAATTGAAATGATTATAATTACCATAGTTGGTACGGATTTTCCCATTTTAATTTTTTCTTCTTTTTTTTTAAGGAATAATAGGGGTATTCATGGTCGGTGTCGAGACGTCGAGAAAGTCGAGATTGATAAGTTTGCCATGGAAACTTTCTCGACCGGACATGCGCAGTACTTCATTTCACTTCTCGATCGAGAAATCGAATTCGATCCAAAAAAGCGTCGAGAAATCCGTCGAGAAGTCGAGATTCGGCGTGTCCATGTAAACAATTGTAAACAAGCGAGACTCCGATTCACATTTCCACGATTTCCGATTTCCATTTTTCAACTGCAATCTCTTTCCGACTTTTTCTCGGCATGCTGACGGTCGATTAGGCACTTTTGGAAATTGAAAACCACGAAAAGCAATGCTCGAAGTGACGAACAAAACAAAAACAAATGGCGGCAACGGCTTCACTATCATTACATCGGACGATTAGATATTGTAGCCATGGAGCCCTTAACAGATTAGTCGATTTCTCGATCTCGACACGGGGGATCTTCATGGTACGCGCGGTTCTCGACTTCTCGATTTCTCGACATCTCGATCTCTCGACACCGACCATGAATACCCCTATTATATCACTGAAAATCATTTATAGCGATTTAACGTATTGCCATCGAAATGTCACTGTATTGTCATTGTACTCATATCGTATTGTCCTTGTAATACACGTTATTGTCATTTATTAAAACTGTATTGTCATTGGATTGTGACTGCATTGTCCTTATATTGGGTTATTACATTATACAAAATGTATAAAAAATTGCGATTCTATAAAATTGCATACGAGTTTTGTATACGTTTAAAAAATCTTGTTCTTGCAAAAAATTCAGAAAAATATATGAACACTTTTTTTATACTGGTGTTCAAATACTATGCCAATAAAAATGGAGTCGCTGGCACGATAAGGGCACGGGGTAATTCGAAATTATAGTAGTATGGATGGATTGGTGCCTGTTTCTTCAGATGGAAACTAATATCGAGGAACTACCGTGTTTGTCCTGAGCAGATCATCGAAAAAGAATTTCAAGATTATGAGCAGTCTGAATATTGATTTTGGTAGTCGATAAGAAAACTAGAGAAAAAACGTATTTATTAAACTATTCGGACTATTAATGGAAGCATTGCGTGTTATAAAAAATGCAAAAGCAAATTTTGAATTCGAGCTTTTTCTAATCACAGAAAAAAACTTGTGTTTTAGAAATTGAAAATGTTTTTGAAAAATATTAGATTTTTTAAACTCCTTACATGGGAGTATAATTTCTTTTGAAATCGCCTCCATATTTATGCTTTTTATTTTCATTCGTATATTTTTATTTATTTTATTATTATCTTATTTTTTCTTTCATTTTTGCGTTCTACTATTTTAGTCGCCAAACGCGATTTTATTCACGCTTCTGTTAGATTATCCCTTGTTTACAAAGCGCAAGCAGGCAGCTCGGCGCCCGGTCACGGCTACTTCAATTCAATACCTGGCTATCACTGGTCCTAATGTGGGGTTGCGAAAAAATAATGATCGCCCTCCGCTACAGTGGAGTCAAGTGTTTCATCAACTATCAAAGCTGGAGTAGATGCAGCTGAATAATCGAATAGCCATTCGGCGATGCATTTTTTCAATTTACGGCGTCGAAAGGAAATTTTCCATTTAAATGCGACTGCGCGGAACAGGCACGTTCAATGTGAACACGGCGAAGGCTCAGATGGCGAGCCAAGTTGAGAGAAAGACGAGGACGAAGAATGGGTGGCCGAGAAAGACGAGATGAATGGTTTAATACTCCGTGGTGGTGTTGCCTTCAGAATGCGCCTGGGCCTGTGGAGTGGAGCCTCTCATCCGAGGACAGCCGTGTGTGTAAGCCAGGGTGCTCGAAGAACTGCATTCTTGAAAAGACTCGGGCTTCCACCAATAGTTCAACCCATCCTATCCTTGTCTACCGTTCACACACGACCCGATACCTCATCCATGCTAGGACTCCCCCCTTCCCGACCTCTTCCTTAGGGACTCCCTACCTCGACAGCCTTTTCCCAAGACCGGTTCGGAGGCCCATAGGCAGCCATCTTGGGGCCGCTGTCTCCCTTTCACGGCGGATAAGACTGCGAGCTTGTGTCTTCTGCGTCTGCGGCCCTCGCAATGCCCTCAGCCCGACCTGGCAACGAGGAGGCTTCAAAGTCGACAAGACCACAACTTAAAGCACGGACTAGCGGCCACAACTGCATTACTCCTCGTGATGAAGATTAGCTCAGAATACAGGAAGGAGACGATGCTGAAATCGTTCACCTGTTAATCAGTTCGATGTGAATTACTCTCTGCGAATATCTGCAACATGTGTGTGCATAATTGTCATGAAAATCAGTATAAATGACGTTCAGCAATCGATTATACATGGTTTCCATATCCTCAATGATATTTAGGTGAAGTTGATGGGTGGGGAATTCGCAAGGATCTGTCAAAACATTTTTGAAATTAATTGGTGGCTCGAAATTGCATCCATAAAAATCAGAGGTTTATTTATTTGGGAATTGCTCGTAGGGAGCTACCATGTTGCTTATGTCATTGGCTCTGTCCTAGGCTTTGGATGTAAAATGGTAGCGGTAGACGCTGGGCTTGTAACGTCAGCAGATTTTCAGCTGCGCGTTTCTGACGTTTTCAGCAGTTTTCCTCTGTTTCGCGCCGCTTTTCAAATCACTTCTCTCAACCATGCCTTCGCCAATTATTTTTCCTTTGCGTCAATTATTAGATAAGAAGACCATCCAATTTTAAAGGGAACCCAAATATTTGTGAACGTTTCCACTGAACAACATAGAACCAAATGGACCGACTTTTCCAAAATAATCATTTATATTATTTAATTTTTCCTAATTACCTAATTAAATGTCAAATTATTACAACTCAAGAGTGTTTTATAAGAGTTCAAGTGAGTATAGAACTATTTTTATTGCTCGAAAATTCTCCAATTGTGGCACATTTCTCAAAATTTCGAAAATTCCGCACAAAGCTTCAATATCTCGAGAACCGTATCAGCTATCATGGCCGTTTCTTTCTTCATGGTCTCATTCGATTCGGCGTAAAAAAAATCTATAGACATTTATATTAAAAATATACCATTATCAGAGAATGCAAATCCCACTTGAAACACCTCAACATCTATTAAAATTGAGGTATCGATTAGGCTGAAGAATTGACAGACTCTGTCAGGCCAAAACTGATTTTTGGCAGTGACTATACGGAAGGCAGAATTTTGGTTTATTATTCAATAATAAACCATTGTAATCGCCCAAGAAAAAAAATTTTATAACCCCCCTCAAAATTTGATGTTTTACGTTTCAAGGCATGTAGAATCCGAATATCCAATAAAAAAAATTCTGTCTGTCCGCCGTACGCCGTACGCCGTACGCCGTCAACACTTTTCCGGCCAAACCATAATAGCTAAATTTTTGAAATTTTCACCAAAAATCAATCTCGGTCCTACGACGGCCCAATTTTCGAACCAACTTGCTAGCTCAATTTTAAGGGTGTTTTTGGGGGGTTTTGAGGGGGAGAAAATTCATATTTTCCAAGGTTTTTCAGAAAAAGGTGTACGTGGTATCAAATTATATAGATTTTTGGACGCTGAATCGAATGAGACCATCGCCGGGTCGATAGCTTCATTGGTTCTCGAGTTATCGCAGCTTTTGTGCCGAATTCGGGAGACTTTTAGAAATTTGACATGAGGGTATAACTCGAGAGTTCTTGGAGCTATAAAAATCGTTCTATACTCATTGAAATGGTTGTCGAACACTCTCTCCAGCTGTACTGTTAGGCAAAAATTTTAGTTTTTAATTAGGAAATTGAGAAAAATAATATTAATTAAAATTACAATAGTTGCTACGGAATTTTCCCCGATAGTTACCGATCTATTTTTCGGTTGAAACGTTTACACATGTTCTGAATAATTACTATCATAAATGGATTGGATTCTGAAATTATTATTGAAGTGAAGGAATAATAAACCACTGTACAATCATTTGCAGCGTTTTTAAATTGGATACTCGGATTCAACATGCCTTGAAACGTAGAATATCAAATTCGAGAAAACCATGTACTGTAATTGAAGGTTCTCTAAGCTCTCAATTGATTCCAGTATAAAGTTCTGATATATTTACTAATTGAAATAAATCGTGACCCCTATCTACACATGCAGTTCGGTCTCATTCGAAAGGAAAAGCCCAGATTGAATTTTTACGTCAATACTAGATGTTTTCCATTAGTATACCGAGTAACGCAAATTATTTCATCGCGTGGGTGTTAACATTTTCGAAAACTGGCTCCGCCATTGAGTAGTTGCCATGGAACCTGACCGCCTCATAAACGTACATTGTCCACGTATTCGACGGTAAACAAAAGTTTGAATAGTAAAATCATCTATTTTCCATACGCGAAGGCGACGAATTGGACGCGTGCCAACAACAATCGAAACGTGGGCGTTCTTTTATTCAAACTGCTTCGAAACGTTTTACGCTTGAGAGACTAGAACCGTCAAAACTGCATCATTATTGCACCGGCACGAGATGTCTAATTATTATAATTATTTCTTAACTCGTGCTGCTAGGCCATAATCGAAACAAAACGTCATTATTGTAGAGAGAAAAAAAGGTCCGTGGAAATTTCTGTGTTCTGAATGCTCCGACAAAACACAGTTAATATTTAAGGCTAAATAGAATTATTAGAGAAAAAAAATATTGTATGAAAACTTCTTTGTAGTAGCAGAGCAGGAGGAATTTAAATTATTCATAAAATAGATTCATAGGCTATAGTCATCGATAAAAAAAATTAATGAATTTGTCTCTAACTTTCAGACATTATCAACATCAAATTTAATAACGTCATTTCGCCAAAAAAAAAAAAATGTTATCTGTCAACATTTTCCGTTTTCGCTATTCTGACGCAAACCGCGAGATACTTCCAGTAGTTGGGGTGCGGTTGTCCTTGCGGCCAGCGATCGTATGAGGGCGACTCGCTTGTAAATCTAAAGCTACGTTTCCATTCCTACAAGTCGCGGGGACTTGTGCCGGGCACATGTCCCCGGCACATGTAGCACGGTTTTGTTTTACTGTTTCCATTTCCTTGAGACATGTCCCTGATAAAAAATAAAAATACTCAGTCCCTGTCCCAGTCCATACAGATTTTGTTTTTTTGATTTTTTTAACTCTTTCGACCCCCAAATAAAAATATTTTTAAATATATGTTATATAAGCAATTTTGACAAAATTAATCCGATAGGTTTCGAATAAAAATTTTAAGCTGGAATAGTTCGTTAATTTAAGGGATGTTTTTTAATGCATCACATATGTAAGTTTCATAGGTTACAAACTTGAGTATCAAAACTTCATTCAAAAGTCAAAACTTCAAAGTTATCAGTGGATATCAAGTATGTAAACAGTGGTCTGCGCATTCGCAAGTCCCGGGCACAAGTCGGAGGCCGTTTCCATTCTCCGGGCACAAGTCGCGGGCACATGTTTTGTCGCACAGTCGGCTGCGACATTTTTGTGCCGGGCACTTGTGACGCGACGTGTGCCAGACCGTTTCCATTCTGCAACTTGTGCCGGGCACATGTGCCCGGCACAAGTTGCAGAGAGTTTTGTTGTAATGGAAACGGGGCTTAACTCTGACAGCGAAGGAGATACAGAGATGGCGGAGATGATATCGAGTTTCCTCTTGACAGTGCAAAAGTTTCTCCCGAGTTCGGAACATTCGCATCATGATCGTCCTCTTTTCGACGATGGACGAGGAAATGAAAATGCGCTCGGTTTCGAAAAATAAGATAACCAACGCGATGAATTGTTATAGAAAACCATAGGAAAAGCCGTCAAATCATTCGATTAAAAAATGTAAGGGGAGAAGTAAAACAGAAGGTTGAAGAGTTGAACCGAGAGGAAAAATTCAGTAAAAAAATAAATAAAACTTCTTTAAAAATAAAACAAACCAAAATATATTTTAAAAAAAATACATTTCAAAAATTGAAGAAATAAAATTTAAACGAAGTGTAGCAATAAAATAAAGTTCTGCAAAAAACGAGAAAAAATTATTCAAATAACGAAAAAAAGGAAAAATCTTCATATATAAAAAAAATATTGAATAGAAACCGAACAAAAATTAAAATCCTCGAAAGGAAAATATAGAAAGTCTTATTCAAAAAACGGAAAATCGTGATAAAAATTTATAAGAACGGAAAAAAATATAAAAGAATCTTAGAACATAGGTAAGAGAATCATCAATATTTGAATAGCACTAGATAAAACTAAGAAATGAAAATAAAATGTAAACTTATCGAATGTAAAAATGTAAACTTATCGAACTGTTAATAAATCACTATTTATTTATTTCTTTTTGTCTCGAGACCATTAACCAGTTTTGCCCTATGAGTAAAAAAAAGTAGGTAATACATATTTATCTCTAGTTTCAATAAGCCTGTGCTTTTCAGAGATTGTTTTCCAACTGGACATTGATGAGGAATATTTTCGGATGCGAAATTATATTTTGATAGATTTGAGCCAATTTTATCACTGCGCATTATTTTTAACCGAGCAGTAATTATTTTATTGCACGTTATCAATGCTCTCATACGGAGGATAATACGTTACCCAAACAATCCACTTGATTGAATAAAACACGGAGATCTTTGACGGCGTACAGTTGTAATTGATGGTTTTCCTCACTGCCGATAAAATAATTGGATATAATAAAGCTTAAAGAATATTTTCAATAAAAGAGAAAAATTGAGTTGAATCTTGGATTAATCTGTGCATCTAAAAAATAACCTCTTCAAAGTAAAAAAAAAAAAAAAAAATACACTCAACTACCTGGCTAACTTTGCCGTTTTCAATGTCTCGCCAGAAATTTTAAAAAAGGAATTCAAAAATCCACCGCGATTTAAATCTGCCAAAGTATTTTTGTTTTGAATTTAGTTTCAATCGAATGAAAACCGCTATAATGTCAATAGTATTCAGTGGAATGAGTAAAAAAAGGTTTGTTATGTATCAACTACGCTGATTTGATTTCTTACGTTTCTAGGTAGGTACCCAAAGCGTCCTAGAAATTGTTCCTACTAGTTAATTAACAACAAGAAATCAATTTCTACTTCACTAAGAAAGGAAAAAATTAACCGTCGCCATCACTCGAAAGGTAAAACTTGACTCCAACAAGAAAAAAATTCTCCCATTTTCAATTCTACAAAAAAAAAAAAAATTGCCACTAACTAATGCGAGATATGAAATTCAAATGAAAATTCCAAAACCCAAGTCTCATAAAAAAAGAAGGAAAATTAAACGAGGTTTTTCTACCAAATAAAAATTCAGGTCATTAATTTTCTCTCATAATTATTAATCTTGTAATTTGGTCTTAGAAGTCTCCGGAGCGTAGAAAAAAGGCAATGCTGTTTTACAAGCGAAATCTTTTATTACGTAATAATTTACAAAAAATATCGCGGCTAGACAGCCGAATTCTCTCGAAAATACATTGTACAAAAGGAAATCCTACGGAGTTGGCCTTTTATTGCTTCATGGATTGTAAAGTTGACGAAGGAATGTAGAAAAATACATGATGATAATTTCTTCAACATGGTTTACCGCTTAGCTTAGAATTGTTCCCGATTTCAATCGAATGTGGAAGGCACTAATCCTAGAAAAGATATGAGTAGCTTTGAGTGAAAAAACGAGCGGAATTCGCTCGCGTTCCAAAAAAAAAATTTCTTTCCCAATTTTCTAATATACTTAGTATTTATGTACATAAGAATTTTTATTTCAGCCCGCTCCCAACGGAGGGCAAAGGAGAAAACACAATATCACGAGAGAGAAAAAAAAACAATGAAACGAAAGAGAAAATTTGAATTCAATAAATTCTCGAACCCACAGAAATTGGTTGACGTTTTTCCTCCGAAGTTACAATAGGGTAGAACAAATTAATAGAGAATATTATACTTTATCCTTACACAATATTACTACGATCACATTTCTTTTCGTAAGTCTATCTTAAATACGCAAATCCCCCGATTTCGTTTCAAAACCAGAACAAGACACAAATTGAGCGCTCGAAATAATGAAAATCATTCGAAGCGCGAAATATTCGAAAAAGGATTTTTTTACACGTTGAAGCGGAATTCGACTCAATCGAATGCGATTCTTCCGAATCGTCGAAACATTTGGGTTAAGAATATCAATTTGGTTCAAACCCCCGCGAAAAAATGAAATATCAACAACAAAACAAGACAATTTTGTTTTTTCGGTTTTTTCTTTCAGTAGTTTTTACATAGATATGTATTTTGAGCCTATTTTACTTTTTTTTAAAATATTTTTCTCAATTTTTTTTTTGTGCGGTTGAGTTTACAGTGACGTTGGTCGCCTATTAAAATTCAAACACGCGAAAGAATCTCTGGCGTTTTTTTTTTCTTCTGAATAAAAATAATATACAGGAAGCACATTGGATTGCTTGCAGTCTTTTGCTTAGTTTCATGAGCTCTTCGTGTCTTTTAAAATTTCCAGCCTACTAAGATATATTGTCTTCGATAGGAATGATTACACTCGACCTTGTACGGTTGAGAAATTATTTCACGGGAAAATTGACGATTTTTTTTTTCTTTCTTTCTTTGTTGGAAAATTGACGCTCTTTTGATAGACCGCGACAATTGCGATTTTCGAACTGGCCACGGCGAACCGCAAGAAAAAGCGATGGCACATTTTATCTGAAAGACAATGAAAGACGTGGGTAGCTTTGGAGCGCTTTAGGCTTTGGAGCGCTGAAGCTACACAAGAAAAGCATTGTCTCCGTGATATTGGAACGAGGAAAGAGCGTGAGATGATCGAAGTTACAACTTCGCAGCCTCGAATTCAAAATTTCCGAGCTAAAATTTTTCTTCGGCCGCTGAGGAAATTCTACTCTACTCGGGCGGTTTTATGGATTTGTCGCAAAATCCACGCCGCCCCTAAACGGTCGCTTTACCTTCGAGTTTCATCGAGAGATCGGAGACGAGCTCTTTGAAAATCAAAGGGTCGATGTTTTTGCCTAGCTGGTAGAAAATGAACCAGTCGCCGATTTGGCACTTTTTCGATATTGTTTCTATCTGGCTCGATGGCGACATGCGTGAACGGGCGCAGAGAAGGTAGAGGCGAAGGCGGGGGAAGAGGACGATGCAGAGCCGGTAGATGAGCGACAGACCTGAGATCAGGGTGAGGAAGATGAACCAGAACCAGAGGAAAACGTAGATCTTCTCGTTGACGATGTTCAGCGGCAGGACGCAAAGACCGTCGAAAGACTGAATCGACCCGGACGGACCGTATTTGTGGAACGTGCATTTGGTGACTTTCGGAAAAACGCGGGCCATCGGATCCTCGCGCTCTTCCGGCTCCATTTCCGTGAATTTCCACACGTCCGAGCCGTACGTGGAGAATTCGCCGTCGAGGAAATAATCCATGAAATAAATCTGGACGAGGACGTTCAAAAAATTGAGCGCCTCGCAGAAGAAGAAACGGATGGCGTAGAAATTCTGCGTGTGCAAATTCGTCGAGAAATAATCGACGAGCAGACGTTTCCTGTCCTGTTTACAATCCTCGCTGACGACGGGGCAGTTCAAATCGAGGACGAGCATTTTGATGCGCCCGCCTTCCCAGGTTTTCCACAAATACCGCGGAATGTAGAAAAGCATCGCTTGGAAAAACAGTACGAAACAGACCCATTGGTAATATTTGTGGTATTTGACTTCGTCTTCTCCCGGGATATGGGAAGCGACTCCTGGCAAAACAAAGTCCTTCCCGACTGTTCCCGTGAGTCGGTTCGGTATCGTGTAGGTCGAATAGATCCAGCAGTAGGTATCCATTATCGCCATAGGTATCTCGTCGACGATGCAGTCGATCGGGTCGCCGATATACTGGCGACTGGTGACCAGCAGCGAGAACGCGACGAGGATGACGACCGTCGCTTTATAATGCAAGCGGAACACATTGTTGTCTATGCAAACACTATCTATACGTAATAGGCCTTTCAACGACCCGAACACATCAAACATGTTGCCAACACTTGTTGTTTACACGGTCCGCGAAAACGCCCGACTATCGGTAATCTACCATACGATGCGCACGTGGGAAAACAGGATTTTTCCCGAAAATAATCGCCGTCACTAACACACTCAGCTATAGGTAATTATCTCCTCGTTTCGTTCACCACGGGCACAGCCGACGTCTCTCCTGCATGGAACTACTCTACGACTGGAACTGGCAATTCTTGCGCTGCCGTCGTCTGCCAACGCGTAGTCGGTAGTCGGTTCCGGAACCTCCCCACTCTACAGCAATCGCTACCACTTCCAGGGCTACCAGTGTCGCGTAAAATTCCCTCTTATTTTCCCGCTATTTCCCTCCCGGTTCAAGCCGATTTTGATGGCCTGGGTAATGTTTTTGACGGTTTTATAATTCCGCTTGAACGATAATTGATCTTTTATTCCTTTATTTCTATCTAACTCCGTCAAACTTTTCATTCCTTTATTACTTTGAGAACTCGAGTACACTTTTCGGTTATATGGTTACATGCACAAAGTATCGATACTAGAATTCTATCGATAGACCTTCCTAATTTAGATGAACAAAATAAAAAATCTCTTCACCGCATGAAAAATCTCCCAATCTACATTTTTATCAATATAGATCAGTTCCATTCAAAATAGAACGATTAGAAATATTCCAATTAACATCAATAATTTACTAATTTAGCTTGTAAGCAGCAAATAATCGAAGTTCAGTATCGATTTTTCAATTCAATACTGATTTCAATTGTACTTCGATTATTAGATAAAATACTCTCCATTATTTCCTCGGTTGCTTAAGAACCGAAAAATGCCCTTTCTCTATGGAAGCGCCTCTAAATCCACGAAAACTTGAATTTGATTATTTTCCCCGTACGTGTAAAATGTCCCGCTGGAATTTCAAGTTTCCCGGTCGCAGCCTACGTTCCTCCCGTTCGGTTCCCCTAGAAACTAAGCCAGCTACCGTTCACAGCTGACGATCACGCGCAGTTATACCAACAGTCACGATTCCACAGGTAGTTGTTCATTTCATCTCCTTGAAAATATTTCCTAAATGTAAATTTCTGCAAATAAAAATATTTCCACCACGTAAAAGTTATTTGCTCCGAATTGTTTTCTTTTACGATGGAAATTTTTTTTCAGTGTCAAATTGATAAGGATAAGAGCTTCAAAATTACGGACGAGCGGTCCTGTTACCTCATTTCACCTCATTGCTATCGATACTCACCTATCGAATCAATAAATCGTTCCACTGCGTTCCCCTATGTTATTTTTGCTCTTTTTATGAGTTTTTGTTTAGTTGGGAAATTCGTCCAACCATGCTCTTGTGCGGTTCGGTTGTTTTCTTTGTTGAGAAATCCTGTTAACCGCCGACGCAATTGCGACACTTCGATGCGACGAAGAGATTCGTAAATTCGGTTGTTTTCTTTTCTCCGTGGAATCGTCCCGAGTGATAAGGCGACCGTTTTTCCGAAGCTCGAAAATCACAACCAAGTTACGCAAAAATCACTGGAAATTTATAGGTGAGTCGACATTTCGCTTGATGAATTTCGAGACAAAATGATATGCAAGAACCGGTCGTTCCTGTTCGCCTTGTGGGATGTAATAGGCCGTGTAGGTCGCCCTGGTTTCGTTCCTCGCTTTCGTCCTTAGCGATGCTATTTCCGTTGATTGTCTCGTCCTATTATTAGATTCCATGGAAGAAAACTTGATTTAGTTTCACCCTTTCCGACGTTTTTCTTATCGAACTCACGCAACGAATTCTGTTGTCTTCGCAGAATGAAGATTCTAAAGAGTTGAAGTGCAAGGTATTCCTCGTCCGCTATGACACTGCCTGTGTCATCGGTGGAAACTCGCGATGACAATGGTGCTAAAGACGTTTTGGGCCCCCTGGTAAGTTGAAAAGCAATAAATTAATGCTCAAATGAATCAATGCTTAGAACCAATTCGACTTCGCCCTCGATGAGCGAGTTTTTTCATGTTTGTGTTACCTTGACCTTTGCTCTGTTCTTCGTTCTGTATCCGACAATTACTTATTATAATTTTTTTTTTTTTATAAATCGAACTCAAATTTTTCCCTTTGCCTTTTTCCTTGCAAAAGCCTGAATTTTGAGGAATTTCCTCATTTTTTTCCCTTGGTTATTTCTATATTCAGGGCCTCCAAGATTGAAACCACAATTGGAAAGTATCTTTCGAGGTTTTAATGACTTTCATTGCTATTTATAGTAAAAATAAATTTCCTCAGTCCATTGTGCCATGTTCCCTGCACTTTTCAAGTATAAATTTCTAGAATCCTCCGTTTGAACGAACATTTTCTCGGTGTGAAAATTGTTGACTGAATTGTATTAAAATGAGTATTAAAAGTATAAATAGAAAATTAATTTACTTAGTGCGTTGACTTAGGTTCTGTAATTTGATTCAATCGGTAGGCCAGAAAATAGTTCCGCACCAGTACGAGGTAAAACCTCTCTAAACGCTCACTGCTGCAATAAATACTTTGATTTTTCTACAGAAGCTAAATCATGAAAAAAATTTCCAACTTCCTCAAAGTTGTATGGCTATCTTTTCCAAGCATGTAAAATTCGAGTATCCAATTGAAATAAATCTCTCCATCTGGAAAGCGGGAAGAGGGCATCGATGCTACCAACCATGATCGCTGAAAGTTTACCAACATTGATCTGAAAATAGACTACACTGTTTGAGTATTCACATCAATTGAAGCTGAATCGCGTGGCAGTGTGGGGATTTCCCCCTAGATCTAGGGAATTTCTGATTGGGGGAAAATTTAGAGGAATGAAATATCTAAGGTTTTTGGCAGATTTTTTATTGAGGTTTTTGCAGAATCATTAATTTTTTTGTAGGTTTTTCAGTTTTATTTTTTTTGTTATAAATCAACTGGTCCACCATCCTAAACAGCACTACAGCTGCCACTGAAGATATCTAGGGCCAATAAAAGTACCTAGCGACTTCAACCAAAATGGATAAACCCCAAGTTGAGTCGTTGATAGTTGGACCGACTCCCAATTGCTAACCAATATTCATGATCTCGACTTTCAACATGGCCCGCCCATTAACAACGTCCCAGGCTGATTTTTTTTGTCAAGAGCCAATTTACATTTTTTATGAAGACCGACATCAAATCACATTTTCGTTTTGCCTTTTTTTTGTGGCTTTGAAGGGTTGGGTGATTTTTTTGTTACTTCAGGGGATTTCCAGAAATGCTTTTGGCAACACTTGACGCATGGGGCTTACTTGCTAACTAAGTGCAATGACCACCTATTTTTCATCTTTTAGACTTGCATACAGCTGAGCAAAAGTCAGGAATCCTGTCGGAGCGAATCGCAAACCTCTAGTCAAAATTCGAGTATTGAAATCTGCCGAATTTGCCACTGCGAAGGGGATTCCGAGTGCGGGTTGATAGCGCCTTGCTACTGCGCCGGCTCCTTGCGCTACGTTCATCAGAGTTGTCTACAGCAATGGATCAAATCATCCAACATACGATGTTGCGAACTTTGCAAGTTTCAGTTCATCATGCAGACGAAAACGAAACCCTTTATGGAGGTGAGAAAATCTGCTGGGACTGTGTATTGTCAAGAGCTGTCTATGGAGAAGTGTTATTATATTAAGCCCTTGCTTTTACTGAATATGACTACACTGCTCTGATCTTAAGAAATGTTCTGAACTGAAGAGAGTACAATTTGTAAGCTAAAGCTTTAATTAACATAATTCTCCTATAAACTGAATATTTGGAATTCGGATAATTTGCTGAACAGGTAGCCAAGAGTGTTTCTGTCTCCACGGATACAGCGTATAACTATCGTATCACAGGAAATTCACTTTGAGCCAAACTTCTCTTGGAAAATAATCGAACAATTGTTATTTAAATTATTAATATATCTAATTCCATTTCTCTCTCTTTCTTTTCTTTCCTTCAGTGGGAACCGTTGGAGATGACGGGTTTCGAAAGGAGGAAACTACTTTGCGCAGTGATGTTCCACGCCATAGCATTGACTTGCGTCGTGTGGTCGTTGTACGTGTTGATTCACAGGACGGCTGAAGAAATACAGTACGGCATGCTCGAATGGCCGTTCTGGACTAAGCTTATCGTCGTCGCGATCGGTTTCACGGGCGGTGTCGTCTTCATGTACATCCAATGCAAAGCGTACATGCAGATCTGCCAAAGATGGAAAGCCTTCAACAGGTAGTTTAATTATTTCTAATCAATAGCTGTTAACAAAAAAGCTTCTTTCTTTCTATTGATCAAGTATTTTTTATAATTAATTACCGATCAAAATCCTGTTAAATCTCTATGATTATTTTTTCTTCCAAAACTATCTTATATTAAGCAATACCTTTCCTGTTTTCGTTCTCTCTACTTGAGAATTATTTCCCAGGGTTATCTACGTGCAGAATGCACCCGAAAAACAAGTAGCTCCGCCTAGCCCGATGCTACCGTTCCTAACTTACCCGCTAACCTCAGCACCGCCTCATGAGGTCGAATGCGGACCAAGCATTTGTTCGTCGGATTTCCCTGTCCGTCAGTATTCGGATATTTGTGACGAGGCGAGCATCGACTTGAAAGGCGTGCGGAACTTGCATATTTTCTTCAACGACGAGAGTAGCGGCCGAGTTCGAGTTCAAAATGAAAATGAAGACGGTATCAACAGTTTGGACGCGGCCGTCGCCCCCGGAAACAGCCAGCGCAACGATGACAGCTCGTCGACCTCTTGGCATATAAAAATTGGCAAAAGTTCCGGCAACGAATCCACGAATCCCCCTAGGTAAAGTACAATCATTTCAAACGAATCGAGTCTTGTTCATTTTTTCCCAATCGCAAAAAGTTCGCTCTGGCATCACAGCGGAGGATTAGGTATTGTTTTATCTTCGATCGATTCCCGTATCATACTAGAAAAAAATTGGTGAAAATCCTAGATTTTTGGATTTGATTCTGAATCGATTTACTATTTGAAAAGGCGGTTTTCCATTGAAGAACGTCTGTTTTCTTTAATGAAAGGATCTTTCTGGATAAAAAAAAACTAGGTTTTCTATTGGAAGTTGTTGAGTTAGGTAAACGTTGATTCTGCGCTAAAACCAGCCGTAACCAGCCCTAATCATCCAAATGATTATCTATGTTGCCATTGAGCCATTCCCTTTTCCATTGGAAATAGTTGATATTCAGTTAAGATTAATTGAATCTGCGCTAAAAAGCTTTGATTTCCAATTGAACAGCGTAAAATTCAGTTTAGGAAAAGTTATTAGCTTCGAGTGTCTTATTTTCTCCCATTTGTTCAAATAGTGCAATCGTTAATTTTCCTACACCCTTGGGGGAGTAATTGATGATAAGACAGAATAAAAATGCAGTTTCAAAGGGGAGTTTTAAGGTTAGCTTTTGGGACATTTTTGTGCAAAATGGCCCAGTTTTCTGTCAAATGGTTTCAACTTGAGAGTAACGAGGCTTTGCCAATTGTTTTATGAAAGTTGGGCTATCCAACTACTCTCCAACTCAATATTGAGATTCTGTCTCTTTTGCGGTGTTATGACCTCAAGCATTGGATGAAATACTTAATAAGGCACAGAGGTATGGAAAGAACTCGAAGGGTAAGAATAGTTGATAATGCCGCTACAGTGGGAAAAGGGAACAGGATTGCTCTAAGGCTAGTTGCGTTGTACATCTTTGACACCTCTGTAAGAACGATTTTCACAATACCACCCCATCAATATTATAGTTTTTTCAAAAGAAATGACACTCCCAGACTGTGAAAACCACATGAATCTATGCCAAGATCAATCGTATCACTCTAACGTCCCTTTTTTCAGTTCAAGATGGAGGCAAACTTGCTAAAGCCCTGGACCAATGGCCTTCAGGCTTCTCCTGGCTACTCAATATATTGATATATAGCAGCGAAGCCATGCTACATATTATTTACGCAATATTCAAAATTCACTGTAACTATTCATTCATCGTTCTATTGGCCTTCGTTTCAAGTAACTATCAACATCATTCATTTCTTATTTCAGATGCTCCGAAACCGACGGGAAAACAGTTTTGACGACAGAGCATTCGGAAACGTTGAACAAATCGACGAAGCCACCTGACGAGTCAAACGCATCGAAATCATCCGACGTGACATCGAGTGCCAATAAAAACGATTCAGTGCTGAAGCTGCAGATCAAAAAGTCTGAAATAGTGATTAAGTTTGGTCAAAAGAACAACGGGAACGAACCGTCGACAGAAGCCGGCGATTCCACCGACCGTAAGGATACTTCAGTGAATATTAAAATTGAGGATCAAGAGAACGACCCGATCGTGATCGATGTTGTGAAAAAAGCTCAACCTGAAGTTGCCAAGGATCCGGTGCAGATCAGATTCGATTTCGGACAAAGCGACGAGGACGGAGGGTCAACTTCGAAACTTATGCCGTCTTCCGCCTATTGCGACAACTCGAATTCAGAAACGGATTCGGGTTCACATTCGCCGCTGCTTGTAAGCAAATCGTACGGAGGACCGTCTGATTCGAGCTAATTGCAAGAAACAAAAGACTGCCCTGTCCAGATGTCGGCCAATGCCTGGTCAAATTTGTATAAGTTTTCTATGTAGCAGCGTTGTGTTGTACTTAAAATTATGAAATTTCGTGACATCGGTCGATTGCGTTTTATCTACAAGGTTAAGCAGTGGAGCTTTTCGTGTTTCCAATCAGATCTTCATTTCAAATTGAATTCATTTTCCTGCCCCAGCGGCAGGTGAGTTGTACGAATTGTTACTCGCGAAGAAGAATTTCCTCAGTGAAATTTCCTAGGATTTGGATTAGAAATCTTGTTTCTAGATGTGAAAACTGATGCTGACGTGAGAATAAAAATCATTCACATTCTTATTACACTTCCTATTGGAAGTTCTCACGATTTTAGCCAGGGTTTTGATGGTCACATTGGGCTTGATTTACATTCTTATCTAGGAATGAAATTCGTTCATATCCTTGATAATTCGCTGGAAATTTCTTCAGAATTCTTAAGAATTCTCTGAAAGGTTTCATCCCGGACTGTTTTCGACGCACAATTCGAGACCCTTTGGATGCTTGGATTGCATCCTAACGCATTTCTGTGATGAGTTATCTTTTTTCTCTCTTCCGCAAAAAAAGGAAATCTTGCTGTTGCCATATTCTCCCATACTGTTATAAAACTGTCACCAATGACTATGTTCTTGGTGAATATTTTAAGGATTTTTGTATGAGGGTCGTCTCCAATTGCATACTTAATGTCAAGGAGGGATTGGAGTTGAATGAACTTTCTGTCAAGCTAGCCCTGAGAAAATCTCTAATTAGCTGCAATAATAAGCGGAGCTTTGTTCAGTTGAGTTGTGTTGTTACTCAGGGTTGAGGTGGAAAATTTCTGCCAGATTGCCAGTCAAGCGCTTTCGTCACTTCGGGCATCATCTTTGTAGAACCGTAGGTATCTAAACCATAAGCATTGAAGAGATAGTCGCCTTGTATTTCTCCTTTTCAACCTCAACGCCTTGAGTGATCGGTTAAACCCAGGAATTCATCTCTTCGCCAATATTTTCAATGCCCACGCTGAAATCGATTCTAGTAAGAACACACTATAATTAGAAACATCGTTATTTACAATTTTTTTTCTCGCAAAAATCGATTACTCTATTCGATCTTCTGTGCTCGATTCCTCCATCTCCAATTTCTTGACCAGTGATCAAATTATTTTCGAACTGAGATGAGACGACCCGTTTGAACGATCAAATTTGTTTTTGTTATAGAATTTTCCAGTTATTGTTAGTATTGTTTGAAAATTTCGTTTCAAGTGCGATTGAATTTCGTTAACTGCCAACTGTTGAAGAATATTGTTGATTTAATATTATGCTGTGTCAGCACGATGATGTCAGTTTTTTCGTATATCGCAATGTAATCTACATTTTAACCTCTTGACGTTTCACCCCATTTAGTCTTCCTTGGAACGTTTGCGAATAGCAACGAAATTGATTTTGAAAGGTTTCACAATAAATTGTGATCGACGTGACAATGTTGACTGCACAATATGTAGGCTAATTTGAGTATGTATTGAATGAAAATTTTTGTACGACGATAAAAACATTTGACAACCGTAAAAGGATGTTTTTTTTTTGTTTACTAAAAAAATCAATTATTTATTTGATTAGTACTGGTAAATACTTTTTGTCAATGCTCACTCTTCTTTGAGAGACGTTCCCAAATAACAACGGCCGCTATGCATAATTGTTCTCATGTGTCGAGCCTGTCCTTGATTGAGAAGAAAATTATTTCCGTGCATCTATTTTCTAAAAATTATCTTTCTCCCCGGACAAAAATGAGAATTTATATTGGTTTCACGTAAAAACATCTCAAATTTTGAGAATAAATACATGAGGAAATTCATCTTAGAATAGGCATTGCAGTCATTCTATAACATAAATTTAAATTAATAAGTTTGTTTTCTACTATAGGACTAAAAATCAAGAAATGAGGCTCAGTCTAATTCTTGGGGGAGATATGAACAGTAATTACCTTTCATGAGAGTAGTATTTAATCCATTCTTATTCTTAATTACGAGTAAGGGTTCATTTTTATCCCCTGACTCAATGCCTATATTTCAAAGAATGATAATAAATCATATTTCTTCTTGGTTGAGTCGTCGCATCTCTCATTGTATTGGGTAGGTGAGGGGGAGAAGAACCAGGCGACATATTCTCCGATTTTTTATTTTCCGGCCGAGCACTTTAATAAGACTTTAACGACTGGCCGAACTTGGCTGTGGTAACCTATGGTTCCACATCGCCCTGAGGATGCCCGAAGGGGCGAAAGTGCTCGGCCGGAAAATAAAAAATCGGAGAATATGTCGCCTGGTTCTTCTCCCCCTCACCTACCCAATATAAATCATATTTATTTCTGCGTTTTAATAATTTAATATTGGACAATTTAATACCTTGTTCAGTTGTGGGTAAGGGTTATGGCGGGACATTCGCTCTTTTAAATTGTTTAATCTCTGAGAGCTTTCGCCTCTTCAGGGTCCAAGCAAACGTCCGGATAGGCCGAAACAAAGTACCACCGTCGTGTTGCCTTGGTTCAGTTAAAGGAATTATGGCATAGACGCTCTCACTTAGTTTACCGCCTTTCTGAAACTGACACGTTTCCTGTGCCTCAAGCGAGGCCTCATAGAGGTGAGAGTATGCCATAGTTCCTTTGACTCAGGTGGACTGACCAGGTCCAAATGTCGCCTGAGGAGGCCAGTTACAGTGAAAGCGCTGGCAGATTAAACTATTTAAGTAAGTATGCGTCCCCCACTAACACCCTCACCCACAACCATTTATGCAAGAAGCGACAGTCAACGTATTCTTGATTGGTATTTTCAGAAAATATTTTCACGGAATCAATTCTTATTTTCAGCTAAAGCCCGGGCAAATGGATAATGTGATCGTTCTTGTTATTATGACCTTGGTTTCCTTTCTTTGAGTACCTTCCCCTTCTTGTGGAAAATTCCCCATGAAACTCCTATCCATGAGTCTGGCAATAAATCTCTTGTAATCCAATGTAAACCAATATTTAAAATTTCTACAATATTCCAAACATTTTTGAAACACTGGTCTCATATTCCCTTATCACTCCCAGTTTGGTGATGAAGTAGTGTGGGTTTCTGAGGAGACAACTAACTCTTGGAATTCCAGTAGTATGACATCGGTGGACAAGTTGACGTCTGTTGAATTCACAAAAGCATTTGATCGTTTGTCAACAAATTAGAGTCAATGTGTGAATATTGTTAGCTAGTTACCTGACTGACCATGCGCTACTTGATTATGTCCTGTTTACACTTTTTCTGCAATGCTTTCCCTAGAGATCTCATTTTGGGCTGTTGCTGTTCGGAATAGTGTTGTCTCTCTGCTCCCTCGCATCTGTGATCTCACACTTCTAAGGTGACGACCATCAAATTTTCCTCAAGATCATCCCTGTAGATCATGTTCATACATGTGGCTCTGCTTTCGATGTTGGATTGGTGTGGCCAGAATAGTCTCGATGTAAACCTATCCAACTGTTCCTGTACCTAACCAATTTTTTTCATTTCACCACTTCTCTGGCCGAGTCAGGCTTAACCCTCACTAGAACTATTTCAACGACTTAGGCATGTTGTTTGACCATCCCATGTCAACTGATGGGCAAATGGATTGGAGCAATGATAGGTCTGTGTTTACTGGAGAGGATAACCCAGGAATCCAACACGGACACTCGTCCCTCAACCGATGAACCCAAGTTTCCTTCTTGTCACATTTCTTGATGTTTGGGGGTTGTGAGGGGGAGAAAAACCAGGCGACTCGGATTCTTTATTGGTTGGCTGAGCCCTTTCGCCCGTTCGGGCATCTACGGCTGTGGACCCTATGGCTCCTTGTCGCCCTGAACGTGGGTTTTTCTCCCCCTTACAACCCCCGGACATAGTATTTTTATGTTACACAACAATTGCGCTGCTGCTTATTAGGCACCCAATGCTTGAGTAAACATGATTATATTAGGTGAACATTGACTCTGACATTACTAGTCTTCAAAATATTCGATTGATCCGTTTGCAAGTAACCGTCCTGTCAAGATGGATACTGTTGGTTCTCTTTACGTTTGAACGTGGACTCTATCCATCTGGTGGCATCAAAGTAATGATTAAGAACTGTAAAAGTGAAGGTCAGTCATATTGACAAGAACGCTCTCACATTTGCCAATAGCTCGCTCTCCCTGAAAACGATAAGGCGGAACCTAAACTCATATACTTAAGGCATTCATAATGCCCTCTGAAGAAACCAAAAGACAGAAAAGCAATTTATTTCCAGTCTCCTGGGCTATTAGTGCCTGTGCTCTGCTTTACTTCAAAGTCGACTCGTTCTGGGGTTTGATTGGCTACCAAACGACTGCATTTCCGTTCCTATTCAGGACGAGAATGAAAAAAACGCTGGGAAATCATGTAATAGAAATAAGTCAAAACTCGCTTTGTTCTAGGCAGATCAGCTTTGCAATCCCAGATTAATTTCCACATTGTAGTAACCCTCTGGATCATTCTAGCTTTGCCGCAGCCGCCAGCCTAACCCAACGCTTCCCTAGCCCGTTGATCTCGGAAATGTGATACTTTTGAGAAATCGTAGAAAATAGTTTCGGGCATCGCAGCTAACAGATCTGATCATTTAGATTGATTTTAATGTTGAATAATGCGCGCAATAAGTTTAGTGTAGGAACAAAAAATGGAATGTCCGATTTTCGGAGCGAATTTTCCGACTGATTACGGTTGTCATACCATCCTAGCGCAACGTGTTTAATTATTCGTGCGATCGCATGTTAAATCGTATGTTCGACTGCTTCTTTTAATGTAATCAACGTTCTTATAATAAAAATTGTAACGGTTCATTGCGTTTGTCGACCCTAGAGTGCTATTTCTACATTTAGCTACCTCTTTTAGGCATTCTCTGGAAAATAAGACAAAACTTCACTTCAGAGTTGAATCGTCAGCCTTGTTAGTCATCCCTGCATTTTTTCCTAGTTAACTTGGTTTTCTATCTAACCTCTACCTACCTTCAAGACTGAAATTTCCAGATAATATGACGATTTTTCTGATGGCGTTCCACCTGAGACAAAACCGTTTCTAGAGTAGTTTCAATTTCAACACTCGATTCACAGATTGACAAGACCGGGGCCTACTTTTTTTGTAAATACTTTTCAACTCTTTACGCTACGTTTGGAAAATATGAAAAAATAATTTGGTTTTTGAGGTAATTTAATACTTTCGAGTTTTCTGTTTTTTAAGACCAATCAACTTATTTCACTCGGCTCTTACATTTCGCTTTTCTAATTTTAAGAGGTAGGGACAAAAGAAATATCGTACCTAAGTGGAAATGAAATATTCCAAGTCTTGCAACTCCTTTGGCTTGAGGTGATACCTGGCCTTTCCTCATTTACCAGAAGAGGCCCTGGGCAGCGAAAGCAGTCTAAGATAAAACACCAGAACCGTTGGTTGCTACAGCCAATTCAGAGCCAAATACGAGTGGCTGATGTGGACGCAAATAAGCAAAACTCGAGCTCAAACAGTAAAATCACCTAATTCGTCCCTCTTTGATGTGCGCTGTCACCAAGACGTCAAGTTGTTAGACGTCCTCTGAAAATTTTTCCGTCCATAAGAAATCAAGACTCTTTGATCTTCCCTTGGAATACGAATCGATCGTCTTCAAGGCTATTATATTTTATGCTCTTGGGCACACTATCTACTTTGCATACTAGCCGCCAGACCATCAAGTCTAATGAAATCCATATTGTTATACGGACTGTTTTTAATGTCGCCGATTTCGACAAACTGCGATGGCATCGAGGAATTTTTGAAAGAGTTTTTCACTTATAAAAATGCGAAAAACGTTTGGTTCGCCCCTTGTTCCGTTGGTAAGTTTTTCATTTAAATAATATAAACTCATTAATACTCCTCTCTAGCCTTATTTCCGTTGAAATTGAATTTCTTGAGATAATAATATATTGAACGAAAACCGAGACAATCGACTTACTTTCGCACCATATTCCCTTTTCTGGGTACTAAAGTGTTATTTATTTATATTAATTCTACCCCTAGGTATTCCTATATTGGTTAAATGGAGAAAGAATCCCTCAGGATTCACGTCTTTGCAAATGAACTTGACGACTGCCTTCGTTTCTGGTTTGATCGGCTTAGCTGTGAACTACGATTGCTCTCCTCCGCTTGGTTTATCTGATGTAAGCAGAGCACAGTGGTTTATTATTCATTTTTGCTTCAATAATGATGTAAGAGGACTGTACGATTGTGATAATAACTATTCCGAGAATTAGTGAAATTTTCCATAGAAAAAAAAGAAAAAAGAAGTAAATTAATCAGGAATAGGCACCTTGACAGCGGAAGTACTCTCATACTTTATTCGTCTATTCCAGCTGCCTGAAGCAATTCGAAGGAACACCATCCTTATTATATTTAGCGAAGATCCGTCAAACAGGCCGGAAGAAATTTTACCTTCCACGATTGCCGATTCCGTCTACGAATCATACGCTGTTAAAAGGGCTGGCAATAATATCCTCATCTTTGACAGCCATTCATCCCTCTTGATGACTTGGAATTCGGTCGATGGGCTGGAAATTTTAAGGAATCCTCAACGAGCGTCATTAACTGACGTTTTCATCCGCGGAGCAATCAGCGTAAGTAACTGATTGATTGGCGCTCGAATCGACATTTTCACTGTGGCTCATAAATTCCTCGGTTTCAGTCGAGGGGTAATTTCAACAGCAATCATTCGCCAGAGAATGTGAATCCGAATTTCATAGACGACAATTTAATGAAATTTTCATTCGTCGTTCACAATTATCTGAAAAACATTTACAATTTCAAGTAAGTTTCGAATTGGTTCTATTCACATAAATTCAAATTCGGCTGGTAGTACTTAATTTTGCAATTATTTTTCAGTTGGGATTTGCAGTTGACAAGTTTGCATGCAGTTCATCAGGTGTACGCAACGGTCAACGGATCGCTCGGCTATTCTATGAACGGATCGCAGTTCAGCTTGTTGAACAGCGGCTCGGCTGATTTGGGGTTATACCCGGCAGAATTCCTCTCCTCAGGATTGGACTCTCTCGAATATCTGCCTCCTTTGATGAAATTCAGGTATTTCCGTCTTGGCTTAAGTGGAACAAGGAGTCGTCATTAATTTGTACAGGGGGTGTGAGGGGGAGAAAAACCAGGCGACTCATTCTCCAATTCTTTATTTGCTAAAGCCTTTCAGGGCGTCGTGGAGCCGTAGGGTCCACTTCGCCGAAGATGCGTCCTTGAAGATGCCCGAACAGGCGAAAGTGCTCCTTTTTCTCCCTCTCACACCCCCTGTACATAAAAAAATGTGACGACAAGGAAAAGAAGCATTCATTTGCAGTGCTTTCTGATTTGAGCTTTGAGGGCAGGATGGGATCTCCTTTTTGGCACAAGTAGGTACAAGGATTATAGAGAGGAATCACTGTTCAACCGTATGTATTGGAATATTGTAAAATTTTTTAAATAATTCATTTAATATCGAGGGTTTCATTCTGCAATTTTACAATTCAACAGTTTTGAATTTTGATCTAGCTCTCGAAGAATTCATGGCGACTGGCATTGGTGTATTTTTACTCATAGAAGTGGTGATCCGAGTGCAGAAATGTAAAATTATCTAAATAACATCTGGATCAGTTCGATTGCACACTAATATCAGCTGCCATCGAGGTAATTTATGTATGAATGGAATTCAAGCTTGAAGTAGGGCTTTTGCAATTCGTTTCAGACAGGCGTTCGTATACTGCAGCAGACAAACATATCTAGAACCGCACATCCTGTACACTCAGTTTTCCGGCTCTGTTTGGTCTATTTCTTTTTGCCTAAGCCTGTCAGCTGCACTTGTGGCTAGTTTCTCGATGAAATTGATCTACCCGGAGAAGAGCGAGGAGAGCAATGAATCATCCATTTCCAGTAGCATCATAGTCGTCGTGGGAGCACTGGCTCAGCAAGGTGAGACAAATCGTACATAAAGATGACTAACTCAGTTGAATTCCAGGTGGGTTTACTATATTTTGTCACAATTTTGTCTGAGGCAGAAGGCGTTCAATGTCAATTTTCCCCAAAGAACCATTTTCAAACTAGAAGATTGAATTCATTGCTATGAATATTTTCTAGGCACCCCTGGCTTTTAACACCTGCAAACAAGTATGGGGGCATAATGTTTTTCCAAGGCACGATTCCAAAAATTTTCAACACTTTGAAAATACATACCAATGGTTCTCTCTTAGGTTTGGGCAAGACGTACTGCAGTATTTCACTTAGAATCGCTCATCTGTCGCTTCTTATACTTACTACTCTGCTTTACACTTTCTACAACACGGGCCTTCTCATACACATGCTCAACCCGTCGCAAAACGAGGTGCAATCATTTGCTGAATTGGAGGACAAAGTGAACATAATTTCGGCGCATGATACATATTACAACCGATTTCAACTCGAAGTGAGTCCGTTATCGATATAATGGGAGAAAAATATGTACTAGGCAGTCAAATAAACATTGATATTATTTTTATGGCTGAATGACAGTTTTTGACAGAATTTTTTCGTAGGGAGAGTACAGCCAGCCGTCGGAATGGTTCTATCACAACTGTCAAAACGCAGTGAGCCGTTGCAAGGTGGACGTGCAATTTTTTAATCTCAGCACGGGAGGGGAGAAAGTAAAAAACGACAAGGCAGCGTTCTTTGGCTACCTTTCAAACATTTATAACGTCCTAGACGACATCATGAGCGACAGGGAAAAGAACGATTTGAGAGAATTCGTCGTTCATAAGCCGTTTCTAGTTGGAACGTTCGTCCGGAAGAATTTTCTGTACAAAGAAATTTTTTTCAGAGGGTAAGCTATTTCAAATGACTTGAGCGTAATATTAATTTCGCTCATCAATAAGAGATAGGATACCAACATAATATTCCCAAAGAAAAATGAAATGCCTTTTAAACACGTCTCAGGGTTGCTGAGCATAGTTGCTGCTCTCCTTTCAGGGCTAGACAATCACTGGGCTTGTTCCATGCAGGACCATTTGCTAGGAGCGAAATCGGTCCCTTCCTTACTTCATCACGGCTCCAAATCAATGTTGTTACCCCATTTCATGAATAGTCTCCAACTAAAGGGGGCTACTGCGACTAAGAAGCTCTCGTGCCTCCACTTTGTCAACTCTCTTTAGCTTCCGCCAATACATTAGAACCCTCCATAATATCCACCTCGTCTGACCAAGACCTCTTCTGTGGACGAGTCACCACTGTAAAGGCGGCAGTTTTTAGTCAGTGACCCATTTTTATTTATTCATTTTTTTCTCAATTTACACCCAAATTTGTCAATTACCACCGTTTTTGAAGCAGAACAACATCTTCTATTTGAGCACTACTGCAATAAAGGGTTCCATTGTGCGCAGGTTGCTTTTGCTGAGAGAAGCTGGCATTATGTTTCATGAGGATGCCAAATGGAACGCCAAAAAACCGGATCCTTTGGCAGAGCCAAATTTTGTCAGAGCCAGTCTATACTCGACCACCGTCGCTTTTGGTGTGTTCTTCGTCGGTGTCGGCGCATCATTTTTAGCTCTGCTTTTTGAAGTTTGCACGTTTCGGTGTAAAATTCGTCGGACCAAAAATCGATTGGCGCATCATCGACAACGTATCAACTTCTAGTTGTTTCCTCCCAATTCCTTCGTTTCACCGAAAAGAATTACCGAGCATGGATTAGAGCAGTCAAGGCTTAAAATAAAACCTGTATTGAGGAGTCACTCGAATTTTTTGAGATCTGGTTTATTTTGAGATTGCACATGACAAATGACAATTTAACATAATTGAAAACTTGGTTTGCCCTTTTGCAATACGCTGCTAACAATAATTTTCATTTTTTCTCCTTTGGGAAAAAATTTTTGAAACATCCATCAACGGCTATATTTTCATACTATCCACTATGACACACAGTAATGAATACATTATGTGCTGGGTGTTTCATTCGCCTGTAATTCGCATGGAGCTAACTTTCAACTACACAAAGCAACAGAGTTGGCACATTGGTTAAGATGATAGACCAGACGATTGTTGCCAAAATAGGGGTATTCGTGGTCTCAAGAGAAACAATTTAACTGGGTTAACCTGTTATCATAAGTGAAGCAAATCATTGGCTTGAATCGATAAGCGTCAGCAGGGGTTCACATGATATCTGCCAGCCCTAGCCGTAGTGCACGTACGGACGAAATTGGTGCTGTGCTGAGGACAGTGACTGTGTTATCACCACACTCCATTTTTCCATAAAATATTTCTCCTCGGTATCCTTCGTCTATTTTCATCTCCCACACTAAACAGCTTCACACTGGCCAATCAGAAGGCCGGCCTGATGTTGCAGATCACGAGAACTTTGGTTCAATCGTGCTAATGCCAGGTTTACAGGCTATATCGATTTCTTTACGGCAAGGTTGGAGATTTATTGCCCTTATATATCAAATAGTACTGTTAACAGGCTGAGATACATAGTAAAAATTTCTTGGCACAAAAAAGCTGAAAACATGGAGAGATCTGAAAGATTAACCCCTGACGTGCGCCAGAACACCAACTGAGCTTTGGATTGTAGCAATAACTGGCAGCTACACATTTGAGCATGTTTTCATCATTTTCTCACAAATTGATACAGGCGTAGAGAACTATGCCTCAATCTCGATAAATCACAGTGTTGTCCTGTTCACAGACATTGATTGATTGAAACAACTTGATCTTGATAAATCAACATTGATAAATTGCTTCAATGTAAACCGTGCGAGTAAACCTGGCTTAAGTTATCATTTGTCTTCAGCTTTTATAGCAATGTAGCTCTAGTTTGTGCCATTACTGAGCCCTCAAAATTTATGAGGGCACAGTAGTAAATAATGTACATCAACATCCTCATAGGGATGGTGCAATCTGAAATAGCGACCAGTAATGGTGGATTACTACACAAATACTAGTGACATGTGAAATGAATCTTATTTGACTTTTCCAGTGTCCATAAACACGCAATGTTTTCGGCAGTATTGACAGTTTTCTAAATGATTTTTCCCGAACCCCAGTCAGATTTCCAGAACATTTCTCGCTTTCTTTTAACACGTACATTTGAGACACAATATTACTTAATGCACACTCAACAACATGCGAATATAGAGTTCGAATATACCACAGGTGCCGAACAAACGACAGATACCCCTAATGAAGATAAATCTGAGCGACGACCAATGAAACAGCCAGTACAAATAATACGAATACGTTAGATGACACATTGATTCTCGTAACACTACAACATTTCACAACAGGTACCATTAGTGAAATTTTGGGAATCGGCTTTAGCCTTGGAATAAAGTGCGTGAAGTGATTTTATAATTATGACGAGGGGGGAAATTAATTGAATGAACATTTCAATACCTCGTTGAAATCTCTGAAGATGAAATGAGGTTTTGAAAAATGGCATGCAAAATCTGAATCCAACGGTTAGAAATCTCATGACAGGCTTGTAACCTATGAAGCAAAGGGCACACTGCTAGATAAAGCTTTTGATGAACTTCAAACCTTGGTTTTTGTAAGGTGAACTGGCGGGACAGGAGCAGCCAAAAGACAGCGAGCTAGAAGCCTCATTCCCATGGGCAGTTTGAGGAATCCGGCAAAAATACCCAACCCAAACTCCTTATTTGGAAGAAATACAGTCTACTGAATAAGCAGACGGCTCTAAAAATTTGCCTGGTGGTTCTAGATGTCATTATTAGGAGAGAGCTGGTGAATCATCACTTCTCGAACACAACACAATGTGTCATGTCATGTCTATGCAAGTTTAACTGCAAAGTGAACAGCTTAAGGATATACGCTCACGTTAAATTGTGTCCCTTGTGGGTATTTTAGAAGGAGAAAGTTCCAGATACGTAATTAGAAGGAGAAGAAGGTCCCAAATATATTAACGAGCTATGAAGTAATCAAATTATCAGGAAAAATATTTTTCACGTCAGTTAAACTTCATTTGGTGCCACATGGACAAAATGGACTCCTAAAGCTCAATGTCAGTTGAACGACTTATCTACAGTTAGGTTTGGCTCACATTGAGCAGCTGGCGATATTAGTGCGACAATTTCTAATAGAGCAGGTGTGAATAATTTATACAACCAACATGACCCAATGGCTCACCCTGCACAGTACAAGCTGTTCGGATGGTTACATTCCTCAAAGATTACAAGCCATTAGTGAGAACTTACAATAACCAAATCCAACAATTATCCTACGTATAAAATCAAGATTGTCTAACTATTTCAAGCGGATGATTTTTGGCACGCAAAACTAACCGAATTTGGTTGGGTTGAGTCAATTTTACAAGGTCATAGATCCCTAATAACCACACATTTATTCGATAAACCAGTTCCATTACAATATTTGGAAGTTAACTCTGTAATCCCTGTACGTTTGTAAATTACAAAATGGTGCTAAAAGTTTTGAAAAAGGCGGATCAATCGATGACTATTATGGGTGCGGAAATTAGTAGTATTACATTTAGAACACGCGGCTGTAAATTTTAATCGAATCTACATAAAGGTGTGCAATATCAATCAGAAAACCTAAGCTGGCTCTTTGGTATAGCTTAAATATATTCAATTTCATTGTGTGTGAGCGTGCAGCCTGTCTTCCATTGCAGTAGGTTATTTTCTTATTGAAACTTTTTCCTCCACCGAAGTGCTATGTTTTAAACCCTATTGGACCAAAATGCATCCATTCGAAGCTGAAAATCTCAAGTATGAAAAACCTGTAGAACAGAACATCAAAGGTAAGATATTTATCTCAATATCAGCTTTAGTGGCCAAGTTTAGCTGCTAGTTCTGACGGTATTTCATATTAGATTTGATGATGAATGCATTTCGAGTGGGGTATTCATGGTTTTATATGGTGTTATAAGATAGATCAAAAGTCTGGTATAAATCTATCACGAGTGGTATTATACAGGATATAATCTACAAAAAATCGTTTGTTTGGTGATAATGACAGAAAATGAAGACACCCGCCGACGAACCAGGTGAGACAACGGAGAGAATCGAGGTTCCATATAAATAAATTTTATATGGAACCTCGATCCACTCAGTTGTCTCACCTGGTTTGAGGCAGTATTTTCTTAGATTATGCAAGAAAACTGACGTACATCTGACAAACGAAAATTTAGATCGACTTCCTGACAGCATAGCTGTAGTAAAATCTACATGATTCAAGGAATGTACGATCTAGCAGTCTCATTTATAAAACTGTTTGTCTACAGATAGTGCACGAATCACTGATAACACTTTGGATGTTTACCGACCATGAATACCCCAATGATTTGGAAGAATCGATTGCCGCTCATTCGCCTTTTCCACTTCACCATTAAAAAAATAAAATAAAACTAAAACACGGGAAAATATACTCCAATAACTCAATTTTTTTCGAACTCCTTTTTTATGCAGACTTGATAAGGCGATTTTTTCCAAGTGGAGGAGGAAAGAGAGCAGGCACATTTTCTAATCCTTAATTCTTGCTAACTTCCATTGATCAAATCTGTAGTCAATCCATCATGCCACATGTATCGAACCAACAAAAACCAGCCTGCCATCCAAAACGAATACTGAAATTCAACACAAAAACGACACAACTTATCGATAGACCCGTACCCAGGGTGAGAAATGGTTAGTTCGATCACCCGATATGAGAGTTAAAAAAGAATAAGAAAACGTTTGAAAAATCAGTACAACTTAGAACTAGTTGTTCCAACGGTTTTGTTCGAGAGTGAGGAAGAAAACACAACAACAAAACAGTAAATAATCTACAACTAAGTCAAACGAATAACCCACAATACCTGCATTTGTTTTCACAATGGAATGAACCAGAAAACCCGTTTGCCAATAGGAGTCTAACGCGGATACAAATATGCCATTAAATGATTAACGAACCGCAATGAAAGAACTCCAACAACGCAGGAAATTCGTTATGGCTGCCATTGAATGAACATCACCTCTTCTGGGGCAGCATTTCAATGCACTGAGCACGCGTTAAATATAACTACGACAAAAAAACTCTATAGTACAATAACATAAGCTAACGGAATATAGACGAGATTTCTGAGGCGTTTAACGAACGATAAAACATTACAGGTAACTATGTAAAATGAAAAGGCTAAGTTGACTAATACCTAAGATAAAGGGCACAATTAGGATGGTTCCCGGCAATGGCCGTCTTTGAAAGAGATTAACGTAGAATTTCTGTTTGAAATTTGTTCGTTTGAAGAACTGCCATCGGAGAACGATCTGATGAAATGGAGCAGTTAGTGCTGGGCAAGGATACCTTGGTTGACAAGGGCTTCTTTCAGCATGTAATACAACGAAAGCTGCTGCTCCGGTTTCAGATTCAAAACCTGCTGAAGAAGATTTGGATGAGAAACGATGATTTTAAAATTGGTTATTCAAACAAGAAAGAACTGTGTGATCTATGCACACCACCGGTTGAAAATGGTGATCGAAAAACCTCAGAAATGTGAAAGTCCGTACAACGTTTTCAGTTGCAATTTCTTCACCACAAGCCATATCCGAAATCGAAACGAAAATTCGAGATAGGTTTTCAAAGGCAAATAGATTATTAACGAAATGTCTGAAAACCAATAAAATCGAGCCGTTTTTCTGTAAATAATCAGCTTGCGAAGATAAAAGTTTATTTTCTAGCAAAATCACGTTTCCTGCATTTCTCCAAATCTGGTGTCTGTCCAAAACTTGATGGATTATATTTTAAAAATTATGAGACCTACCTGTATAGTTACTCTTTCAGAAAAATTGATCAACACCTAAGAAAAAGCAAACCGATTTTTAAAAACACTGATTTCGACTTGAGTTGGTAACTTCCTTTTTTTGAAGTCGGCTGAACATTTCACACATCTGATTTCATCGTAGTTGGTTAAACTTCTGATTACTTGAAAAATCACCCAAGTGTAACACTACCAACCTGTTGAAGAATCTTTTGAGGCGAGGAAGTTTGAATGAAGCTGGAAATATAGACATTAACGAATGTAGCCATGAGATATTGACAGTCGAACCGGTCCATGATGCCTCCGTGTCCTGGAATGACGTCGCCAAAATCCTGAAATAAAAACGCCATAATTATGCCAACGATGAAATAACAATGCACGGTTGGAATTACTGGATATGAGACGCTTACTTTGATTTTAAAAGCTCGTTTAAATCCGCTGGCGAAAAACCCACCAAACGGACCAATTATCGAGCTGAACAACGACATCGACAGCGAGTGGAGCATAAACGGATACATCGTGATTGTCTTTTCGTACCCGAACTGAAATAACCGAACAAAATATATTATTTTATTCTAAATTATCACATCTTAAAGAATTAAATATTTCCATATTTAGGCGGTTTATAGTTATGTTAATTGTGCTAGTTGTAGAATATAATTAAGACACTAATAAAAACTTGTATGATGTAAACTAGTGATTTTATATCTTCGACATAGACAACTCAAGAATCAAAGAAACTTTTTTTATTGATCGGATTTGCAATAGTGATAGATTCCCAAGCACTCAAGGCTTGCATAAATTATCCCCTCATTGAATTCCGAATAGCTCAATATTTGCTTTCGAAGTTGCCGCCCATTTCATTTGAACAGGAGCACACGCTAAAACATGGCTTCATAAAAACTACTAGCAAAATATAGTAAAATATTATTCGATTAGATATATTTCCAAGGCGGAAATATTACAACATCAGCACCAATTATTTACAAAACACTGCAAATAAGTGTTCACTTGTTTCATATTCCTTTGCTACAACAATGATTTAAGAAGACCATCCATTTGTGACTATTTCGAACATTAGTGAACGCTCCAACCAAAAAACAGACTGGTATAAGGGGGAAAGTGTGGAAAATTAGAAGCTAAATTATTCGCCCAACGGTATGGCTGAAGAGTGTTTGACAAACGAGTATTCAAACGAGTAAACGAGGGGGACCCAAAAGTAACCAGGATGTCCTTGTAAAACGTTAAATATTCAATATTTTACACCAAATTTTGGTCACCTTCAAAGTAACTACCATTGACTACAACACACTTGTCCAATCTTTTTCTATTGTTGGATACAATGTTTAAATTCACTTATCGGAATGGCGTTTAGGCCTTCCTGCGATTTTCTTTTCACCTTCTCCACAGCAGCAAAACGCTTCCCTTTTACGTCCGTTCTGAGTCTGGAGAAGAAAAAGAAGTCACAGGGGGCCAGAGTGAGTAGGGGGAATGAACACTCGGGGTCATGCCGTTTTTTTTTTTTAACTGCCTCAAGTGTGTGGGAAGAACCAGTCCCGTGTGCGCCAAAGGTCCACCTTTTTCACCGCATGGCCTCCCACAGCCTCTTCAGAACCTCCAGGTAGAACTGTTGACCAGGAGGAACAAATTTGGCGTGCGCAACACCTCTTGAATCGAAGAAACAAATCAACATTGTCTAAATGTTGCACAAAGAGTTATTAGTTTTTCATTTAATCTTACCAGACTTGCAACACTTCCAATGGACGACGGCAAAGTGTACTCCTGAGGTCTGAACAACGGCGAAGGATCACATTCCAACGTCATTCTCCCAAGAGTTTCTGAGTACTCGATTGGGCAGACAAAATACTGATACTGGCACAGGACGTATGAAGCCTGTAAAAAATGTGAAGTCGTGAAGATTTTCTCATTTGTTCAAAGAACAATAAAATGCGTTCAATGCTGAAAAGAATACATTACTATGTATACACGAAACCATCAAGATAATAATTATATATCATACTGGCTTTTGAACAAAACTGAAATACGAGAACTCCAAAGCCCAGATTATTATACAGATGAGCTGTAATAGATTATATTATTTTGAACCAAATTCGAAACTTGTGCAGATATGAGAAAACATAATAAAGTGGACAAAGTTACTTACAATCAATCCGAAAATAACTGTGGCGACGCCTCCGCCAATAAACCCTTCCCAGGTCTTCTTCGGCGACAACTTGATGAGCGGTGTCTTGCCGAAGAAGAAGCCAAACAGATAGGCCCAGACATCGTTGCAAACAATCATCGACACGGGAATGATGAACCTAAGAGAGATAAATCGTTATAAACGTGTCCTATCAGAGCTAAAATTGGCATAACAGAAATTTCCTCACCATATCAGTCCCTGGAAGATGTTCTGGATGATAAGGTAGCTCTGCGTGACGACAATAAGAAGAGAAACATGAGTCCACGCGAACAGAGAAAACTGTTTCATGTAGTATTTATTGACGAGGGACAACACGAACCAAACGAAGCCGACGATGTACAGGCAAAACGAGATGAATCTGTGATACGTCACAAGAACTTTTAAGAAATCCTGGAATTGAATAAAGATGGAAGATAAGATACTTCAGAGTTAAGGTAGCAGATCGAAATAGTCTTGTTTCATATGTTATTAAACTAAAATGAGCTTACGGTTCTGTTAATGGCCAAGCCGAAGTAGTCGACCAGACTCTCGCCGTAAAAGAAGTAGTTGGATGTGATGAGAAAGTACCAGGACAATGATCGGAACCATGGGAGCCCGTGGATACGGTAAACGGCATAGCCAATGTTGATTATCTCTTCGAAACATTTCACTTGAACCAGGAGCGTCTGAAATTTCAAGTAGATAACATTCATACAGTAGAATAAACAATTTTCCACAACACTTGCGTCAGTAACCTTTCCCAATCAGTCTCCGCACTTCAGTTTTGAATTTTCAGTCGCTTTGTGAATATGAGAACCACTCATAATCCTTTCATGGGATGAACACAGTTTTGAGTTGATTAGCAACATTCAAACCTGGGTCAGGATAATCACAGTCAATCTTTCTCAGGGAGAGGTAGAGTCTGTCAAGATAGAGTGAACACACTGTAGGAAAATCACTTACGGTAATCATTAAAGCAAGCGGGCCCCAGTAAATCACAAGGCCGAAAAATCCAATCATGACTAGAGTAAATATTCCACGGATCGTCCAATTCCGCCATCTGCGAAAGATGATAACAACAATAAAAATAAAAAAGTAGAAAATTATTTGACAGTCTATCTCAACGTTTCAAACAATAAATGTATTTTAACTGAGACTGGCAACAGAAATTCCTTGCAATAAAATATAAATAACTAGAAAAGTAAGAAAATCAATAGGTAGACATTTCAATGAAAGCTATTGGCCACTTAAGTTTACCACAAATGCGGCAAACATTAGATGACTTTAGACATAAATAAAGGCAAGGCAGAGGCCTCTCTGGCCACTTTTTGCCAACTGGTAATTATACAACACATTCTGCAGCAATATTTGGCCTGCTCTTTCACACCATTTCTTGTACCTTTCTGGAAGACCGCTTAGCGCTGAATCTAGGACTTCCGGAGCTTTGTTAGTGCCTGAGGCAATGACAGGCGTCGCATCTATTTTCGTATCCTCTTCTGAGTCAATGTCTTCTTTCTGGAAGAAAACCGAACGAAAATGATTTCAATTAGCGATGTCAATCTATATCAATTATATATTTTACTAGTATTGTTTTGTGTGGTAAAAAAGCACTCTCGACAATACTGAGAAATATAGCTATTCGATCCTTGTCAAAGGAGAAAATAACAAGCGCGCAGTATATAAACGAATAGGCAATTTCCTATCGATAGGCTTAGTACTGGTTTTAACGATGGCAATTAGATCGATTCCACCAGGCGAGGTCGTTTTATGAGTAGATAAAAAAAGCACCTGAAACTGCCCAATTAATCTGACGTAGTTACTGTACCGTAGATATTTACTTATTATAAAACAAAGTAACTATATTCCTATATATGCAAGCTAATTTTAACGAGTATCGACCTTGTAAAAAAATGTGTCGATGATGACTAAACAATAGTAGCAGCGATAATTATTCAGAAAAACGTACCTAAAGTTGATAGCTGTACTATTATATTTTGCTCATCAATACGAAAGTAATCTAGGAAGTAGTTTGGGTGCGCTATAGTACGCTTGGCTCAAAAAGCCAATTTTTCAAGAAGTCGATAGAAAACAGCGCAAAGGCGAAGCCAAAGCAAACCAAAGTAATGAAGGGGTCAATAAAGATAAGGATCGTTGGTCAATACTCAAGGTGAACCAACACCCTTTTGATGGTGACACAATCCCCTCAGTATGAAAATTGAATGCGATGAAAATATATGCACATTTACCAACAATCGAGGACGATGCTTCCAAAATAATTATAATCGAATTAGCTAACTAACTCAATCAGGCGAACGGATTTCATATCGGCTGACAGTAGTCAAAATCCAAACTGGCAAATGTCAGTGTCAAAAAAATATTTACCGGATCGCTTTCCCCTTCCGATTTCGATCCTTTGTCGTCCGGAGGTATATCGACGTTTCGACGTCGCAATTCATCCATGATCCTTTCGGTCACTGGAAAACATAGAAAATTGTAAGCCTCTCTTCAGCATCTAAACGGCGACGAGGTAACAGAAATCGCATAAGGAAACGATTGTATCACTAACGAACGACAGGAGCGGAATGTTTTTCACTTACAAGGCCGAAGTTCGTCCAACTCTTTACCAGCGAAACGTCAATTTCAAAAATCCATGCACTAAGTCTATTATCTGTACGGAATGATAATCAAATTAGTCTTAAACCAAAACGATTGACATGTTTCTTGCCAACCTAACGCCTCCTCTGGTTTTACAACTAATAACTAATCGATAAACGCGCGACGGAAGACAACAGTCTGGAACTCATGCAAATCGCGTAAATAATTTAAGTTCAAAATAAGAAATAACTGCATTGTCACCTAGTTCAATGACAACAAGGGAAAATTAATGCCGATCAGTCGAACAAGCGGACAGTGTGGCCAATGAGCACGTCCGTCACAACATGCAACCCTGACGAGCAAAAAACCGCGAAATCCTGCTGTTGCCATGGGGATTGACATTTAAAACCTCGAGCGTTTGCACATTACAAAATCGGGGCGAATAGTGCTAAATTACCTTGACCTATGATTCATCAAATCGATAAAATAATAATAAACAGATAATTTTATTTTGGCGGTCGAAAGAATAGACATTTTGAGAGATTTCATTTGTTCAACAAATCACTTCTACCGACCCCCTAAAATAAAAATCAACTTACCGTAAAATCGATATCTACAACTGAATCGATACTATGTCCCGCAGTATATTCGAATAAACTATTATTTTATATAAGTTATTATTATCAAGTAAAGTTTCAAACGGAGCAAAAAGTCACCCATGCAGCATGATCGACTGACTTTTCTTCATCAACAGTAACAGAAACTTTTTGTCTACCACAGGTTAGTCAAAAAGCCGAAGGCGAGCTTATCTTGTTTCCCGCCATCGAGTTCCCGCAATAAGCCGCCATTTTCTGTATTGTGTGCGTACACTTTTTTGTGTGTGTACTTCTGTCTTCTCTTCTGTATAATTTTTATGTTGTCGCGTGTAGTGGTGTAGGCCTGTTACCTGTAGTAGTTCTTGTCTTGGTTCTTGCTGTTTCTGCCTGTACTGTATGTGCAGATTGAAATTCTGCGAATTTCGCTCTTTTCGGGAAATTGATTAGCTGACTCCTACTTCCAACGCCATATAAGTACTCTAGAATTGAACTGCGAAGGATTAGGTAAGTGTTGACTTTTTATGATATCAAATTTCTGAAATACCCAAACTATTTAAATCTGACGCCGATAAGTATTTTTGCCTTACATGATGATGAGGCTAAACAATGATCCGTTGTTCTTTGTTGGATTCTATCTTGAATCGACGAAAACAATAGTTGAGCTATTCAACCCATCTCTATCTATGCATTGCAGTTCAGTGCGCATTTTCTTGACCGTACCTACCAACATTCGGAAACTTCGGCCGATATTCTGCTTGAAAATCACTGATCATCAACCCATGACGTTTCGTCCGCCGCTTTTCAGCGATATGATCTTCTATCTTTTCAGAGGTCAAGATGCCAAGCCCAATGCCAAGTCCGAGGCCGCCTCCAAGCTCGCCCATGAGCGGTCTATCCTCGCAGAACAGCAATCGTCCTGAAAGTTCGCAAGGCCGCCCACCTTTCCAAGTACCGCCGACAGATGACCAGGCTCAAGTTCCTGGTAGTCAACCAGACTTTCTCATTGAACCTTCGGACCCTTTTTCTATCCCTTTGTCCACTCCTCGGGGCCTAGGAGCGACCAGTCCGTATAGAGGTAATATCAATGTATTATTTTTCTTCTTATTGGTATTATTTTTCTTCTTATTGGTTTATTATTCAATAATAAACTATTGTAATCACTCGCGAATAAATGTCTACCCCCTAAAAATTTGATCTTTTCTTTTCGTTTCAAGGCATGTAGAATCTGGATATCCTTCCGCAAATGTAACAATTCTATCCGTCCGCCGTCAACACTTTTCTGAGAAAACAATAGTTGCTAAATTCCTGAAACTTTTACCAAACATCTTTCTTGGTCTGACAATGCCTTAATTCTTTAGGCTAACCGCTAACTCAATTTCAAGGATGGGAATTTGCATTTTCCAAGGTTTTTGACACGGGCGTGTGTTTTATATAATTTTACATTGCATTTGATCGAGTAAGACCAAAACAGAGTCGATAGCTTTAATGGTTCTCGAGTTATCGCAGTTTTTATATGAAATTTTGCGTTATCTGGCTAGATGGTTTAACTCAAACATTTTTGGAGCTATAAAAATCATTCTATAATCGTTGGAAAGCTTGTCAAACACTCTCAATAACTTTATTGTTAGGCAATTAATTTTATTTCAAATTAAGTAATTGGGGAAAAATAAAAATATTTACAATTAAGATTGCCAAGGACCTCACCCTCAGTTCCCAATGGAAACGTTTACGAGTTATGATTTTAGATACTATAAAGTTGGGTTCACAGGCCTCCTTCAAATGCGTTGATGGGTTATGTGTTGAATCCAGCAAATGCGTTGGGGACTCGTAAGTGGCAGTTCATAAACAATATTCCACGTAAAACGTCAACTGATATCTTGCTAAGCGACTGATTTGATAGTTTTTTGGAAATGCTCTTCCGTTGCTATCCACAATCACTGGTTGTCGAGAGCTGATCGGGAAAATATTTAATGAAAGTAATTGGATGCGTTCGCGCGGCAAGACCACACCCACTTTGACTGCCAATCAGAAGGCCGAACGCATTAATACATTTGACGGAGGCCTGTGAACCCTACTTAACAAATGGATAGTCTTTCCAATCATGATGGAGCAAAGAAATAATAAACCACTGTACAATCATTTGGAGCGCTTTTTTTTACTTTGTAATCTATTTTGTGCATGAATCATTTTTCTGTTTTACAGCGTCCGGAGCGGCTAGTTCTCCTCTCAACTATGGCACTCCTAGCTCACTCACGTCGTTCCGCACACCGAGGACAAATCGTAACACGCCGATGCGCCCTCGTGTTGATCTGAATTCTCAAAGAAATGTTCGCCATATCCGCATTCCGAATTCAGAGGTGGGTGAATTGTTGTTATTCATTATTCAGACAATATTGTATTTTCGATTCACATAAACAATTTTACTCCTGCACAGTCCGAGGCTGGTGTTGCTAGCTCAGAAACGGACGGCTCTGCACCCCAATTGGTCGTTTGGGGAACTGATGTGAGCATTCCCAAGTGCAAATCCCTCTTCAAGCGTTTTATTGAAAACTTTGTTGGCGTGAGCATTGAGGAATCCGGCTCTGATGGGCAAGGTGCCGAGCCGAGTCATATCTATTTGGATCGTTTGGACAAGGTACTGAACTATTTTTTTTAAATAAATGTGAACACACATGGTCTCAAAATTATCGTTATGGCGTTTGGATTGATGACCTTGGTTTTCATTTCTCCAATTCTGTACAGATTCAGGAACTTGAAGAGCCGTACTTGAATCTCAACTGTGCACATCTGGAACAGTTCGATTCCGAGCTGTACCGTCAGTTAGTGAGCTGTCCTCAGGAAATCATACCCTCGCTGGATTTGACAGCTAACGAACTGTTCTTCAACCTCCATCCAGACGCTCAGCTTAGCCAACAGATTCAAATTCGCCCGTTCAACGTTGAAAAATGTCGTAATATGAGAAATCTCAACCCCGAAGGTATGATTTTCATGTGTCCACTTTTGAACTCGATCGGCTCACATAATGCTTTCAGAAATTGCAAATTGGTTTCTTGACAGATTTATTAAAAAGAGGCTCCATTATTTCAGACATTGATCGCTTGATCACCATCAATGGCATGATAATTCGTACGAGCAATATCATCCCAGATATGAGGGAAGCGTTTTTCCTATGCAGCGTGTGCAACTATCCGAAAACTGTTGAGGTCGACCGCGGTCGCATCGCTGAACCTACTCTTTGCCCCAAATGCAACACCGGTTATTCTTTTAACTTGATCCACAACCGGTCAACCTATACTGACAAACAGCTTGTCAAACTGCAGGAGTCTCCTGGTACGTAGTTTATAGATTTACAGCAGTGGCTCCTTTTTGCATACCATTACAGCACTTGCTTTGTGTGAAGCTCAGATAAACTTCATTGAGTTTATGGGCTGTCCTTTAGTTCAAGCCACAAGCCCATCCGCTCCTTGCATGATCAAGGCCCAACTGTCCTCCTGTTTAATTTCACATCACATCTTATCATTACCATCTGAATCTTCTTGCTGCGCAAGTCGAGCAAACTTCTATGCTTATTCTTTGAACTTGTGAGGTCTCATGCATGTTTAATGTTTAACTGATAGACGATATGCCAGCTGGCCACACACCACACACGGTGAATCTATTCGTGCATAACGACCTTGTGGACGCTGTACAGCCAGGCCAAAGAGTCAGCGTCACTGGAATCTACCGTGCGGTTCCGATCCAAGTGAACCCGCGCATGAGAAATCTGAGAGCCGTCTATCGTACTCATATAGACGTAGTACATTTCACCAAGTGCGATTCTAGGCGGCTCTTTGAGCAAGAAGAAGACAAGTAAGATCATTGATTGTCTTCCTTTTGTTTACATTTATTTTCTGTAGTGAGGCGACTCATTCTGGATATTTTTTTTCTTGCTGATTGTTAGAGCCTTTTTGGGCTGACTAGATCCATTGGCTGAATACTAAAACGCTCTCCTGCTAAATTGATTCATGATCAGTCTGGCTGAATTATTATTCCAGCTAATAAAGAATTGGAGAATGAGTCGCCTGGTTTTTCTCCACCTCACAACCCCCGCGCATTCCTAATTAGGTTTCCAATTTCTTTTGCAATGCGTTCACAGGCCACATCGATTCCAACCGGCTAGAATCGAAGCTTTGAAAGCACTCAGCGAAAGAGCAGATCTTTACGAGCGACTTGCCAACTCAATAGCTCCATCGATTTTTGAAAACGAGGATATCAAGAAAGGCATTCTCTTGCAATTATTTGGCGGAACAAGAAAATCATTTAACTCTTCAGGAAGGAGCGGCTTCAGGTAAACAAAGAATTAGCATCACATCGTTTTACTGAAGCAAGAGCTGAAGAGTTATTTCAAAATATTACTGCACATCTCAGCTGCTATGGAAAAATCACTTATCTGAAGAGGCGTATGGCATGTGTAAGGAATAATAAAGCACCAATCGTCGAGAGAACGTTGTACCACTCTCACCTTATTATTTCATCAACAGGTCGGACATAAATATTCTTCTCTGCGGTGACCCTGGTACGAGCAAATCACAGTTATTGAACTACGTGTACAATCTTGTACCCAAATCTCAATACACCAGCGGCAAAGGATCCTCAGCCGTAGGCCTAACCGCTTACGTCACCAAAGATCCTGAGACTAGACAGCTGGTCCTTCAAACGTTAGTATTTCCTCAGCATTCAAACAAATGAGTGCCTGATCAAAGGCACAATTTAATTGTGTTTAAAAAAATTATTTTGTAATTAATTATTTGCCGGCCCAGTTGTGGAAGTACTTTGTGTAGTGTAGAAACGAACGACGTTCCTCAGGATAATACAGCGGTGATCATACTGGATTTATGCTGTAGGCTCTTAAGGTGGATTTCACCTCCTCTGATTAAGGTTCGGGTTAGTGCTAGTCCAAAGAATAGACGAAAGTGAGGTTCACCACTCCGAGTTAGTCTTAACCCGCAGATTAGAGAAGCTAACTCATGGATTTTAACCCCTATACGATCCTATACATGCCGAGCACTTTCTGCATGATCAAGCGTTTGGAGCAACGAATTCCAAAGCTAACTTAGGATTAGTTAATCGCCTCCTCCAATCTGTTGGTGAAATCAAAGCTAGAGTTAAGTCGGAGTTAATAATAACTTGGAGATTGCTAACACGCACTTTAACCCTCACCTGGGGAAATTCGCCATTAGAATATCTTGAGGACATCAATCATAGATGGACCGCTTACCTAGATGTTCGTTCTCATGGGCTTACCTGATCTGCATTATTCCTGAGGAGGGTGAATTTGGCAAAAGCGCTTGGAGAATCAAAGTTTCCAATAAGAGAATGTCGCAGTATAAGCTATATATAGTTTTACTATAATTATGTATATGTGAAGCAGTAAAAAGGAGGCATTGACTACCCGACGCAGGAATGCAATCACCAAGCCAATCAGAATGTGAAACGCATTGATGGAAGCCTGTGAACCCTGGTTTACTCTCATCCTCACCCATTTATGGAAGCATAAGCTTATTTAGCTGCACAAGCAACGTAAATATCAAGTTTGTGTCTTGTTTTAGAGGAGCTCTTGTTCTGGCTGATAACGGTGTCTGCTGTATTGACGAATTCGACAAAATGAATGAAGCCACCAGGAGTGTTCTTCATGAGGTTGTTAGTTTTGATTAATTTTGGAAATCGCTATCTTAATTTATCAATTTCTTCTTACTCAAGTATGAATACTTTTCAGGTCATGGAACAGCAGACACTGAGTATTGCTAAAGCTGGCATTATTTGTCAGTTGAGCGCTCGCACTTCAATTCTGGCCGCGGCTAATCCAGTTGGTTCTCAGTGGAACACCAACCTCACAATCATTGACAACATTCGTCTTCCTCACACGCTACTATCCAGGTATTAAACTCAAATTTGGTGATTCCATGAATCATAACGAGGCTAGTAGATTTATCCGTTCTAGAGTTTTCACTTGCCAGTTGGATTAGGTGAACGCTCTCTAGCGTCTCTTCGCTGTGGCTTGGCATTGGATCATGTGAATTTCATGACTTTCCGTTTCAGTTCCAAGTAGAGCGTCTTCACCTCATTAGGCCATAATGGTAAAAAATCTTGGTGTACAGCCTTTTATTTGTTTTATTTAAACACACAGTTTTTATGGCAGATTATGATATTTGGCCAAGTACAATACATAGGTGTACTCAAGCAGTACTACTGCTGTATTTATTAGGGTATAAAAATCTTTCAGTATCTGTTAGAATGATCTTCAAATAGTGTGCTTTATTGCACTCTTCTAAAACTCGGTTGAAAAGCCATGTTGCTTGACTGGAATTTTTTTTGCTCAGGTTCGACTTGATTTTTCTCATGCTGGACCCGCAGAGTGAATTGTACGATAGAAAATTGGCCAAACACCTTGTCTCTTTGTACTACAGAGCGAGAGAAGTTGACGAAGAAGATTATGTGGTGTGTATAGTTTTTGATCCCTCATTCACCTCTTGTCTCCTGAGGTTTTCTAAAACCCGGTTTACACTGGTTAGGTAGGATATCTCTTACCAAGGAATGGATTTTTTCAGGATACGGCAGTTCTTCGCGATTACGTTTCGTATGCCAAAGAAAATATTCATCCGACACTCTCTGATGCTGCGAGTATCCTTCTTGTCAACAGCTACGTTGAAATGCGTAAAGTGGGCAGCGGCCGAGGACAAGTTAGCGCCTACCCGCGACAGCTTGAATCTTTAATACGATTGGCTGAAGCTCACGCCAAAATGCGCATGTCCAACATTGTCGAAGTGAAAGACGTTGAAGAAGCTAAACGGTGAGTGATCATAGTTTGCAGGCTAAAGATTAAAATGAAGGTTCTTATAAGACTCAGATTGGACGATGAAGTTCCAGTTCTACAATTGTATTCCATTTAGTCGTGTATTTATTTTTGTTTTGACACAAAATTTCTGTTGAATAATCAATCGTCTTTCAATCAAGACGATCCTTATCAATTTTTGTTCTCCTAATTTTTGATCATGGATTTGAATCATTCCCCATTGCAGACTGCATAGAGAAGCATTGAAGCAATCGGCCACGGACCCAATCTCTGGCAAAATCGACGTAAGCATCCTGACAACAGGTTTGAGCATGGCAGCTCGCCGCAAGAGGCAGGAAATACACGGTAGCCTTCTTAACCTGTTCAAAGCAAAGAGCTCTGGAACGACTATTGCCTACCAGAAACTCTTTAAAGAGCTCAAAGACGCTTCAGAAATGGTAAGTCGCTTTATCGTCAGCTATGTCGAATGAATCAACGCCAACGCAATGATGGATGCCTTCAAAACCAGCATTAATGTTCCACAGTGAAGCTGTTGAAGCTGCATTATTACAAAATTTTCACCGAACCTTATTTTGGAATTGGTTTATTTGTTGTTGTTTTTTTCAAATCGTTTATGGCTTGTATTCTTTTTTACAGCTTGTGACTAGGGAACTGTTGGATGAAGCATTGAAGGAACTCAAGGACGAAGGAATAATCTCAATTGCGAACAAGTTCACTATAAAAATTCTGTGAAACTTTCACCAGGTCATATTTTGCAATTAATTTCTTTGTATTTGCCTTTTTTATCATCAATGATAGCATTTTGAAACATAATCTACAGCTGTTGTAAAAATAAAGTTTGAGAAAACATATCTGTGGTATTAATTGTCCAGAAACTCAACTTTAGATTGTAGATGAAACAGGGTAGATAATAAATATTATTAATTATATAATTGATAATATATTAATCATAAATAACTGCCTGTAAGAACGATAGCATATACTTAGCATGAGTATGAGTATCTTACTTTTTCTTGGTCAAACAACCCAACAATAAAGAACAAATAAATTACGTGGTTAAATCACAGGAGTTGACACAAACCTAATATATTTATCTATAAAGGAGGCATTGACCTAAAAAAAAATCATACTGGGAGCGATAGGAGAGGTCATTATTGAGCAGATTAAACCGTGATCAGCTATTGTAATACGCAGGAAAGAATGGACTGAGCAAAATGTGTGCTGTTCTCTGCAGTCATTCCATTCTGCGGGCTCAAATAATAACAATAGTTCTGCAAGAAAAGTTTATTATAAAATAATGTACAACCAGCAATATTACAAGAAGGATGAGATTCTCACACAGGAGATGAGTCCATATTTTTCTTGAATGCAACCGTTATCTCACACTTCTATGTTCACACTTTGCAGAAGTTTCTCTAGAACAAGTAAACCCTCACGAGATTGCAAACCTGATGGATTGTTTATACACACTACATTCACGAGTTTCGGGCTTGCAAAAGTGGTCAACTTTGGAGGATGTAATTCTTGTAATCTTGAAGGGCGTTTTCATCGTGGCAGAGCCAAATCCAATCAGGTAGGACTCCGATAACATCAGGAAAATCAATTTTTACCTGGCGAAATCACAACATGGGATAAAAATAATTCTACTGTTCAAAATTACTACAACTAAACAGAATAGCTTTCCACAGAAGGACACTGAAAGCAATTGAGGATATTTATGTCATCTGTAAGCATTTGGTCTATCTTCGTCCCCCCATTTATGTTCCCCAATTACAAGGCTAGAAACAACCACAAAGCGTAAATATGCTTAATTGTTCAATTAGATTTAATTAAGAAATTCGTTCATTTCCAACAAGATAACTACAATCTTTCCAACAAGCATGCCATTTTTTATTGCTAATTCCAACGCTACGCCAAATTGCAAGAACAGAGCTGGTAATTCGCTGATAACAGATTGCCAGATCTTTCCTTTCTAGTAACAATAGATCCACAGTTGCTAAAGCCATGCTATTTTTCCCAAGCCAAACCTCATAGTCACATTTTTCGTTCGCTACAGAATAGGATCAATACAGTGTCACTCAACAGAACAAAAATGATATCAACAAATGTCACATGACCAATGGAAAGCATATTAAATCAAGTACAATTGTTAATATCTTCTTTTGTTTGATGTATCATTTATCAGACAAACTGTTAGTAATGAACTCACTGCTCTGCCACTCAATTTATTGTGCCTAATACGTTGAACTGTACTGTACTATATATTAATGCAATCCGTGAATATAGTAACTACCATTGTACCTCTTCATATTACTATATTCAACAAACAACTCATAACGAAGGATACTTACTTCATCATAACGTGTTTTGTCTTCTGTAATACAGAAAGCCAAATTCGAAGTGAGCTCCTGTACGTCTGATATCACCTTTCTGAAAAAGAAATTTCCAAACGAGGTTTTTACAAACAAGAACATAAATCACATTTGTTAAGCAAGAAATTGCTGGCATATGCTTACATTAAAAAATCTCATTCCATGATCATTATCAAAAGTAGATAATATACTATTTTGCCATCTTTTGGGTACCATTCCATTGATCAGAACAGTGGGTAAACAAAAGAGAGTGTTTTGTATTGAAAATTACAAATGAGCTCACCCAAGACGAGGAAGAATGTATCGTTTCAATTTTATCCGCTCAGCCTCTTCTATGTCATCCAAAATTATAAATTTGTAGTCTCTAAAATACATGGGAATGTGGGGAACGTCGGAGTACAAATCGGGAGGCATTTCATCATTTGAGTCTTGTAGCGATACGACCGCATTAGATTCTGGTTCATCACCGTTCAGCACTTCCATCGTCCCTGAACTCGATGGACCAGCTGTCTGCTGAACAATTGAAGGTACACTCAGACTGTTATCTGAATTGCTAGTCGGCTCATCCATGTCCAAGGCAACAGAATGCTTAGTTGCTTCTTTTTGTTTCAATTGTTTAATCCTGAAACAGAAGATTTACTATTGACAAGCTTCTCCCCTCAGCAACAAATAGGAACGCTGAAAAAGTATTTTGCTGATATCTAGTAACATCATTTTTTGCAACCATGTTCACAAACGAGTTTGTATGAGATCAACCAAAAACTTTAATTTGGAACAGAGGGGGAACTTTTTTTGCGCAAATGTCTGTCTATCAATGTCAATTAGAGACAGTGATCTGTGACAACATTTCTCTCCATTGTTAAGTAACCATATAATAATGTGGAAACAGGATCGGTGGCTTTGTCCGATCTCCAGTTATTGCAGCACCTATGACGTCAGAATGAAGTTCACAATAGTCATAAAGGCGCTCTTTTACCTTTCGATTTGCCTTTCAACAATGTCTTCCTCTTCAGATGAAGAATCGTTCAAAGTTTTTCGATGGTCCAGCGCTGTCAGTGTTGGCCCTTTGTCTTCCCATATTTCCTCATCGCTTTCAGGCTGACCCTGATCAGACGGATCCAAAGCAAATCTGCAAGACGTATTTTGATAGATTCACAGGCTTATTGGTAGGGTTATGTTGTTGATATGAGCAGTATACGTCTTGTGCTTTATTTATTTCTGTTCAATCGCTTTTGCCTCAAACAGACATTATGCTCAATGTGATTTCTAACCAAGTTAGCGCAATGAATGTGTACTCAGTTCATCTCAATGACTTAACTCTCCTAGGTTCCAATCAGCAATCATTTTTCAAGACAATTATACTTGCAATTCTAAAACTAAGAATGCCCAAGCAGGAATAACTTATGTGCAGCCGACAAATCATAGAGGCTCAAAATACGATGTATTAGAACTAAAAAAGGTGCACCTTCTCCAAGGAAGCCTTTTGCGCGACTCATAACAGCTCTCGACCCAATCTTTTTTGACAATTTTTCCTCGGCCTCTGACTTGGTTGAACTTTGGAGTATTCCGAAAAGCGCACCTGTAAACAATAACAATACAAAACAACATAGAATACATAATAGAACTTTCCTGGTTCTCCTGCAACTGCACTAATTTTTCTACTATACTGTCCTCAAAATACTCACACAAGATGAGTGCAGGAGTTGTCCCAATCAGCTTTATATCGGGCTCCCATTTTAACTGCAGCTGTTCTAAGATCGGAGCGCAGAGGATTTTGGAAACCGCTAATGACAAAAACAACGTCCGACATCAACTGATTGAACGGCTTCTTCGGCCTGGGGCGGGCATTAAATGCGCTCACAGCAGCCACTTTGGCTTTTTTACTCGAAGAAGCCGAATTCGAAGTTGTAGCGGCCCTTTTCAAAGGAGCTTGTTTGACCGTTTGGTTGGCAACTTTGTCCTTGCGAATTTTGGGCGTTTTCGGCGTCTTCTTGCGAACTGATAACAACAATTACACAAAAACGGAATGAACCTGTCATAAAGTGCATTGGATACAATTTGTGATAGGTAGATAGCATCATCTGTTGAGAAGAAAAAATAGGCGTTTCAAATAAAATGAAAATGTCCCTAACAATTTCAAATCGAAAAGGCTAAAAAAGTTAGATTACTTTTAACAGGAGAAAGGCTAAGGAGTTCATCCGAAAGAGTGATACTCTCATCATCTGATTCGCTGTCAGGCTCGAATTCGCTTCCTGAATCAGCAAGAAAATCGTCTATGTCTTCTTCACTCTCTTGCGACATAATGCGGTAAAATGTTAGAACTATTAATGTTCTTACGTGGAACCAAACTTGAAATACAAGTCTATCAAAATCAGTACTTATAGCCGCTACTAGTTTTAAGAAGAGTTGTTATAATAAATTATCATGGTTGTTATTGTTTTGTTTGGGTTTGAATAAAAAATCGCACATGTTGTTGTTTCAAACTTAATTGTCCTCAGTTTATGTTGGACACATGGTGACGATGTGTCTAGAAACGTTGAGGCCTTGTGTTATACTAAAGGAATTACAAGCCTTGACTTGAAATAAAAACGTTGACATTTCTTCGATGAATTAACCAGCGTAACTCGACTATTGGAGAATATTAGTTGTTGCTATAGTGATTAGTTTCGGAATCAGATGAAAACTATACGTTTTGGCCATCAATAGATCATAAATATAATGTGTTTTGACAATTAACATGCGTTGTTTGAAAAAAAAACACCTAGGTACTATGAATAGAAATAGAATTTTTCCTCTCTCCTGAAAAAAGTGAACGATTGAGTTACCCGGTGTTGCTGATTCATCGGTGATTCAAAACTACATCCACTTACCATCATCATTTGATTGACCAAGCGGATCATCATCAACTGTTTCATCAACACCAGATGGAGAAATAGCAGTCACTTTGGCAACGATAGGGGCGTTTTTAGCTGACGGTAACTTGATATTCCCATCCCTACTGGCAGCAGTTACAGCTGCTGCACCTAATAAATTAATTGATGTTTGTTTAATATCAGCATGCTCATCATACGAATAAATGGAAACAAGAATACCCTCAAGGATAAACCAGTCAACTCATATTGCACATTTTTATTGGCTGACCGAGTAATTAGGCCCATTCGGTTGTCCTAAGTTCAAGTTGAACCTTGACGTTTCCACAGTCAATAAAAATGCGGAAATGAGCCCCTACGAAAAGAAGAAGAATGAATATTTGTCTATGATTCAAAAATCCATCAACAAACCTTTGTGCTCAAAAGCATCTTTCTTTTTCAAACCCCAAACAGAGACGATCGTCGGTGAACCACATTGGTCCAATGGCTTCAAATGGAATTTCCCCAAATCAGGAACTGCTGGTGAATCCTCCAAGTCATTTGTGTGAAAAACGATGAAAGAAAGTCCAAACTGCGTCACTACATTGTAGGGCTGGGTACACACGATCATTACTTGGTCCCATTTAGAATCGCGAGTCTCTTCGCAAAAGTCGTCAGAATTGAAAAATTTTACCGAGTTTGTATTTTCCGAATGTTTAGCCTCTTTAAGTGTCATCAAAGAGGTAGCAGGTAATAGAACTTGATAGTTGTCCGAATCGGATGCGCTTTTTGCCACCAGAATTTCTACAAAAGCCGAATTTTCATTGCCAACATCGATGCTACAAATTGTTGCCAGTTTATCGAACCGGATGGTGACGCTGATTTTCTTCTCTCCAGGGCTTTTGCTCTTCCATTTTATACTGCTGAAATCGCCTTTGAGCAAATTGGATGCACTGTGAATCTGGAATAATATTAATATACCATTTACTCGGTAGGCTATAATAATAATTTATTATATATTCGTTCCAACAAGTTTCCTCAAAAATTCTTCATTAGGTACTAACTGTAAGTAATTTCGAGAAGAATTTTTGGTTTAGATATCTACGAGTCTCAACCATAAAAATCAATACATCGGAACGCCCGAGGTTTTGAAACGCTCAAGGTAAACCCAAATTGTTACAAGTTAGCGATTACTAGTATGAGCATTTGCTTACGGGATCCTCGCTAGAAACGCTGATAACTTTTGTAAGCTTGATAGGTGGCATGATTCTGAATATTTTGTATTTTATAGTATTCGAAAGTAAACCACAACAGGGCCGAAGAAAAGCAAACTAAAATCGCGGCATTGACAAACACTCACGAGCAAAAATTTTCAAAACAAAATTATCAACACAGCACAGTAGGTCCTGCTATCAATTCTTCGCTTCGGCGTTAGAGAAGAGATGAGTCTCACCCTAGAATAAGTTGAGGCACAGCTGGCGCTATGTTAGTACGAACAAGCACCACCCTCCCCTCCAGTGATTACAGACTTCGATGCGAGCTTGGATGTAGGCTCAGTGGGGAGAGATGCGACACCAACCTCTAAATATCTATTTTTCAAAATATCATGTTCTAAAATAAAATAACCATGTCAATGTAAACATCGCAAGAAAAACATCAATGTTGTGAAAAAAATTAGGAAATAGAGAATGAAAATTTGAGAATGTGTTCGCTGAATGCTCGGGCTTAGCTGAAAAGATTGTTCCTGAGAAGCAGAACATTATCAAATAAGGAATAATAATAAAAAACAAATTGACATTAAATTTTCACGTGGAGAACAAGTCAACTAATTCACCTTCCCCTCAACTTGATGAATACGTTGAATGTTGAATACGTTGTTGCCCCCTACGTTGTATCCCACCTGTGGCTAGATCGCCTGGATAGGCAATCCAGCTACAACAATCGTTGTTACAAGTTACAACGAACGAGCCAGGGCGAGGCCACGCTTGGCCCTCAGACCTCAGTGCAGGAATTCATTTGCCCCGTCACTTTGAAGGTATAATGTTTTGCCTATTTTGTGTCGTTTTACGACCATTGCTATGCTATCTGTGTAAAGGCAAATAAAAGTCTCTCTCTCTTCAAACGAGAATATTCATGTCCAAGGGGTGTGAGGGGGATAAAAACCAGGCGACTCCTTCTCCGATTCTTTATTTGCTGGCCAAGCACTTTTGCCCTGAAGATTCCGCAACGCGCGAAAGTGCTCAGCCAGAAGGAAAAGGAGAATATTCATCCTTCACTTTACTTCAATTTTCCTTTGTTTATTATTTATAGGCGAAATTACTTTCAAAATTCAACTCCGACCATGCATCAACAGTGCCTGAATGGGTGAAAGTACTTGTCCAGTTAATAAGAGTTCAGAGAATGATTCCCCTGGTTTTTCTCCCCCTACCAGCTCTGATTTAATGAGAAATGTGATAGCAAGTAGAAGAACATAAATATTAGGAAATAATTATATTTGACTAATAGTTGTACCTATATACATAAAAACCACCAATCAATCACGGCAAGATATATTTACATGAATTATCTTCCTAATAAATGTTCATTATTATCATTAAGCTAGACACAATTTCAAATCGTGTCTTCTGTTTTAATTTCTTCTTGTCCAAGTAAGCGGCAAATATTTTTCCCTTTCCTTTTCACAATTTCAACTTCGCGCAACAGGAGGGCCAAATTTTGGCGAAGATAGTGAAATTTGGACTCGGACATTTCCAGCTCTTCGATTTCATCATTGTCCAAGACCAGCTCTAGGTAAACAGTGGGCTCAATCACTCGTGAACAGTCTCTGTAAGAAAATGAAAAAATGATGCAACAGTAGAGAAGGCGTGCACGAAGAAGCCATGCAAAGTACCGGTGGAGTACACAACTAAAACACAAGAAACCGACATCACGACGCCTGCCTTCCAAGCTGCACGATAGCGATGCACAGCTAAGCAGCCTTTTCAGGTTTCACTCTAATGTTCACAGGCATAATAAAGAATTCCCTGACACATAGTATTTTTAGGTTTTGGAATAAACAACATTAGATGATATAACAATACAACATTAGAGTAGTAGTAGTACCTTGACGCTATCACGACGTTCACCCTCCATCGAATATCTTTGATACTCTTCATACTCACTGAGTTCAGCCTTTAACCTAATAAGTAATGGAAGAATCTTTACTGATCTAATTACCAAGGGATGAATTAAAACATTTATGAGTCAAAAACCACATATTAAGCAGTTTGAACCAAGTAACATGTACGTATGTATGATGTGTGATGTGAATATAGGTACGTATGTAAAAATATGTACGATTTCGATGTTTGTAAACAGATATCCTTATCTCGTTATCTAATCAAGTTACTGCTCATCTTGAAGATTCTGAAGTTAGAACCAGGTACTCAAGGGGCCATAGGTACCCTTGGTCCTATAATGCCCTGAAGAAGCCCGAACGGGCGAAAGTACTCGGCTGAGAAATATAAAGAAAATGGAGAAGAGGTCGCCTCGTTTTTCTCCCCCTCAACCTACAAAAAAAAAAAAACTGATTGTTGGGTATCTGGTTCTGTCTCTAGACGTTGGTGTTCTTACCTCACTCAGTTTGAAACAGTACTCATTCCACTTTCTCGTTACTTTTATTTTCTTGTTGATGGTTACTCGTCACTCCAAGGCTCCAAGCCTACGAAGCACTACTTCTCTATTTATTTTGCGCTGTTGAGCTCCTTCGCACAAGCTGTTTTTCTCTATTTTCGTCCCAGCGAAAATTTATCGTGCAAGTTTTCAGGATGAAAAATTGCTTTGGATTTTGATAATTTTATTGAAAATTTTTCCAAGAAATCTGAGTGAATCATGGCCTCGCGAGGCGGTCCTATGGTCTCCGGAACCGATGGGACTGATTTTTATCACAGACAACGCGTAGCTGCTCAATACCAAATAAGGTATTAGATTTCTCCATTCGTTCGATTTCCATTTTACAGCATGCTTTCAGTATTTTTCTGTTTGAAAATTCCTCGAAGGCGGGAATTGCAGTACACGTGTGATCACATTGTTCCGTGGTCGGGCGGTATTGTAGGTTTATAAATAGGTACTCATCAGCTTGAAGAGGGTTACAGCGAGTTTATATTTAGGCCCTTTAGCCTTTATCTTGAATAATTCCTTGGCCCATTAGAATTTTTTTACCAACCTGTCGATTGTCTGCTCTGATGTTATCTTCGCAGTGTTAACTTGTTAAATCTTTGAGCAGTCGAATATTTTTAATCGTGAGAAAAATCGACGAATTTTAAAACTATGCGTGATATTTCCAGTGCGAGCAACAAATCGAGGCTGAAATACTGCATATTTTTCCATTTCCTCCTGTTCTTCGCCATGCTTGCGAAACTATCTGCCGACATTCTCGACCGATTAGATATTTTCATCTTGGAAATAGAAGAACTTCAAGTACCTAAGGTAAAAAACAGGAGCCAGCATCTTTTGTGACTTATACGCATGCGTTTTATGTATTCCATATTTACGGTGTATATTATTAACGGACTTCAAAAGTGAGCCCACTCAAACTTTCTGCGTTTTTTCTGCCCTGTAATAGTTTTGAGAAGTGCCTGCCGTTAACTAACGGTTTCAAATTACTATGCTTTGAACTACATAGATTATAATGAGATTATTATCACAGCATGATTATCTAGTCTATTGTCGCTTCTAATGATTCATAAGATATGCCAAATAATGGTTGGAGGGGTTGAAAAGAACTAAATTTTAGTTGTCAAGTTTGAAATCTTCACTTGATGTTTCTGAATTCCTCTGGAATTTTCTGAGGAGTCTTTCGATATAATTCTCGCTCTCTCTTACAGCCGTTGCTGTGGGAGTACCTGTGGTGCATCAGCATCCTTCTATCTTTCCTTGGATTGGCTGCGGTACGCAAGAATAAAGTTGAAACAATGATGAAATACATATTGGGCGTCATTGTGTTTGGACTGTTGCCGATAATCTTTGCTACAGTTTATTATTTGCCTGATGTATGGCATTACGTCACAACTGGCGAGAAAGAGGAAATCATGCTGTGGCAGGTGAGTCCCCAGTTAACATTATGTAATCTGTTGAAGGCCATAGTTGTATTGAATATAGTACTTCCCTCTGTATAAATAACAGCTTCATAGTCGTGCACAGTGTGGTTAACTTTTTTGTGCGTACATTAGAAGAAGAAGACAACCGATCGATTTTATTGTATCTTTATTTCCATCTTACAGGATTATCCTTACGGTATGCTGTGGTACGTTTTCATATTGCCGGCGTTCCAGATTCACTTTTTCTCCTTGTACTTTGCAAATAGCCTGGTTTCAGCGTGGCGAGCTCGAGGTGTCAGGAAAATCGATTAATGCACCTTTGGATTTCGTCGGTCACAATCTCTATTTATTTTGGTTACCACGAGAATATTGAGCGTGAGTTGAATGTGATCTTTTCTTGATTCATTTCGAATCTGTTTATTAGCCGACGCAGGTGTGTTTTGAAATATTTAATTCGTATTTTATAGAATCCTACTGGAAAATGGTTCACGACATAGGCAAATAATTAAACAATCCTGTTTCTTCTGCAGCTGCTAGACAAATTAAAGAGTTATTTTGTGTTGATTGTACTCTGCCATAGAGGCCATAGTTGTATTCTGTGTTTGTCACGAAAATAACATTTCTAATAATTCTCTACTTTCTACATACAACGAAACTTGGGAAATCCAATAATTTTATTTGTTTCCTGTGCTATCAAGATAGGACAGACGCTTTTTTGCAATCTTATAGGTTTGAATTACGTCTATGCTTCGGAGAAAATGTACCGATACTATAATTATAGCAATTCGAAAGCAATGTATGAAAGTCCAAGAGCTGTTGAGTCCATATCACAAACTGATTCAACCGTGGATACCGTCAGCAGACCGGCTGATGAAGAATAGTATGCAACTGCTTACATGTATTCACTTGAGTTGTTAGCTCAGTTCTTTGTATTAGCATTGCATTTTTTACATTGCGGTCAGCATTTGTATGTAAATTCTCCATGTTTTCAAATAGATGCTGTATTTTTATAAATACTGTGTTTAAAGTCTTATCTATTTTGAATAATACTAAATTTCATTACTACCTAAATTTAATTTGTAATTTTTTCCCAGTTTGCTGTCGATTACTTGATAAAAATGATCTATTTTCAAACTTTTTTTTCCAAATTCTAATTCACTTTTTGTAAGCGAGTATGTAATAAATGTCCACGATGTTCCAATGCCAAAGGCATTGAGAATTATTGTGACACACGACCAAGCATGGAAATTATTAATAAATTTTATAATGGTTGCCTCCTAGCCTTGGGAAACTACCATGATTATTCCAAACAAATTTAAAAATATAGGGCGGTATTCATCAAACTTACTTCAACTATCCCCTGAAAATGAATCAATAGAAGCGTTGCACTCTTAGCAATATTTGTTAGTCTGAGAAAATGCTCAAATACAAACAAGAGCTTTTGCTCACCTTTTTATTCGTTATCCTGAACTTGGCCTTGAGTGACTTTTCGGCCCTCTCTTGGGTTTGTCAAATGACCTCAAAAGGATGGCACTTTCAATAAATGCAGAGCTCTCAAGCCGTATGATTTTTCGCACAAATTTTGTTATACGTTTCAGTGACATTGTTGTACTTAAGGAAAATCATTGCCCACTGTAACTTTCTGTTTTCATGTTCATTATAATTAACATCATGTTTGTGAGCTCCTCATGTTTAGCTTCACCGTTTGTCAAACATCTAGGTATTCTCTGTAGTACTAGAAAATGGCTAAGCGTCAGCCGCCTTTAACTTAATTTGCATGGCCGCTGCATCGATGGGGTGTGTGTATCGATTCTATGATTTTGTGATACAATGTCTCAATATATGTCTTCATTTTGTCATCTTGTTACCTAATGGTTCTACTTCGCCCATGGGGGTGTACGTAGTACGTCGTACCATCTAGTGTTGCCGCTCTCTTTAAATGCAAGTGATCGGCTGACTTGTTCCTGTTTTCTAAGGCAGCAAGAGATCGGAATTGATTCTCTTGGAGCTTATGGATTTCAATTAACAATATGCTCAGAGTAGTGGTGTGACTAAAATACACAGGTGGTGATTCATCATGATTGTCCTCCAATAAGCATAATTATTGGGTTTTGCTCAAATAAAATTACTGCATTTTCTCAGCGTCGGCACTGTTCAATGATTGCCCGTTGTCGTGATTCGCACCTAATAAATAATATTTAAAAATGAAAACTAAAGGAAAAATCATCTACTTTTGTGGTCGCTGTAATGACATGAGCAATACTTGTTCTATTCTTTTTTCTTGGGCTGAAATATCTTCACCAATCGAACCATTGATAATTACTATAAATAACATTTCATTATAATATAATGAAATGTGCTCAGCGAAAAATTCCTTACCTGATAGCTGTGGATAATGATAAAATGGGCAGTTCGGCGTTTTAGTCAGAAGAGGTTGGTTTCTCATTTGGAAGAAAGGTATTTGAAATTATTAACATAAACAGTTAATTCGTATTTATTCGGATAATATCAATATTTCTGAAGCTAAGAAAATGATTGGTTTTTACCCAGAAAAGAGAAAAAGAGATTAGCTTTATTTTGTAATTCAATAGAGGAGAAATCGAGAGTTGCTCAGGGATACGAAAATGGCATTATATTATTATTATTATTCTGTTCGAACGTTTCTTCAACGGAACACATAAATTCTTCATAGCAGAATGGATTGTTCAAGCACTATTATAGCTTTGTACTACTGGGCCACTTTCTAAAGGGTGGATCCAGGAGGCGGGTTCGATTTATGGAAGTACTTCCGCCCTCGAGAACTTGGCAATGATAGAATTTTTGAACTCACACATGGGTAATCACAATCGTTATTCTCACTGGTCTAGGTTTATTCAATTTTTGGTAACTGACCTTTTCTGACTCCAAACCAGGCACATTTCCCAAACCATGGTACCCCCATGTAACCTAGTGGAGTCGGAACAGTAAAAAGCGCTGCTCAGCAGATGGAATTATTGCTTAATTAGCGATTGAGCATTATGCAATGGGCCTAATATCAGCATGATCCAAATTCCTCAATCCATGCAGAGTAACGTTCGATATCTTTGACGCTAACGGATTTCTTGCATTTGGAAATGGCTTCTCGAAAATCGGCCAATGTCACTGGTAAATCAACTTCACTTTTTTTCAGCTTTCTGATCTCGTCAGGTGACCTGCCCATGATGATTCGGCGCATGCTCATCATCGACGAGTCGCTGAAACAAATGGATGTGGTTGCCAACTAGTAGGAAGAAATGTTCCTGAACGATATACAATCATTATTACTTCCTCAGTCACAGGATAATTCAGGGGGAGAGTCGGTACCAAGTCTACTAGGCATTCACCTTCCGATTTGAAGTTGGATTCTATATCTTCTATGAATGGGCTTGTTGGAAGTGCAGTTGGACAATCTAGAACAGACATCTAGAGCAAAAGTGGAGTCGACTATTCAACTCATAGTCATGTTAAGTTACACTAAAATTGGAACGTGAATGCCCAGCTTAAAATTAAGTACTTCAGTGAAAATTCATCTCTCTATTTCAGTGACTTTGAAGTAAACATTTTCAATAAAGTTCTCTTACTCACCGACACACATTGATGATATCTGAACATGTATATCCTTCGAGTTTGGCCGAAATATCATTGTAGTCTACTGCTGGCTCGAGTTGGAGATTTGAGAGGCACAGTTTCAGGAGCGCTATCCTTGTCTCATCTAGTATAGAAGTGAACATAGGTTATGGTGGAATAAAGATTCCTTTGTGGATAAAAATCTATTAATGGATGTTTTTGTATCTTACGGTCTGGTAAAGGGATGAAAATTCTTTTTTCAAATCTTCTTCTGAATGCTTCATCTATATCCCAGGGATGATTTGTAGCTGCCAATACCATAATAATCTTCTCTTCTCTATAAAAGCAAATCAGTAATAGCTTTATCGAGTACTCACGTGAGAATTTTAATGCAACAAAAGATTATTTTTTGGTCAGAACAAACTAGGGTGATCTTATTAATAGAAACTCTGAAGGTATTAAAAGATAGACACCATCAACATTGGGCCGTTGGTAAGTAAATAGGCTCAAAAATAAAATAATGCCAATGGCAAAAATAAGGAGTCGTTTAAGAAAGAAAGAAAAAGTTTTGACCCTCTCAACATTTTTTTATCACCTCACCTCAACCTCCTATCTTTGCTTTGCTTGTAACCTTACCCAGTTGCTGAATTGATTCCATCCATTTGGATAAGTAGTTCAGCTTTGAATCGTCGCGATGCTTCATGCTCTGAGTCGGTTCCTCGTTGAGAGCAGAGCGAATCGATTTCATCAATGAATATAGTGCTAGGAGCATAGAACCTTGCCTACGGAGAAAAAAGCGCAGTTTTATAGACTGTTCGTATGTACGAGAAAGTCGCATTGGTGAAATAATGATCACAAAGTTACAAATATCCATTGTTAATATTTACCATTTCAAACAGCAGACGAACTAATTTTTCGGATTCGCCTCGATACTTTGATGTGAGCGTTGAGGAAGAGACGTTGAAGAAAGTCATTCCACATTCAGTGGCCACTGCCTTTGCTAACATCGTTTTTCCAGTTCCAGGTGGTCCGACCATGAGGACGCCTTTCCATGGTCGTCGTATTCCCTGTAGAGTGAACGTGAAGGTCACGTGTTCATCTTATAGAAGTCAAAACTGAACTTACCAAAAATAATGTTGTAGAGGGGTTGTGAGGGGGAGAAAAACCAGGCGACTTATTCCACAACCTGTGGACCTCATGGTTCCACGTCGCCCTGAAGATGCCCGAATGGGCGAAAGTGCTCAGCCAGCCATTAAAAATCTGGAGAATAAGTCGCCTGGTTTTTCTCCCCCTCACAACCCCACTACTACAATAAATGGGACGACAACCAAGCGAAAAATAATGTTGGTGAGAGTTCAACAGTAAGAAATCGGCAGCGACTCGTTTTTCAAGGCTTAATATCAGAGAATGAGCGCCTGGTTTTCCCCCTCACACCCCCCGGACATGAAAAAATGCGACGACAAGGAAAAAATAAAATATTTCGGTTGTTTTCAACCACCTACTTACTACATAATAAACCTTTTCCGATTGGTCATATCATATGGACATATAAGCCATAGAATTTTCACCTTGAAAAATTCAGGCAACAGCAAAGGGAGTACCATAGCTTCCTGCAGTACACTTTTCGCTTCCAAGAGTCCCGCCACTTGACTCCATTTTACGTTAGGATCTTTAAACAGTATGTCTTTTTCAAGAGTCTCAACCAGATGCGCTTCGTATCCGACGGGTTGGAAGATTTTTTCATCTTTTGAATTTGAACGGAGCAAAGTCTGATGCTGGTCATCATAATCCCCACTGCCAAAAAATACAAATGTTTATACCAAGAGTACAGCAACAGCCGAATTAGATTCAATGGGATTAATGAAATACCCGATAGAATTTGATTTTCTCAAATAGTCATCTTGCCTTTCGGAAACATTGCCCGAAGAATTGCTGACGTCTTTTTTTCCATAATCAAGCTTCTCTTCTTGACTCCCGGTCGAGTTTTTCTTGGTCAACGTTTTTGAGGTTCGTCGAGCTCTGCAATTATTCGTTCCGGATACTCCCGAAATGGGAATATAGTCCTTGGTTTTAGGAATGCCTGGGCAGTGAGTAGTTACCCTGAAATTGGTATTATTAACAGTTCATACGGATCCAGGTTTGAAATCTTTGGATTCGGCGCATCGAAACTCCTTGGGAACAAATTTTTCAACTGATCCATTGATTTTTGGTAACAAGATCGAATGATGATAATGATGTTAATATGATAACCTACCGACCTTGATTTATTGATGGCAGGAAGAAGTTCAGGATCCCTTTTGCGCAGCGACGCTGCCCATTTGCTAGTGGCTCCTCTAGAATTCGTCGAAGCATGATTTCTCCCTCGTTTTGATTCCTCTGCTCCCTCATCTCTGTTCGTTTGAGCCTCTGTCAAAAGGCGAAAACCAAATGTTGGACGTTCAATCAGCAAGTTGAACATCACAGTAAATACGCAGCAAAAGAAAATTAATTAGGGCATGGTTAACAGATTGTTAAGTGTGAAAAGATTTATTTAACATTCAGTTACAGATTTTGAAGAAGGGCACCTCAATAATAGACGATCTATTATGGATCGGGAAAACTATACCTGGTGCCAGTTTCAACAGAAAATTGCTGACTAGAGTTAACCTTCAGAGCAAGTCATGAATGATAAGTATGATATCGGCCACTAAGACCAGAATGGACTTCCCTGAAGACGCGAATGGGCAAAAGTGCTTGGCGTAGTAAATGGAAAATATGAAAGAAACTAAAATGCTTCTTTCCTCGTTACAAATAGTGCGTCTAGTTGAAGATAAACAATACTAAGCTTAGTAGAGTGGTTGTGAGGGGGAGAAAAACCAGGCGACATATTCTCCAGATCTTCAATGGCTGGAGAATATGTCACCTGGTTTTTCTCCCCATCACAATCCCTCTACTACAACAAATGCGACGACAACCAAACGAATAATAAACTTTTTCGAGAATGTTTGAAAAATGTCAATAGGTGCCAATTTTACTTGAATATGAAGAGTTATTTATACATGCCTCGACTGCAAACCGAAGTAGCAGGAGGAGATGTTTGTCTCGAGCGACGGCTTACACGATTTGGTCGCGCAGTGACTTTTGAGAAGGATACAGGTGAATAGGCATCCTGAACTAACGAATCCATCATCTGGGCCATCTGTTGGAACCCATCCCTTGACGTGCTCGTCCTGAAAAAGTCGAAGATTCTCGTCGTTTTATACTCAACTTTGGAGAGAGTGATCGGGGTCAATTATTCACAGTTCATAATAAGATAAATTCATGTGAAAAAAATCATTCTTGGTCTTTCTTAGTATTTTAGTTTATAATTTATTTTATTTTTTTAATATTGTCCCTTTTATGTAAATTTTCGAGGAAATCGTTATTTTCGGCTTGTGCCTAATTGTTTGAAAATTGAATATTTTCTAGGTATACCCATTGGAAATCAATAAGACTTCGAGTCAAACCACTTGGGAAATTAAACGTTATTTTTTAAAAGATCCATTTCTAATTTAGCGTAATAAGCTTAATTGCGGGAAACGCAGGCTTGCATAATTCCGTCGCAGACGTGCCCTCGAAAACAAACGGCAACAAGTTTTTTTTTTTTTTTTTTCTCGAAACGAACAATCCTACATCCACCCGTTTTTGAGAACAGACATTTTTTGTCGATACTCACCTGAAGAATGGGTCGTTTAAGAAGACGGCAAACGGATGGCCCAAACTGAAGAAAGCCATCTTAACTAAACGAAACGAATTTATAGATTAAATTTACGCATAACAAGTAAACAACTCGAAAACGTTTGGAAGTCACTAGGTAAGTCGTGATACTTTTCTGTTGTTAAAGTGATCACAGGCCTTGATTTCAATTCAAAGCTTTAAAACATAATTTCAAGCAGAGCGGAGAATTCGAAGGGTGGTCCGGTCCAAAAATCAATACGCGACCTTACATGTGGAAGAATCTCGACTCAATTATGGCCCGCTAGGGGGTTAAAGAGCGCTAGTAGTAACGCGTTTACTTCACGCAAATTCATGATCTTGGAAAATTTCTATAGGAAAATCTGAGAGGTTCTCAGTTAGATGAAGTGTCCCAAGGAGTTGAAACAGTCATAAGTTACGTCTGTATCTGCATACCTAGATATGATTGAGTAGTTACAATTAAATCCAACTAACAACCTCAACCCTTTCCTTGCGTGTAATAAATAACACGGTGGCTAATTACTGGTCAGAAACAATTTTCCGCAAAAATTCTTCTATCATTCGCTAGTCTGTGTAGTATCTGTCGCTGACCATTGCGAGGAACACTCTGTCTGACACAAATAGAGGACAACAACAACAATAAAAACAACAGCTACTATTTTATCAATGCTTTATCAATCTATCCTTTGCAACTCAACTAACGAATTTAGTTCGTATGTAATTTATTCGATCTTATATTATTAGCTCGCTCGAAAAAATTTATCATGCATTTATTTTTTTTGAAACAGACAAAAATGTCGATTTCTGCCTTCCGCAGTAGTGTAGTTTTCTGTGTCAGCAACTAGGTAGCTGTTTCGCGAAGGAAGATTCTTATAGGATCCATTTTTTGAATATCCCATGGTAATTGGTTTTGTCACACTGATGCAGCATGTCATCTGTCAGGAAGCACCTGTTCAAGAGGGTAAGTAACCTTTACAAGGGTATTCATTTTCGAAGTCGAACCGTTGTAAACTGTATAAAGAAATGTCCTCTTCTTTTCATGCTAGTCATATTCATTCTTGTTTTGAGGAGGAAAAACTGGGGACCCATTCTCCGAGTTTGTATTTCGGCATAGCAGATCAGTTTCGCTCCTGCGGGTAGTTTTTCACCGCTATAAATTAACTGCGAACTTCTAACACGTTGAGCAGGCGTACAGCATCTGACTCGAATTGCGGAATAACGACATTAAAAAAATAAATTAAATTATGCGGTTCTACCTTGAGTCCTAGGTCCACTATCGAATTCCGTATCCTTTCGGAATTGAGATGGTAGTAGTAGTAATTATGAGATGAGTGGTAGCGATCTGTTCTTGAGGTGGAGGATGCCTTGCCGCCACCTTCGAGGACTTAAGATGACATCACGAGACGACCTTCAAACGAACTGAAATGTTCAAAAGTGAGCTCTCGATACATCATTTTCTCTCCAGAAAAGTTTTGACGGTTGTATTACGCTATACTACATGCAACAACAGTCGTCTACCCGTGGAGGGCCGCTGATTTGAGGTAGACCGCGTAATCATTCATAACTTGAGGTAGACGTCGTAATTTCGATGAAAATCGTCTCAGGTCCTCAGCCATTTCGACCTCGACCGACCATGAATATCCTTAATAGTTATCGATATCCATTTAGCGATGAATGGTCATTTTTCAATTGTGCCTATTTACTATTGCATTGCGCTCACTTCATGTCTCGTCTGACTAAAACACGATTGCGAAATATTTTCTTAGAAAAAAAAATGCTGCTGTAGATCAATTTTTTTCGAATTTGAACCTTCCTGTATTCAATCATTTTACCTCAACGTTTTTATTTTGTTGTTTTCTATGGATGAAAGAACATAAAAACCTGTTAATTTATTATCGAATTTCACTGAAAATTCAGATATCCTACTGGATTATTCTACTGTGTGTGAGATCCATCATGCTTATAACCAAAGATCGCTTACATAAATATTCTCTCTCGCCTTTCTGATGCCATTGCAGCTTTCTAACAGCAGGTCTGATTTTCAGATGATGGAGCTGGTGAAAACACCTGGATCACTTTCCGAAAGATGTTCATTCTTCAATATTACTCAGGATAAACAAATATCTCTCAAGTTGCCATTAGTAACGTTGGACAACCAACTCTCGTCGGACGATATATCGAAGGCAATGAAAATGAAACCCGACGAAGTAATAACCAGCGTGATTTACTCAGACAGAGGGGATTCGCTAACTTTCACATTGAACGAAGAATCTTTCATTTCAAAAACGCTTATCGAACCTCGAATTGAGAATAATATCGACCGATGCAGCGGCAAGAAGTTGGTTGTCGATTTCAGGTGAGGTGAGTTATCAATATTTAGAAAACCTAGTTTCAAATTATTGTCCTATCAAATTTTTCTTCAGCCTTTTTATCAACAAGCGGCTTTATCTTTTTCAGTTCTCCAAATGTAGCCAAACCTTTCCACATGGGTCACCTGAGATCAACAATCGTTGGACAGTTTGTCGCCAATATTCTTGGTCGAAATGATGATGTAATACGTCTGAACTATTTGGGAGACTGGGGAACGCAATTTGGCTTCGTTCAAAAAGGCCTTGAAACGTTGAAACTTAGTGATGACGAATTCATAAAGGACCCCGTGGGCTTTTTGTACAGAGCATACGTTGAAGCGTACAGCGATCCGAACAACATTGAGGAAGCGAGGGATTTGTTCTTGAAATTAGAAGTTGGCGATTTGAAACGCATGAAGGAATGGGAACGAATTAAAAACGCTACTTTTGAGTACCTGAAAAACACTTATCTCAATATTGGTATACATTTTGATGTTTTTTCTTGCGAATCTGACTACCGCGCTGATCGGATAGAGCACGTCATCAAAGAGTTGATTGTCAAGGATGTGGCTCGCATGGAGAACGAACAATTGGTAAGTGATTGAAAGGCTTTATGCATCCGTTAATCGAATATCGTGCGCTAGTATTAAAAATCAGCTTTTATATTTTAAATAACTACTAAACTTGTAACCTATTGAAATGATTCAGTAAGAAATGTTTTCATTAGATTCATTTAAAATGAGCTTAATTTATAGATTACAACTGTTGGCGCTAAAAAAGTGCCTCTCCTTCGTCAAAATCGGACTACATTGTATATCACCAGAGATATCGCTGCTGCTTTGGATCGGCTGCGAAAATTCGAGTGCAACAAATTGGTTTATGTTGTCGACAAAAGTCAGACTGACCATTTTTCTAACCTGGCTGACGTTTTGGACAGACTTGGCCATCAAGATGTCGTCCGGTGTTATTTTTTCGGGCGTATCACTGGCATGAGCACGAGGAAAGGAACAAGCGTCTTCCTCTCTGATATTCTTGAAGAGAGCACTTCTAGGATGGCAGAACAACAAAGGATGTCTAAAAGTAAGCTAAACTGAAATGCATGGGCCATAGTGCTGCAAGAATGCAAGGGACGATAGCTCCATTCCAAGAGTAGTGACGTGATAGTATTGTTCATACAACTTTTTGCCTCACTTTTCCTTTGGCAGATACTAGATCTCAAGATGAACAAACGACTCGCATTCTTGGACTGACAGGGCTTCAAGTTTACATTTTAAAACATGGAAGACTCCGCGATTTTTCTTTTGATTGGGGACAAGCACTACAAGTAAATAGCCTCTCATTGGTTCACTAATTTGTCAAATTTATGAGAATCCATAACCGGAACTAACAGATTTTCACAACTATTCCAGGGCACGGGAGATTCAGGAGTGAAAATTCAATACACCCACAGCCGTCTCTGTAGCCTTGAAAATCGTTTTGCTTTCCAACCGGAAAGTTGCAATGAAATCAACCTGAAATCTTTAAACGACCCATCTGTTCTTCCCCTAGTCTTTCAGTTGGCCAGGTATAGGTCTTCAATTTCTATTGTTTCTTTCCCGTAGTTAACTGCTCTCAATTGCTCTATTTCTCATTTTGGCATTCAAATGCCCAATGTTCTTTTGTGATTTTCAGGTGCGAAGAGGTTGTGTGGGAAGCATCCGAAAAAATGGAGTCGTCCCTCATCGTAGGTCATATTTTTAAACTATGGTGAGTATAATGGAATCTGAAAATCTATGGGAATATAGTGGGGTTCACATGAGCTCGTTGATACGTTAAACAGTGATTGCTACTTGTCAGGTGCGGAGACAACCGCCAGCTCTATCTGCAATGCAGAACGACAGAAATCATGCCAACCTCACTTCAAATCCCTCAATTACCTGTGCAACCTGAATACTTAAGAAGTCGCTTTTTTCCAGCAATTTGACAAGTCGTTGTTTGAAAATTTTACCCATCAAAGGCCAAGAAGAATCTATAGCCAGGTCGAGACTTCTGCTGTTCCATTCGGCAAGAATGAAGATCAAGTGCATGATGGAAATACTCGGCCTTCAGCCGTTGAAGGAGATGTAAATGCAAAATAAATCGTTTCATTTTACTGGAAAGCATTTTATTTATAACGCCCAAGGTGCTACGAATAAAAAAAACTACCAAAGGAACTGAGGCGAATGAAATTGCGACGGGATTATCGTTTTTTCCAGGTGAATTTCCTTCGAGCGCCCTCTTGACCCGGCTTTTTTCGCTCTTTGTTGCGGAAATCGCGTTGAAGCAGACCGGCTGGAAAAGTGAAAGAAAAATACAATTTTCAAAATACAAATTTTCCAGTATAAATAATATATATATTATGCAAGACTAATTTCCAGTTTAAATTGATTACTTTGCCTTTTGCCTATAGATTATCAATTATTTTGAGCACTATAGATTGCACAATATTTTGATGGCTGCCCACAGACGTTCAATATATAGACCAAATAAAATTTTGAGGTATAGGTTTCTGCAATAACGTGTTGTTGTTATGGGATATCAAAATTTTACCAACAACAAGCACAGGCAGCTGATACATTGCGCAACCTCTTGGAATCGCTGTGCTGACTTCTCATTCGCTCTCAAGAGACTGACTGAACATCACCTGAACTAAGAATCCCACCAACCGACCGATATTGCCTAATGCTTGCAGCAGACGGCTCAACATTTTCTTGGTCCAGTTTTTATCTATTTTTATCAACCTTTCAATATTGTCTACACATCATCAATAAATTGCTCAACCCGAAAAATTGCACAGTAATATTGACTGTCAATAAGCTGCTTAATGTACGTAAATTGATCACTAATGGTTGACCAGTTAAAATATGGTCAAGTTATAAAAGCTACTTCAATAAAGCGTTAGAGAACAAGGTGAACGCCTTTACAAGAACCGATTGTACTGGCATATGGCTGTAGGCGGCTCAATAGTTAAGTGAAACTGACCCTTAAGACTGGTACATACATGTAATATTCAACTCATATCAGACTTTAACAAGATATGAAGTGGGTGTACTAAGGTTTACGATGGACTCATGAATTGATACCAGTGCGCGTCCAGTAATCGTAAAACAAATAGTGAGTAGAATCAAAGCATAATCAGAAACATATTGGGAGTAGGATCAGACGGAAGGCGTTAACTAAAGAGTTACCTACCATTTCCTTATCTGACAGTCGTTCAACTCTGACCATACAGAAAGACAAGTGTCAGAATGGGTAATGGTATTGGACCAGGAACAAGTATCTCACACGCTTCAGATCCTTAGTTCCACTGTCCTTCCAAAGATGCAGTGATTCTACTCACCATACGTTTCCCAGCTGGAAAATACGATGGTCCAGTGTTAGGTGTGGAGTTAGTTTAGTAGGTACTCAATAAACCATGCAATAGGGAAATTAGGGTGGAGTTGGAGGCGCATTTGGTACTTGTGATTATCTCTTCCGGACCTGCTCTTATACTGCACCTGAATCACAGGAGTAAGTCGGGTATGTGTCTCAGCATTTACTTTATTATGAAATCTATATTTAAGATAGCTCACCGATTCGCATAGACTCGACCATATCCTGCGAGACGAACGATCGAAGGCCCCAACTGATGCCGAACCGGACAGCGCCCGCTTGGCTCGACTCGCCACCCCCTCGCACTTCGGCAACGATATCAACTCGATCCCTTAGCCCGGATAACTCCAGTGGAAACAGCAACTAGAAAGAAAATAGAATTAAAAATGTATTCGATCATCATTCTAAAAAATTTCCAAGTTCTGGGGGACACAAAATTAGTGTCTCGTTCTCAAAACTTTTATTGTACACCGGTCGAGTACTTTCGCCCTTTCAAGCATCCTCCCGGCGATGGTATCCTGAGCCTTATTTACAGCACAAAATGGAAAAATATCTTCCCGCATTTTTAGCTCATAAAAAAGGAACACGTTCGGTATGAAAAAATCTCAAAAACGTGAAGATACGCAAATTGCAAGAGATGAAGTTGATTGATGTAAAATTAAGACGGGAAGATTACTTATCTATTCGTACATTCATTTCAAAACTTTCTACACAAATCAAAATCTCGATTGAAAATAATTCGATGAAAGCAGACCAATTACAACAAAATATATATGGTTGGCAGAAGATAAAAATTATACATATCGGACCTTTCGTTGGATTAGACTTACAATAGCATGTAAAAGATGATGAAAATTACCAGGAGTAGCGGTCGATGAACAGTTGAAATCAAGTGTTTTATTTCTTGCTGACCGCGTTGAGTATCTGAGCAAGGGTCGCATTCTGCTTTTCCACAAGCATCTCCAACTTCTCGATCCGCTGAGTCAACGCTTCCGTCTGTATCGACTTTCCGTCGTAGGTGTTTTTCTGACAGATGGTATAGTAGTTCTTCTTTTCCTTTGCAATTTCGTGAGCGGCCATCATTATATACCTTGGAAGCCTTTTCTCTCGCGGGTTCAACGGTTTGACGTGAAGAACAACGCGATAAGCAGCCGGTGAAATGAGCGCTGCCCTTTTGACAATATTGGCGATCGATTTGGGTAGGTAGCCTTGGAATAGAGAGAGCTCGAGGAAAGATATGAGCTCGGTTTGGCGGACGAGTTTGGACAGACCTGCGGTTTTGTGCAAACCTTGGATATCGTGGACGGCGATGCCGACAAGGAGATTCATCAGGACGACGGTGACGAAGAGCAGGAACAGGACGAAGATTATATGAGCGCTCAGGCTGAGCGGAATAGCCAAAAAAGAAGATCCTGACGGAGATTGAGTGGAGTTTTTGGAATCGCCGGAGTTGAGGAGCAAATCGAGGTCGAGTTCCCCAGTCATCATGACTAGGACTTTGATAAAACCGATGAGCGGATCTCGAAAGGCGGCGTTTGTTGGGAAGATGACACAGAAGCTGATGGTGAAGCCGATCAGTAAGCAAGCGTAGGCAAGGAGCAGTTTGGAAAATTCGGCTAAAACTTTGGTGAACATTTCGACGTAAGTGCCGAGGAAGGGAAGTTGACCTATGATGACCATGAGGTTGGTCCAACCGCAGAGGACGGCAAACGCTCCCACATGGTTCTGCCAGATGTAAGTTGGATACACGTGGTAGATGAGGAAAATCGAGAAAATCGTGTACCATTCGATGAGGTTTGTCCATTCAGCGAAATAGTGATAAACTGACGAGTAAGCAGCAATCTGCAGGAGTTTTCTGAATATTTCGAAAATAGTTATCACCAACAAGAGGTAATAAGTGGTTGGGACGAAGTACGGATGGTTCGTGATGAAATTATCAAACTTGGTCGATTTCTCGCAATGTTCAGTGTAAGAGATAGAGGTGTCGTTGGAAGTTTGGTAGCAAGGGTGGGCGAGAGCGGTCATCACGTAGACTGTCAGCAGAAGTACAAAAATGGCACTGATTAACAGGCGGGTAAAATAAAACCGTCGGATCTTCTGCCATTTGACGTAAAGGAAAGCGCAGCACAGCGGGTGGTCGAGCATCGACTTTTGACCTTCGTCGATCAACGTCTTCAGGAGCCCGACTTCACCTCCGGACGAATGTTGAAGGAGCGAGCGAAAATCGAGCTTCAATTCGGTCTCTCGGAACGACCTTTCCGGATCGTGTATGGAAATCGACGCGTCCAATTTGCGGCAGAGGGTGACTAGAGACGCGGGCGTCTTGCGTCCAACTATGCTCAAAGCGGTCAAACCTCCCTTGGTCCTGGCACTGACGTCAGCGCCGTTCATGATCAGCAAATCGACACAATGGCCCAGCTCGTTGACGGCAGCTATATGTAGAGGAGTGTAGCCATACCTATCTCTCTCGTTAACGTCAGCGTGGTATTTTATAAGCAGTTCGACCGTACCGTAGGCTAGTAGTTCTTTACCGACGGCCGTATGAAGTGGCGTCCGATTCTCCACGTCTTTGGCTGAGACGTCAGAAAAAGCTTTCAACAATACTTCGACGCATTCAGTGCATTGGGATCGAGCGGCCAAATGCAACGGAATCTGGCCCTTTTTATTTCTCGAAGCAACACTCGCGCCTGCGCTCAACAGAAGCGACACACATTCGGTGTTGCCAGCTTCGGCGGATAAATGTAAAGCTGTGTTACCTTTTTCGAGCGTTGCTAAATTGACGTCCACGCTGCCCTGCGGCCGTCCCAGGAGAATTTTGAGCAACTGAACGAGGCCGCGGTCGGCTGCAATGTGCAAAGGTCCGACTCCGTGATCGTCCAACACGTTCGGATCGGCACCTTCGTTCAGCAGCAGTCGCAAACATTCAGCGGCGTTGGATTTGACTGCAACATGGAGCACGGAGTCACGGAGCTTGGCACCGTGGCGGAGCAGCAACCGAGCGGCTTCCACAGAATTGCACATGACGGCGTAGTGCAACGCTGTAAAACGGTCGACGGATAAATTGACGTCACATCCGCGCTCGATGAGCCACCGCATGCATTTTAGACACGAACTGAACGCGCTCAGATGTAAAGGAGCGTAGCCCGCATTAGAAAAGTCCGGATTGAAATTGACATAAACGTCGTTGATTTTAGACAGTAGTTCCTCTTTTTTGTTGAAACAAGCCCACAAAATTAACAGCTCCAATTCTTTTTTATTCAAATTCGGACTCACAGTCACATCAACACCGGATTCAATGTCATGCAGTAGACGTACGTCGCCGGATGAAATTCTCATAGCGTCCAAAATATTAGATCTAACCGTGTCGCGGCAAATACGCACGTTCAATTCGTCTTCGGTCGTCTCGTTCGAAAATTCGTCCGGAGGCGTATTCACCTTCAATTCCATGACAGCTTTCGGGGGAAGAGTTTTACTCCTGAAACTGCGCCATTTGAACATGAAACTGGAGCGTTTGTTTATTCGACGGCCGACATCGTCCAGGTTGACGCTTGTGGCGCGGTCTAAACTAGCTTTCTCCATGCCGATGGAAGGGACGACGTTGAAAGTAAACGATTCAGGACGACGCGTGTCTCGACTGCCTATAGCGGTTCATAGTTTTCAACTGACTCGACCCTAGGTTCTTCCCTGGCTTCTCATGTGGAGGGGAACCGCAGATGCCCAAAGATGTACTCCCACCGAACCGCAATCCCCACTGTTTGGCCAGAGCTTAAGAATCCTAATTCCTCACGCTCTTTGCACCGCAACTGGAGCGATATAACTTTATACGACTGGGTAATTCTTTCGCAGGCGAAAGTGCATCGCTGTAGAATGCAGCTAATTTTACACACGGAACATAGTCCAACAGTTGAGTTTAAATAACTTAATCTACATTATAGGTCGAGAGATATTCAAAATAATTAATTAAAAATAATTAATAATTAATGCGCGTTAATAACGCAGTGCTTCCTTGTCAAGAGTGGCTTATTGATTATGAATAATTTTCTGCGAGGAATTTATAAGAAATATATTTCAAATCGCAGCAGCAGCAATCTCGGATCGTTCCTTAGAAGCGTCTATTTTCATTAAAATAAATCAACGATACATTTGATTTATTATTCGAACCATGAAGGCTGTCTATCGGTTGAATTAAATGCGAGACTTAAGAAGATGACCATTCTTCGAAATGCGATCGTTAGTGTCGACAGTTCTTCATCCGATAACATGGAATAGCCGAACAATCAAGCCTTCAATTTTTTCTTTATTATCAATTAGAAAGATGGGTAATCTGGGATTTCTATTCGAGTTATCATATATAGATTCAGAACTCAAACAGCATCCAATCAAAATTCCACTATTTTTCCGCGAATGCTGGTGAATTTCCAGTCAATAGCCTTAATCGCAGGATTTTTCAAACACAGGGCATTATGTTTTACAAAATCTGAAATAGGTTTCTTTTCGAGGAATTGTTTACGTCTTATAAAACTAGGAAAATCACTTTCAACAATCTCTAGCGCCCTTAATGGTTTCCTGAGAGTTCACGAGGTGCTTAAAATTAAATTCTGAACATCCCTTGCTCCGGAGAAATTTCCAGATTGAAACTGACGTTTTCAAATTACAGCGTCTTAATGTCATTCGAAAATGTTAGCCAAAATTGGTAGAGTGGAAATTTAAAAAATTATCAGCAGTGTCGGCGAAACGGCTCTGCCGATTTTGAATATGATACTGAATATGATTTTGACTGTGATACTAACTTGTCCCACATATTGCTTAACATTTCCAGGGAAAAAAAAAACTGGTAATTTTAATCATTTTTATTTTTGTTAATTTTCAAATTAAAAGCTAAATTATTCACCTAACGGTACAGCTGATAAGAGTGTTTGACGACCATTCTAACATGTATATAACGAGTGTAATAGCTCCAAAAATGTTTAAGTTGTCCAAATTTCTGAAAATTTCGAAAATGCTACACAAACGCGAGAACTAAGTACACCTCTCTCTCAAAAACGTTGCCGAATAATCGCGGTTTTTGCGATCACCTCTAAACGCACGAGGATTCCTTCCGACTCGTGTTTCTCACCAAAAAAATTAAACCAACGAAAATCGAATGTGTTATTCGAACCCAACTTTTTTTTTTTACTCAACAGCTTCTTTTGCGATGGTTTGACTGAACTTAGTCCAAGGGTCAATATCGGTCAATTGTCGTAAATCGTGTTGAAAAAGTTCATCGCGTAGGTAATAGCCGTAGTGGTAATGGCCTTTGGGCGTGGGAGTGGAATACGTTCAAAATAAAAGAATTCCCAACCCATCACGGCCAACGTCTCTCTCTACCCTCGCAAGTTAATTATCATTGTAAGAACGTCGCGAGTCCGCAGGAAACTCGTCGAGTAGCAAGCAAAAAAGCTCTCTTTCTCATCACTGGGGAATTCTCAATGATTCATACAGAAGTTCATCTAGCAGAACAGAAGCGAGCGCTACTACCTAACAGCGAATAAACAATCTGAAGGCTCTTTGATCACCTTCGGATCGAGAATAAAATTAGCCGCTGCGGAATTTTTAAGGCCGAACCTGCGAGCGAGTTAAGAAAGGAAACTATTATTTTATTCTTGGAAATAATAAATCTAGAATCGACTTTCAAGTCAGCATTGTGGGCATTCAGTGCAGGAGAAGTTTCAAATGGTGCGACTTCAAAACGAAATTATTGAATAAGGTTGCTCCGAAAAGTATCCCAAAAAGAAAAGTGTTTAGAAGGGAAGTACTCGGCCAAATAAACCGTTCAATTGTTTAACCTTTTTAACTCGACCCTTGAATAAGATTATTTGCCGATAATGTGACTTGAAGCTAAATGACGATCCTAATCAAGAGGTGACGAACATAGATGACTGTTCTAATTTATTACCTGTTCTAATGTATTCCTGTTCTAAATGTTCTAATTTATTTATTAGAACAATATCCCCTGAAGAGGACTTGAGAGGCGAAAGCGCTAGGGAATAAAATAAATGCAAGAGAGAAGGTCACATTTATTCTTTACACATCAACGACAAAACCGTGAAATATGGGGGAAAGTTCCTTTCATGACCGATTCTCAATCCAATCAAGAGTGAAAAAATTGAATTTTGTCTCAATTGACTATTTTTTTATTTTTTAATACATTCCGAATTTTGAGTTGTACCTAATGGTGGAATTTTATCGACGACTACAAAGAGTTTTTTTCCAAAACGCACAGGCCGTTAACTAGCTACTAAAAAGAAGTCAATCGGTGACGCGAATTACCAATTCCAATGCTGGACATGAAATCTGGGGAAAATACGATATTTCCAGCTGAAATACATAGGAGAAAATGAGATTGGGATTGTGAACGTTCCTTGGGACTAAGCTCGGTAAAAAGGACTACCGGAACTGAAGCGATTCACATATCGAATTCTATCATCAAAGAGCAATACAAGAGTATTATAATTGAATTGCTTACAATCCCGAGTAGAGAAACAAAGCTCGATTTCCAACGTTGAGTCAAAAATAAGCTTTCACTCGGTCTGAAACATCCGTGTGTTGTAGTGTGTTTCATAAACAGGGGCCTAGAGGAAACGCGGTTGCTGACACGACCAAACAAACAAACGTCAGTCTTTCCCCGACCTTCCAAGGCAATACCGAGCTACTCAAAACCGCTATGTCAACAAATTCGACGTGAAAGTAGCACTCTTTTATAAGACGTTTACTAACTTGAGACTGATGCATATTCATGGGGTTTTGAACGTATCAGCGAATTGGCAAGGATTGATACGTACGAGGATAAATTTAAGTCAGATCGAAATAGAAGGCAGAATGAATAATACGATATAAGGAGTCAGCATGCGGCTCGCTGAGACCTACTCTTGTACATGAAATAATAGATAAGTAAGAACGTAGAATTTAATTACAATTCACAGTCAAACTAGACGGTCTGGAGTTTCAATTCAGTGACCAAAAATCACTTTTGACATGAACATGTGTACTCCTATGTGAGTAGAGAGGCTTCGGAACAAGAAAAAAATGCGTTGACTGTATTGTTCTTCTTGTGCACCCTTCTGGGTGAGGGTGAGAGATTGCAACCATCTCTCAGTTGTATTATCAGCTGGATCTACGCCATAAAACGTTTTTGCGTCTTGATGAAAAAATCCCACAACGGGCCTCTATCCTCCCCAAGGCGATAGAGGCGCTCCTAGTTGCGTTAAGAGGGCGCTCTTCAAGATTCACCAATGTGGCTGCAATCGGCAGCCTAGTCTAGAAGTCTATTTGTAATTCAGAAACATCACAGCGGCGACTTTTTGTGCTTCAAGTTCAATGTCAAATTAGCCTTTGCTTGATAAGGAATTTGTGATTTAATTTAAATTTTTTTCAAAAGTACATGCCATAGGGATAACCGAGATGCAGCGGTAGGTGGGATGGAAGATAGATACAGTTCTCCTCTGTTTCACACTTCTTTTCAATCGAACTTCTTTTCTCTTGACTATTTCTCCTTCAATATTTTTTGGATGATTTCGATTTCTCTTGGAAATGGCTTTTTTAAGGGCTGTACACACACACACATACGTTAACAAAAACACACATTTACATTAATACATCTGAAATCAAAATCGATTCTCATTCAATAATCATCTAGAGGTAAACCGCATCACAGTCCATGGAAAATAATTCAAGCAAGAGATTGCAGCAATCGTCCTCTCATTCTCACCCAGAATTGTAAGGGAATTTGGTGAAATATTCACCTAACGTAGTTTCATTACTGCAATAGACATTCTGACATAACAGAGTACAAAAAAAAAAAAAATAAAATAACATCGTTCTCTACAAAAATTCGCGAAAAGGGAAAATACAATAGTGAATTCTTTGAACACACAAAATGTTCCGATCGAGTTGAGTTGATTTTCCTTTACAGCAAAATGACAGTGATCCTCCGTTGAAGTGGTAGTGCATAACAGATAGGGTCGATTAATTTTCACCGCTGAACTACACAATAACAAACCCCACGACCCATGACCAATCGATTCAACACACAAAGCTCGCGTCGTTCTTTTTCTGCATGTACAAAAGACCGTTTTTTCTTCGAAATAACCAGTTCAGCTATTATCTACGACGGAAATGTAAGCTACACTGGCACAGATTGAATCTCGATGACATCAATGGGAATATAGGTTGATCCATAGTGATGCTCAGTTGGATTGATTAGCAGCGGCGGTTTTCAGTATTGCATACGTCAATCAGGTAGAATGTATGCATCAGAGTAAATATTAAGAAAACAGCACTCGCAGCACAGCCATTTAAGGAAAATAATACAAGATGCTTGGAATTGTAACAAGCTTCACACAAAAGTAACTTGCGGAAAGAAAAACGTTAAAATCAGACTCACCTGAGATCTGGATTGAAAGGTTTTGAAATAATCAATCCCCTCCCCGTTGATGTCGATCTTTCCGGTGCCAGGTTTTATTACTGTTACATCTGCTCGGGCGGATTTCCTCGGGCATTCTGGGAAAACAATTCAAAAATGTTTCGTTTGTATTGCATAATGATTTTTAACTAATTTGGTGAAACTGCACATGACCAGGTTAAGCGATCAGGGGTGGAGCCGGATTGAATGCATCAAACTATCTCTGAGAACTAAATAAATAATTTCATTAATAAATATTATAAATAACGGATAATTGTAATATAAATAAATACCTTTTGTGGTAACATACTCTCTGCCATCTTCTCCAACAGTGGGCTGGAAGTTAAATAAATTTACTATCATAGAAAAATTAGGTATACACCTAATATTACAATCGGTGTCAAAATGAGTAAAATATTGTATAAATAATAAAGGAACAACAACGGACCTCCACGGAGGCGAAGGTTTTGGAAACGTCCACCAGATTGATTCTGTACTTCATAACAAATTCCTTTTGCGTAAGAGCCAAATTGTGCCCTGTAAGTCTTTCCATCGTGGTCAAAAATTGGGCATACTGTAATACGATAATAAAAAATTTTCAATTGCCATTGAAAAAGGAGGTTAAAAACTTCAAATCCAAAATAAAAATAAAAACAATTCATACTTCTCTATCTGTTATCTCCTCAACAGTGAAAGCTTCCAATTCCACTTTGGTTAGCCATCTGGAGCCTGAGAGTTCTCTGAAAACGTAAAATGAACATGCCCACACTCAATAAACGAAAATAATCTTGTATAGTGTCGATACTATGAGTTCTGTACAATTAATACTCCATAAAGTGACATAGTTAAATATTTATTTCAGTACAAAGTAATCAACTTACAAAGTAGTCGGTGTAATAGTTTTCCTCGATTTGATCAGCGCATCCTCGGCGACGTTCAGATCGTTCATACGATTGACGCACTCCTATAAAAGGATATTGCAGTTACAATCCAGACTAAGTAAATTATAGTACTGAGATAAGTACTTAGATTAGTTACAAGCACGATGGTTTTCCACTTACGTAAAGTATGTTGTAAAAATTTGCTCTTCCTGTATAGAAGAGAAAATGAAAAGGTCTCCCAGTCTCGTCAAATTGAGCTTCCTTTTTAGGTGGAAAAATTTCGGCAGGAGGTTTCAGCAGAGGTCTTGCTTGTTTGTCAAAAATACCAGACGGAAATAGGTACTCAATTGCTTCCTGAATAAAAAAAAAAAAAAAAAAACTACGTTTGACTTCAAGTCGAGATATTATTTGACCTACTTATCTAATACCATGGTAATCCTACAAGCTCAGGCCCTTTTAAAACCAAAAAAAAAAAAAATCTAATCTAATACAAAAGATACACGTTCAACCAAAACTAAATCTTACATCTAACAAGAACCGACGAGTTGACTATTCGAACTTACGTCGATATCTTTCTGAGTGAAGGTTTCCGGATCGGCACCCATCATATTTGCCAGATGCCTTTTGCCAGTATTGTAGAGGCGTTCTTCTTTTTTCATAAACTCATCTGCAAGTTGACAATATAATTTATTTTAGATTCACACAGGGCTACAAAAGAATCATAGCTCATAGAAAATGCTTCGAAAGCATTTTGAAAGAAACATAGCAACTCAGGGCAGAAAAACTTGATCGGAATGGGAAATAGATAGGCATAGGATGGGCTACACCGAATGATCGTTTTCTGGGGTCAGAAGGTGCCTTCTAATGAAGGGAGGCAGAGAGAATCACTAAGGAGAAACCTAATGGCGCTACAAAGCACGGAAGTGGCGAGTGCTCTGTTAGCAATTAAAAGACAGGAGAACGAGTTGCCGGGTGAAATTGATACCTGTTATGTGTTACCATTTTTCTGCACGCTGCCAATCGATAAGTTCGTGACATGAGGCACATTATACACATTAATTTACTGCATAGAACATGACTAACTTTATGAATTTATCCAATTTGAAATCGTCTTACTGTATGCAATCGATCTTTCGACGTAGGCTCGCATTACTTTACTCAGTTTACCAGAGCTGGATTTCGTCTCAGCATCTTTCCTATCGCTTTTCACCGCTGATTCCGAAGTGGAGGAGAAATAACGAACTCCCTGAGCGAGTACCTGGAATAATTAGAGCAAAAGGTGACGCTTAGCGTACTGAAGCGACGGTAATGAGAGAAAAAATTAATAAAAATTAACTGATGAATCTAAATGGCATTCAACTGAGGTATTCGATTTCTATACTGAAATAAAACTAAGGGCTATAACCTTGTCCAAATTCCGGCAAGCAGAACACCAAGGCCTCGGCAGCAACATCTTCAGTGGATTACCCTGAGCCTATTTCAATTTTCAACATTAGCATAGGGTTTATCAGGGCGAATTCCGACAATTCAGTTCGTAGACAACAAATTCAATCAAAACACAGGAATGAACGTAAATAACTAGAGAGCAACTTTAATCGCCTGAACGGAACAAATAAAATTGAAACATTGAAACCAAATAAAGATTGATAAGGAAAAGGAGTGTGGGTTGTGTTTCTGCCTTCTGGAGGTTGTTTTTGTTACCAAACACAGATCGGTGGTAGACCTCTTAGACTCTTAATCTAGCAAAAAATAGAATAAAAAGCCAAGACTAGATCTACGTACCTACATTTATACAGTTACCGTCTGATTTGGCTCAGCCATGGACCTATTTATACATACCTAACTAGGTAGCGGGAAGTTATTATAACCAAACCAACCACTTAAAAAAATTGTTGGGTTTACTTAGTTTACCAGTGTCTGAGGTCTACTCTACTGTAATCAGGGAAGAGATCTTCGTTATCAAAGCCATCCGCAGAGCGGGAACAGCTGCGTTATCGTTATTTGGCTTGAATGTGAGTTTGAATTGTTAGGACTGTGAATGTGAATACTTTAGCTTAGTTCTTCATCGTTAGTCCGGCTCTTCTTCTAGATACAACGCAGGCGAAGGTTCGGATGTGTATTTACTGCAGAACAGTTAGTAGTAAATCGGGGTGAGTGCGCCTGAAGTATTACCTGTAATTTTATTAGCCGGCGATCAGAATGGCCAGCAAATTGCAACTATGTTTGGACGAGCAACAGCAGAAGGTTTTCATCTCTTATTTCAATGCACTACCAAAAAAATCCGCGTTGACGATTCGCTTTTTCAACCGTGGCGAATTCTACACTGTCCACGGCTCCGACGCCGACGTTGCGGCTCGTTATATTTTTAGGACGACGTCGTTCATAAAAACTATCGGCTCCGGCAAGGACACGCTGGACTCGATGATATTGAATAAGAACCAGTTCGAAAGCTACGTCAAAGATTTACTTCTCGTCCTTCAGTACCGAGTCGAAGTCTATTCGAACCCTGGAAAGAAATCTCAGTCCTCGTGGACTCTCGAGTTCAAAGGGTCTCCAGGAAACTTGTCGCAGTTCGAAGACATCCTTTTCTCGTCAGATTCGGACCAAGTGCTCGGCAACTCGGTTCTGGGTGTCAAGTTCGATGGTAAAACAAAAACCGTTGGTGTCGCATTGGTGGACAACGTCGACCATTCTTTCTCCGTCGCCGAATTCCCCGACGATGAACATTTCTCGAATTTGGAATCCATAATCGTTCAGTTTGGCCCGAAAGAATGCGTTGGCGCGTCTGACGAGTCTGAGAAGTTGAAAAAGATAGCCGAGAGGTGTGGAATCATGTTCACTCCGAGGAAGAAAACCGAGCTATCCCTTGACGGGCTTGTACAAGATCTGAGCCGCTTGCTTAAATTCAAAGATGGGCAGCAGCAGAATGCCCAGACTATTCCCCAGGTTTCAATGACGGTCGCCATGTCAGCACTCAACGCTGTCATAAAGTACCTCGAACTTTGCAGTGACACGGAAAAGTTTTCTCTCTACCGCATTCAGAACTTGGACCGCCAGCAATTCGTGTATTTGGATTCTGCAGCAATATCTGCGCTCAGTGTGTACACTCCTGGCGACCAATCTGCGAGAGGCCAGTGTCTTACCATAGCCGATCTGTTGGACAAATGCCGGACGGCTCAGGGCCACAGATTGCTACAACAGTGGGTCAAACAACCGTTGAAAGATATGAACGTTATCAACGAACGCCATGACATTGTTGAGCTTCTGTTCAACGATACGATCCTTCGGCAGTCGCTGTACGATGAACTGCTCAGGAAAATACCCGACCTGCAAGTTTTATCGAAGAAACTGGAAAGGAAGAAAAGCAACTTGCAAGACTGTTATAGAATCTTTCAAGCTGTCCAGAAGTTGCCCGGTTTGATAAAAGCGTTGGAAGAATCAAACGGCGGCGAATCCCATCCGACATTGCGTGACGCCATCATAGAACCGCTCAAAGATGCAATCAAAGACATGGACAAGTATCAAGAGATGATCGAATCGACGTTGGATATGTCACTGGTAGACAAGGGAGAATTTCTTGTGAAGGCTGAGTTTGACGAAGACTTGCAGAAGCTCCGTGAAAAAATGGACGAGCTTGAAGATTTGTTAGGAGTTGAGCTCAATCGAGCAGCCCGGGATCTATCTCTTGACCCGAAAAAAACCTTAAAACTCGAATCAAACTCACAGTTGGGCTACTTTTTCCGCATAACACTGAAAGAAGAAAAATGCTTGAGGAACAATAAGAAATACCAGCAGATAGACACAAACAAAGGTGGCATACGGTTTCGTAGCGATAAATTACAGGAGATTAACGAAGATTACCTTGCGACAATGGAACAGTACACAAGTCATCAACAGAGCATTGTCAGTGAGGTGACTTCCATCGCTGCAGGCTACAGCCCGTCATTACTGCTCATCAGCGATTTGCTCTCCAGATTGGATGTACTTACCAGTTTTGCCATCATTGCATCTTCATCTTGTAAGCCTTACGTGCGTCCCAAAATGCTTCCGCAGGGCTCGAGGGATTTCAACATTTCCGAATCAAGGCATCCATGCGTGGAACTAGTCGATAACTTGTCTTTTATTCCGAACAACGTTGAATTCAACAAAGAGTCGTTGCTTCATGTCATCACTGGGCCAAATATGGGTGGCAAAAGCACTTACATCAGGAGCATCGGCTGCATCGCCCTCATGGCACATATCGGCTCTTTCGTTCCTTGTTCATCGGCCGAGATTCCAATTTTGGACGCGATTCTCGCCAGAGTCGGAGCCAGCGATTCGACCCTGAAAGGAATGTCAACATTCATGGTTGAAATGGTAGAAACAGCTGGGATCCTGAAGATGGCCACCAGTGATTCTCTTGTTATCATTGATGAATTGGGACGAGGCACATCCACATATGAGGGTTGTGGTATTGCCTGGGCGATCGCCGAGCACCTGGCGTCCGATGCGAAATCGTTTACACTCTTCGCAACGCATTTTCACGAATTGACTCGACTTGCAGACGAGATAGGTGCCGCAAAGAATTTCCATGTCACAGCATCAACGTCGGGGGATGCTTTTACGCTTCTGTATCAAGTTAAACCCGGCGCTTGTGACCAGAGCTTCGGAATCCATGTTGCCAAGATGGCCAAGTTCCCAGATTCAGTTATTGATGAGGCGAAACAAAAACTTCTTGAACTTGAAGACTACCAAAGCACAGTCAAAGTTGGAGACGACGTGCTCAAGAGGAAATTCGTCGTTGACGGCGAGGAGCTCATCAAAGACACACTGAATAAATGTAAACTTATCAAAGTGGACGATATGAGTGAAGATGACGTTTTGGCTCAGATCAAGAAACTGTCCGGGGAAATTGAGCATTGTGGCAACCCGTACATTATGGCCCTTCTAGCCAAAAACCCATAGGATCGCAAGATTTTTCAGTTTATTTTGATTTTTCTTGTCTGTCTATACCGCTTCACTTGTGATTAAAAGTCTGCCAAACATACATATTTATAGTCCTGTAGCAGGACTTGAAAGCCTGTTCTGTCGTTTATTAAAAAAACGCAATGCTCCAAAACAAAAGTTTAAGTTTGAAAGATTAATGTAAATGACATCAAAAATATCATTTCTGGCATGAATAACAATTCGAACCCAAGTGAAGAGGGCATTTCATTGAAGTTAAATAAAACAATCATTATCAACGATTGAAAGAAGTACTGGCACACATTCTTACTTAATCTTAGCCTTACTAATAAAATTTTTCTTGACTCCCTGAAAATTGCTCGGGTCATTAAATCTTTTCAAAAGCGGTGATCCTTCAGAGCTGTCGAATTATTGATCAATATTGTTATTGAATACTAAGTATCTCTAAGTTAATCGAACGAAGGATCAATCATCTTTTATATGACTATTCTGAATCTCAGGACTTATTATCGGAGAAGCAGTTTGGGTTCAGGAAGGGCATAGGAGGAGGCACTTTACATGCTGACTATAAGGACCGCTTGACCGTGGAAAGAAGGGAATTCTCCTTTATGCTAGATCTCGCGGAGGCATTTGATTCAATTGATAGAAATCCTTATAAGTATGGAAGGGGGGGGGGGATATTCCAATTCTCTACGATTTGTACGAATTTTGATTTATAATGGAATGAACTTCATGTTTACTCATTCTAGGGCATAGTGGTTTATTCTATGTTACCTTAGCCGCATAACGTCTCTTCCCTCAATACTGCATCAAAAGGGTACTAGCTTATATAATGGGATTGAAAAAGAGGACTCGGATGTCGACATTTCCAGTTTCTCCTTCTTACAAAGATCTAGGTACACGAGCTCGTCTAAGGCGTCTCGTGTGCTTAAAAAACAAGTAATTTGGAAGCTCAGAAATCATAAATGTTCAGTGACATAAATTGTGTAAACTGGATCAAACCTTCTGATGAGAATTCCTAGCTTATGCTTCTATGAATGTAAAGCATAGTCACTATGTGAGACTCTTAGGCAGGGTTCACAGGTATCTTTGATACGCAAGCTGCTTCAGGTTGTCAATCAGAAAGCAGTATTCAAGCAAACAACCGTTTGGCAAAAAAGAGTAAACACAGGAGAAAAAATTAAAGCGATACTCTTTATTAGTTACTATATAATTAAACTGTCTTCACACAAGGCCCACAAATTAATAAAGAAAAGGATTAATTTTAATGATAGGCAAAATACGTCAATAATTCATTTTCCCCTCCAACGGGCAATATTCGCTACAAATCACGTCAGGGACAAAGTAAACATCGACTTTCAGAAGGCAATACGATATTTCATCATAAATAACAATCGTTTTTGGTAAATCCTTTTGATACAAAAAACGCTAGAGATAATCTTCAAAAAGAGCACCATAAAATACTGACGAGTCAGCATCTGCAAAACAAGTTTTCATTTCTTCCAAGAGAATACCGAATTATATTATTATTTACAGTCCAACAAATGCGTGCGCTCTGAACCCATTCTAGGACGACGGTTAGTGCTGAAAAATTTACAGTTTCCAAAATCAATTTCGCTTGGACAAGTGCAATAGAAACGATAATTTAAAAACGCCCAATATTTGGTAACTTGGTGTTATTACGTCCTTTGACAGGGGATAATCGCTAGGGGTACAAGTGTTGGCCGTCAATAAAAAATTGTGAAATCATAATGATTTCGTGGTACGCTTATTGACCGAATATTGGTGTCAGAGATGGATTCCAGTCGAAATAATTATCACCTACAAAGTACAAAAAGAGTACGGTCGGATATGGATGGTTCTGATCACATTAGCAAGGCAATTGTAAATTAGGGGTATCGACAAGTCGAATAAGGTTGGACAGCGCTCGAAACCAAGAACTGAATGTCATGTCATATTATCAACGAATATTATTGTCAACCGGGGGTTTTCCCCAGAATCTGGAGTTCTTGGCCTTGCGATGTCCAATGATCTATTCACCAGAGTAAATGCGAATATGAAATAGTTTGAATTGGACTCACAAATTCGATGAGTTGATTTAGAAAAAAATATTCTTTAAAAAAAAACATAATTTTCGTTGCTTTTTGCCGAATGATTGTGAAAGTAAAACCCTAAAAAAAGTAGAAACATCAGTGTTTTGGCATCGATATTGAATTCTGATAGGAAAATACAAAAACTAATGCGCACACGGTTAACTCGGGGAGAGGGGGTCCATGGTCAATGAAAATTTACTCATTGAACAACAGAGAACGGAAAGATGATTCGATTTTATTTCGAATTCAAAGTTGGTCCCTTGAGTGTAACTAAAATAGATTTATGATGGCTTGTTTGACAATGGCTGATGAACACAATGCGGTTGAAATGTGCGTAAAAAAGAGTCGGGGAGCTTTGATACAGATTGATAACACTAAAGCATCAACTTGTTTCACACAGCATTGATAGCTAAAAATACAAATACTTCACATGGGCAATATTGAAACGTCGAGAGTGATCGATTTCATTATTTTAGAGAGTCGATAGTAAACGAAAATCAAAACTAACACGATCCTCCCATTGGAGCTCATCTTTTCTTGAACCAAAGTAAGGAAGAGGTTATGGAGAATGATAATTTCAAAATAATTTGATCGCTCTATCTTTAGACACTTCAATTTTCAAGTTGAGAGAAAAATAATGATAGGTAGGAGTAAAATACAAATAAGACCGCACAGCAGAGTAGACTGTGCAGGAAATATAGTTTTCAATTGTGAAGCAATGCGGGACAAAATCGGACAAAAAGGCAAGAAATCAAGTCTATACAACGTAAATAACTAACTCGGAAATAGACCAGAATACAATTTGCAAGGTACTCTTGTTTTGGTCGTAATAAGATAAAAATTATTTATATAATTATTTTAAAAAACTGTGGCATCTTTCCCAAAATACAAACTAGTTAGAGGTTTGAATACATATAGCAATTATTGGATCCAATACAAATTTTAACTCTATTGAAAATCGGTATTCATTCGCTAAATGGAATGAAAATACATGAACTTCACAATAGGGAATTCGTGGTCCTAATATTTACGGTGAACTTTCAAGCACCAACTCAATAATAGTAAACTTGCAATTCTAATGGCACTTACCGTCACCATAAGTTGGCCCAAAGCCACCGAATCATCAAAAATAATTACTCTTGATAAAGTGAGGTTTCTAATATGATATGATGGATTCAAGGAGGAATCACACATTAGTACCAGGCGAAAATAAAATCAAATATCAGAATCGTGCTTTGAAACTTGTCGGTAGGATGTTTTCAACTGTGGGGGCCTTCATTTTACGACAAGAACCTAGTAAAGTATAGAGGAGTTTCCGAGATGGGAAATGGTTCCTTTCTGTCCAATTAGCCAATATTTGAGGAACAATTATCCAGCCATTTTGACATTTTTGGGAAAGTCCTAGAAGCTGGACATTTAGAACGCGCCAGTTTCATACCAATGCTCAGCTTGCGTTGTGCTTTGCTGTTCCTCTTCCAGAATTTTGTACACATATCGACTGACAAAATAAGGGCGTACATTGAAATTAAGAATTCATGTAGTCAGACAACTGAGAGTGAATCTGTCTATTGGTGAATCCATCAATAGAATATGAAGATGAGTAACAATTGTGCGAGAGAGCTCTTGAACACTCAGATGAGGGATCTGATCAGACGGACACCGAGTTGTACAATTGACAAAATCAAAATTCTGGTTAACAATCCATAGTTTTGATTATTGTGCTCCATAAAAATACGAATCAACCCTTGTGACGAATTTGAAAAATAACATTTTGTAATTAGTTCTTCTTTCAATATAGTACTTGAATTTTTTTTAAAAATCAAAATAATACAATCTATTTTATAGTATCTACTAATTGTAATAGTTATTCACAATTTAAAAATGTATATTAAAGCGTATTAGTAAATTGTTATGAATGATAAAAGAGCCAGAAAATGAGGGTTTTGGTGTTTTTTTTTTTTTTAATTTTACTTTCAATGTCGGTTCTTGTTTTACCCTTTTGATAGATTCTTCTTGCCGTTTCTTAAAGAATGGTACACTTCTTTTTTTGATTGTTATGCGAAGGTTTGACAACTGGACGTTCTGAAGCTTGGAATTTCCGGACGATTCGAACGAGCTCGTGAAACGATTGATCAACGTTCATCCTTTGTTTGGCACTGCATTCGATATACGGAATTCTGAGTTCTCGAGAGAGTTTTTGAGCTTCCGCCGTTGACACCTGGAACAATTACAGAACCATAGTAGAGATTACAATCGTACTACTTCCAAACATACGCTGCCACTATTAGGATTGCATTGGACGCAGTTCGGGCGTTTCCTTATTTTTCTAGCTTCTAAAAGTTACAAAGGAAAAAAGTTTCAAAGCCCAAGAAACAGCACGAGTGTTTGAAATTCATATTAAATTCCATGTCTGCTTTACTTGAACGTTTTGCAAACCTGCTCCTAGAGCGCTCAGTCGTTAAGGCTCTGCATGGCCACTATACAGACAAACACAGACAAGTACTCACAATTCTTTGGTGATCGAGATCTGCTTTATTTCCAACCATTAACATTGGAAATTCGTCGCGATCTTTGACGCGAAGAATTTGACGGTGGAATTTATAGATTTCGTCAAAGCTAGCGCGATCAGTAATGGCAAATACGAGGAGAAATCCTTCGCCTGATCGCATGTACTGTTCCCTCATCGCGCTGAACTCCTCTTGACCCGCAGTGTCAAGTACTGTAAATAGAAAGCACGGAAATAACGTACACGCAAAACAAGAAATGTGGGGTTTCAGAAGAGAACTAGATGTTAGCATGAAAGGTTTTTTATGGTTATAGTTTTTTTTTTAACTCTACACAAATGTCTCGATTAAATTATTACTGGTTGTAACTTGTTTCATATTATATACTTTTTCCACAAGTTTGGATAAAACCTATTTACCTATGGTACTAACGAATAGCAGGGGAAAACAACTTCCAGTACTTGTGACAATTTTGGTGCAAAAAAAGAGCTACATCATTGACGTAAATTAATGTCAAGAAGTTCATAAATATTTCGTATACGTACTGTCCAACTTGGCGGGGATTTCATCGATGACACATTGCTTAGTGTAGGAATCTTCGATGGTCGGATCATAGTCGGTGACAAAATAGCTCTGAAACGATAATGTCGCCTTGTTTTCCAATGTTTTGACATTTATGAAAATCTACTATCCGAACTTATGTTCCAGCAGACGAAGTTTTAGTTATAGAGCTATTTCGACACATAAGTTTGGAATAGTAGATTTTCATAAATGTAAAAACATAAGAAAACAAGAGGATTTTGTAAATGGAGGCCTATACAACGTGTGGGAACAGCGAGTGGGAGTTAAGGTTTGTATTGGATCTACTATTCACCATATATGGTAAGAACGCTTGGCCGTTCGGATTTTACACTGGAAATGTTTGCTAGGCGATTGAAATTCGCTGGAATTCCAGGAGCGAGAGCGAGTTAGAATTTAGAGTCGATCTAACCCGTATTAGGAAACCTGGCTTGCCATCCGCGGTAGCGATATAAAAAAGTTGAGCGATTAGTAACGGGCGCGGAGTTTTATTGAACTTGTTCGGCTCAAAATAACTTGCGGCAAATTCAAAACGCTCTCGCACAAGGAACAGCGGCGGAATTAGAGATTAATCGGGCTGTGTTATCGTTTGGCAAAATTGAAACGTTAGCATGAATCGTACTTGGATAAATTGTATCGTGATAGCCGATTTCCCGACACCTCCGCCGCCGACGACGACGAGTTTGTAAGTTGGCGAATAGTTGGTCCTTTCGTGAGCCTTGGACATGTTGGATTTGGCTCTCGGTTGCACTCAATGGACCGCGATCATGGCACGAAAATGTATCACATTCGCCCTTCAAAGGTACGCCTACCTTTCCTACTCAACGTTCGTCGAAACGGACCACAAACTTTGAACTAGGGCACACAGTTGTAGAAGGCGAGGAGCAAATCCGACGGAGCTTGGGCTGGCGACCATGAATGAGAAGGCTAGGGCTGGGCGGAGGTCGAGGGTGGGGAGGGTAGGGGCGATGAATCACTCTGTCGAGAGCATGGAAGTGGGAGTCCAATGGAAGTGCCCTATCCTTATCATCACTACAGAGCGATGACTAAACATACTCAGGCGCTTGGATATGCAAACCCATGATTGCACCACATACTGAGAACCCTTGTGGCGAAAGCACAAGAAAGAAAAAAAAAACAGTTTGGATATTACTGCCTCCAAAAATTTTCTGAATCTTAAATATAGCATATTGTGTGGCACATTATTGCATTGTATGGAATTGTAGTACCGATTCCTGATTATGTTATGAAAAAGGCATGATTCTGGATTTTTTGACATTCTTAACTCGACTTTCAATTGTAGAGATTTTCGCCAGTATGGTTCTGACTATGCAACATAACATACAGTTCTTACCTGAAGGTAGGTAGTTGATCATGCAATTTCTTAGCCGGACACGTTTCCCATTGAAGAGATGAAGGCTGAAACAGTTGTCTACACTGTATGAAATCATGCCATTTAGTGCCACTACAAATCTCCACTAATCAAGGACGCCAATTCTAGGTTCAACTCTCTTGTTTCGTCCAACTTCTTGGAGTTGAAAAATGTCAAACCACTGCCTACCATTTCCAAGCCAACAGCTCCTTGGAGCACTGGCACAGACCTTTGTTAGCTGTTTGCATGGCTCATATTAACGCAGTAGGTATTGGACGCAAATCCTTCAAGATCACGCCACTGTAGTTTGAGATTTGACGAATACAAGCTCTGCTTTGTCATGTATGGCCAAGCACTCAGTCCTCCTGGTGATATCTTTGCCCTACATCCAGGTGCGCTGAAGACTGAAGCAACAGTACGTCTCTTATTCAACTCAACAGCATCCATTCCCCATGCCAATTTTTGAATGACAGCGCTTACTTCATTACACTTGCGACAATACACAATTACGCTAACATTAATCCGTCAGGACCATGTAACAGCTCCACTTTACTTGGGACCCTATGACATCTTTCAGCGTGGAGACAAATCCACAAACAGACAAAATTTAAAACGAAAAAACAAGACACACCAATTTTGCAACTGACTCTAAAATCGAATTCAGATTCCTAGCAGGAATTAGGCACTTGTTCACCATAAACAACAGTAATTTCATTCGAACAAGTTTGGAAAATAACACACTCGTGGTACAACAAATAATTTAATTCCTTTTTAACATTAGTGTTGGATAGGTACGCTGAAAAAAGTTGACCTAAAAATTACAGGTACAAAAGAAGCGCCAATTAGTCAATAGACTCCTACAGAGACAGCAAAAATGTACCCAAATTGATGTAGGTCCCAATTCTAATTTCATGGAGCAAACAGGTTGATTCAATAACCAAGTTCAATTACTACTTCTTCGTTTTCTTGTTTCACAAATACTGACGGTGATGTTGAACACAACTCCGTACTTAACGGGTCTTTTTCACCTTCAAAACAAGCAGGGACCAAAATTAATGGTGGACCTTCATCTTTGTCATAGCTTTCATCCTCACGATCAACTTGTGGTATAACGTCTTCTCCTAAGCGATATTCCACTTCTGGTTCAGCGGGTTTCTCTTCAAACAGCACGACTTCTTCGTTGTCATCTTCGTATAAAACCTCTTCAACAAATACATCCTTTCGAACCCTGTAGCCTGGAGTTGGCTCAACTACTATATCACTATCGGTGTCCAATAGTTTTTCTTCCATTTCGATGACTTCTTCTTTAGCAATTGCAGTTGCGTGAATGTGTTCACATAAATTCCCTTTAATAGAGTTATCATGACAGGAGCAGGTCATACCTTGCAAACAGACGAAACACTTTTCGCATCTAACCGGACACGCGGCATCGCATACATGGTCGGTTACCATGCTAATCACGTGCCGCATAGTTTTTGATGTAGCAACCAACCAACAATATTCCCTGCCGGACGAGGATACTTCGCTGACGATCTTCATACCATCGTCATGACGGGTGGAAACGTTTACAACTTTATCAGCAATCAGTCCTTTGTGATGTTTCGCAAGAATGGCAAACTGTTTATTGCTCAGATAATCGTTGAGCACTGAAACTGGCTCTTCCACTCGTTCTGAGTCTTTAGCCATTAGGTAGTCATGTTTCAAATTTCGGTAGAATGATTCGACATGCATGTTGGCATTTATGTTCAAATTAGCTCGATGACTGTACGCCCATAGTTCGAACCGATCAATGTAGAAAGTCTCCAAGTGTTCATGCAAAGAATGGCGCTCGGTGTTGGCATCCAGAGTCTCAAGAAGTTCGGAAAACTTGTTGAAGAAAAGGCTCTTGTCTAGTTCTACTTGGCAAGCTTTCAAACGAGCGTATATTTCATGCCGCTGCTCTTTATCTGCAACATCTTCCAAATGTTCCTGCCAAGCTCTATCAACGTGCCATGGACACAACAGAAAGTGTTTTGGAGGGCCCATCACCTCTGTCCAAACATGGTAGTAGATGTCCACAACATCGCTCATGAATACAGTACACTCGATTTTTCCAACAATTTTTCTGACAGTTTGGAAGAAAACCTTGAGTACTTTTTCGTTCACTGAAGAACTGACGCAAAATGCAACGGGAACTCCTTCTTCAAAATTATCAACTGCAAGAATAGTTGTCAGCTCGTAGCCACCGCATTCCGATGAATCGCCTGTGGAATCAACGCAAATTCTATCATGGCCGCGAGACAAGAATATTTTCTTTTGAATAGGCGTCATTATCACCAGAACAAAGTCATCAGTAGCCATCCCGAGAGAACGTGGTCCATCATCTTTCATGTAAAAATGTACAGATTTCTTAGCGACCATTTCACTAATCCAATCCTCAATACTGTCAATTGTAAACTGCTTTTTCTGTCGGGTCAGCTTCACGGGGACTTTGAAGGATTTTCCAATGTTATGAAGATCTTTGCTAGAGACAAGGTGTTTTCTCTGCAATCTGTCACCATCAGAGAGTCGCACGTCAGACAGGATCTTCTTCACAGGTTCCCCCTGAGACAGTCTTTCTGTAATTAACACGTCAAAATGTTATGTTTTATAATGCACTTTAACAAAAGCTAAATGATTAACACAATATTAAACATCATTGAAAAAAATTGGCGTTGACATATTGTAAAAAATTTCATTTGTGTACGGGTATTTGAAGCAGGCATAATGTACGGATTTTTTCTTCTCTAATTTCGTTTTCTGAATGCATAAAACAACTTCTGTACACATTTCTGGGTCAGAAATCAACTGTCGAGTTTTGGTTGATCATCTTTCATCAACAATTGCTAAAAATAAACTGAATATGCAAACAACATGGAATTATGGAATAAAACCTGGCATTATTTACCCTACAGAACAATTCAAGAGCTTGAGCGTTTGAATATTATTGATTTTAGAGGTCCATAAAAACCAATTATGCAGCGAGATTGGATAGGACAAACTGACGCTCCGGAACATTACATTGAAGACGTAGTATCACCATATTTTTTTTCAATCAATTTGAGATCTATGTCGTCTTTGAATCCGCCACATACAGTGAGCAACAGAACTCCAATACCAACCTGCGATTTCTACTCTCGTTCGATCCGCCAATGAAATATGTCCCAGACTATCATCGTGGCCGTAATGCGTAGGGAAGTAGGTAACTTGGACGACGTTATCCATCTGACAGACAACCATCATAGACGTGCAGTAACGATCGATTTTGCGCGAGCCTTGAGCCTTCAATTTCCGCAGGCCCTGTCCGCGGAATCGTTTTTTCCCACTGCGACAACATACCATCGTCTGAGAACTTAATCCGCATTTAAGTTTAATTGCTCCAGAACGGGATACCCATCTTGAATTTGTTTCTTCTTCCGTAGTTGCTTTCCAACTGAGAAACTCTGAACGAAAGAAAGTGCTGTAGACATTTAAACCGCAACTGACTTTCTCTTGAACTAAAATGCAATACAATCCAAGTCATATCAGAATTCAATACTACCTTTTAAAGAAGAAAACGTTTCCTCCTGGCACGGGTGTTCCATTCCGTGCTGCAGCTCGAGATGGTCTCGCAATTTTTGGACGGTGTTCACTTGTACTGAACATCCAGTTTCTTCGCATCGATATAATGAGTTTTTAGAGGAGCCTGTACATAATTGAAATACATGATAATTAGGAACTGCACAGCCACTATCACATGAGTGGCAATGCAGCTGGCGGCTTTTGATGAGTGTTTTGAAGCTCCTAGCACAGTGGAACGGAAGTCTTTGTCACCTTAAAATCACATCAAACAACCGTTTTTATGTCAAGGTTGTTAAATGCTAGGCAAGTGTTTTTAGATTACTTTCGGCAGAGCAGCATCTTCACGATAGAAGAGTTATGTGTGGTACGGTTGATGAGGTTAGAGACATTAAGCTATGGAGAATGGCTTGAAAAAAAACTGAACTAATAAAAGATTAGATCTATTCTTAGTATTATGACTCCAGTGTTGGCCATGTTAATTGGCTGCTTCGCGCCTTTTTGTGTGAACATTTAATGAGATTAACAGCAACAGAAAAGGCCAACCAACAATCTCTTTCAGTCAACTATCGACGATAAAAGAGAAAGATCCTACACTGTTATCAATGAACTACCCGCTTCGGTTGAAAACTCGGTTGCTGTTTCAAAGAGGGGAATTTAAATAAAAAATTGCTCTAACAGCTATCCAAATACTACAGGTTAGGACCAAAATAGTTGATTTTATCTTCTATTTTTTCCGATTAGTTTTCACCGTCATTATATTTTAATGTCTTTCTCTAGAGCACTACCGTTCTTGCACTATCTTTCCTTTCTAGTATCGATAAAGTTAACATACCGATGCAATAAAATTTTAGAAAGGAACCACTCACACATTGGTATGCCATGGAATCTAGAGCCATGGCGCTGTAGGGTGAATTTTCTAGGGAATGATTGCCCGCACTCGTTACAGGTGAAAGTCATTTAGATTGGAGCGAAGTGCAAAAATTATGAACTGAGTTGAGAACGAATGCCACAGGGTTCAACGGAACCTAGAAACATTTTTGATCAGTTTCATTTTTTGCCAATGATCATTTCATCAACTGGAACTATCTCGTTCACACACACAGAGCGTCCAAGTGTTAACTACAGAAACAAAATTATGACCAATGACCATTGACCATTAATACAGCAAGAAAAATGTTGTTGCACAAACATTGAGTGTTATCTTCTGTTATGATACTCCTAGTAGGTTGTTCTTGTTGTTGACTCACATTTACTGTCCTCACTTTATGTTTATGCTTCACACAGGGTAAGTTCTAAGGCTCAAAGTAAGTGAGTTTTTTCTAATAGCTGAATCTGAAATCAGGACCAGGTACCCAACTACTAACGACTTGCACCTTGACTGCGAACTAAGTTCTACTTGTGAGGAGAGAAAAACAACCTACCCGGCTAAACAGATATAACGTGAGTAAACCCATAGAAAAAGAGCTTCTGGCATTTCCCGCTCTATTAAAACTTTCAACTATTTTTTATCATGATTTGATAGAAAATTAAAGCTGGCTACGTTCGCATATAGGAGGAAAATAAAATATTTAGTACCAAACCAACAATGTTGTTATTAAGCTCCGCTAGTCCATCAGATATTTTTCTTCAGCAATTTTCGTCTGTAAAAATTACTTCCACCAGGAAGCTCTGCTCTAATCAATTAGAAGGCAAAACGAATGATGGAGATAATGTAAACCACACTAGACACGTTTTATATCCATGTTAAAAGTTGACAGACGCTTTATAGCCAAATAAGACGAGCACCTTGAACGCTTATTTAGATAAAACGAACCGACGGGTGCAGCCCCGCGATGAGTACCTACTGATGTCATTTCCCGCGCAACATCACTATCAGTTAGGTACCTGGTTCTGACTCCAGAGTCTGCTTATTTCACACTTCACTGTAGTGCAGCAAAGAAATATTTTAACGCAAACGAACACACGTGTTTACAAGGTGAAAACAACAAAGATTATTTTTACTCCTCTGCTGTAAGCTTATCGCTTCGCTTACTCGGTACTTGTTTTCACAACGTGTGAAAATGCTTACTGTTCAGTGAAGTTTCAAACTATTTGTCCTCCTATCCGCTTTTCTATGTTTTAATGTTTATAGCTTCTTGATAATGGGCAAACAAAAATTCAAGCGTGTTGAAAGGGACGTTGCACCAGTGACTCGTGTTGAAGACGTAAAAGATGCCAAAGCGGCTAAGAATGGAAAGTCGACGGACGTTGGAGTGAAGAAAATCAACATTCGAGCGCGGAAACTGTACGAACCGTTTATGTCATTTTTAAAATCCTATTCGACTTTCGCTGAAACATTACCTCGACGATTTTTGGAGTTCGATGAAAGTAAGTATTAGCGTAAGTGCATAAAGATTTGCGCCAACTTTTCAGAAGAGCAAAAAAAAAAAAAAAAACAAGTTTTCAGTCATTTTTCCCGTGTTAATTTTCTGTTGTTTACTGCCATTCCCATCGAATTTCGATGAAATAAAACAACAAAAAAAGTGGTTTTCGAGGAAAAACTGATATTTTCAGTTTTTGAACGCATACCTAGGTACCGTAAAATAACCAGGTTTTATTAAAACAAATTCTCTCCCTTAACCCAAAATATCAATGGAAAAATTGTTTGTAAAGCGTTACCATGGTCACTCGACGCCTTGTTTCACTCAAGTTCGGTTTTTTATTTTTATTTGAAAATTCCAATCACGGTAGATAGCTATGAAAATCAAGTATTTCTTGTAATTAGAGGGACAGATGATTTTAAAGTTGGCACCTTCAGACCTTAAACAGGCTCTAATTAGTTCATCACTTCAAACGTTTGAACTAAATATCCTTCGGAAAAAATTAACGATAAGAACAAGTAAAATTCAAATAATAATGTGAGTGTTCCGACTGCATAGAAGGCGTATGTATACTCGTATTAACATTAATCGCTACGAGTAGGTTTTATTTGCTTATAAGTACAACAAAAAATGTGAAAATGTTCCATTTTTCAGACAGAAAAGATGTTGAAGCTCTAAAAGAGGAAAACGATGAAGAAAATGATAGTGAAGATAATCCAGAGGAATACGATTCCGATAAAGATGGTGCTGAAGATGAAGATGCTACGGTTGTTCAAAGTATGTTGATAGAGCCAAACTCAAATACCCAAATCTTCCTTAGTTCATAAATGCAAAGGATGTCTCTCTGTTGCAAAGTTCATGATGTGGGAGCTAAAAGCTGGCTGGATATCAAATAGCTACCATGAAAAGATTTAAAACTCAGCCATCAGTCATCATGATCATGATCGAGTAGTAACACAGACTAACATTACCAACGGCCTTTTGATTTTATGAAGACTAAGGTTTTTGCATTGGGACATTCGAGAACTGCAATACATACAGCGAACTGTGGCTTCATGTAGAATATAGAATCGAACCTTGTTCCTACATTATGGAGTAATGAAAAAGTTTCTAACGCATTTTATGTGTTGTTTATAGAAAAGAAGGCATTTGGGAACACGACCAGAGCTAAGACCATTGCAGAGTTGAAACAGAGATTGGCTGATCTTAGAGGTTTGAATTCGTATATATTTTATAATATTTTTAAATTTCATTTAAGTTTATATTCGTTAAGAAATTATAGTTCAGTTGAGTAAAATTGACCGTAAAATAATGCACCTCAATACCACAAATTTTCAGGTAAAAAACTTGACTACCAAGAGCGGTTGAAAAAGAAAGGATTGAAAAGCAGGTTGACGAAAAAACAAAGGCTCGAAGAACGAGCTAAACTCCGAAAAGAGAAATTGAAACAAAAGAAGGTGCCTAAATCGGGAAATCTCAATAAACCTAAATTTGAAAAGAAGGCCGAATCCGAAGTAAATGAACCGAAGACGCCGAAAATGATTTTCAGCAAGCTGGAAATACCACACGAAGAAGGTTTCAAGAAGAAAGAAAATAAAGATCCGAAGAGGATGTTGCAGAAAATTGAAAAAAGCCAGAAAAAGTTGAAAATATTGGAAGACAAAGGTAAAACACAAACCGTTGCCCGTATCAAGGAAAAAATGGCATGGGACTCTGCGATCAAAAAGGCTGAAGGCGTCAAGGTGAAAGACGATGTTGAACTGTTGAAGAAAACCATTAACAAGAAGAATGAATTAAAAAAACATAGCAAAAAGAAATGGGATAAGCGGTTGGAAGCGATCGAGCATAGGAAGAAAGAAAGTCAAACAAAGAGGAAGGAAAACATTTCCAAGAAGCTTAAAGAGAAGAAGCAAAAGAAAATTAAGAAATCAATCAAAAAGGGACGAGTTGTTCTGTGAATTACGCTGCATCGCATTGTAAAATATTTTTTATTTGATTAATGACTGATTTTAACTTTGCCAAACTAAGTTTTCTTATCTCTGCAAAGTTATTTGTTTATTACACATTATTGATGGCGTGTGTATTCTCTCAATTGTCAATCCGGCTATCCCCAGTGTGAAATTTTTTTTAAGGAATGATTATGTTAGCGACTTGGGGTTAAGATTGATTTTTTGCAGAGACTCCAATTTATACATCATTAAGTGCGAATTTTGTGATTCTTTATTATTTACAATAACAAACTTAAAGAGATCCAATGTGACAATTTTTTTAATGAATACTTGAAAAATTTGATTTATCTAAGCTGAAGCTTGTTTGCTGCTCTTTTTGGTCGGCTTGATACATCGCTGGCCTTGCTTAGGTTGTTGGTTGCCGCCAAAGAATGATGTGATCATTTCAGACATTTCGGGCATATCGTATTTGGTTAGATTGCCAAACTGCTCGATCTCCTAAGACATGATCAGGAAAACAAGATCAAATTGTGTAACTGTTAATAACTGTAAGTACTTGACTGAGCAAGCAATTTTTTTTGTACACTAAGTTGCAATCTTCAATTATAAGTTCTCTCTGAACACAGTACAAGTTCGCATCACCGTTGTGCTTGAGCTGTGCTAAGTGTTTGCATCTTCGTTATTAGCAAAATCTACTCAGGCTGTTATTACCAGCAACAAAAGGTATTCTGCTATTTGAGCCAATGATATTTTTATTCAGGCATGTTTGATCATATTTGGGTTGCTCATCATGATGTATACAATCCTGTAGAAATCGCACCGTGAGAACTGAGAACATTTAAACTGAAAAGAAATGCGTTACTATGCTCTAAACGCAAACCTTTTGAGCCTCAGGGTCATTCATCATTCGCGGCAGAACCATGAGCAGCAGCAATGGCAGTATCATCATTAGGACCTGGAAAAGATGGTGCCACGTAAACTCAATTCATAAGCTAAAATTTTTATTGACTTCCAAGCCATTAAAACTTACCATAGGGTTGAACAAGAAATCGGTGATTCTCCATTGTTCACGAACTTGGAAAAACCTAACGGGCGAGTAAGCTTTGATTTTCAACGGGTATGGAACTTGTATAACAACCGATGTCTGAATCAGGTTGACCTTTCTAGCACGAATCTTTCCTTTCGAATTGATTTCAACTCGCACTTGTTCAAAGGCGTACTTTGGATGAGTCACTTCGACTATGTAAGATCCTGGTGGAACGTTTGTGAAAACGAATGTTCCATCTTCCCTGTAAAATAAAAAAAAGTTTGACTGCATCATTCAAATTACATAACCCAGCAAAGGACTACTCTTTTGCAAATTACACTACTTTTCAAAGGCAGTAGGCTGGAAAATGCGGAGAAAGGTGGCTGAATGATAATTTCAATACAAGATGTTTCACCACCAATTCCAAACTAATTGGGGATAGAATTGCGTACTGTATGGAGGAAAGCTAAGTGTTCTCATACCCTCGGTGGCTAATTTCAAAGCGACCTGCCATTTTCTCATCTTCCGGGAATTTCCACCAGACCACAAATTCGTTTCAGTAATTTTATTGAATATTTCGAGATAGAACGTCTGATTCAATTCACAGCAGTTTCTGATAAAAAGGTATTCATTGTCAGTAAGTAATGCTTTTTGTGCAAATTGAGAAGTAGAAATAGCTATCAAAATGAAAGACCTTTGTTTTTGGAAATCAGTGCCTTGGGCCAAGGTACTTTGTTCTAAATTTATGGTTATGTAGTATAGGAATGCATAAATTATTCATAGAAAGGAAATAATTCATTTCATCAATATGAGGAAGTCAAACGCTATCTGGTGTTTCAATTGAGAAATGGTGGAAAAATGCTCATGCCAAATCTCAACAACCGTTTTGATTATGATTCCTAAAATGCCGGAGTGTAGGTACTAAAATCGATTAAACTTCCGCTATATAATTCGGAATAAATTATATTGCTCTGTTCAAAGGAATGAGGACGTAACGATACTGTCTCATCAGGGACATGAAGATGTTGGAAATTTTAAAACCTTGGACGATTTTGATTACTAACTGATAAATATTCTGGAGTTTTTAAGTTTGCAGCTTGGAGAAACCGAAAGCAAGGTAAAACCGCTGATACATCACGAATCTCAGTATTTCTTGTGCTTCACACCTAATAGCCTTTTGCCCCAAGGAATTGCGTTATGAGTCGTTTTTCCAAAACCAGACCGCTCGGGGTATTACCGACTCACCGAGTAATAGTACGGAGATATAATAATTATATTTAAGTATAAGCAATTATTGATTCCTTATCACGTTTCTTAACCACTAAGAGTTCCGAGATGTTTCTAAGTTCTTATTGGTGCTCTGATTACTTACCGCGATAGGTCTAGACTAATAATAAACGAAAGATCCTTTCAATATTCACAAACTGACCTGACAAATCCTTTTTGATTGGCGCCTTTTAAATAAACACGAGTTTCAGCTTGCCACAATTCAGTCAGAAGGTCAGCAGGTGGGAACACCTTGCCAGTTACAAACGCGAGCTGATCATCTTTCAAACTATTCACTTCAGTTTCGTTATCTGCGAATATTAAAGTTACTAGCGAAAAAATAACGAAAACACTTTGACAGAGCATACTTGTGAAAATAGCTGTTATTAATTTGGTTGACACAATGGGCGAGAGTGCTAATTGATTAAAATAGTAGGCAAGTAAAACAACACATTGCACAAAATTATCATGTGTAGTTGTTGTAGCTGATTTTTAGTTTTTAGTCCTCAACTAATGTCGAACATATAATAAACTCAAGGCGAGTAAACGGCACCACTTGAAAAAAATCTAAGTAAATTCCCTCTTGGCCAAACCGATTTCAAAATATTTGAATTTAAGTTTCAGAGAGATAAATAGTCTGACATAGATATGGAAAAGTTTTAGTTTGGTGCGAAGTGTTCAAATTGGCTAAGAAAATTTCAGAAAATTATTCATTTGACTAATGAACCTTATGAATGAGTTGGGCACTTTTCCCAGCAAGCCACGAGAAAAATGCATGAGCCAATAATTTGATTTACCAAAGAGCGAAAAAATTCACATCGATTCACTTAATTCGATAGATATGCATCGATTTATCAAACGATGGTATGTACTTATCTCAGCATACCGCACGGTGCACAGCACGGTGCGTGGAGGTGGATTATAGATAGATTAGGCTGTGGACAGGTGAAATCTGAAATGTAATAATAATAATAGCTCCCCCTCCTTACATCTTCGTGGCTTCCTGTCAACTTTATTTTTCCATCGGTACGGGATAATATTATACTCTGTTTTTAAACCCTCGTTTCGAAATCTTCACCATTCGTTTTCAACATGAAAAGTAGTGCCCAATATTCTCCTTTTGTGAAGGAACTAAAAGTACCTAGGTACTCGTGCCGGATGATACTGCTGTAAAACAAGGCCCTAGAATTAGCCTTGAAGTGGTCTGCGAGCGAAGACGCCATCCTTCAAGCACCATGGAAGCAGCAGTATCTTACGTAATACTCCAGTAGTGCTTCTACCGGATAGAACACAAACATAACGATAGCTTTTGAGTTCATTGGTACGCTATCTGTTTCCCGAAAGGTATGTGCATTTTATTGTTTTACGTACTTATTGTGCATTACCCCGGCATTATTTGTGTATTATATCAAATATTGTTTCTACTTAGAATACTCCTTGACAATTTGCTCGTGAAGCCATGCTGCACGATTTTAATGTTGATGTACTTTTCGTCTGGAGGTTAAATGCTATAAATTACATGTTCTACGTACTTAGTTGACTTTATTTCTGATTCAGATCCAAATAATGGTCTTGACCGTTGAAAGCGTGCTGTCCGCACCCAACTTCAAGATGCCAGTCATTGGGCTGGGTACTTGGCAAGTAAGTACCTTTGAATGATGAGTACAATGTTCGTGTTAGTTTATTAGTTGTTATTTGCCTGTAGCTTAGACTATGAAAGAATAAGATTACACGACGATCGTGTTAGCCGTAGCGCTATCTTAAATCATAATTGGCTATTCGAAGAGGATGTCGGGAGTATTCGTATTAGTCGGTCTTTTGAAAAACTATACGATTGCAACGTCGTTTCTAGGTGTGTTTTCTGTTTTCTTTCCGCAGGGAGGAGAAGAATTAGAGAAAGTATTGGACGTCGCTTTGGAAGCCGGCTATCGTCATATTGATACTGCATACGTATATCAAAACGAACATCACATCGGTAACGTCATCAAAAAATGGCTGGACTCCGGAAAGTTGAAACGGGAAGAACTGTTCATTGTTACCAAAGTAAGTTGATTGATGTCAACGTAGTGAAGCGTTTCAGGCAATAGAGAGTGGAATGTTCTTGAACCAGTTCGACGTTGCTAAACATACTATCGAACACTGTCGTAAATGATGTCATTATGAAGTTTTGATGGATCTAGTCAATGATTCTTGGCAAATGTGTCAAATCCTAGAGCGTCAAGAGAGTAACGTTCAGTAGAGAGCTCATGTGTGGTCAGACTGAATATAATTCAAATACAGAAATTGTGGAAAACCACGTCAGGAATCAGTCGAAAAACCAGAGTCTAAAGAAGTATTTGAAGTGTCTGTTTCTCATGGTATCATGCCCACGGCAATATTCGTGGTTTTGAAGCAGGTGTTAATGAGTGTTACGCAAGCCCAAAAATATGCTAAGGTTTTAATGGTTTATCATATTAGTATCAACCTAAAATCAGTTCTTCCCGATGGATATTAAGTTTAGCACGTCAGAAACTCCTCAACCTCAAAATCCTTGTAAAATGTGAACCAAAAAAATTTTGGGTTTATCCGAAGTATTACCATGTCAATAATGAGTAATTGTGTTCACCTTCTTTCACAATTATTCTGAATATCTCCAACGGTGACCTACTATTAACGTCATGAAACACTATGATTTCACTAAGTATCCAAAACCGCCCTTAGCCACTGTTTTACTCAGGTTTTACCAAACACTCTCTAATGTACCTTGACGTCTTTGTAGTGAGAGAGTTTGCTGTAAACGTTGGTTTTCATGATGAAGTAACACTTGACACTGTTGAGCATTTCAATATTATATATGCCATCTCATGATCTGCTTGTGAAATCTTATGATTTTTAACTCTTGTGACTGGAATATGCATATATTATTTTCTTTCTAGCTGTGCCCTACTCATTTGCGTCCTGAGCACATCGAAAAATCAATAAAAGAATCTTTGGAAAAATTGCAGCTGTCATACGTAGATTTGTTCCTTATACATAACCCAGTGGGTCTCCAGTACTCTGACAACTTATTTCCTATCGGTCCGAATGGTGAAATTCTTCTGGACACGTCCACCGACTTGGTCGCATGTTGGAAGGTGATTTTTGATTAATCTTGCATGTAAACATTATTTAGTGATTCGAGGATATTTTTCTTTAATTTTACCTAATGAACGTGAACTGAGCAAAAAATAGTCTATTTATTATGAGGAAGCATCTCTCATGTGGGTACTTTAGGCTCAGCACAACAACTCTAATAGTGAATTTCACAAAAAAAAAAAAAAAAAAAAAAATGTGTTGGTGTTTGCCTTAGAGTTGCTTGTTACATTGCTTCTTGTCGTTGCCTGTTCAGCTAACTCAAACTCAATGTTTTTGGTTAAATCCACTATAGTTAAATTCATTGTTAAGCCCTTACTTCCCACTAATTTTCTTATATGATCTATTAATATTATTAAAGGGGTTAATCTTAAACACATGATATTATTTACTTTTAGTTCGGTGTGTAGATATTGTTGTAGAAGCTTGTGATGTATTTAATTCATTATTGTTACAGTTATGAAGTTACCTGTCTTGCGCAACAATGGTTTGTATTTACTCCGGTTTTTTCTTTCTTTTTAAGGCAATGGAAAATCTGGTCGATGCTGGTCTCACTAGAGCTATTGGTTTGTCAAATTTCAATATCGGCCAAATCCACAGGATTGTCAACTCGTGTCGAATCAGACCGGCGAATTTGCAGGTGGAGCTTTATGTTTATTTGCAACAACCTGAATTAGTTCAATTTTGCAATAAGCATGGCATCACCATTTGTGCTTATGGCCCCATCGGTTCGCCCAGTTTGAAGAGTTTTACAGAAAAATCAAAGCTTCCGACAGAAAAGTAAGTTTTTACTACATTACCTCTAATTAGTTGCATGTACTGAGAATTGCTTCCAGTTAAGTCACCTCGAGGTTGTGGCTTAATTGGTTACTTAGCTATTCCTTTTTGCTACCCACTTTTCATACTTTCAAAAAGTAACTACCTACTACTTTAGTAGTGCTATTATCTATCGTAAGCACCCTAATTGTACGGGAAGAAAGCTATAACTATGTTTGGGTATCAACTGACACTAAGCAGTGATGTTGAGAGGTTTGTTAATATTTAAATCCAAGAACATACGTTGCAAAGAATTTGAACACTGACTAATCCCATTGTTTCTTCTGTTTCCATTAAGCAATGATTTCATTATCCTCCAATACAAGCCTTGCGTGTTTGGTTTTCACTTTCCAGTTTGAACATACTTTCTCCTATGACGGACCCAGTTGTAACTCAGATTGCTGAGAAACATGGAAAAACTCCTGCTCAAGTCCTTCTTCGTTTTCTCCTGCAGCTGGGAGTTGCTGTGATACCTAAAAGCTCCAACCCTGAAAGAATCAAGTCCAACATTGATGTATGTTATTGAGTTTACAACTCAACTAGTTGTTCGGGATACGGTTTGTTCTAAATTTATTTATTTTTTGTAGCTTTTTGATTTTGAGCTGGCAGAAGAGGATTTTGCGCAATTGAAATCTCTTGACAAAGGCGAAAAAGGACGTCAGTTTGGGAACAGCGGAATATTCGAGATTATGATGCCTCATCCTGAGTACCCATTCCCTAAATGAGACGATGAATGTTGTTTTTTATTATGACAGTAATGCGAATCTGTTTACAAGATTTATAATAATATAATATAATAATTATAATAATATAATTATTGATGTTGGAATAATCTATTGATTTCTGTTAACCTGGTTTCTAATAATTTTGTTTTCTCAATACTATCAGACTTTATGTGGGGGTGGTACAAGTACTAAACTTGTTACTTATGTTCTAAAAATTACTGACTACGTTGCTCCCTTATTATATATTAAATTATTTATGTTAATTTTGAAAATTGGTTCGCTCGTTTATTGATGGACTAAAGCTCATCAAGTTCTTGGAAGAACCTCCTGTTTCGTAATCCTTCCATCAGTTAATGTATTGTAGTGGAGGGGGGACAAACATGGCAGCATGCTCTTAATCATTCTTTTACTTTACTTACAGCATTCTTTTAATACAAGCAGTTTTCCCTCTGAGCGTTGCACGACTTCTATTTTCATTATTTCATGCATGTTTTTGTTACTGCAAAGAAAACACACACAACCTGAGATTAAAATGATTTGATTTCATGCAATTTCCGTCCTTAAAGGGGAGTGAGTGTTGAATTATGGTGGTCTTTGGTGTTGTCATCTTCATAAGTGGTTCCAGTTGGACCTACTAGCCATCTTTGCATCATAGGTGAGATTATCTATCGACAAAAAGGAATTTTGATACTGTTCACTCTGCTTGCTTTTCGACATTTAGCGGCCTTAAGAAAGGCAATTGAAATGGAGTTTGATCCCGACAGGAGATAGCAGTCTGTCTAAAGAAAGGAGTCGTTGTTCAAAAAAAAAAAATCTTTTTAAAAAAAAAATAAAACCGACTTCAAAAAGTTTGTCTATAAAATACACTCTGAAAAGGAAAAAATAACAAAAATGTCCCAACTTCGCAGCAACTCATTCGCCAACTACACATTTTAAGGACTACTTTACTACTCGTATTGACCTGACCACTTCCTGATTGATTGGATCACCTTCCCTAATAATATAAAAATTACTATTTCTCATTTCCCAAATGATTAAAAGATTTTCCTTTCACCTCTGAATTGCCTCCAGATTGATCATCTTTTGGAGTCGGCGCCTCTCTTATATTGTATTGGAGAACCCTATAGATTCCGAATTACCAGTAGTATGAATATAAATATCATGAGTTTTCACGATTCTTGAACAGAGCAAATCAGCATTTATGAGAACTGATCATTAACAATATCGATTTGAAGGTGACTATTCACGCCTTTTCCTAAAAACCATTTCAGATTTCTCTAAGAATCTTTACGTCCAGACCCAGACTTATTACCTGGCACTTACTAATTTATAGTAAATTCATATTTATTTGTAACCATCAGGTAGTCATTTTGCCAGAGAGGCGCCGACTCCAAAAGATGATCAATCTGGAGGCAATTCAGAGGTGAAAGGAAAATCTTTTAATCATTTGGGAAATGAGAAATAGTAATTTTTATATTATTAGGGAAGGTGATCCAATCAATCAGGAAGTGGTCAGGTCAATACGAGTAGTAAAGTAGTCCTTAAAATGTGTAGTTGGCGAATGAGTTGCTGCGAAGTTGGGACATTTTTGTTATTTTTTCCTTTTCAGAGTGTATTTTATAGACAAACTTTTTGAAGTCGGTTTTATTTTTTTTTTAAAAAGATTTTTTTTATTTTTCTCTTTTTAGTGACTTACAATTATGGACAGCTCTCTTTACAGAATTTTCCCAAGCTTTCATTATTGTGTTCTTGTCACTCACTACTAACCGTCCGAACTCAATTCATAAGTCCGTTGAACGTTGAAGTTCTAAAGTATAATGATTACCTAACTATTTTCAATGTTATTATGTTGATTGAGAGTGAGTTTGAACTTTTGGAATAATCCATCCACTGATTTGGATCAACATACCGGATACTTTGATCCCATTGATACACCTACCAAAACTCAAATAATTGTCTACACCATTACTGGTTACTGAATTGCACCAATTCACTTGTTCTTTATTTCTCTAACGATAATAGAGTGATAATTTTCTCAAGCGTACCCGCAATCGCACTGAATGAGAGAATCCGAACAAAGTTTCAGAAATTCGCCGAACGTTTGTGCATTAACATGGAGTTATTTGGCCTTCAAAACCATGTTATTTATTGAAAATTTAACGCTGAATTCAAATCTTCTAACGAGAATGCCATGACTAACGTAGTTTTTTTTCTACAAGCATAAATAGTCCTAAAAACGTGATTTTGAAACAAATTTTTTAGAAATACGGCCTAAAAAGTATCTACTTTTAGTCCAATCAATGCCAAATTTAAATCACGTAAACTAGACTCAACTTTGAACAATTTAAGTTTAAAAACTATGGAAAAACAGTTTTTGTTTGGAAGTTATGAGGTCTCAAACACAGGTCCATTAAAACATCGATTGCTCCCTTATTATGCCACCTAAACTTGATTTTTTACCATCGTTAGAAAGCTCTAGCTAAGTGCTTTCAAGTGCAGTAGTGTTCATATTTTTTTTCTCGACGTGGTTGGGAACGGTGCTCGAAAAACCTCAAAAAAGTGAAAATTGGCATCACTTTTTTTGTTACACTTTCTTCTCTACACGCTATATTAGAATGCCGAACAAAAAATTGAAGCTAGGCCCTTGTAGGCAGATAAATTATGAACAAAATGACACCAGAAACAAAACAATCGAGGGAGTATTCTAGAAGTTATAGGCTTGCAAAGTCAAAACTTCCTTTTTTCGCGAAAATCACGTTTTCCGGCGTTTCTCCGCGTCTGGAGACGTAACTACTGAATGGACTCAATTGAAAAAATTATGGGACCTACCTGGATAGTAACCCTTTCAAACAAAAAAAAAAGTAACCCGATCGGACGTACAGGAGCTGAACGCCGGTGGACAACACATACCGAAAAAAAAAAAAAAAAAAAAAAAAAAAAAAAAAAAAAAAAAAAAAAATCCCGCTAGACGACCATAGTAACCTCCTCCTTGTTTGAAGTCGGTTAAAAAACCTTCATCCAGAGGAGGAATGTCAGAAGATTGATATGAAAGTGAGACACCAGTTTAGTTTTAGGTGAAACATCCAAGAAAATTGAATAAAGAAGATTGAAGCAGATATTGTATATTATTGTTTTCCCAAGTCTTCAAAAGAAAAAATTAATTTGTATCGTTTTGCTCGCACACCGTATTTCCCTGTATGAGCTTGTTCCGCCATTTCTGCCGTGCGTGTTTTAGGGATGCTAAAAAAATCGCTGGGTACTTATTTTGAATAATTATTGTTTAGGTATTAATCTATACACTTTCTGATAATTTTATATTAATTTTAAATCACCGTTGTTCGGCTCCCCAGAATCCAAAACCGACACTAGTCTTTGACGTCGAGAGACGCATAAACACCACCTGTTGCATTTTTTTACAATGCCAACAGAGAAAATTGCTAAGGAAAATCCGCGGTTTGAATAAACCCGGAGATGTAACTCCAACCGATTGAAGTAACTCCCTAGAGCGCTCTGCAGACGGCTGAAAGACAGACAGTAACAACAACACGGTCTTTAAGACTGGAGTCATGCTAAATCGAGTAAATGACGCTAACTTCACTGCTACTTGTTAGGTTTTTTTAATCGTCGAGTTAGTACCGCCCAAAATGCCTCGTAAAGCAAATAAATTGCTGAGGGGGGTTTGGTAATCTACAGCAACCTCAAATTATTGCTCCCAATGTTAGTTTATTCTCCAAAGATACAAGCGCTAGTGTCAATATTCACGTTCGACTGACTAGTTATGACGTAATAACTATTCATTTTTCGTTCAAAATCATCTGTTTTCCTTAGCGATTTTCTCCGCGGAAACTCACAATTTTCATGAAAAATTGGTCATTCCGTCTTCGGTTGACACCAAATAACAGAATTCAGGCCAAAAGGAACGAAAATAAAAAATAGGAGTCTTCCCCATTCTAGGTTGGCCTTATGTGCATTTCAGTATGAATCTTTCAGCCGTCTGCAGAGCGCTCTAGGGAGTTACTTCAATCGGTTGGAGTTACATCTCCGGGTTTATTCAAACCACTGATTTTCCTTAGCGATTTTCTCCTCAAAAACTCACAATTTTCATGAAAAATTGGTCATTCCGTCTTCAGCTGACACCAAATAACAGAATTCAGGCCATTAGGTACGAAAATAAAAAATAGGCGTCTTCCCCATTGATACACTTCGCATTCTGGCTCTGGCTTGTCTTCCCCTCGGTTCAACATGTGTGACGGCACTCGGATCGTAAGAACGAGCGAGTCCGTTGGACGCGTTGCCCTCGACAACCTAGGTAGATAATACTTTTCCGCGATTTCTCCTAACAATAGAGTTTTAGTGCATTTCTTTTTTTTCGAAAGCTCGAACGTTGGTTTGTTAAATAGTATGTTTCTTGTGGTTACCGCCTAGTGGATAACTGTGGCGACCACTAGAGTCATAATATTATCATAATTATATTATAATTATGATTTTACATAGTAACCAGTACTCCTACGTTTGAATTTTCAGAACACGGAATGCTCTAAAACTCACTAGTAAGCTATGAAATGAAACCCAGCAAGTTTAGTTTTACAGGTTTTACTTGCTAACTTGAGCTTAAATGGAATTTAGGAAAATTAGAGATTTCTGGTGAGTTGAGAGGAAAATACATCGTAGAAATATGCCATCGTTGCCTGGCGCCATTAGTCAACCTACTTTATTCTTTACTGTGACCTTAATAAATTTCATGATCATGCGGCCGATTATTTCTTTTTGCCGATTCGAACATGGAACTACTTTGTCATCTGATTGCACAACTTTTTTAATTCAATATTCGCATTCCATCTTCTGAAACTTTCGCACTGATAAATAATCGATATTGAAGGATCCTAAATTGAAATTACAAACCATAGTAGTTTCCTTCGCTTACTGTCGATGGTTTAAGATGAAAAACAGCCAGCGAGGTTTGGTAGGTCATCGAAAGGGGAAAAGTTTTCGCCATGTTCGGCTTTAGCTACAGGTTTCTGTCAGAACAAAGCGCAGATGGGCTTCGGAACTTTCCTCCACGGAGTTTTTTCACTGATTTCCAGCCATCCCGGGAACAATTGAAAACTTGGACGGGAATTCTCGAGCGTGCGCTGAACTCCCAGAAGTTCGAGAGGAGGGAAGTTAAAAAGCATTTACCTATATTTTGTACTGTGGCTGAGGGGAAAAACATCAGGTGACTTTTTCTCCAACGGTTTTACAAAGCCCTGGCAAATGGAAGTGCTCGGTGGGCGATTAAGGGAACTTATTTTTATTCATTTATTATGAAACAACGGGAACTAGGCCAAATTATCTGAGTTCGTCATGGCGTGCAAGCTCAGATTATTCATTAAATTAAATGGTTCCTTGTTTGGAATGGGAAAAGTGTCCATCATCCTCAAAAATAAACCCTGCAAAAAATGATAGTGCAGTGGTTTATTATTCTGGTCATGTCCCGAACATCTGTGAACCTAACAACAGATCAACTATGTGGGGCTACTGTCCTGATTTTAATAATTTTATTTTTTCTTAGTTATAAGTTGAATTATTTTCGTAATGATACAGATTGAGAGAGTGTTTGAAAAGCATTCCAAACGAGTATAAATAGAACGTTATAGCTCCAGAAAGTCTCGAGATATGCCATCTTGCCAAATTTCTCGAAATCTCAAACTTGCCACACAAAAGCAGCGATAACTCGAGATCTATGAAAGCTTTCGACTCCGTTACTGTCTCATTCGATTCAGCGTCCAAAATTCTATAAAATTGATACCAAACTCATCTTTGTTCTATAAACCTTTTCTAATACGATTTTTCCCCCTTAAAACCCCCAAAATACCCTTAAAATTAAGGAAGTGATTTGACTGAAGGATTAGGCCATTGTCAGGCCAAGATTGATTTGGAAATTCGGAAAAATTGGTTAAAATGTCAATTATAGAGCTTTTATAGGTTCGTCAGCAAAGTGTTGACGGCGCACGGACAGATATTTTTTCATTCGATATTCGGTTTCTACGTACCTTGACGACGTACAACATCAAATTTTCAGAGTGGTTAGAAATTTTTTTGTGAGCGATTACAGTGAGCCAGTGATTATATTGACTAATGAACCAAAAACTTGATGAAAAATTGCGGATTAAGCTGTCATGGAGAAACGTTATGTCCGCCATTGTATCTGATCAACAGGACGTGGAAGGCGCGGCTGTGTGGAGACTGGAGAGACCAGCCTAGTCGACGTCCTCTCGAGGGATCTTAAGCCTGAAGGCGATGGAAAGCTTAATTAACGCAACCAATCCGCTCAATATGACAATCATGCTCAGTTAGGGCTACACGACGGACCGACTTCGAGAGTAGGAGGACGAAATCAGCGTACAGGGAGTGCCGAGCAAGGACATCGTCCAACTCTCCAGCGTTGGCTTCAAAGGTCGCACAGCTAGTCCAAGAATTTGGTCGATGTGGTTTGAGAAAGAGAGGTGGGCAGGTAAATTTTCAGATAACTTATAGCAAATTGACGTGAAGGGAATAGAGGAAACTAAACTCTTTCTTGCCTAAAAAACGTCGTTTATAACGAGTGCAGAGAGGGGACCAAATGCGAGGCCTGCGGGAAACCCGTTTTTTTTTAGTTTATTATTCAATAATTAACCATTGTAATCGCCCAATAATTTTTTTTTCTAACCCCCTCAAAATGTGATGTGTTACGTTTCAAGGGATGTAGAATCCGAATATCCGTTGAAAATAATTCTGTACGTCGTCAACACTTTTCTGGCCAAAGTTTAGAAGCTAAATTTTCGAAATTTTCACCAAAAATCGATCGTGTCATGACAATGGCTAAAGTCTTTAACAACGTTGCTAGCTCAACGTTAAGGGTATACTTTTGGGGGTTATAAGGGAGAGAAAGAGGAAAGAAGACGAACTCAGGTAATTTGGCCTTGTTCCCGTTGTTTCATAATAAATGACTAAAAATAAGTTCCCTTAATCGCCCACCGAGCACATCCATTTGCCAGGGCTTTGTGAAACCGTTGGAGAAAAAGTCACCTGATGTTTTTCCCCCAACCTCTTTCCTCTTGTGAATTTGTGAGGTTATCAGAAATTTGGCATGAGGGTATAACTCAAGAGTTCTTGGAGCTATAAGAATCATTCTATACTTGATGGCATGGTCGTCAAACACATTCAATTTGACCGTGAGAGGGGGGATTGTATTTTTCAACGTTTTACTGAAAAAGGTGTATTCGGTGTCATTTTCTATAGATTCTTTGACGCTGAATCGAATGAGACAGTAACGGAGTCGACAGCTATGTATATTGGTTCTCGAGTTATCGCATTTTTTGTGTTGAATTTGGGAGATATCACAAATTCGGCATGATTGTATAACTCGAGAGTTCTTGGAGCTATAAAAATCGTTCTATACTCGTCGAACACTCTCTTCGACTATAGCGTTAGTCGAAAAATTTAGATTTAATTTGAAAATTAAGAAAAATAAAAATGATTTAAATTAGAATAATTGCTACGAAATTTTCCCCTATAGTTACCAATCTGTTTTTCGGTGGGAACGTCCACAAATGATCGGATTAATAACTAACACTAATGGATAGTCTTCTCAAATATTTATTGGAACGAAGGAGTAATAATCCACTGTACAATCATTTGCAGGGGTTTTGTTTATTTATTTACAAAACCGGACGAGCCTAGTACTGCGCACTTCTTATATTCAAATACCGAGAAAAATATCAGCACATGTAGTCCAAAAAGGACACCTAGGTCGCGAACAGTTTCCAGTTTGGTCAGCCGTCACCGCAGTCTGATGACATGTCGGGAGAAGGACCCAGTAAAGTTCATTTCAAGTCTCATCGCCAAGGACCAAGAAACACAGACGATCAAGACCATCCTTCTTAATGCGCAATCAGCTGGGGTGAGCATCTGCAGTCAAACAGCTAGAATTCATCTGCGAATATCAAGCAGTCAGCGACGAGTTCCATAATAGGCTGCAGTGAAATGTGACGAGATTGCCCACTCACTCAGTTGAGGCTTAACTGAAGTATTGCGGCTACCAAGCACTTTCTATTGTGCGGTCCACTTGGCTAGCGCTTTCTAACGACAAATCTTCGAAACTATCAAGGAAGATTGCTCCTCATTTTTTAACAGGAACTGTTCTGCCTACCTTGCATTATAGTGAAAATACAGCACTCCCAACTTCTTATGAAGTAGACACAACTGAATTATATTACTTCAAGATAATCATACTTAGGGCGAGGTTTTGTTCAGTTTTCTCTGTCAGGTTAGAAATTTATTCGGTCCACTCCGACTTATTTAGTTTTTCATCTCTTCAGAAGCTATATCCCATTCTTTCGTCTTTTACGTACTACAACATGTGATTCTTGGAATGGTTATAATTCCTCTTGGGCCTCCGGAATTCACACATTTACATTTGAATCAATTGGTTCTAAAATCCTTTCATACGGATTTCTGGCCTATTATTTTTATATCTATTAATTTCATTTAATCGAACATCTGGTATGTTAATTCGGTTTTACCTCGCTACAAAATGTCATAATCAATTTCTTATAAAGTTTAGCTCCGTTCGTCAGAATTCGCATAAAAGTACTCACATTGCAAAAAATACAGTTATGGTATACAACGTTTTATACCACAGTTTCAAAAAAAAAAAAAAAAATTTATCACAAGAAAGTAGTAGCTGTAAATGTATAAAAATACTGTAATTATGAATAGGTACTTTCAATTTTCTAATTAGGTTAGTTTTATTCTACCTGAATAAAAAATAAAAGAGTCGACAAGTCAGATTCGTCAATTATCAATTAAAATTATTTCTTTTATCACAAAGAGGTAGGAAACATGAATAAAAATAACGTACCGCAGGAGCGATACACTGAAACCAGAGACATGTTTGTTTGCACGATAACAGCTGTCAACATGAACGAAGTTGAATGATCGCACGGTAGAAAGCGCTGGGAAATGGCGAAGAGTACAGTGGCTTGATAGATCAAGCCACTGTAGCAAAGAGGGGAACCGAAGGGAAAAGAGAATAGCTGCGTGTGGGAGCCCGTTGCCTTGGAGACGTCCATGGTGACTAGTTCGACCTGTAAACCCCCCAATGGAGAAAAACTTTGGAGGCTGGACTCCCTCGCTATCAACTTGAACCAGCTGGTAACATGGAAAAACATGGAGCACGCTTTTACTCAGTGTCCACCCTGCGCGTCCACCCAATTCGCTCGTCTAAAGCCTCAAAAAACACCACCGAAAAATACCGAATCGAGGAATAGGACAATAATAATTTTTCGATTTCCATTTGACCAATTTCCTCCTCAATAAAATTCCTGAAATGTTCTTGTTATACTGTGCTTGACTTTATCTCTTATCTTAATCTCTAAATCTCCACGCGATGCTCCTAACATTTCACGAACTCAGGCATTCTAATTGTCGAGTTGCCGACTACATTTCTTACCCCTTTCAGCTGATCGTAGCTAGGAGGCCCATAATTAGGACGCGTTTTGACCATAGTAGTAAAAAACTTTTTTCCCAATTCACCTCCGTTCCGAATTCGACTTTTCGGACGATCAAAATACTCCATTTACTACGTAAACATCGAAGTAAACACAACAGGTGTAGTTTCGTTCGCTAGAGCCGATGGTTCGTCTATTAACCGTAAACGAGTTACGCGATGGTAAACCGAACCATTGCACAGCTAAACGAGCGTCCTCTTCATTAATAAACACAGACGCGTTCTAGTTTCGCCGAGCGTAATGCATTAACGAGTGTCCACATTCCGATCCTCTAGTGGTAGCCCTCCGTCCGTTGGGCAATGAATTCCCGAACGAATCCGCGCCGAGAGACCGGATCGGTCGATTAAAACGATTTTCCTTTCGCGAAATGACGCCCGACGGCCGAGCGAACCTAATGGTTCGTGATGATGGGGATGATGATACACCCGGGGCTACCTCTGGTCGTCCCTCAACTTCAGCGACCTAGCTTTCGCAAATGTTTATCCAGATCAGCGCCGCCGGTTATTTTTCACCAGGAGAATCCTTCATGTTTTCATCTGTTAGTGAAATCGCGGTGCCAGTTGTTGTCAATACGTTCTAACAACATTGAATTCTCCTCGTTCAAAATTTGATTTGGCTTTGATAGTATGTCGAGTTCAAGATTTGCAAATCGATAACTTATTTCATTCGTTTGGTTGTCGTCGCATTTGTTGTAGTAGGGGGGGAGAAAAACCAGGCGACTTATTCTCCAGATCTTTAATGGCTGGCCGAGCACTTTCGCCCATTTGGGCCTCTTCAGGGCGACTTCGCCCTCATGGTTTCACGTCGCCCTGAAGATGCCCGAATGGGCGAAAGTTCTCGGCCAGCTATTAAAGATCTGGAGAATAAGTCGCCTGGTTTTTCTCCCCCTCACAACCCCACGACTACAACAAATGCGACGACAACCAAACGGGTGTGTATAACGGTGTCTACATTTATCCATGTCAAAAAAGATTTTTCAAACTAGCTATTTATTTGTGTCTACAGTTATCCGTGTCAAAAGAGGCTACGAATTCGTTAAATTTCAGGTGAGTGCAATTCGATGGATTTTCCGCAACACATTGTGAGTAATTTTATTTGACTGCGATTTAGAGTTTGATTGTGGTGATGGCATATTGTGGGAGTAAGTAATTGATGCTTTTATGGAATGCAGCTCGATGAAATTTCCAGGAATTGTTTTCCCAGCTATTGTGCAAAATCAACTGTTTTCAGATTTAGTTAACACACAGTACTTGCGGTAATTTTACTCAGTAATTTTTTTCTGTTTTGATTTTTACAGGCTGTAATAGACCATATTTTTAAATTTGTTTGATGCCTCAAAATGTTTGTTATAGCAAGCAGATGACCCTTGATTTTTTATCTATTGGCTCACACAGAGTACGTACTGGTGCGAATTTTGATTTTTACAGGCCACGAAACTCAATATGTTATTTAAATCAAGGTCTTGAAACGTCCGGGAGGGTGATTTGATGACTGCTTATTTTTATCGCGTGAGTCACATTCCGTACTTTCGGGTTATTCGCTTATTGACAATATTTCGATTTTTACAGACAGCAAATAGGAATATATTTTAACACTGGGAGACTTGTGTTTTTCTTATCCTCAGCTGAATGTCGTTTGGTTTTTATTAATTGTGTGACACACAGTACTTCTTCGTTTTGTAAAGCACATTTTCAATGATTTTATTGGAGCGTTTCCAAATCTAAATCTCTCTTTGCTATAAAAATCTCAAAACTTGTTTGGTATGGATTCAATCACACTCACTACCTCCGCCTTAGGAGGTTTTTTTTTCACTGTTTTGGTTTTTACACAATTTTCGAATGACGCTTGATTTCCTCCTTCAGGGCTGGTTATACATTTTTGGGTGTAGTTGCCATAAAAATGATCCCATTTCTCAAAACTTGGCTTGTATCGTTAGGTTCACATTATTTCATTTCCGCATTAATAACCTAATTCGTGCTATTCTCTATTTTCGGTTCTCCTGGCCAGTTTTCCAGTAACAGTTTTAGGTTACTAAGTTACGGCCTTTGTATGAGTTTCTTGAGTGTATAATTGGCTATACCTGTTACCGACATCAACATGGAAGAACTGTGTGATCTATGACCACAACTGGTTTTTTAGGCAAATAATTTTGAAGTCGGTTTTACTTTTTTTTGTTTGAAGTTTTTTAAACCTTTGGAATTCTCGTCAAACGCTCTGTTCAGCTGTATCGTTATGCTTTTAATTTGATTTTAAAACTAAGTCATTATGATAAAATTAAAACGATGATATACGCAAAGGTTTTCCCTTATCGTTACCAATCTGTTGGTGAGTGGAAACGTTCTCAAATGTTAAGGATTATATGGCGGATGGTCCTATTGAATCATAATCAAAGCAAAGAAAGAATAATCCGCTGTAAAATCATTTGCAGTGTTCTTCAATAACGCTAGTCTACCAATGTCTCAATTTCATTATATTCATAACATTGTTACACCTTATTATACCTACCCAAACGTGAACGTAGCCAGTAGTGTAATCTCTACGGTCCAATTTTACTTCCCCGTTGTTCACGAATATCTTCGTTAGAATTCATTAAACTCTTTTTTGTCCGACTTTCGTTCTGCTTTCAGAATTTTTTTCTACTCCTATAGTGGATGGAGGAAAGTCGTGAATCCTTCGCACGCCCAATAATTTCCAGTCGAAAGAACGCCGATAAAAAAAAATGAAAGAACGAAAAAAGTGGCCAGTTTTTCGACGACGCGAAAGGGTGATTTGCATTTTCGAACGAAATCGATGGCCTGGAGAAAAGCGGCGAGTGATGGGCTCGAGGGGCAACTAGGGGGCATAGGGCAACATCGCCCCTTCCCGTAGGCTATAGTGAGGCAAAGGAACCTACGGCGAAGCGGAGAAGACGGGTTATTTCGAGTCAGTGAACACTGCTCGGGGTAATCGCTCTAGCTGGTGCTCCCCGATCGTTTCAGACCGTCAGAGACGATGGCTGGAGGTCGAGGTTCCAAAGGAAGATGCGACGGGGTAGGGGGAGGACACACCTCAGTGCCCCCGTCTTTCTTCTTTTACGTCCAAAGGATGGCACACGTGAGGGTAAGGCGCCGCTGGACGCCTCTTGCCTATATCTCACGGGGGTCTGTCGGATTTTTCAGGGCGCCGCTAATGAAGCTTCGGACAGGCTCCGTCGACCAGATACAGAGGAATACGCTTCACTTTCAATAATAAGTAACACATGGTTCCAATTATTGAATCGAAAATTTTTTTATAAAGGTCACATACTTCAATGTATTCTACAACTGTAATTACAAAATGAACACTGAATGAATGAATGAATGAATGAATGAAAACGATGTTTATTCACAAAAATAATTCAAACAAATATTTCAAACAAAACATCAATATGGCATGGTGTATACCGTCTGCCAGTGGTACTCTTTCTATTCGTATTCTTTATTGAGCATTGGAAAAACAATATGACTGCAATGTATAAACTCTGTGCCTAATAAATAAATATAACAATCTCCAGATGAGCACAACACAATAATTAAATTCATTTAGCAATAATTAAATTCATCAATCAGTACTTTTCTGTACCTGCCCGCATCCCGGATGTATCTATTTAGATTTTCCCAGCCCCCACCATTCAGCACCTCGATCAGCTCAGCTGTGCCTAATTGTGCCTTCCCCAAATAGCGCACCCTATATTCGGCCAAGGCTCGGCATCGGGCCAAAAAGTGCTCTGTATTTTCTTTTTCGGCCATATTGCACATCGAGCACTCAAGATCCCTATCCCTCCTCCCCGGCACGTAATTGAGATCCATCATCTCACCTCGAGCTCTCATAATATTGCTTACGAACCAGCAGTCCTCTGCATCTATGTACCGCGTGCTATCGTGATCGAGTGCAGCGTACAGCTTATGATTAGCCGAGCTTTTTGCCGCGTCCGATACCGAGCTCCACTCGTCCAGTTTCATCTTTTCCAGGAGTCGCTCGCCGTCCCTCACGACATCGTCCAAAACGCTGAACTGAGTCTCCTCGCCGAAATGCCTTCCCCAGGATGCCGCCCACTCTCGAAACCACCCGCACTTCAGCCTACACACTTCGCGCGCTATATGTTGGGGCAGCCTACTGTCATCCATCGTTGCGACCTTCTTCAAGTACCCCAGAAAATGAACACTGTACGATAAGACCGTTATTGTAACAGTAACAAACACCGTTTTCGCGCTATTTATTTGAAAGAATTCTCGGAATTCCAAGATCAATAATGCCTAGTTGTATGCTTAAATCTTTCCTCCGTTCTATCGTACTAACTTATAACAGTATCAATCGTTATACTATCATTTTTGAATCCTACAAAAAAACGCTGTAAATGATTGTACCATGGTTCCTTCGGGTGATTCCTTCGCTTCAATAATAATTTAAGAGGACTATCCATTTGTGATAGTAATTATTCCGAACATTTGCAAGTGTTCCCTTCGAAAAAAAGATTGGTAGCTATAGGGAAAAACTCAGTAGCAACTATTGTAATTTTAATCATTTTTATTTTTCTTAATATTGCCAAATTAAAATCTGAATTTTCCGCCTTACGGTATAGTTGAAGAGTGTGTTTGATTACCATTCCAACGAGTATAGAACGATTTTTATAGCTCCGAGAACTCTTGAGTTATGCCAAGTTTCTGAAAATCTCCCAAATTCGACACAACAACTCGAGAACCAAATTGAGCTAGCAAAAATAAAACATCAAATTTTGAAGGGGTTAGCAATTTTTTTTCTTGGGCGATTATAATGGTTTATTATTGAATAATAAACCAAAATGAACAAAGAAAATAAAATATTTTTGAATCGTGTTCTCTATTGTCGCGTTAAAATATGAATCTTGCGTAAAACGAATTGCAATATCATGCTTAATCATCGATCGATCATTCTACACAAGCGAATTATTAACATAGTGGATATTACGTCCATGCGTTGCCATATTACTTGGCAAACAGGGAAGAGTGATTAAGTCGCGCTGCTATTGTAAGCCTATCGATGGGTTCGCTGATTTGAATTTGATCAATTGGATCCGAATTAATTGGTGATCACATAAACGGAGCGGTCGTCATTATATTGAACCTATATGCGCCGTGCTGATCACAAGCGGAATCTGCATGATAATTATTTCAGTTATAACATCTCTCTAAATGCATAATGCAGAATCGGTCACGACGGATAATCTACGCATGTCGATCGGTGGCGCTTTCAAGTGGAGTTAGAACAATGCGATTTATTTAGTTTATTTTTTCTCAACCGCCTCCGAAAAGAGGAAGTAACTCGAATTGGCTTACCGTTCTGGTCATTATTCAATAATAAACTCAAGATAGAACTGATCGCGTACGGCGGAAGTATAGAACTTTTTTAAATGGATATTCGGATTCTACATCTCTTGAATCAATAGCAGCTTCGAAGTTGGGACATTTTTGTTATTTTTTCCTTTTCAGAGTGTATTTTATAGACAAAATTTTTGAAGTCGGTTTTATTTTTTTTTCATATTGTATTTATCTTATGGTGGATTTCATCTTTGAGTTAGTTGTAACAGGCAACGCCAACAAGCAATGTAACTAGCAACTACCTTATAGTCGAATTAGTCGCATTGGTATACAGCTGAAAAGTGTGTTTTACGAGCATTCCAACGAGTATAAAATGGTTTGGAACGTTCCATCTCATACCGTTACGCCAAATTTCTAAAAAAAATCAAAAATTCTTCGGAATTCCATTCAATTTTCTCGTAATTTGAGAACAAGTAAATATCTACCCAGTAATGGCCTCAATCAATTCAACGGCCGAAAATCGGAAAAAAATGATACCAAGTATGTATTCCATTGTCTGGAGAACATGGGACCCCCAGAAATATTTTTAAAATGGAGGTTTTGATTTGATTAAGAATTGAGCCGTTGTCGTGTCATGAACGATTTCCGGCTATAATTTAGTATGTAGCTTTCATAGTTTCCTTATGATAGAATTGTCCGCATACGGCGGACGTTTAGAACTAATTAAATGAATATTCGGAATCTACATTCCGTGAATCTTGAAACGTCAAATTAATATTACATTTTAAGGAGGAGGGAGGTAGAAATTTTTTTCTTGGGCGACCACAAAGGTTTGTTATAAAATAATAAACCACAATTATAGTGTCGCTCAATCCTTGAAGAAATGGTGCAATGCTTGTTATATTTTTAGGCCTTTGTAATACCTTACGGTTGTACAATAAACGATATTTCATTTCATTTCATATATTTTTAGGGCTTAATTTATTTTAGTAAGCTTGATAATATGCTTAATTCGCTAAAGCAATCGAAGTTCGAAGCAAGTTGGAATAATAAGGTAAATGAAATCAAACTTATGCCGTAAATTTTATTTTGTTCTAAACAACACACGGTAATGATTTCATCATTCTACAGAGTTTTCTTCGTTACGCCATTTCAGTACGAAACGGAGTTCCTATTTAACAGCAATGATATCGCTACATTATGTCCTATAAATTGTCGAGGTGAGAAGGGTATAGAGTTCGATTGAATTCTTTTTGTTTTTGGTCCAATAAATCAACCTCAATTATACAAAAATATTGCAGTGACAAATAAATGTTTGCCTTGTGACAAACAGTCGCTTCTTCGTTGATCAAGCAATTTATTATCGGTAGAGAATGTGTTCAGCGTAAATTGGAGATGACTCGGAGTATTATATCCTTTGAAAGCTCTCCGTTTCAACGTTAATACATAATTTCAACAGTATGGTTCGAAAATTTATTTACAAAGCTTTTCTGATACAGTGCTTTGAGTACTCTTTCGAAATAGAACCCTGTATTGTATGAATAAATGTTAAACAACACCTGGCTCCGAAATCGACCTCGAGTCTACGGGGTAGGACTTAAAAGATGAAAAACAAGTTGTTTTTTTACTTTATTTTATTTTCATCTATTTATTAGTTATTATTATTATCATTATTATTTTTTTTTTTTGTTGAAAAATCGGAAGGAATGAATTCATTTAGATATAACGGTGGTTGGAACACGTTGCTCGTTACATTCAAAGAATGGAGGCGTTTCGTTATTGTTCACATACAATGCTAGTTTACCTCAGTACACAGGTTTTGCGTTGGTAACTCAGGAAATCTCACCGTTGGGATTTAGTCAAAAATCGGAGCCAGCCGATAGTTGGAAGGCGATTAAATAAAATTTCTAATATTAGTTAACGTTTTGTTAAATATTTCTTTCCACCAACTGTCATGACTACAATGATAGTTATATTACAATATTCGAATACGAATGTACAGAAAACCTACATGATCTTACATTTTTCAAATAGAATTTTCTTCGTTTAAAAATAGAAGGATAGGCGAGACTTGAGAAAGCTTAGTGCCTCATCACAGCCTGAAAGGGTAAAAGGGCATCATCCAATAAAAATTTGATATCGGTGAGGTAGGTTGATACATATCGGTTTTGATTTATGAAAAGGGAGTGGGTGGATTATGGGAACTAGGCGAAAGAAAGGTTAGGAAAGAGCTTCTGATCATTACCACAGTGTTGACGAGATTATCAATGTTTTCAAGAATAGGTTCACTATAATAATTTACACAAGAACACCTTATCTCGCTCGCTTCTTTTTTCAGTATTCAAAAAATCGTCAAGTGGGAGATAAGTGTTGATACCGCGTTAGTCCCGAACAACGTTGAAAATCTAAAATTAAAAACCTTACATTCGTCTAGAATTTATTGCTAAATTGCGAAAAGAAACTTTTTCTACGCTTCACAGAGTCGTACTGGCATTCTATCGGCTCACATAGAACGGCAGAGACAGCTCGAAAAGCTTGACATTTAAACATCGATACAAAATATTTATACATAGAATTGAAAATCAAACTATACAAGCCACAAAAATATTATTACGCTAAGATGCCACGATGGTAATTCTCGTGTAGTATATAAGTAATTATGTTTTCCGACCCTCGCGCTTAAAATCTAGAGAAATTCACGAATATGTACACTCCGTCCGCGCAGATATATAGTACAATATACACAACTTGTAGAATATATTCGCTCTATATAAAAAAGTTTCAACTTTTTACCTACCGTCCGACCGTCATTCGGTTTGACGAATGAATTACAATTGTTGATATGATTGACGGTTCGCTATTCGATATTGGGCAGTTGGCAATAGCGGAATGCCCAGGAAAAATCGTATTCAACTGAAACTGTAAACCTGTATGAGATTGCTGCTGCTTCGCTTTGTTCGCGTTGAAATCCGACGCTTGCTTTAGAAAAACCGTGCTTGGGCAATACGGTTGAAAAAATCTGCGCTTTGAAGTCGCAACGATTCGCGCTTGACAAAAACGTCGACTTCTCTCGCAAAGGACGAGAGTTTTAATTAAATTCGACCGACTCCACATGAAGGTATTAAATTGTTTTACAACGGGTGTCGCACCTGCAAGGTAATTTAACGCCATTTTGTTATGAATTTCCTCGCGGTCAATTTTCCTTATAAAATCGTAATACATTTATTTCTAACAGCCTTATCCGTCAATTACAGCGCTCTCGGTTTCGTGCGATGATGAGCAAAGTGAAGAAAATTGCCAGTTGTAGAAGTATGTCCTTTCTTCATATTTTTCGATTCTTGACTTTTCACTGTCAATAAATTATTTCATATCGCTTCTAATTACTTTCTGCTAACAATTTATCGGTACGCATCGAAATTGCTTCTTTACATCGAGGAGGGTTTTTTTCTTTGTCGTAAATATCATCTCCTGTTTGATATATCTATTTCCCCGTTATTAAATGTTGACTCGACGTTCGAACACTGGATCAATATAGAAACCGTTGGACGAAAGGTGAAGGATTGATAGCCTTCATTTCTTGGCTCAGGAGGAGTAATAAATCTAATGGATGGCGGTTACCGGAAAAATCGTCCACCGAAAGACGATGTCGTCGACGAGAACAAGCAACTACGTGCAGAAGGTCGCATTGAATCAGAACAGATTGCTCTCGGGAAACTGCTGATTGACTGCAACGAAGGGGAAAACGGTTCGAGCTTAGTTCGGTATCGTTTCCTCGACGCTCGAGGGTATTTCCGTTGTTCGCTTGACGCAAGAAACTGATTCCGATCGGAGCCCAATTTATTTAAGATTGCCACGTTGCTATGTTTCAGTTTTCACTCACAGAGTTTGGCAAATGATGTCATTCGGACTATTACTCACGTGCTTACTTAGCAAATAACGATTCTGTGGGCTATATAGGATAGGTTTATGCTCGCTGTCGAATGTTGTCGAACATTGTTATCCTGTTAGATCCATAGCTAACAGGAAACCAGTAGGCCGACTCGATCTATCTGTGTACAAAAGTCAACTCGTACGAGTTGAATTGTCAACTCGCATGTGAAGTACAACAGCGCTGGTGGCGGCAGATTGAAAAAAAAACTATCATTAGTTTCATAGAAAATTTAATCTCGCTTTGCTCGAATTTCTCAAAGGAAACAAATATCAACTACCAGTCTAGTTCGACCCTTGGATCAGAATCCAACTGAGTAATTCGCTCAGATCTAAATGGAAGCAAAACGATTGTTGTGAATAGATCACCCAGTACTTCCATGTTTGAGTCGTAAGGAGGTATAACCATTTATGAAATCAAGGAACGCATACGAAGGCCGCAACGCTGGTACACAACAACAACGTTCTATTATCGGAAAACCAGCCGGGAGACACAAAAATAGAAAAAACCAGTGGTGTGCATAGATCACACAGTACTTCCATGTTTGAGTCGGTAACTGGTATAACCAATTATAAAATCGAGAAAATCGTACGAAGGCCGAAACGTGACCCTAGCGGTAAAGATCAGGCGTCATTCACTCGCCATTACAAATATTAATACCTCTAGCGTCAAACGTATTGATGTGCAAAAGCACCCTGTAAAAAGCTCAACAGCGATAAACGGCGTAGGGCGGAAGTACGGTATGTGATCAAAACAAAACAAAACATGATCGTTGTTGGTCACATTTGAAGCAGAGACCCGAAAGTTACAAGAGCGCAAGAATGAAATAACTGAATCGCGTTTAACGAGGAAGTACTGCACGTGACCCCGATAATAACAATCAAGCAAAATTCAACTGTCATAAAGAAAAACTTGAAGTCTAAAGTATATTCACTCTTGTGGTCTATAAAAATCTCAAATGCAAAAAAACGGCATAAGGCGGAAGTACTGTGTGTTATCCAAACTATACAAAACAAGTTCTGTGAACGTGGTCAGAGTTGGTCAAATATATAGCAAAGAGCCCCAAAAAGTACAGTAACTGAAAATGCGTTTTGCGAGGAAGTACTGCAGGTGACCCCAATAATGAAAAACAAGCAATATTCAGCTGTCATATAGAAAATTTAAAGTCTAATGTATATTCACTCTTGCGGTCTATTAAAATCTCAAAAGTTAAAAAATGGCATAAAGCGGAAGTACTGTGTGTTACCCGAACCATACAAAACAAGTTTTGTGAACGAGGTCAAAGTTGGTCATATTTATAGCAAAGAGACCCTAAAAGTACAATAACGCTTCATAAAATAACTGAAAATGGTTTTACGAGGAAGTACTGCAGGTGACCCCAATAATAAAAATCAAGCAATATTAGGCTGTCATATAGAAAATTCAGAGTCTAATGTATATTCACTCTTGCGGTCTATTAAATCTCAAAAGTTAAAAAAAGGCATAATGCGGAAGTACTGTGTGTTATCCAAACTATGCAAAACAAGTTTTGTGAACGAGGTCAAAGTTGGTCATATTTAAAGCAAAGAAACCCAAAAAATACAAATTAAACAACTGAAAATGCGTTTTACGAGGAGGTACTGCATGTGACCCCAATAATAAAAATCAAGCGATATTCAACTGTCATACAGAAAAATTTTAAGTCCTCCAGCGTTCAAATATATTCACTTTTGTGGACTATAAAAATCAAAATGTAGCAAATGTGCAAATAACGCGGATGTACTGCATGTGACCCATTTGATAAAAATCAGGCATCATTCAATCGCCAACCCCAACATTTTAAGACCTCAAACATTCAAATACATTGAGTTTTGCGGCCTGTAAAAATCAAAATACAAAACATGCACTAGTGAAATCGTGAAAAACGCTCATAACGTGGAGGCATTGTATGTGACCCACTATACAAAAAATCTAGTGTTTTCTGCTGGCCATAACCGACATTTCAAGCCCTCAAACGTAGAAAAATATTGACTCACATAGCCTGTAAAAATCGAAACAGAAAAAACTTTGAACGCTTATATCTCGGAAGTACTGTGTGTAATTCAAAATCCGGAAAAACCTAATTTTGCACAATCACTGGGAAAACATTCCCTGAAAATTTCATGGGGTTTCATCCATTTTTCAGGGAGATATGGCGATTTATGTCAGTTTGTGACCACAGACAGACGGACAGACGGACAGACGGACACACAGACACACAGACACACAGACACACAGACACACAGACACACAGACACACAGACACACAGACACACAGACACTTGTTCAGAAAGTGTTTCTGAGTATACTACTATGAAAATTTCTTCCATCAGGACCTCGGTTCCGAATTCGACTTTTCAGACGATCTCAATACTTCCATTTACTACGTAAACATGGAAGTAAAAAAAATGAATTAGATTAATAACGCGAAAGTGCACTATATGAGACTAACGATACCAGCCAAGTTCGGTAATGAGCTCATTTTTATAGCAAGGACACCCGAAAATGTATAACCGGCCGTGAAGGGGGATCAAGCGTCATTCACTCACTGCTACTGAAGTTTGAAATCCTCGAGCATTCAAATATATTGATTTTTGTAGCCAGTAGAACATAACCATGGAAAAAGCTCATCACATGGAAGGCTCCTAAATATTTCATATACAAGCAATACTTGAATAACGCGGAAGTACAGTATGTTACCCTAACGTTGAAAAACAATCGTCATTCATCCGCCTAGAAATCATTTCGTGACCTTAAACGTTCAATTATATTGAAAATGTCAATTTTTTCGTGCTGTTGATCGAATTTTCGAAACGGTTGTGCTGCTCAAATTTGATGGTGAATTCCGCACGTTTTTTCCATTCGATTAACCGGTTCAGCGTTTAGGACGACGAAGTGCTATTAGAAAATTGCTAGGAAGACGATCTTTGTCCACTTGGCACTGTTGTATAGACTCGCTTTTTGGAAAAACATCCAATTGACACATCTGGCAGAGCGTTCGTGAAAATGATTTGCTCTGGTTTTAAACTAAATGACCTCTTCTACGGGATCGGTTGACCGATGTTACACCGTTGGGAAAGTTTCGAAGCGACATGTGACCATGGAAATCCTATGCAAACACGTACGGAGTGCTGAGATAAACTTTCCAACTCGGTCGATGAAAGGTTACTCCGGAATTCGACGCTGGCATCATGGAAAAGGTCGCTTTCCACTATTAATACGGCTCTTTTTCTTGCCATTTTTGTTGTGTTTATAATGAACTGGAAAGGACATTTTGTTTCTTTACTCGCGTTCGGAATCGCTAGATAGCGGGCCCCGGCAAAGCAACAGCATTTCATCAATAATTCGATTTAATAGAATGGAAGGAAATGGGGTTAAGTAGCTTGACAGGAGAGTTCATTTACAGGGTTAGAGTGGTTCCACGTTTAAAGCACATAATATCGAAGAAGAATGTCCATATAATTATGATGTGTGTTGAGGACGAGCCCCAGATCTACAGATAGTTTAAATTCAGGCATTCGGTTCAAAGTATCCACCCATCGAAAGAATAGTAAATACCTAGGCGTATAATGGAAATCGTGAATAAATAACCAAGAAGACTATTTATATAGGTAGGGAGATGCTATTGGCGAAAATACTGTGCTTTGTAAGATGCGATTGACCAGCCGCCGAGTATCTTCCCTAAGCATTGGAATACTTTCGTATTCACATGAGAGCGTTTTTATTTAATTACGCCATAACTATCAGGAGCGTCTTGCCGTAGTAGGTACTCGGCGATGCCCACCTAGCATTTGGATAATATAACAACTACTTGTAGTTACTACTAATACTTATTAATGCCGTTGAGGGATAGTGCTTGGATATAAAAACTACTTGTTATTATATCCAAGCACTATCCCTCAAGGGCATCATTAATTATTAGTAGTTTTTTCTCAGCTGTTATATATTACGGTTGCGGAGCATCAGTATCAGTGTATTTTTTCTTATTTTGGCATTTCCTTTTTTTACTTGGATGTAATCGTGTTTCTCGGCTGTATTCTGATTTACGAGACAAATTGGCCATTGGACAAATTTTGTTTTATTTTATTTTTATTTTTATTTTTTAAACTATATTTGAGTTATTTTTTCTCTTAGTAGTTAGTTGAACCTTGTCTTTACTTGAAATTGGGATGTTTACTCTGTTGAATTCGGATATACACGTCGAATTGGACTGGTACTTGATGTTTCTTTCCCCCATTGAAGATTATTTTCTGTTGAGAGTGAAAAGTTTGAGCCGAGACGAAACGTTTGCCGGTCAATGAGAATGGAAGTACTTCTATTCAATTCTCTTCTCAGAAATTACTTCTTTTATCACTGGTGGCCGCCTTCCAACATGCGCTGAGGGGATAGACGTTGGGAGGACGGGAAGCGGGGCTTGGATGTACCAACATTGTACTAGTTGTACCAACATTTAGCGCTAGTTGTCCCTAGCTTTGTACTGTGGCGGGACGTTCCAATATCTATCAATGGCTATCGGCGTTACCTCTTAAAAAATAGATTAATGTATTTTTGCCTCCATGCATCTTTTTACGAATCTGAAAGAGGAAAACAATTGGTCCGGTCGCACATTTCTTCGAATAAGTATTTGAGATTCCAGACAAGCATCGGTAGACTGCTCCATATGCGATAGAAATAAATTCGCTCTAGTTTTGGAACGAAAATGACCGAGGGAGGGGTGAGAATTCTAATCGATTACAGTCATGGAAATGAATGTTAATGCATCTGATCAGTGAAGACAACTCCGCTCTCCCTGTATGGTCCGAGCTGTACAACCATACACGCTGTAATTATCCATGTTTGACTATGTTGAGAGATGGCTTTGCATATTCATGCGTGTAGAGAGAGACGAGGGAGCACAGCATTGCGGCGAATTCCCACCCGCCGGAACAATACTTTCGCGAACAGCATCTACTTTACCTTTATAATCATTGACGTACACTGAACATCAAGCGTTAACGTTGCGTCATGCGTCTTTTAGTAGCATACCCTGTTATTTCAAGTGTGTTATTATTGATATCATCAACAGGTAAAATTAGTGGGGCTAAACGTCGGTGAATTGGACATCTCCAAGATCCACGACAGTAAAGCGAAGAGAAGAATGGATTTGGTCGGTATTGAAAGGAAAAGAAGACGAACGTACGCCTCAAAAGAAATTCTGTCACGCGTCGTCCAGTGACTCGTAACTCTTGGGACGTGAGCTTACGAGAAATACACCATTTACATCACTGATGCTGGTGGACGGAAGAAATGGCTCCGCGCTTGCAATCGGCAAACTGACCCTCGGATCACGTACCGATCTTCATGATTTTTTTAAAGGCTTTCCTGAACTCGGGGTTGAATATTGTATAGATCACAGGGTTGACAAAACTGTTCATATAGCCGAGCCACGTTGTGAGGATGAAGGCGGCGACACCTGGCTGGCAGTCTGCTCCGAGCTTCGAGCAAAGGGCATCGAGAATGTTGCAAGTGAAAAAGGGCACCCAACAAAATAGGAACACACCTGCAACAGACAACGATTCGTATTCAGATAGAGCCGATCCGGTACAAGGGTTTTCTACAATTATTGATAATACTTACGGTTTCATCAATTATGAGATTAAATAAAATTCATAAAGTGAAAATGAAATACGTCAATTACATATTAAATAAATACTCTGTCAAGGGTGAGCACATGATTCCGGAGACAACCGATCCAAACCTTATAAGGCCTTATGCCAGTATCCAATTTATAAGGTGTAATTCACGAAATCCCTTAAACTTTTTATCGAAATTTTATAAGTACGTAACTTTTTTCACGAATAATAGCGGAGAATTTCCGAACGGTTTTCTAGCCTTAAAAATGATAAAAATCGTTAAATACCAAAATAAACTCAATCGGAATCGTCGGAATCTTTACCGAAAACACACACAAAGAGATCGCTAGATGACTATTTCTAGCTCAGTTCAAATTCAACAAAAATCGAAAATTGCTGGGCTCTTCACTCAAAAATTGATTTAAATTAGACACATTTTGTTGAAATCCGACCCATCCGAGTCAGGGGACCGAAAAATAGTAGTGGCGAATTACGTTGTAGTACGGTGTGTGGCGCTAACGGTAAAAAAACGCATCCTCAAAAATACCACTGCGAAAAAATGATTGTACAGTGGTTTATTATTCCTATGGCGTGCACTTTTATCGGCGGAGAGTTTTAATGAATTTCGCGTTTTTTGAAAGCTTAAAGGCAGACTTTTTGGTTCCTTTGTCATACGTTTCTTATAGTTACCGTTCAGTAGATGGCGGATTGTTGTTACTAGACATATTTATGATACAAAGTAACCAAAACTCCTACGTTTAAGTTTTCAAATAACGCGAAATCCACTAAAACTCTCCGGTAACTATCCCAATCATCTGTGAACGTTTCTACTTAACAACAGATTTTGGTATAAAGGAAAACTCCGTAGATAATTGTAATAATTTCAATTTTCGCTTATTATATAATCAAAAGTTAGATTATTTGACTAACGATACAGATTAGAGAGTGTTCGACAAGCATTCCAACGAGTATAGAACGTTTTTATAGCTTCAGAAAATCTCGAGCTACACAAAAGCTGCGATAAATTGAGATCCATCAAAGCTATCGACTCTGTTATGGTCCCATTCGATTCGCGATATTTCTAGCCACAACTGAAGGATAGAAGTGAAATTACTTGCGTTATATTTTATGTTTAGCGTCATCGCACTCGGCAATGGCTAAATTCATTTCACTGCGTATTAACTCCTAGATGGGATAAGAACGGATGTTTTCATTTTATAAATCGGCCAGGTTGACGATTCTCCGAAGGGTCATGTTCATAGAGCTCGCATAGACGAATTTGGCCGCTTGCAGGTGCCCGCTGTATACAAAATGTGCGTTCATCCGAGCAGATGAAGCGGAGAGGAAACCCGTTTTTGGAGAGGTACGGAAAATATTTGTTTAGCCTGCCAAACAATGGAGGATGGTCGAGCTCGACGGTTGTGTGAGCGGCGAGGGGGGAAAGGGGTGTATTGCGGGGGCAGATGCTCTCTTCGTTGCTCCTACGGTTTTAACAACTTCAGAGACTGAACTCGTTAGGCGCTCGGTAAGCTCAGCAACGTACCTACCTGACGTTGAGATAGTCAGTCCTAAGGCGCCAACTCGAACGGCCTCCGTCAAACTTGACATGCCAGGGTTTTTCTACCGTAGCTAACCTTTTTCTTCTTCTTCTTTTTTTTCTTTTTTTTAAATAAACACACGTTTTTTACACTCGTCGAGTAATTTGAAAGGGCGATCAAATATTTACTTATCACTGTAGTACTACATAGTAATCGAAACCTGTCACTTGGATCGAACAAACTGGCCGCTCACCTGTTTCAAAAGGCAAACGTATTTTATCCTTCAAACTGATCATCATTGTGTGTTTGTCAGTACCTACATAGTTGTTTTTACATACGGCTACGCTTTTCGTCCAAAATTATTCTAGTAACTCGTTTATTCGGTGCGCCCTAAAATGTGAAATGTGTTAGTAACCGTATTCAGTCGTCTCCCTGAGATCCTCCAGAGACAACTTTTTTTGTACCATTCAAACTAAATTTCCGATCACACCGTTGGGAAGCAGATTGTTTCATACCGTAGTCACCGTGCATAATTTCTATTTCAGTTTTTAGAGGCCGAAAAAAATCGATGAATTGGAATGCTAAAAATTTATCCTATGTCGGGTGAATGACGCCCGATCTCTTTCGGTCCGCTCCCAAATCGTGCTTCCGCGTTTTTTTTTAACCTATTTCGCGATTTTTTCCGTTTTAGGGATTCTCGCTGGAATAAAATCTAATTTTCATGAGATTTTTTTTCTTCAAGCGATCAAATATTTTGGTATCTCGGTTTTGGTTCAGTCTCGGGACTTCACATCCTATAGGTTTCGTTCGCCTGGGGTGCTTGGGGGCGTGGTGAGGTGTAAAATGAAGAAATAACAATAGGTAATGTATATGCCAATAAAGTGAGCCCACTGCCGAGCGCGATAGAGTGTGCTGCCGAGAGGACGATTCTGCTGGTTGGGTTGTTATCGCCCTGATGTTATTTCGTAGCGGTATTATTATGTTTTATGGACAAATGTGTTTTGTTTTGTAACATGCCGACTTGTGTATAAATATAAAGATTCATTTTTGTTCGTGTAAAATTGAACAACCCCTAATAATTCGTCGGAAAACGAAGGTTATATTCGAAGGTTATATAAAGGGAAGTGGTTGAAATGTCATCATCTAATGGCACTGGGCAGATAGTTCTTTCGGTTTACCGCATTGAGGATCGATCGGATCGCCATAACAGTCGAAGGGTATTATTTACAGAAAGCATAAAGATCTTTCATCGTCGTCTTCCTTAGATGTTTATAGTCCTCTCACGGGAAAGGGGCCTTGCGGTGAAAACGAGCTACAACGGACGGCGAAAAGTCGGTAAAATCAGAGACCTTGCATTTTTTGATAGCGTGCGTGAGGAAGGGTACGGATTCACAAGCTGGAGCAGACGAAAGGCAGTCATCTCGATCCAACATATTCGCGTCAGCTCGGGGAACCTCCTCATCGAAAATGTGGGACACGCTTCTCGCGACCAAGTGCAAAATGTGATTCACGTCCGCGTTGCAGTTACCACGTGACAGAGATACGCCGCGCCCTCGACTGCATTGATATTCAAAGCGCTTCTTTTTCAAAAGCTTTCTCTCTTCCGCTTCCGCGTACCTACCGTTTTCCCACGGTAAAGGCTGAATTTACTCCTTTTCGGTCGGTGAGCCGGCTGTTATCCCGATAACTATTCAGGAAAAATGAGCCCCGCAGAGAAAATCGCTGAATACTTCTATTTCATATCATTCAATCATTTGACTGTTGACTATCGACATTTTCTGTTTGAACGAATCTTCCAAAGCGCGATATTAGCAACAATGACTATTAGTCGATTATAGATCATTAGCGGATAGAATTTTTTGCAGTATAAACCGCCTAAAAATCGCAATATAATCCAAACTCCATAAAAACAGCATGTGGGGTGTCAAAATTCATGTATTTCACGCTGAACCGAATGCGACCATATGGATTCGGTCGCTTTAACGGTTGTTGAGGTATCGTGGCTTTTGCGACGGTTTTTCAAGTTTTGGAAAAATAGAAGGTATAAGTAATATGATATTACTTCTCTTCCTTGTCGTCCCTGGACATGTGAATGATAATACTATAGCATTTATGAGTTATAATATTCTTTAAAAGACTTCTCTATTGAACTCTTTGATAACTCGCTCCTAAAGCCAAGCTGCTTCTTTATGATTTATATTGAGCACACTGAGTCAAGTTCAACTAATTGAATTTAGCTTGTTGGAGATACCACTCACTCCATCCCTCTATCGTGCTTATTAGGTTTCAGGTGCCTGATGGACTATGCAGCCCCGAAGGTGCCCGAACGGGAGAAAGATCTAGGGATGACTAAGGAGAAATAGACGCCAAGTTAGTCTCCCCCTGGATACATCGCCCATTAAGTAACCGTTGACCTCGTTTTCCTTATTGTCGAGCTAGGGGTTGTCAATATACTTCTCCTGCTGAGCTTTACAAGTTACTATGTCTGTCGATTTTGTATTTTTATAAATACGGTTGAGTACATATTAGCAGTTTTTTTTTCAAATGATTTCGAAATGCTTCAATATTCACAGAACAAGGCGTACTTAACTGAGTAAAATGTACAATCATTGACATTTTCGTGACGTTCTAAACGGACCAGGCAATAGGAATTAGAGGAAGACATTAATCTAGCAGAACGCCACTTATCCTCTTCGAATGTTGAAATAGTCGAGGAAAGGAGGGCAAAATATCGGTCCGGCAATCGTTGTTGAACTTTCCCATCACGAATTCATCGCGAGACTCTGTTACTGGAGCCGAACTGAGGTAAAAGCCGAACATTTCACACTACCTCACTTTTATGCTTTGAGGTCTTTGTCGTAAGTCAAGTAGCCGTGGAATGTTGCGGTTTAGAATCGATAAAACTCGCTTCCGCTCTTTAAGAGGGAGTGTTTTCCACCCTAGGAAAGTAGGTTAAGTTAGCTCGTACTTCTAACTTTTCCTTCGAGGCGTGAAGAATAATTTAACAGGAGAAGGACTCTTACACGATTAATTTATTCATCAGGGGTTTAGGGAAGCTTGGTGCTCTCGCTAATACTGATACATAATTTATACGAAGCAATAAACTTTACCTCGGTCAGGATAAGGAAGCACGAGCTTTAGAACAGCCTAACAATAATCTTGAAAGTTTTAGTAGATTTTCAAGTACTCGATGCCAGTCAAGAAAGGGCGTTCAGAACGCGCGTACGAGGCTTATACGAATATCGTGAAACTTTAATGAACTAATTAATGAAGCATGTAACAGCGGTATGAATGCTAAAAGGACTTTCGATTCAACCAAAATGCTCAAGCTTCTTAGCGGTGTCAAAACGCGCATACTCGAGGCCGCTGTGAATTTCCAACTTTCAGCCTTTATAGCTTAGAAAGGCAAATTCACCCATTGAAAACGCTTATCCCGCATATTATGCTCAATAATCAACACGCTTTATTGTTCAGAGTTGTTTCTGGCTGTATCACAAATGTTGCAAAATACTGTGCATTGATTAATGATTCCTGGTACTGACTTCAGAAGGATGAGGTTACTCAATCTGCAGGATTTTTCTGTTCTATATCGACGGCTTGCATTGAACCCCTTTCAAGTCCGATCGGTTTCCATTTCATTTTTACATCGGTTCCACCAGTAACGACAACTTTGGATCTTTAGAAGTCTTGGAACGCGCGTGATGTTCGTGAAGAAAGCAAGAGTAATATTTTTGGAGTAGTCATTTTGTTTGAAACATTTCTGTCCAACAGTACGTAGGGCATTTTTGGTGAGAAGAAAGCGTTCCGAAAAATTTAAGCAGACTTTCTTCAGCTGGCCATTCACACACGAGCTTTTTTTTTGCAAATCGTGGCGCTCCGTACGGGGTGGGATTCGCCAGGGGCTGAAATGTGAAGGGAAACTTCGGTTGAGCTTGTGTGTGGACCGGATGAGATGATTTAGCAGAGGATGGTGCGACGCGGCATCATTTGAAAGTAAAAAAGTCCGGAAAACGTTCAATATAACCATACTTAGTGAGGGTCGGTGTAAAGCTCGAAATTTCATGATGATCTAGAGGAAACTCAAGAGATTCTTATTCAAGTCTACTGTCCCTAGTTTCGTCTGCCGAGTTACTTCTTCCCCTTCCTCTTCCTTTCCGTGAGATAAGCCGCTCGGTTTACTAATTCGCGGAAGCAACCTTCCGGGAATTCTGCCCCGGATCATTCGCCGATTTTCATGGCGTGTGCTAACGTCCTCTTACACAAGCAATTCTTGAAAAGGAAATGATACCGCGCCGCGTTTTTCAAAGGGGAAGATGTGTTTGTATGGCTAGCTATTTAATTCTCAATCAATTACATAGAATTGGATCACAAGCCTTGCCCCTCCGATTGTATGTATCTTACTGAGTTACCTTGTATTCGGTAGTTGTACCTCGTATTCGGATAATTGTTTTCCACTTAAGATGTAGAAACGTTTCGCGTTTGCCTCTGTAAATACGAAATGGTTCTATATTGCCCTGAAGGTAACAGAAAAGGTAGACGTTGATAATTACCGAGTTTTTCCTCCCAACTCCGTATCATGATAAATGCGACAACCATGAGAAGACGGCTATAATTTAATTCGTTTAAGAAGTGTTAATAATAATTTCCATATATGGATTCCGAATAATGTAAATCTGATCATTTTTGGTAGCAATCGGAATAAATGATAGAATAAATTGTTCGAATGACGAGATGTTATGAAAATGTATGTTGTAAAGATGTATGTTATATTCGATGATGAATATCAAATATGATCAGAGGTAATTTCGTTGAACGTTCAACCGTGAACCGGCGGCGAATCGTTGAATCGATATCCGCAGCAAGTAAAAGCGCTATTGGAGCCGACGCAATAAATGGCAGGACGAGGGAAGGGGCGGAGAAAGGAGAAGAGCACATTATATGCGCGGACCTTGGGAGCCAAACCACTTCAAATGGAGGGAACTAAATTTGTCAGTCCATTGTCACTTTGTATTCACCGGGAAGACAATGAGGTTGGAAGCTATAAATTGACTGCGGAGAAGATAGAGAAGAGACTTCGAGCGAAGGTGTTGGTTTGAAGCAGGAGGATATTAATTTGTGAGCCAGAGTCTGTTGAGCGAGCAGGAAGATTCCCACTCCCTTCCCTTTGCCCTTCCGATCGGCATAGTCCCTCGTAGATCACCCATGGCCCAGGAAATCTCATCAGTTTCGCTCACCTCGAGGTTGGAAATGAGCGATGAAACGGATCCTTCAATTCTAGGTGAAATTTACCGCACGGATCGATCAAAAGGCCACAATCGGCATTCGATGGAGTACCTTATTGGCCAATTAAATTGTAGAGAGTAAACAATGAAAGAAATGTGAAAGCGAGTGTTTCACTTTTGATTTATGATTCAGTAAAAAAAACCTTTGTATTCGCTCAAGAAAAACCATTTTTGCTAAGGGTTCCCTCGCTTTTTTATAACACGCTTTTTACTCACCTTAATGGACATAGTGATTGCGTTAGTTCCAGTCGATAAGATGTAGCAAAATAACAGGGCAGTTTCGACATCAATTATTGTCATTTCAGTTCGACAGGAAACCGAATCCATACACAAGTTATACCTGCTCTTCAAGACCTACAGATCGTGAACGTTGGTCTACGCGCTGATTCCACAGTTTGACAAGCAAGCGGTGTCTAATCGAGTCGTGAGTTCGTGTAGATCTGTCATTTCATAACCTTCATAACTAACGTGAAAATTCTATAGTAAGCTCGGCAATATTTTATGCAATTTTATCAATCGTAGGTAGATCCTAGACCCAAGATAACCTAGAGTTAGCGTTACCGAGTAGTTTCCCGTATACTCTCAGGAGAAAACTACTTGGTAACACTAATTCTGTAATGGATAATCTCTGCTTTATAGACGATTGAAAAATTGATTCTAAACATAAATAATGATCAATATCGGTAGATTACCGGAGCGGTCACATTAGACCCTGTTTAATTCCATGTTTTTCTCGGTAATCAGTTACGACCAAATACCTATAAAATTGCACGCCAAAGAATGGAAAAGTTAATATCCAATATCTTCTTCTTGAATCATATAAATTGAAACGGATATTATTGGGAATGATAAATTAATGACTATAGAATCATTAGCAGCGGGTTTTCCCCATCAAAATCTTCTTCCGTATTTTCTCGTCCGCACCTCTTATGCCATGGTAGTCTGAATCGTTTCGTGTTTCCACAAATAGAATCTATCTAGCACTGGCCAGTTAATGCCTTGTCTATATTGTTGATCTGTAGTGGCCCGCAACTTGACTAATCTCCCGACTATTAGTTCAGGAAACTGGTAACTTCTCCGTGACAAAATCAATAATAGGAGAAATGAAAGGATGAAGAACGACGGAGGGAGGCACAGTTTCGACAGGGCGCCTGAACAATGTGAAGAGTGAAGGATCTGCGGAAGAGGAGGACGCTCTTGAGTTAAGCGGACCAGGCAGATCTGAGTTAAGTGGTGACGAAGACAAGTAAAGCGCAGCTCAACGTCCCTTGTTTCTCTCTCGTCGCCAGGGACCTCAGTCGCACGACGTAGTTCTCCCCTTCGACGTTGAGCTGAGTGTCCTGGTTCCTTGCTTAGGTCGACCCGGCCGACTGCGGCAACGGTGGGTGAGCGGAGCGCGGACTAACGGAGGTCTTTAGCCTCTTAATCCGCTTTTCTGCCGCCTTCGTCATGCCTAGCACCGATCTGTCCCATCTCTTCCACCTCTGTCCGCCTTCCACCTCCCCTTCCTTCTATCCTTCAAATTCCAAGCTGTCGCTTAATTTCTCTGCATACGCTTCCTTCGTCACCTTTACCGCATAGTGTACTTCGATTTTCAAACTAAAACAACTATTCCCTAGAGAGAGATTGATTGATATTTTATAAAAAGAAAAACAAAATTAGGACATTTGCAGAGTTGAACAGTTCGTGCGATCAAAGTTCGGTATTGATAGGACTAAAATTAGATACTTTTCAGGCCGTATTGATGAAAAAGTTGTTTCGAAATCACGTTTTTTTGGGAATATTTTTTTGTGGTTGTAGAAATAAAAAACGCTGCAATTGATTGTACAGTGGTTTATTATTATTTCGCTTCAATATTGATTCAAGAAGACTATCCATTTGTCATTTTAAATATTCCGAACATTTTGTGAACGTTCCCACCGAAAAACAGATGGTAACTATGGGGGAGAACTCCGTAGCAACTATTGTAATTTTAATCATTTTAATTTTTCTTAATTTCCTAATTAAAAGCTAAACTTATTGCCTAACGATACAGCTGGAGAGAGTGTTTGACGACCATTCCAATGAGTATAGGACGATTTTTATAGCTCCAAGAACTCTCGAGTTATACCCTCATGTCAAATTTCTGAAAATCTCCCAAATTCGGCACAAAAGCTGCGATAACTATAGAACCAATAAAGCTATCAACCCCGCGATGGTCTCATTCTATTCAGCGTCCAAAAATCTATATAATTTGATACCAAATACACATTTTTCTGAAAAACCCTGGAAAATATTAATTTTCTCCCCCTCTAAACCCCCCAAAAATACTTATAAAATTGAGCTAGCAAGTTGGTTCTAGAATTGGGACGTCGTAGGACCGAGATTGATTTTTGGTGAAACTTTCAAATTTTTAGCTCTTACAGTTTGGCCGGAAAACTGCTAACGGCGTACGGCATACGTCGGACAGACAGAATTTTTTGGTTTATTATTCAATAATAAACCATTGTAATCGCCCAAGAAAAAAAAATTTATAACCCCCTCAAAATTTGATGTATTACGTTTCAAGGCATGTAGAATCCGAATATCCAATAAAAAAAATTCTGTCTGTCCGCCGTACGTCGTCAACACTTTTCCGGGCAAACCATAATAGCTAAATTTTTGAAATTTTCACCAAAAATCAATCTCGGTCTACGACGGCCCAATCCTTGAACCATCTTGCTAGCTCAATTCTAAGGGTATTTTTGGGGGGTTTTGAGGGGGAGGAAATTCATATTTTCCAAGGTTTTCCAGAAAAAGGTGTACGTGGTATCAAATTATATCGATTTTTGGACGCTGAATCAAATGAGACCATCGCGGGGTCGATAGCTTCATTGGTTCTCGAGTTATCACAGCTTTTGTGCCGAATTTGGGAGATTTTCAGAAATTTGCCATGAGGGTATAACTCGAAAGTTCTTGGAGCTATAAAAATCGTTCTATACTCATTGGAATGGTCGTCTAACACTCTCTCCAGCTGTACGGTAGGGCAAAAAATTTAGTTTGTAATTTGGAAATTAAGAAAAATAAAATAGATTAAAGTTACAATAGTTGCTACGGAATTTTCCCCGATAGTTACCAATCTGTTTTTCGGTTGAAATGTTCACACATGTTCTGAATAATGATTATCTGAAATGGATAGTCTTCTGAAATTTTATTTGAAGCGAAGGAATAATAAACCACTGTTACAATCATTTGCAGCGTTTTTATTGGATATTCGGATTCTACATGCCTTGAAACGTAAAACATCAAATTTTGAGGGGGTTATAAATTTTTTTTTCTTGGGCGATTACAACGGTTTATTATTGAATAATAAACCAAAAAATTCTGTCTGTCCGACGTATGCCGTACGCCGTTAGCAGTTTTCCGGCCAAACTGTAAGAGCTAAAAATTTGAAAGTTTCACCAAAAATCAATCTCGGTCCTACGACGTCCCAATTCTAGAACCAACTTGCTAGCTCAATTTTATAAGTATTTTTGGGGGGTTTAGAGGGGGAGAAAATTAATATTTTCCAGGGTTTTTCAGAAAAATGTGTATTTGGTATCAAATTATATAGATTTTTGGACGCTGAATAGAATGAGACCATCGCGGGGTTGATAGCTTTATTGGTTCTCAAGTTATCGCAGCTTTTGTGCCGAATTTGGAAGATTTTTAGAAATTTGACATGAGGGTATAACTCGAGAGTTCTTGGAGCTATAAAAATCGTTCTATACTCATTGGAATGGTCGTCAAACACTCTCTCCAGCTGTAGGGTAAGGCAAAAAATTTAGCTTTTAATTAGGAAATTAAGAAAAATAAAATTGATTAAAATTACAATAGTTGCTACGGAATATCCCCCGATAGTTACCGATCTGTTTTTCGGTTGAAACGTTTACACATGTTTTGAATAATTATTACTATCATAAATGGATAGTATTCTGAAATTATTATTGAAGTGAAGGAATAATAAACCACTGTACAATCATTTGCAGCGTTTTTTTTCTACATGCCTTGAAACGTAAAACATCAAACATGGTATTCACGTATATATAATAAGTGAATATCATTATATTCACGCAGTTCCGAATTCAACATTTCGGGCGATTATAACAATCCCCTTCACTATGAATTCATGGAGGTATAAATGTGTGAGTAACACTAGCAGAAAACCCATAACTGTTTCAGGAATAATCGGCAAATATCCGACGAAAATAAAATGCGGCTTTCTTTGAACACCGTTTCGATAAAAGATTTCCCCTTGCAAAGCGATCATCATTGACAAGAAACGGGACGATAAGTCGTCTAAAAGTTGTTGTCGCTCCCCTTATCCCCCCGCCAGTACTACCCTCAAACGCAAAGCTTTCTTAGCAACCTCGGTTTGCCGAGCCCATAAATATGTAATCCGCTTCGGGTGTGAAGTCGACCTGCCGAGCGTAGATGTTACTTCTCACCACTTCGGAAACTGTTGAAGCTACTCCCTTTCAGTTAGTGTTTCCTAAGCTATCGTGAGCCTCTTGAGAGATTCATAAGGTGAATCGCACACGGGCGTCTGTTTGAGCTCGTCATTGAACATCTTTCAGTCGAAAACTTGTTGAAATGGAGAGATCGAAAGGTGGAATAGTTGACTCTTGTGAGCATTATACAAGGGATGATTTTACCTTTCAGCAACAATTTGTCTTAAAATTATTACCTACTCTCGTTTTCCACGTACAACCAGTTACTGAGTCCTGAAATGTAAATAGTAGGATTGCCTTTAGTACTCTTCAGCTTGGTGAAATATTGTGAGTTAATTATTTGTTCATAGTTATGGATTGAGGGGAGAATGATTGGGCGATATTTCTTCCCTTCGGGCATTGATATATTATGATTATGATGGGTTTTCACCTCGAATTGAACTGTTCCAACATAATGAACGAAGACAGCATGACAAAAAGATGACATGAAGGAGGATTTGTTTTCAATCATTCCACCGTCCATAGAACGTAGGAAATCATTTTGTCTGTTATTTTTTGTATAACTCAACAGAATCCAAAAAGCGGGTAAAAACCAAAACCCACAATATAGCGTTAAACGGGAGTAAATTGACTGACTAGAGGTTATATTCCTTAGAAATCCTCTGTCTGCTTTACTTGAACGTTTGGCGCACCTGCTGCTCATTTTCTGACTTTCTATGTGTCCTTCTGTCCTCGCGTCCGTCTGTCTATGGTCAAATTGATAGAAATTGCTATATCTCCCGGAAAAAGTCTTGAAATTCGATAAAAATGTTTTCATAAAATGTTCTCCCAGCGCGCGGTGATTAAGGAAACATTATTAGCCTAATTCGTGTTTTTCTATTTTGGGGTTTCCTGGCTAGTTTTTCAATAACAGTTGAGTGTTGTTTTCTAACGTTGCGGTCTTCTTCCTTGATTTTATAATAGGATTGGTTGTGCCTGCTACCGCCTCAAACAAGGAAGTACTGTGTGATCTATGCAGTCCGCTGGCGTTTGAAGCGAACTGTAGTTTTGGTTGTTTATTCAATAATAATGGTTTATTATTCAACATGAAACCATTGTATTCGCTATATCCTGGACCCCCTCCCTCAAAATTTTATGTTTTACGTTTCAAGGTACGTAGAGTCTCACTTCGAATAAAAAAAAATATCTGTCCGCCCGCCGTACGCCGTATTCAAAATTTTAAAAGCCGCATAAGTACTCGAAATTTCCGCCAAAAATCAATCTTGGCTTAGTAATAGCTCAATTCCTTAGACAAATCTCTTCCTCAATTTAATGGGGATTTTTGGGGTGTTTTAAGGAGATGCGCGTTGGTTCCAAGGTTTTTTAAACAAAAGGTTTAGACTGGTGTTCGATTTTCGGACGCTGATTAGCATGAGACCATATCTGGGTTGATATCTTAACGGTTTTCGAGTTATCGTAGCTTTTGTTTGGTATTGCTGAATTTTCTGAGAGATTTAGCTCGTTTGTAAAATCGTTATACCTGTACTCTTTGGAATACACGTCAAACACTCTCTGAAGCAGTATAATTTGACAGTAAATAGTATTTCAAATGTCGATAGTTGCTTAGATTTTATTTATTTACCACTGCTAGGTGGAAACATAAACAAAGGTTTGTTATAGTAACTATCAAAAATGGAAAGTCTTCTTGAATCATGATTTATTGAAGCGAAGGAATAATAGACCACTGTACAGCCATTTGCAGCGTTTTTAACTTTAGCCCGAAAGTTAAACACTGTTGGAAATTTTGAATGACCACGCCAGGAAGGAAAATTAAGCTGAAAGTCGAAGCGAATCGTCTAAGGCAGTTAACGATTGTTTCCGACATTTCGAGCGAAACTTGATTGAGCAAACTTCATTAATGTTAATGGGTTGAAGCTGATGATGAAAGTACTGACTACGATACTGTAATCATGGCTTTCTGGTACCGAACAACCGAGAACAGAGATTCAGGGAAGGGGACAATTGCTTGGAAACCAGAACTTTGATGACTTTCGTCGAGAGAGGGAGATTAGATGATTGCTCGAAGTTCACTTCACATTTCTATTTTTTCTTTTTAAATCTATGTTTACCTAGTAAATTGGAGTAATGAGATCGTCCGGAAATTCGAATTCGGAATGGAAGTCTCCCTAAGAATCAAAGTAGTGACGTAAAATGACAACAACCTTTGTTGTCTGGTGTCCTTTCATTTCAAATTCCTTAGAAAAACTATTCCGTACGCTCTTACTTGATCTTTGTCGTCTCGCTATGCGAAAGCAAGGTTTTTCCCAACCATACCAACCTTTTGTTCGATAAATTCTTGGAGCTGTTTTCTACTACTACACTTCAAGAAATTTCCTAACCCTTTATGTATGGTTGGAATAAATGGGTCGAGTGGAGTAATGGATTCAACTGTTTTTTACACTCTGCCCAACACCTAATGAAAGAGAATCATTAGCTTCTAACCGCTTCCATTCAATTTACCTACTAGGAACTCTTTTGGATTCGACCTCGGTTTATTGTTCTATAATTAACCTTTGTATGTATTCGCTTACGAAGAAGAACAATTTTAATTTCCACAATATTTGTAATCGCATGGTAAATATTTGTCGAATGCAAAGATGAAACGCTGCGACAAGGAAGCAATTAAAAGAAAAATTTTTCCGCACTGGGAGGTATTTCGTTTTATTCTAGCGAACATTAGATTCTAGCGCGCGTTGGTCAAATAACCAGCTATGAAACTGCCATAATAATCTTTGTCGCCGAGGAAATCGCGGCCCTTTTTATTCAGTGAGTTGTCGCACAAACGTCTCAAACAAAACGGAGGTTTCCAGTTTGGTAGCATTTTCGTGATAAACGAGCCAACTAAACCAAATGGGCCGGAGAGCGGCCGGCCGCGGGTTTAATTGTGTTTTCAGGAATCGATGCGAGTCTTGTCCGCCCTTTACGCGTTACTAGGCCATTCCAGACAGGATCATAAATGATTCAGAACCGTAAATGGCTTAGAAAAGATTTGAATTATTTCGAGCCCGGCAGAATATTTAATTTGGAATCTCTAAAGACCGGAGACCATTCATAGGAGTCATTGTTGGAAAATTATTCAATCGATGTGAGTATTTTGTTGAAATTGGAATGTGTGAAACATTCGTATGGAAAGACCTATCCAGATTCAATATTTTCAAAGTCTTCTTTGTTTATATCAAATGAAAATTGTCCGCTCTGAGCGATGTGGCAGAGTTTCTACATGTTTGACACATCATTAAATACGTTATAATTTACTGTAATATTCTTTGCAATGCTGTTAAGTGTTTTATTTCTGGAACGAGCTGAGGCATGCCGAAACTTCAGTAGCAAAACAATTAACGCTTATTCTGTGCGTTGAAAGCGAAGACTTTTCACTTCTAAACATACTGGTCTGAATCCTATTCTATGGCGATTCTATGTATTGGACATCGAAGTAATAAACGCTCAATTTTGCCGCTTCTTTTGAAAAACGAAAATAGGTTTTATCTCCTGACCAACGAATTTAACTTTTTTGTCCGCCTGTGACAAAAACTGCCCAAGTCGGGTAGGTTGGGATTTGATCAAAACTATTGAATTATAATAAGTTGTAGGAAAAACAGTCGGCAGCACAATACCATGACAAAAAGGCTCTTTAATCGACTTGATATCAACTTTTGGTAGTTAGCGTTGCCATGACGGTACTATGGATAAAGTTTTTAATGAACTCAATTATTCGACCAAACCTCCTTCGAGACGCTCTCCATTTCCAGAACGAATTCGCTTCATAAAATAGAAAATGAATAACCTTTCAGAATCACGAATGCCGTTTAAACGACAAAATACAACCCATGTATTTTATTATAAAACACGTCGCGGTGCTCGGTCAATCAAAGTCTTGGTGAAATTGAATTTTAGTAAGTACTACTAGTTGACGTCTTTACATCAGATTTTACTGACGCCTTAAGGAAAACCAGCTCGACAGTAATTTTTCATTGGGAGTGCTACGTTCCCATTTAGAATATTTATGTGAACGTTCAAGACTGCAATAGCAACACACTTTTCATAACCCTTCATCGGTGCGGCAATAGACGTCGCGTGAGTAATTATGAGCTTAAAACCTTTGTCAAAACGCTTTTATAGAAAAACATCGACGACGTCACGTTATCTTGTATGCATTGAATTTAGGTAGAAGTGCTTTGTCCCTACGAGCTCATGTTGAAAACCCTCCCTATAATACGTCGGAGAATACGAATAAATTTTAACCGTTCACGACGCACCATATCTCTCGAGACGCCAATTTCCCAACGAAAACTGGTTCAAACCTCTGGTGGTATTTTCCACATTATGTTTCCGCTCTAATTGGAGCGCAAGGTCTGTGCAGTAGGTAAACGTTTTGTTAGTTGGAACACAGCATTAAACGCCGCCATTTTCCCTCGGTAAAGAACCGACCGTGTGAATTGCGCTTTGAAGAGATAGAGTGAGGGAGATAGAAAGCAGTATTGAAAACAAGTCTTTTATATATGACAGGTGCAGGGGAGAAGGTTGCCACTGAGATGAGTTAAATACCTCAACTTGATTGAAAACGAGGAAACTCCGAATAAAGTTTTCTCTCTTCCTAGTTCTTTCTCCTACTTCAAACAGTCTTTTAATCTCACCCTGTCGCGAGACTCGGAAAACATGCGAATCATTACGTGCCTAGTTTCAATGAAATCGGCTCCAGCAGCAAAGCGGTAGCCGAAATTTTCTCATCCGACATTAGCCGACGGTAAATGGGGTCAGAACCTTTATTCGTTCTAGAAGTATTTTTTATCAGCTCGTAAAAAGATTATTCTTTCTAAGTTCCTTCAAAATGAGGAGTGGCCCAAATAAAGAACCTTTACTACCTAGAGGCGTGTTCCGCAGGATCTCGATAAAATCGCTTCTGATTTAATAACGAATTCCTCCGTTTTTCATTTCACAGATTCCTACTAATAATCGTTCATTTCACTTGAGAAAAAAAAAGTTTAAAAGTGCTTCAAAATGATTGCAGCGATAAAGAACAGCTGTTAACGTGAACTTACCCAAAACGATGGCAAGCGTCTTGGTTGCTTTTCGCTCTTTTTTCGCGCTGCTCTTTTCCCTTTTTTTCTTCGATGCCTTGTTCACTTTGTAGATCGTGAAACGCGATGCGGCTGAAGCTTTGCGCTCTTTTTTGCTGCCTGTGCCACCGGCACCGATTCCGCTGCCATCATCTTCGCTCGAACTTCGTAGCGGATTTCGACCGCTTCGAACTCCTCGGTCAGTTGCTGAACCGTTACGTTTCACGCCCTGTCGAAAAATAATTCATCATTGATGTGTGGCCGATAAACGCTGCGAATGAGTGGTTAATAACTCTCCGTTTCAGCAGTAGCTTCAGTTTTGATCATCTACACGGTTATAATAATTTACAGATGGCTCGAACAATTGTGTTCTTTTCTACGTTACAAGAGATAGAGCTTAGAGCTACGGCAAACGCTAATTACAGGTTATAATGGTTATTGAATAGTACATTACTTCTTCATTATAAACGAAAATCGCCCGTATCATTTTCACATTGACAAATTTCTATTCTAGCTGGTTAATATATATTTTGGGTGAATAAACTTTTGGTAATCCAACAGCAATATTCGGTGACTAAGCGTTATCAGTTTCCTGTAAAGCGACAGAGAATCCAAGAACGGCTTTACGCTTCCATTCTATAAACGTGAAAGCTGGTTCACCTAAACAAGTAACAACCGAAGCGCTATCGCTTTATCGATTCAACGCACCGGCGTGGACGGCAAAGTGGCTCCCGTACGCGACTAAAATTTAGCTTCTCCATACGTAACGTAGTCAACAGCACGTACGTATTCACGCGCACTTTACGCTCTCTCACACGAAAGCACTTGACTATGTCTACTAACACGAACCTACTCGCACACTACGCTATGTCGAAGCAAGGACTCGCTCGGTCGGTGCTCGTGCGCACTTAGAACAAACATTGGTCTACGGCCTGGAGGCGCGAATGGAACACTGCGTTCAGTTTGTGTTCCGTGCAACTCTCTCTTCGAGTTTGTTTAGCAGGCTGTTCAATAACGATACATGAGTGAAGCAAAATAACATGATACTAAAAGTAAAGACTGGGTGAAAACAAAATCCGGCAAATATCGTTGTATGAAAATACATTTTTTTTACTTCATTGTTCGCTTACCTAGTAAATGGAACTATTGAATTTTCCTGTAACTCAAACTCGGAACGAAGCTAAAGTTGAATTCGAAAAAAATTATTGACCGTGCTCAGCCCTTAACGTAGAGCGCTCTAGGAGCGGGCGGGCGAAACGATCGCAGAGGCCGGATTTCATATGCATTTCACCTTTACTCGAGCTGTTTCCTCTTATTTAACGATATATTCATTTTTTTCCGTTTCCATTCATATTCTCCAAGAATCAAAAAATGCATTATGTAACAACAGTTGCGTTATTTTTTCAATAACACATACGTATTCTTAACACACGCCATTGCGAATGTCATGGTTTGGTCCCCGCGACTCGTAAAACTCTCATGGGACAACATTGTGGGTTGACGGCGATTAAAATCCATCTGTCACTCGACAGAGCTCGTTTCGAATTAATTCGGTGGTAGAGCGAAGAGTCTCCAAAACAAATCTCGGCTTTAGTTGAAAATCGCCGAAAATTCTCAGAATGCAAATAACTTACACACGTCGTATACTGGTTCATGCTAGACACTTGTTTAATTATTGGAAACCATCATCACAGCTTTTTAATTCACCAATTATATTTTAGGGCGATTATCATCATAATTATTACAATAAATCCAAATTTTGAGAAATAATGTAACCCACAGGTATCCGTTAACATAAACCTGCCCTTGTTGTCTGTGTCAACGTCCATTTACCTCTGTTTTTTCCGTCGGGTTAGTAATACGAGGGGAAGGAACTGCGCGATAACGAAAATAAAGTTCCACTCCTGTAAATAATTTATTAAATACTGTGGTCATTCACCAGATAGGTGGATGTTGTTCATTTTCAAAAAGGTGAAATAAATTTATGCGTTTTTTCAGTGTCAACAGAATGAGAGAGTTATGCACTGCCTATGTATACAGCTTAGAGGCCAAATTTTTGACTGAGAGCTTCGCAACTTCCGAGCCTGAGGCTGCAGATAAGACGACCCTACTTTTCTTCTGGGGAATAGTGACGGTGGGTATATCATTCAACGGTTTTGTAGATATATAGTAGGAATCGATGCGAGTTTGGGTGAAGATTTAAATGTTAATCGATAAACTGTATTGACGCTCTTACAAGAACTAGTTCTTTAAATTGTATTCTGCGTGTGTTTTGTATTTTTATTGACCTTGATATTATTTTATTTGGAACAAGACTATAAATATTTTCATTCTTCTTCCTTAAGGACAGAGGAAAAGCGATTCTCTACTGGACTATAAGATACTAGGCAACCGGCGGACGTTTATAAATAATTTATTCCCAACAAATAAAGTCGCATAGCCGAACTAATTTTATCCGTCTGACGAAATAAGGCCAACGAGAAATCTTTCGTCTCCGAGTAACTGCGAATACCACGCCCTTCAATGCGTTTCGAACTTGTCACCATAAATTTAAATTATTTCCACTACTGCAGAACTGACGAGCCTTCGCTGACATAATTAATCACAAACATCAGCGGATTCGCGCTAAAATTATCGCCAGTTTTCTCAGCACGAGGCGGCATAATCTGCTTTACAGTTGATTCTCACGTCTTCCCTTGTTTATTTTTCTTCGTTTATTTAACGACGAACAAACGTTGACAGAAATGAATTCCGGTTACTTGGAAACGCTTGGAATATTGCTCCACGTTGAACTGCGTTGGCGTGTTTTCTCTCGAAGGGCATAAGAGGCTTTTTGATGCCGGTATGGGCCCGCCTTCTTTTTGCGTCCTTTTCCCTCTAATAAATCTCGTTCCTGTTACCGGCCCTTGCGTATACGCAAATTTCTTCATTCTCAGTTTTTCCCCTCGGCCTCGCTTTTGTATTTCTTTCCCAAGTCCGAGCCCGCCTTCTACGTTCATCTTATCCACCTACTAATCCCGCTTTCTTCCTTTCTGCGGCCGTCGATATATCTTCGACCGTTTAATGCTTGGACCCGACGCGCGGGCGCGTTTTCTCGATTAATGTCACTTCAAGTATTTAGTAGACAACGTTTTTAGGGAATGTTCGCAATTTATTGTCGAAGTGTGAGTGCTCTTTCGCGACGATAGTCGTAAATTCCTTGATGAAAATTCCGTTCTCGCGCATTCAAATCATCCTCGGCAATAGTAATATCGAAATCGTTGCATTGCGCGATCGGAACGGGGAGGACTTTTAGTCGGTGGGCAAAGATAGTACCCTCGTAAATTAAATAGTGACAATTAATGGTTTTGGATAAACACATTGATGAGATAACCTCGACTCATCGTGCTGAACTGAATATAATATGGGACGACTCGTTTGTGGGTTGGGAAAAGTTGTAATTTTAAGTATAAGTAACTATGCTTACTGATCAATAGAGAGGATAATTGCTTTGAATAATTGCTATCCATCGAATTTCCGGTTTATTTGAGACAAATCCAGTGAAAATAGGACCAGTTTTCCAGCAGCGAGACCCAAAAATTGAAATCCACACTTGAAGAAAACGAAAAATGCTCATAACGAGAAAGTGCGGTGTGCGACTCAAAAGGTAGAATCATGAGAAACATTTCACGAACTTGAGCTTTTCAATTGAGTGATTTTCACGGCTTGTAAAATTCAAAATAGAAAAAATTGAACCTACGCATACATTAGGGCGGTGGGTTATCTACAATACAGTAATGGCTCATCAATTGGGAGAACGTCTTCTGAAAACTTCATCGAATTTGATTGATTGGTATGAAATGACGGATGTTATCATTTTTTGACCAGGGACCCACACAGTCGTTTGTTTCTTAGGTGTTACTGAGTATAGTACCTACTTGAGACATTTTTTCCAGCGCCTCTCCAGTAAGGTTTCTGTATTGTCGTTTTGAATCTTCTCACGTATTGTGGTTGAGGGACAGGGCCGCGGCATCTTTGTATTCCTTTTCCAGCGCTCTCGCATCGCCGAGACTTCATGTAAATGAGTTACCTACCCGGCGAAAGTGCTCTGCAGCAACAAAAGTATTCTTGATTTTGAAGTTTGCGGGGGAGAAAAACTGGGCGACTCGTTCTCAATTTTCTTTATTGCCCGCCGAGCACTTTCGCCCCTTCGGGCATCATCAGGGCTTTGTAGCACCATTGGTAGCTACGGCCTAAAGTGGCCGTAGCTACCAATGGTGCTACAAAGCCCTGATGATGCCCGAAGGGGCGAAAGTGCTCGGCGGGCAATAAAGAAAATTGAGAACGAGTCGCCCAGTTTTTCTCCCCCGCAAACTTCAAAATCAAGAAGATATGAAGCGACAACCCAAAAACGAACAAAAGTCTTGTATAGCGTTTTGTCGATTGTTGCACCCTTCGATATTTAGAACTAGTAACAACGTTGTTCGTTGACTAGAGTATAGAAAAAATCATGACCGACACTGTCCTACATAAATAATAGTACATGTTGAACATCAGAGTTAGTTTATTTATTGTCGCTTAATTATTTTGAACTGTTTGTCATACCTTTCCGGAGTCAACATATTTCACCGATCAATCGCATTATCTCATTGTACACATTCCATGGTCGAGAGCGAGCCCGCGTATCCTTTTCTTAAGATATCTTGGAGCTCAGAAGAAATGTTATCTTTGAGTCCAGAATACCTTTCGGACAGTTGATTTACCGTGGGAAAATATGTTCGAAAGAAAAACGGCAAGCCTGATTAACCACCAATAAGCAGAAAGAATATATAGGTATCTTGTCGTCATAACTCAAAGTTATGAGGCTAAGCAAGGAGCGGTAGAGGTGTAACCTTCTCGATGTAGGGCAGGAGGCGACGCCGCCGCATTGAGTGTTATGTACGAGCTCCTTTGAGACCTCGCTCCCTCTTCTGCAAGTCAATCCTTCTCTCACACTCTCTCTCTCCTCAGTCAACTTCAATAATAGTCTCTTTCTATCCCTTAGGACCTCTCCTATGTCTGCCATAGCCTTTGCAAGAGGAAGAAGTGAATATCAGAAAGGGGCGGTATAGCGAGTTCGAAGGGGGTTTCCCTGGCGCCTTGTGTCCCCTTGAGCTTCTGAACTCGCTTATAAATCATCCATCGTTCTCTTTCGTGTCGACCTATAGAACTCGGGAGAGAGGGAATGTTAGCTTTTCCTTTTTCGAAGAAGGGAAGCAGCCACAAGAGCGAGCCCATGGTTTTTCATGTTTTCCATATTGTCAACTAAAACTTCCATCGATTCAATGCACCTGGTCTAAGTGAAAAGGAAATGTTTTCCTTTACTCATCATTGTTTGAGAGAGCTGATCAATTTTCACAATAATTCAGAGTTTGGTGATGTCGTTTTATTTCCATTTCGGTTTATCGTTCAACACTGAAACATTCTTGATATGAGAATTTCTTGTCCAAACTCCCTTGAAAAGTTTTTGTTTTACGTTCCAATGCTTGTGGAGTCTCACTATCGAGTAAAGAAAATTCGTGCTCGTCGGCCATCAACACTTTCCTGAGGAACGTTTGAAACACGCGTGAAATACTATTCACCGAGAATCGTCCATTGACTGGCGATGGCCCAATTCTTCAGCTAGATCTTTTTCTCAATATTGCAGATAATTTTGTCATGGTCAAAAATTCTTATAACTTGGCGCGTAGGGTATTTTTCAATTATACAAGGATTATAATGGAAAAAATCTCTTTAAAATTTAAATAATCAAATTTTGAGAGGGAGGTGTAACAATTTTAGTTTATTATTCAATAATAAACCATTGTCAATCAATTTTTTTCCAACCCCCCTCAAAAAATGATGTTTTACGTTTCAAGGCATGTCGAATCCGAATATCCAATAAAAAATTTCTGTCCGTCTGCCGTACGCCGTCAACACTTTTCCGGCCAAACTATAATAGCTAGGTACATTCTTGAAATTTTCATCAAAAATGAATCTCGGTCCTACGACGGTCCAATTCTCGAACCTCATTGCTAGCTCAATTATAAGGGTATTTATTCCAATGATTTTTATATTCCTAACAAGTCGAGTTTCTCCGAGTTTATTAAGTGCAATAAAAATATTTAAAAAATTTACAACTAAATTGATTGATACTGTGGATATTTATTATCATCCTTGCTTAAAATACATACCCTTCTCTCATCGGAATGAGGTTCGTGAGATCCGTCTGCAGCGGATGCCGCGTAACCGCTATCGTTGTTGCCGTTGGGATCGCCTCGGAAGTCACGGCCGGCACCTCTGTAACATTCAACATTAACAATATAATACCCGAGTTCTATATTATAATACCTTCATCATACCTTCAATTTACAAGATTATATCCAATTATAAGATGTTCAATTGCTAGCGAACGCTCTATTCCATGTTTGAGCCGGTAATCTGTCATAACGCTGATTAATAAAATCAAGAAATTTCTATAAAGGCTTTCTAAAGTCAGCACACAACTACTGTAATGTAAAATGAATTGTACATATTCGATGATCCTTAGAACCACGTGGCAAGGCTAACCAGATACACCGTATGAAAATGTGAACGGGCGAACAATCGCTGTAAACTAATTGAGGAGTCACTGCTGTTTTACCCCTCAAACTTACACTAGAGAGTATTCTGCGACGATGAAAAGACGATTCGATATTTTATTTCGATGTGTCAAAATATTAGCGATTGCTTCGATATTTCAACAGTTTTTCGCGATAAAAAACCGAATGAAGCACGATACGATGAAAATCGTTTTGCTAAAACGATACATTTGAAATTAAAAGGTTTGACAATGACAGTAGTGGCCAATTACAGTAGTTTTGAACGTTTCTCTACGTTTCAGGCCACACAACTACTTGAGTTAGACGTAATAAACATTGAGAACAGAACGCCAGTAAAAAGATCAAGTATCCCAGGCTATTTTAAATTTCAAGACTCGACTGACAACGAGACAACATTGTAACGTGGATTCGGCTGAACCAGAATCAGTGAGATGTTATCGCAGAGGTCGATAAGAACCATAATATGCCGCCTCGAGCAAGAATAATGAATTAGCTGCTGATTAATCATCTAATTATGAGCCCGTCCCTCGCTCCATCTTTCTCTTTATCCCTCTCTCACGCTCAACCCTTTCCCGCGACTTCCCGTCGCAGGCTTCCAATTACTCGGAGTTCCATTTGAAGATGAAATCCGTTCAGCATGAGCGTTCGCGTAACGATTTAGTTACCGAGAGTTACCTGAGATTGGGAAATCCGTATAAAAAGGTACCTAATCGAATAGAAACAGCCGCAATGAACAGAAGATACCCATTGTTTAATTTGTGTTGCTCTACCGTTTCAGTGTACTTGAAACGCAACGGCCACAACTTCTCTTCGAGCAATACAAAACCTTTATACCTGTCAATGAAAATACCAAATTCAAGGCTATCCGATGATCTGGGACCGTAGTAGACTTTAATCTTCCGAAAGTATACGCAATCACACTGAATGAGAGAATCCTAACCAAATTTCAGAAATCCCCAAAATATTTTTGTGCATTAAAATGAAGTTATTTGGCCTTTAAAACCCTGTTATATTTTTTGGAAGTTTAACGCTGAATTCAAATCTTTTAAGGACAATGCTATGACTAACGTAGTTTTTTCTACAGGTATAAATCGTCCAAAAATGTGATTTTGAAACAATTTATTTACAAATACTGCCTAAAAAGTATCTCATTTTATTCCAATCAATACCAAATTTTTTTCTGCAGGTTGAGAGAGAAAATAACGAGACGACCTCTTCTCCATTTTTAACCGACTTCAAACAAGGAGGAGGTTACTATGGTCGTCTTGCGGGATTTTTACTTCCATGTTTACGTAGTAAATGGAAGTATTGAGATCGTCTGAAAAGTCGAATTCGGAACCGAGGTCCTGCTGGAAGAAATTTTCATAGTAGTATACTCAGAAACACTTTCTGAACAAGTGTCTGTGTGTCTGTGTGTCCGTCTGTCCGTCTGTCTGTGGTCACAAACTGACATAAATCGCCATATCTCCCTGAAAAATTGATGAAACCCTATGAAATTTTAAGGGAATGTTTTCCCAGTGATTGTGCAAAATTAGGTTTTTCCGGATTTTGAATTACACACAGTACTTCCGAGATATAAGCGTTCAAAGTTTTTTCTGTTTCGATTTTTACAGGCTATGAGAGTCAATATTTTTCTACGTTTGAGGGCTTGAAATGTCGGTTATGGCAAGCAGAAAACACTAGATTTTTTGTATAGTGGGTCACATACAATGCCTCCACGTTATGAGGTTTTTTCACGATTTCACTAGTGCATGTTTTGTATTTTGATTTTTACAGGCCGGAAAACTCAATGTATTTGAACGTTCAAGGTTTTAAAATGATGAGGTCGGCGATTGAATGATGCCTGATTTTCATCAAATTGGTCACATGCAGTACTTCCGCGTTATTTGCACATTTGCTACGTTATGATTTTTATAGACCACAGAAATGAATATATTTGAACGCCGGAGGACTTGAAATTTTTCTATATGACAGTTGAATATCGCTTGATTTTTATTATTGGGGTCACATGCAGTATCTCCTCGTAAAACGCATTTTCAGTTAATTTAATTGTATTTTTTGGGTCTCTATGCTTTAAATGTGACCAACTTTGATCTTGTTCAAAAAAATTGTTTTGCATAGTTTGGATAACACACAGTACTTCCGCAATATACCATTTTCTAACTTTTGAGATCTTAATAGACCGCAAAAGTGAACATACATTAGACTTTAAATTTTCTATATGACAGCTGAATATTGCTTGATTTTTATTATTGGGGTCACCTGTAGTACCTCTTCGTAAAACGAATTTTCAGTTATTTTATTAAGTGTTATTGTACTTTTAGGGTCTCTTTGCTATAAACATGACCAACTTTGACCTCGTTCACAAAACTTGTTTTGTATGGTTTGGGTAACACACAGTACTTCCGCCGTACGCCGTTTTTAAGCTTTTGAGATTTTTATAGACCACACGAGTGAATATACTTTAGACTTTGAATTTTTCTATATGACAGCTGAATATCGCTGGATTTTTATTATTGGGATCACATGCAGTACCTCCTCGTAAAACGTATTTTCAGTTATTGTACTTTTTGGTGCTCTTTGCTATACGTTTGACCAACTCTGACCACGTTCACAGAACTTGTTTTGTATAGCTTGGATAACACACAGTGCTTCCGCTTTATGCCATTTTTTAACTTTTGAGATTTTTATAGACCACAAGAGTGAATATACTTTAGACTTTAAATTTTTCTTTATGACAGTTGAATTTTGCTTGATTTTTATTATTGGGGTCACATGCAGTACTTCCTCGTTACACGCAATTTCAGTTATTTCATTCTAGCGATTTTGTAACTTTCGGGTCTCTTTGCTTTAAATATGACCAACAACGACCATGTTTTGTTTTGTTTTGGTCTCATACCGTACTTCCGCCCTACGCCGTTTATCGCTGTTGAGCTTTCTACAGGGTGCAAAAATCAATATATTTGACGCTATAATAGGTATTAAATATTTGTAATGGCGAGTGAATGACGCCTGATCTTTACCGCTAGGGTCACACGCCGTACATCCATGCTATCCAGTAGTTTTTTCGATCAGAAATATTCACATTAGCCAATAGTCAGTATAGTTGAACGTTTGAAAGGACGTGAAATGTTATCTATGGCGGGGGAATGACGGTAGATTTTTATCATTAAAGTCGCCGTATACCATACTTCCGCTATTTTTGGGTCTCCTGGCTCGTTTTTCAATAACAGCTGTTGCAAATTAACGTTCCGGCCTTTGTACGATTTTCTCGATTTTATAATTGGTTATACTATTTACCGACTCTAACATGGAAGTACTGTGTGATCTATGCACACCACTGGTTTTTTCTCGACGTGGTTGGGAGCGGTGCTCGAATAACCTCAAAAAATGAAAATCCCAATGAAAAATTATTGGTTCTCAAGTTATTGCACTTTTTGTGTGGAAATTTATTGAAGAAATTTTAATTTGAAGGAATAATAAACCACTGAGCAACTGCTTGAAGCTTTAAAATTATTTATTAATTCATTTATCTGATCTGCGAGTAGAAGCAAATTGAACTTGACTGCAGGAACAAACCAGTGGTGTGCATAGATCACACAGTACTTCCATGTTTGAGTCGGTAACTGGTATAACCAATTATAAAATCGAGAAAATCGTACGAAGGCCGAAACGTGACCCTAGCGGTAAAGATCAGGCGTCATTCACTCGCCATTACAAATATTTAATACCTCTAGCGTAAAATGTATTGATTTTTGCACCCTGTAAAAAGCTCAACAGCGATAAACGGCGTAGTGCGGAAGTACGGTATGTGATCAAAACAAAACAAAACATGATCGTTGTTGGTCCCATTTAAAGCAGAGACCCGAAAGTTACAAAAGCGCTAGAATGAAATAACTGAAATCGCGTTATGCGAGGAAGTACTGCATGTGATCCCAATAATAAAAATCCAGCGATATTCAGCTGTCATATAGAAAATTTAAAGTCTAATGTATATTCACTCTTGCGGTCTATTAAAATCTCAAAAGTTAAAAAATGGCATAAAGCGGAAGTACAGTGTGTTACCCAATCCATACAAAACAAGTTTTGTGAACGAGGTCAAAGTTGGTCATATTTATAGCAAAGAGACCCTAAAAGTACAATAACGCTTAATAAAATAACTGAAAATGGTTTTACGAGGAAGTACTGCAGGTGACCCCATTAATAAAAATCAAGCAATATTCAGCTGTCATATAGAAAATTCATAGTCTAATGTATATTCACTCTTGCGGTCTATTAAATCTCAAAAGTTAAAAAACGGCATAATGCGGAAGTACTGTGTGTTATCCAAACTATGCAAAACAATTTTTTTGAACAAGATCAAAGTTGGTCACATTTAAACCAAAGAAACCCAAAAAATACAAATTAAACAACTGAAAATGCGTTTTACGAGGAGGTACTGCATGTGACCCCAATAATAAAAATCAAGCGATATTCAACTGTCATATAGAAAATTTTTAAGTCCTCCAGCGTTCAAATATATTCATTTTTGTGGTCTATAAAAATCAAAATGTAGCAAATGTGCAAATAACGCGGATGTACTGCATGTGACCCACTTCATAAAAATTAGGCATCATTCAATCGTCAACCCCAACATTTTAAGACCTCAAACATTCAAATAGATTGAGTTTTGCGGCGTGTAAAAATCAAAATACAAAACATGCACTTGTGAAATTGTGAAAAACGCTCATAACGTGGAGGCATTGTATGTGACCCACTATACAAAGAATCTAGTGTTTTCTGCTGGCCATAACCGACATTTCAAGCCCTCAAACGTAGAAAAATATTGACACTCATAGCCTGTAAAAATCGAAACAGAAAAAACTTTGAACGCTTATATCTCGGAAGTACTGTGGGTAATTCAAAACCCGGAAAAACCTAATTTTGCACAATCACTGGGAGAACATTCCCTTAAAATTTCATAGGGTTTCATCCATTTTTCAGGGAGATAGGGCGATTTATGTCAGTTAGTGACCACAGACAGACGGACAGACGGACACACAGACACACAGACACTTGTTCAGAAAGTGTTTCTGAGTATACTACTATGAAAATTTCTTCCATCAGGACCTCGGTTCCGAATTCGACTTTTCAGACGATCTCAATACTTCCATTTACTACGTAAACATGGAAGTAAAAATGTTGCTTCTGAATAGCGAAAGATAACAAGTAAGAAAGTCAACCTAATCAAAGCGTGAAGTGAGAATGCAGATTCGCGAAATTCAATTGAGAACAGATTCACCAACCAAGATCAAAGTTTTCAAATGAAAGATTCATTCGAAACTTGGTACAAGCGAGCGAAAACTCGTTAAATTAACGATGTTACCATTCTACACACATCGTGCTGGCTTCGAAATGAATAATGCCCTTCCGTGAAGATTAGCGAGCAAGGCGACACATAATCTGAGACTTCCTGTATTCTACAAACACCGAGAGGAAACCAATCAAATTTAAGGTGCTAATGCTGCAACACGCGAGCGGATAGGGAGGTATCGCACTAGTTAACTTTTCTTGCCTTGAATTGTGCTGCACCTGAAAAGAAATACAGCCCGGGATCGGCTTCTGCAGCTCGTGGGTTTAGAAAACGAGTCTATAAGCGCTGAGCGTGCCGATGGGGTAGAAGTGCTTGGCTTGACCAAAATAAAAATTTGTAAAATCATCGGCCGAGTTTAAACTGAAAACAAAGAAATGGAGGAATTTGACTTCGATGTTTACGTTGTAAATGAAAGTATTAATTGTGAACGTCTGAAAAGTCGAGGCCCTTGCTGCTGGTTAAATCTAATTTTGAAGCTGCAAATGATTGTTGGTTTATTATTCCTTTTCTTCTATCATGACTTGATTCACGATCATGATTCACTTGTAATAGGTATCGTTTCCGAACATTCGTGAATATTTCCACCTAACGACAGGTTTGTAACTGTAACGGGGAACTCGTTAGAAACTGTCGACATTTTAATGATTATCTTAGTAATAATACCATGGGTTGTGAGGGGGAGAAAAACCAGGCGACTTATCCTCCGATTTTTTGTTGGCTAGCCCTGCTTTTTCGCCCGTACGGGCATCTTCAGGGCGACGTTGAGCCATAGGGTCCACAGCCCTATGGTACTGGCACAGTAATAATAGTTAAATTATATTATATTATTATATTATATTATTATATTATATTATTATATTATATTATTATATTATATTATATTCGCCTAACGATACAGCTTAAGAGAGAGTTATATGAGCATTCCATGAAATACAGAAAGATTTATAAAGCTCCATAAATTCTCGAGTTTACCAAAATATTGAAACTTTCGCACAAAAGATGCGATAACTTGGGAACCGTTGAAGATATCGACTCCGTTATGGTCTCATTCGATTCAGCGTCAAATTATTTATTGAAGTTAATATCAAACATTCCATGTTTTCGAAACATTGGCAAATTCGAATCCCCCTTAAAACTCCATGAAAAATACTCTTGAAGTTTCGATATCAATTTGGCTGAAGAATTGACCACTTGTCAGACCTAGAGTGATTTTTGGTGATAAGTTCAAGAATTTAGCTATTTTAGTTTCTCAGATAAGGGCTGACTCAGAAATCGGCTATTAGACTTTTTCATGCCTTGAAACGTGAAACATCAAATTTTGAGGGGGTTAGAAAAGTGTTCTTTTGGGCGATCATCAAGGTTTACTATGAATTATGAATAATAAACCAAAAGAACCCAACAGGGGTTTTCATCCTTCGAAAAAAATCACGAAAAAACCACCCGATCGGACTCACAAAGGGCTGAATGCGATCGAACAGAAAATGACCTGCATGCCAACTTGAGTAACCTCGTTCTTTTGAAGTCATTTAAAAGAAACTGATTTCTGTATACTTTGAGTGTACAACTTTGGGTGATTGAACGTGGATGTCCTAAGAAAGTCTCTCTCTCAGCGTGGAAGAGTCATCGCATGGGTTCTACTACTGGGGAATTTCGTGCAAAGTGGAAAAGTATTTGACAGGTAAAAATAGAAAAACTTCAACTATTTGCAAGTTGAACGAAGTCTCGTAACGGAAAAAAGGAAGAAAGATATTTCCATTAAATGCGTCGTCTTCACCTGCCTGGAAGAAACTTCAATTGCTCCCTGTAGCTTTTCCAGCGTATTTCTCAAAACGCCGGCAAAGCGAGACTTTTCTACGGTCGAGAACGCGTCATAACTCGGACAGAAAGACCTCAGGACCAACCCTCGCTCACGGAAGGTTGATTTCCAGGGGTGAACCGAAGCCCAAACGTCGAAAAGAAAGTAGCCCTCACTCGCTCATCTTCGCCTCCATCTACTCTACCGTTGGTCCCTCAACTCTTCATGTTGAGGCTTCCAAGTTTTTCCCATGCCCTCCCAAGAGCATGGAACAAAGATATTTTCTCCCATACCGTCAGGAGCTTTGGGATCCCAACTGAGAAATATTCTCTTCCATAATGTGTGTGACGAAGAGGGAATGGTATCCATAGGAAACCTTAAGTGACACAAAAGAATGCGAACGGAAAGAAAATGGTGAAGTTGTGTTATTTTTATAAGTCTTCCAACTAAAGTTTGTCTGGATCGTTATCCAAACAAACGAGCAGGAAGAGATTGAGAGAAATTTGCTGGCATAATCTACAACATTTTTATAAATTGAAAGTAATACAATAGTCTCTGTATTAAAATGCGAGTTTAAAGTTGTCTAATTCTCCCTCAATACCGAAGTTTAATTAATCAAATTTTAAACGATGCCAACTTTATACTCATATAAAGTTAAAAATTCCTCTTTCACGGACGATTTACGTCATTTCTCGATCACAGACACTCGTAGGTACTCTTGTTCAAAAAGTGTTTATGAGTATATTAGGTAATTTAAAAAAATCTCTTCAAAATTCATTTCCGTTCCGGATTCGACTTTTCGAACGATCGCAATACTTTAATTTACTACGTAAACATAGTAGGTAGTAAAAAAAGCATCCCGATTGGACTTACTGGCTGAACGCCAGCGGACAACACATACCGAAAAAATCCCAGCTCGTCTACCAAAGGACCCTCCCTTGTTTGAAGTCAGTTAATGAAGTCGATTAAAAATACATACGTGCTTGTCTCTCAGCTTCCTATGTGGCATGGCTAATTCTTCACTTCCTCGCGCTCTCTGCACTTCGCTTTCGCCGATCTGCCCTCTCCGCTCGTGGCACAGTTTGGCTTCATAGAATTTAGGAAAATGGGCAGTACTTCTGAACTATTCGCTTTTAACTTTTTTCCTACTTTGATTTTTACAGGGCATAAGAATCGACATTTTTGAACGCTAAAGTCTTGAAATGTTTGGAATAGTGATTAATTACCTTGATTTTCATTTCGAGCGTCACACTCCAAATCTGAAAATGTTCCTTTAACTTTTTGACCTCCTGGCTTGAGAGATGGTCCAATTTTCAAAATACCTTTCATGAATGAATCAAAATATTCGAGTGAGAGGCTATCCGGAAGATAAGGCCGAATAAAACAACATAAATGGCCATCCTCAGCCCAGGATTCTGACTTTACGGGGAATTTCGACCGGTCGACGGATGTTAACGAAAACGTTGATGCGAGCTTTGTAAACCTAGAAGTTTTGTCGGATATTGCTTCCCAATCGTTGACCCCGTAACGATATCCGACTGTCCTGTCCGAGGCGAGAATTCGGGTATTGACCCTAACAGCTATTTGAATTGGGATACATAGAACGAGAGGGCACCAATACTTCGTAAATACTTGTTATTTCGAGGTAAGGTTACTATAACATGTCCTCAAGGCCCCTATGCAGTGGGGTGTTCTGAACTAGTATTGCACGTTTATCATCGCCGTAATTCAATTCGAATAATGATCCGTGGTCCTCGTCGAATTGACCACAAAGAGGTCTCGTTAATTCTGTTCGTCAACATTGTCTTGGGACCCTGATTATTGTTCTGGTGAATCTGGTAGACAAATCAAGGTCAGTTGCTCGCTATTCAGCTTAACTAGTGATACTAAGCCTATCCACAAAATCAACAACACCTGCGGTGATTCAAATCCATATTGGAGCCTTGTTTGTTTCCGCACTGAAAATAATGGGTCCATTGTGTGATCGATAGCTTTTAGAATTCTCGAGTTATCGCAGCTTTATTTATTGGTGTTTTTTTCCAAGCTTTAGCAGCGTTTGATGTACTCGGTCATTTAAAACCATAATAACCGTTCAACACTTGTTGGAATGTTTATCGAATACACTCCTCTAAAGTACCTACTTTTCAAGCCGCTTTTCGCCATGGTATGACTGGAGCGTTTTGTAGTTGATGGTGGCTAGCATGTATAATTCTAGCAACATTATCAGCGAATATCCCCTGCCAAGATGATATTCAATTAAAAATATGCTGTCCGCCTGTCGACACTTTTCTGAGCAAACTACAATAGCAAAATTCTTGAAATCGTCACCAAAAATCATCCTTGGTCGGGAAATAGCTCAATTCTTTAACCAAATCGCTACATAACTACGTAATATTTACTTAACCCGGTTGTCTGGTCAGTCAGCCCAGTCACCTAAAGAGCTCCTGTATAGTACGGTACTACGGTCTATAATACTCCTGTATACCGCCTCCTTGACGCTCACAAATACTGGTCCACAGCAGTAGAAGGCATCTCTTGCCTTTCGCTCATACAGTTCCATTGCCCATAAAATACTTCACACACAATATAATTTTGAAGCAGTCTCACAACAATGCGGACTCCTGTTTTATCCTTTCAAGTGCAACGAATTCAGGACCCTCAACGGTGTCATGAATCCTTACCAAGTCCGTACTCGCTTTCGCAAACGTCTCACTCTCGTTTCGAACCCGCGTCCCTGTACCCGGTTTCGAAAGAAAATTCGAAAGACGTTCTTTAAATATAGAGAAAACATGTTTATACCCGCTAAGTCCCACGCACCTCATGTTTGGGTTGGTTAACAGGTGTAATCAGTGAGTATCACTCACTGGGTGTAATCAATGATAAAATCTAGATATTATTTACATTTTACAATATATCTCTAGAGAGATAGATATACTATAATAAATATTTAATAATTTACAATATATTTATAGAGAGATAGAAGCCACCTTCAACTTGGTAGACTACTATTATTGAATTGCGAAAAACAATTCGAGCAAACCCAACTCGTAGTAACGTTTGAGTATAATAGTTTTCATTCATTTCCAACGTATTTAGTTCTATATAATCATAAACTGTATTTGAGAAAACAATAAACACTTAACTACGTGCTCATTCCGTTGGAGGATCAGTTTTTCCACGTCGTTTGTGGAGGAAATAGGATTTTCGGGTGAAAAACTCTGTTCCTTTGACAGTGGATCGCTCAATGAGCCAGCTACTGTGGTCTCTAGTGACCTTCGCGTTAATTTTTTCCCATTGACCGCAATGTAACAAAGGAAATGTAGATTAGTAGGTCACAATGTGCTCAGGTTAGAGAATTTTCACCCTCTATCAGGAAGAAAAATAATTCATAGAGAATAGAGTGGGCTTTAAATTAAATCGTCCCCAAAACTGTTTATAATAATGTCAGTCTTTTAGATACAAAATGATGTTGTGGTTTCGAGGGGGAGAAAATTCATATCTTACCAAGTTTTTCAGAAAAAGCTGTATTTGGTATCAGTTTATTTAGATTTTTGGACGCTGAATCGAATGAGACCATTGTGGGGTCGATAGCTCTATTGGCTCTCAAGTTATCGCAGCTTTTGTGTTGAATTTGGGAGATTTTCAGAAATTTGGCAGAGGCTATAACTCGAGAGTTCTCGGAGCTATAAAAATCGTTCTAAAAGTACTCGTTCAATTGGTCGTCGAACACTCTCTTCATGTCTACCATTAGGCGAAAAATTTAACTATTAATTTGAGAATTAAGAAAAATAAAAATGATTAAAATTATAACAGGTGCTGTGGAGTTTCCCCTCATAGCTACCAAGATCGAAATCCGAGCGGGGTAGGGGAGTTGAAGTACTTAAAATTTAACATATAATATATAGAGAGATGATAGAGGGAGAAACATTAATCAAAAATCTGGATCGAGCATTGCATATCTTAAAAAATAAAAATCAAGCGATATTCAACTGTCATATAGAAAAATTTTAAGTCCTCCAGCGTTCAAATATATTCATTTTTGTGGTCTATAAAAATCAAAATGTAGCAAATGTGCAAATAACGCGGATGTACTGCATGTGACCCATTTGATAAAAATCAGGCATCATTCAATCGCCAACCCCAACATTTTAAGACCTCAAACATTCAAATACATTGAGTTTTGCGGCCTGTAAAAATCAAAATACAAAACATGCACTTGTGAAATCGTGAAAAACGCTCATAACGAGGAGGCATTGTATGTGACCCACTATACAAAAAATCTAGTGTTTTCTGCTGGCCATAACCGACATTTCAAGCCCTCAAACATAGAAAAATATTGACTCTCATGGCCTGTAAAAATCGAAACAGAAAAAACGTTGAACGCTTATATCTCGGAAGTACTGTGTGTAATTCAAAATCCGGAAAAACCTAATTTTGCATAATCACTGGGAAAACATTCCCTTAAAATTTCATAGGGTTTCATCCATTTTTCAGTGCGATATGGCGATTTATGTCAGTTTGTGACCACAGACAGACGGACACACAGACACACAGATACTTGTTCAGAAAGTGTTTCTGAGTATACTACTATGAAAATTTCTTCCATCAGGACCTCGGTTCCGAATTCGACTTTTCTGACGATCTCAATACTTCCATTTACTACGTAAACATGGAAGTAAAACCAGTGGTGTGCATAGATCACACAGTACTTCCATGTTTGAGTCGGTAACTGGTATAACCAATTATAAAATCGAGAAAATCGTACGAAGGCCGAAACGTGACCCTAGCGGTAAAGATCAGGCGTCATTCATTCGCCATTACAAATATTTAATACCACTAGCGTCAAATGTATTGATTTTTGCACCCTGTAAAAAGCTCAACAGCGATAAACGGCGTAGTGCGGAAGTACGGTACCTATGTGATCAAAACATGATCGTTGTTGGTCACATTTAAAGCAGAGACCCGAAAGTTACAAAAGCGCTAGAATGAAATAACTGAAATCGCGTTATGCGAGGAAGTACTGCAGGTGAACCCAATAACAAAAAAAAAACAATATTCAGCTGTCATATAGAAAATTTAAAGTATAATGTATATTCACTCTTGCGGTCTATTAAAATCTCAAAAGTTAAAAAATGGCATAAAGCGGAAGTACAGTGTGTTACCCTAACCATACAAAACAAGTTTTGTGAACAAGGTCAAAGTTGGTCATATTTATAGCAAAGAGACCCTAAAAGTACAATAACGCTTAATGAAATAACTGAAAATGGTTTTACGAGGAAGCACTGCAGGTGACCCCAATAATAAAAATCAAGCAATATTAGGCTGTCATATAGAAAATTAAAAGTCTAATGTATATTCACTCTTGCGGTCTATTAAATCTCAAAAGTTTAAAAAAGGCATAATGCGGAAGTACTGTGTGTTATCCAAACTATGCAAAACAAGTTTTGTGAACGAGGTCATATTTAGTTGGTCATATTTATAGCAAAGAAATCCAAAAAATACAAATTAAACAACTGAAAATGCGTTTTACGAGGAGGTACTGCATGTGACCCCAATAACAAAAATCAAGCGATATTCAACTGTCATAGAGAAAAATTTTAAGTCCTCCAGCGTTCAAATATATTCATTTTTGTGGTCTATAAAAATCAAAATGTAGCAAATGTGCAAATAACGCGGATGTACTGCATGTGACCCACTTCATAAAAATCAGGCATCATTCAATCGTCAACCCCAACATTTTAAGACCTCAAACATTCAAATAGATTGAGTTTTGCGGCGTGTAAAAATCAAAATACAAAACATGCACTTGTGAAATCGTGAAAAACGCTCATAACGTGGAGGCATTGTATGTGACCCACTATACAAAAAATCTAGTGTTTTCTGCTGGCCATAACCGACATTTCAAGCCCTCAAACGTAGAAAAATATTGACTCTCATAGCCTGTAAAAATCGAAACAGAAAAAACTTTGAACGCTTATATCTCGGAAGTACTGTGTGTAATTCAAAATCCGGAAAAACCTAATTTTGCACAATCACTGGGAGAACATTCCCTCAAAATTTCATAGGGTTTCATCAATTTTTCAGGGAGATATGGCGATTTATGTCAGTTTGTGACCACAGACAGACGGACACACAGACACACAGACACACAGACACTTGTTCAGAAAGTGTTTCTGAGTATACTACTATGAAAATTTCTTCCATCAGGACCTCGGTTAAGAATTCGACTTTTCAGACGATCTCAATACTTCCATTTACTACGTAAAGATGGAAGTAAAAATCCCGCAAGACAACCATAGTAACCTCCTCCTTGTTTGAAGGCGGTTAAAAATATTTCTTACAAAGTAAATGAGAAAGAACAGATAAAATAAATTGTGGGAATACACAGTTTGTTGACAAAAATGACTGGATTCTGGATTAAGTGTTACACACAAGCACACAAGAGATGGCGGCACCTGTGACTATTCATTTTGACCAGCCATGCGGACACTTTTTTTTTTTGTAGGACCTTCTTGAGAAGTTAGATGAGTGTTTTATTTCGGCCTGAATGTTCCGCAGTATAAGGGGCATGTTATAATATACTTGGCGGGAGGTTGACCATAGGCAGGTTTGTGGTGCGGGTAATACAGCGTGAGAAGTAGGGCGTATTTAAAATCCTAATATAGATGGCGATGAATAATAAATCTCTGAAAAATCTATTGTAACGTTTTTACTTCCATGTATACGTAGTAACTGGAAGTATTTAGATCGTCTGAATAATCAAATTTGGAACCGAGGTCCCGTTGGAAGAAATTTTATAGAACTATACACAAAATCACTTTCTAAACAAGTGTCTGTGTGTCCGTCTGTCTATGGTCACAATATGACATAAATGGCCATATCTTCCTGAAAAAATGAACGAAATGCAATGACATTTTCAGGAAATTTGAAACTGACCGTTTCGCGCGTGCTCCTAGAGCGCTCTGCTCTCTCTCTCTGAACAAGTGTCTGTGTACGTCCATTTGTTTGTCTGTCAGAGTGTCCGTCTGTCCTCTGTCTAGGGTCTGAGTAACAAATAATATTCTCATATCTCCCAGAAAAATTCTTGAAATTTGAGTTGTTGTAAATTAACGTTGCGGCCTTCGTACGAATATTTTAATTTGATTATTGGTTATATCTGTTACCGACTCAAACATGGAAGTACTGTGTGATCTATGCATACCACTGGTTTCTTTTGTTATGGCCATTTGAAATTTACCAAAAAGTTCTCTAATTCCGAGATGATCGACGATTTTTCCCCACTTGTCTGTCAGTTAACTGGGATGAGATTTGGTGGTTGTATGGTGCTGAACTTTCCTATTGTTTTATAACTTCTTGTATTCGTTCCTCGTCTGTCCTGCAACGTTGTTCTCTCTCCCTCCTTTCTGTCTCTCTTATAGATCCCATCTTATCGCTTTTGTGCTGTGTGCTAGCAGGTCTGCTGGACAATACAGATTAAGACAATACAGGTACCCTCATTGTATTTCCCTTTCCTCCTGTGCGGAAAAACTCGTATACCATTTTTGAGAGTCAATAGACTGGAAATCGTCTCTGTCGATTCCTATTTGAAACCTCAATAATGTCGAAACCTTGAGATTCTATTTCTTCGTTTTGCCACAATTTTCGTCATATCAGTTTAGGCTTTTGATTAAGCTGTTCTCTTTTTCTTTGATATAAAAATCACGTTTTAGCCTGATATATATCGTTTGGCCGGTTATGACAGGTGATTTACATGGACCCAACTTCTTATGATCTGCAATTCTGATCGGAAATCTCTTCATTGTACGATTGTCGTAAACCATAAAATTCGTTCTAATTTGATTTTTTCGATATATCACACACAATATATATCTGTAGCTACAATTGAGCCATACCTATAATGCAATACAAGCAATAATTCGTCAACCTGATGAAAAATCAGTACAAATATTTCAGTTTACAAGACATTTTCGGCCCTTCACAGTCATCAACGGGAGCCCTGTATAACTGAGGCGTTTATGAGGATTGGAAGGTAGAGGGATCTGTTGAGAATGAGCTTGAGACGCGTGTGATTAACCTACCGGGTGTCATGCTGATGAAACTGACAGCACGGTTGCCAGGATTGATTAATAAGAAGCCTCGAGACACTCCAAAACAACGGCATCGTTCGAGCACTGGAGAGGATCGCAGTGGGAGGAGTCATTATGAATGCCAGCGTATATCTTAAAATCATCGGTGTAGACCATTGTCTGACATCATCAAGGCAATGGTGAAGAGTGGGTGGGGGGGAGCTATTGTCAACATTGAGAAACGCCGTAAGTTGCCGTAAAGTATAGTGATCATTTCAAACAATCGTACAGAGTATTTCAATCAGTTTACTGACTGTTTCATTAATGATCGTATAGCGACAAACGACTTGAAAATGGACGTGATAGTATTAATGTGATAGACCCTCCTCCCCAAATGGATTTCAACTTCAAGCGAGGCGATCACTCAGCCATGGTGGACTACCTCGCCAATATCTGCTGGGACTCCTCTCTCTCTCTGCCGCTGCTGTTACAGGAACCAAATATGTCTACCACGGCTATGTATAATGGTGTACGTCAATCGCTAACCAGCGTTAGTCTGTAACCTCCCCTTGTTGGCCTGTCGCAGTTCTCGTTGAGAAGTTAATGTTAATAAAAGTGTGGTACCTACCAAGAATCGTGAGTCTATTCTATTGCTGTTCCTGCCCATTGTTATATGGTGTCAGGTGTAAATTTAATCGCTAGAAAAGTGATTAGACAGTCGTGAAAGTCCGTAGTTGCTGAATTCACCGAATTTCGACCGAACGTCGATGTGATTGCAACACCACGATCGAAAGTCGTGTACCTATCGGCAATCGTCGGTAATCATGGGAGACGCCAGACCCCCTCGAGCGTTTAATTTCGACGCTGACAACCTGAATAAGGAATGGGTCGAGTGGAATCAAAATTTCCAATTCTTCCTTGTGGCTGCCAAGAAGAAAAACGATAACCATGAAGTGAGAATCGCCACTTTATTGAATCACATGGGTCCTCGTGGAGTCGAACTGTTCAACACGTTCAAACAGGATGCTCTGATCAAGGCTAGAACAGCAGTAGCAGCCGACGATAAGGCTAAAGATCCTCCAGTGGTTATAACAATCGACGACGTGCTCAAGAAATTCGAGGAAGTAATCGAAGCCTTTCAGTCGTACTTCGCACCTCAGAAAAATATCTTGTACGAACGCTGCAAGTTCAACAAGTTGACTCTAGTGAATGGACAGTCAATCATCGACTTTGTAACCGCTCTGAAATCAGCCGCTGACACATGCGAGTTTCTCGAAAGAAATAACATGGTGAGAGATCGCCTAATCGCACAAATTCCCGAGAATGCTCTGCTGGATCGTCTTTTGGACGAAGGCGAAAAATTGACTTTAGATAAAGCTGTAGAAATGTGTAAACAGCACGAAAATCGAAGGTCAGAAATCAAAGACATTCAAGAAAACAAGGATACACCCCATGTTGACCATCTGTATCGGAAAACCGGAAAACCGAAGAAACCGTTTCGTCAATACCCTGGTGAAAAAAATAAATATGCCGCCAAACCGAAGACAAACTCCTACCTCTGCAAGAAATGCAGAACGAATCATCAAGCCTTTCAATGCCCAGCATACGGAAAAGTATGTAGTTATTGCAATCTGCAAAATCATTTTTCTGTAGCTTGTCCTCGGAAAAGTAGAGAATTTGGAAGGAGGCGTTGCACCAATGCTCTTGAAACAACCTCTAATTCAAGTCACGGAAGTGAAGAATACTTTCTAGACTCAATATCGAAAATAAACCGAATCAAGTCGGATGATTGGACCATAATGGCTCGAATTAACGAATTCAAAGTCAAATTCAAGGTTGATTCAGGAAGTGAGGTGAACGTACTGCCTTTACGTATTTTTAACATACTACGAAATTCTGAAAATGAAATTGAATCTTGTCCTATTAAATTATCGGCGTACAATAGTAATGAATTAGATATTATAGGTCAAGTCTATTTGAAAACTAACTTTGAACACACAACAGACATCGTAAAATTTGTTGTGATAGACACAGCTGACAAACCGATTTTAGGTTTAGGTACCTGTAGTAAATTGAAAATCATACAGAAAATTCACACTGTGGATAGTAGGTCATCGTGTTTTGAAAAGAAAGACGACGTAATAAATCAGTATAAGGAAGTGTTCTCTGGAGTGGGAAAATTTCCAGGAAAACCTTATACGATCCAACTGAAAAATGACGCAATTCCCGTTACATACCCGCCTCGTAGAATCCCGAAACATTTACAAGAAAGACTCAGGGAACAACTTGTGAAATTAGAAAATTTGGGAATAATTGCAAAAGCTGAAGGACCTTGCGAATGGCAACATCCGCTAACTATTGTAGAAAAACCGGACAAATCCTTAAGATTATGTCTAGATCCGAAAGATCTGAATCCTCAAATTTTACCTGATAAGCATCAAATTCCTACACAGGATGAAATTTTTGATGATCTACATGGAAAAAATTACTTCTCAATATTAGATCTCAAGGATGGATTTTATCAAGTTGAGATTTGTGAAAAATCATCTAAACTTTGTAGTTTTGGTACACCATTTGGACGGTACATGTTCCGACGCTTACCGTTCGGAGTACTGTTAAGTGCCGAAGTGTTCCAGAAGAAAAATTCGGAAATTTTTGGATCAATTAAAGGTTTAAAAATCTATATTGATGACTTGATCATAAGTGGTTCAACGAAATTGGATCATGATCGAATGTTGAAAGAAGTACTAGAAACGGCAAAGAAAAACAATATTACCTTCAACAAAGAAAAATTTAAATTTTGCGAAAAAGAAATCAAAATTTTAGGTCATGTAGTATCTAATAAAGGAATCGCAATAGATAAAACCAGAATTTCAGCTATTCAAAATATGCCGGTACCAACTGAAAAAAAATCATTGCTCCGTTTCTTGGGTGTAGTTAAATATGTGGGAAAATTTATACCCAACTTATCGGAAATTTCAGCTCCGCTCCGTAATTTAACAAGGGACGATGTCCAGTGGTCTTGGACCGCAGAACACGCTGAAAGTGTAAGAAAATTGAAAAAATTAATTGCAGATAGCCCGACACTAGCTCATTATGACGAAAAAGCACAACTAGTGATTCAAACGGACGCAAGCAATGAAGGCCTGGGATGTGTTCTTCTACAGAACAACATTCCAATTGCTTTTGCATCACGTTCATTACGTAAATCGGAAAAGAACTTTGCTATAATTTTCAAGGAAATGGCAGGTTGCTGTTTTGCAATCGAAAGATTTCATTATTATGTATACGGACGGAAGGTATTGATCCAGACGGATCATAAACCGTTAATAAGTATTATGAAACAGAAAATTGAAAAAGTGCCACGTCGCCTTCAGCAAATGAGGTTTAGGTTAATGAAATATAACTTTGAAATTGAATACCTACCGGGTAAAAAAATGATCCTTGCTGATGCTCTTTCTCGAGCAGTTGTTGACGACAAAGATGACGTTGACACTGATTTTTCCAATCCCGAATTTAATTGTGTAATTCACTCATTGATAAATTCCATAATGTCTAACGATAGACGTAACAAATTGGCGATAGCGACAGAAAACGATCCTATACTTGCTCAAATTAGAGAGTTTGTTAAAAACGGATGGCCTAAAAAAGCTTCCGGGGAACTAGGTCGATATTTCGCTTTGAAGGACTTGCTGTCTATTGAAGAAAAATTAATTTTCTACAATGACAGAATTATAATTCCTTCATCGGAAAGAAAAGCAATTCTTCTCAGCCTACACGAAGGTCATTTAGGAATAGAAAAAACGAGGAACAAAGCAAGAAAACTATTCTTTTGGCCTGGAATGTCGACTGAAATTGGCAATTTTATCGCTCATTGTCAAATTTGCCAGGAAAGTAGAGTCAGTAATCCTAAAGAGCCGATGATCGTTTCGCCTGTCCCGCCAAGACCTTGGTCAAAGTTAGGAATGGACATTCTCGATTACCAGAATAAATCTTACCTAGTAACAATGGACTATTATTCAAAATGGGTAACGTTTGACCGTTTGTACTCGAAAAGCGCAGAGTCGGTCATTAATATTTGCCAAAAAACATTTTGTTACTTTGGGTTTCCAAATGAAATTATCACGGACAACAATCCATTTAACAGTCGGCAATTTCGAAAATATTTAGCCGAGATTGATGTAGCTTTAACGACAAGCAGCCCGCATTACCCTCAAGGTCATGGACAAGCGGAGGCTGGTGTAAAGATAGTAGAAAATATTCTGCGAAAAGCTTTTAAAACTTCTCAAAACCCTTATGTACTGTTAATGCATTACCTCAATTGTGAAATACCGAGTATTGGATATTCTCCTAGTAAACTAATGCTTGGTAGAAGTTTAAGAGATAAGTTGGTACATTGTGAAAGAGATCTGGAAATACAACCAGTTAAGTTTGATGAGGTTAAGTTACGTCAAAATAGTGCTAAAGATCGTCAGAAATTATATTATGACAGAACTGCTCATAAATTGCCTGTTCCGAAGAAATTTGATAAGGTTTTGTACAAACATTCTGATAAATGGAAAAGAGGAAAAATTGTAGACGAGGGTGGAACTCCAAGATCCTGGATCATAAAAAATGAGGACGGTACAACTATACGTCGAAACCGTCGTAGCTTTATTTGTCAAAAATATGGAAGAACAGATCATGGAGTTTCTCCTCAAAAACCACCAGTTATTCCAAAGAAATATCACCTCAGGAATAGAGATAATTTGGCTAAGCCTAAAAGGTATCCGAACTGAAATATGTCGTAACTAAGAATAGTAACGAGCAGTATTAATTTATTTTGTACTTCGTAATCTGATTTTGTAACCTGTTTTAGATTTTGTTGCTGATGATTGAACTAAATTCTGAACATAACCTAATTCAATGGTTACTCGATTTGAACCTTGAAGTAACGTAACATTTCGATTTGAAAGACTATTCTGTAATTCTGTAATAATGATATTCAGTGAAAGTGTAATTGTTTCATTTTATCAGGCGCCAAATACAACATGGAAATTGACATTTATTTTGAATTTGAAAAGGGAAAGATGTTACAGGAACCAAATATGTCTACCACGGCTATGTATAATGGTGTACGTCAATCGCTAACCAGCGTTAGTCTGTAACCTCCCCTTGTTGGCCTGTCGCAGTTCTCGTTGAGAAGTTAATGTTAATAAAAGTGTGGTACCTACCAAGAATCGTGAGTCTATTCTATTGCTGTTCCTGCCCATTGTTATAGCTGCCGGATGCCCTTTCCCACGCCATCATTGGAGAGGCGACGCTTCGTTTTGTTCCTAAAACACGTCCCTTTCATCACTCGTACCCGAAGTGGTTCTCCAGCGAACTTGTTCGACTTGCACGCTGTAAGAAGCAAGCTCACTCCCGTTTTAGGATGACTGGCCTTCCGTCGGACTATGTACTTTTCTCGTCTCTTCGCTCGGAGTGTAGGATCCTCTCTAGAGCTTGTTATTCCTCTTACCTTGCCTCAGTTCAGGATGCGATCCCGTCCGACCCAAAGATGTTCTGGAACTTCGTCAACTACCGTGAAGGCTCCTCGTTTCCACAGTCATTGCACCTTGGCTCATCCCAGGCGAATGATCCCACTTCCATCGCCGATCTCCTTGCTGAGAACTTCGCATCGGCCTTCGGTTCTGCTAGCTTCGTGCCTTCTACCACCGACCATCCACGGGACTGCGTCGCTCTTGGTTCCCTCGTCATTTCGGAATCGGACGTCCACTGAGTCCTTCGCGGGTTGGATCCTTCCAAGGGTATGGGACCGAACGGGGTGCCTCCCATCCTTCTTCGTGCATGTGCCGATCATCTCGCTCGTCCCCTTGCTTCACTCTTTAATGCCTCCCTTACCTCTGGCTCGTTCCCGGATAGATGGAAAAGCTCCTTCATCACCCCGATTCACAAAAGTGGCGACAAAACTGACGCTCGAAATTACCGTCCCATTTCATCTTTGTCAACCATCCCTAAGGTGTTCGAGCGGCTTGTGGTCGAGCAGCTGTCTCCCGCTTTCTCTCGGCACTTGGCTCTGGAGCAACACGGCTTTTTCTCGGGGCGCTCTACTGTTACCAACCTCTTAACCTTCCAGGAGTTCGTGCTTGGGGCTTTCGAGGGCGGCAGCCAGGTCGACGCGATCTACACGGACTTCTCCAAAGCTTTTGACAAGCTCCCACATTCGACCATCGTACGCTCTCTTGAGCCATTTGGGTTGTTTGGCTCCCTTCTCTCGTGGGTTGGTAGCTATCTCTCTGGCCGTATCTTGTCCGTCCGGATTCGCGGCGCGGTCTCCGCTCCTTTTCTGGTTGGCTCTGGCGTGCCGTAGGGTTCTCATCTTGGGCCTCTCCTCTTCTCCATTGCCATCGATGGTGCACGCGATGCCCTGCAGGACGGACCATTCCTCATCTTTGCCGACGACGTCAAGATTTTCTCCCTCATCCGTGACTCGTCCGATTGTGCTGCTCTTCAGTCTCGTCTGGACTCTTTCGTCGGGTGGTGCTCGGGCCATGGTCTTTTGCTCAACCCTTCTAAGTGCACAGTGGTGACGTACCACCGTTCCCTCGGCCCTGTCCAGTACGGGTATTCCATTGGGGGTTCTCCTGTCCCTTGGTCCACGGCAGTCCGCGATCTTGGCGTTCTTATGGATGGCCAGCTAACGTTTAATGAGCACGTCGCCATGGTATCTTCACGCGCCTTGAGGTCCCTCGGCTTCCTGAGGCGTCACACGCGGGAGTTCACCCAGGTTCCTGCTCTCCTGACGTTGTACCGTGGCCTGGTCCAGCCTATCATGGAATATGCATCGGTGCTTTGGTGCCCATTCTATCAATGTCATGTGGACCAGCTGGACAGGGTGCATCGTGCCTTTCTGCGGTACCTGGCGTACAGGATTGGGATGCCCCGTGATACCATCGACTACGAGGCCTTGTGTGCTCGTTTTCGCCTGCCATGCCCTGCCCACCGTCGCCTCTCTGCGGACATGGTGTTCTTCCATGGTCTGCTCTCAGGGCGGATTGACTCGCCTTTCTATTGGAGCGACTTGGCCTGCGCGTCCCGCGCTTTGGATCCCGCGTCCAGGAAGTTTTCTCCGTGCCCTTTTCCCCTACCAACTACCTCCTCCACCGACCGCTCTGCCGTATCCCCCGGACCGCAAATGGTATTAGCTCTGATCTTGGCATCGACTTCTTCGAGATATCTCCCTCCCGTCTTAAAATGATTCTTCGGACTGTGCCGTAGTACCTGAATTTCCCATATCGTTCATGAACATTTTTATTTTTCTGTTCAACGTGTGTGCAATATATAATCCTGTCAACTGGGCTCGTCCCGTATCTCTGAATAAATAAATAAATAAATAAACATACCTATAATAATAATATTACTTTTACAATTATTAGAAATAGTTTTCTTTTCACCTGTTGGAACAACAAAATAATAAAAACTCCAGGAATAGAATTAATAGAATACAATAGATGGCGTGGAGGTGTTTCTGCATAACTAACTAAATTGCACCTACGTTCATTTTTCCGTAGTAACGGATATTTGCGATCTGCAGACACCCTTTGAAAAGAAAACGAGCCAAAGTGGATATTTATTCCTCGTGTAACTTTATTTCAAAGCCCGCAGCTTTCCGAGCTCTTCTTCCGTTTTCGCACTTCTTTTTCGTACTTCGCTCCCTTTCGCTTCACACTTCAGATGCCCCTTCCCTCATATTAACACCCTCTCTCACTCTCTCCCACATTTTCCCTTCAACTGAATTTCTCTATTCTTGTACCGTCTTTGTCTTCGACGGAGACCTCTCCACTTCTTCTTCTTCTTCTTCTTTGGTTCGGCGGAGGAAAGTTATGAAACTATTCGGCGGCAGGAGATCGCAAGTGGTGGAAGCGAAGGCCGTCTGCTTCCCTCGAAATTGCAACTTCGCGCCTCTTTTTGGAGCTCTTTTATTCTATTTGTTCCGCCATATTTCAAAAACAAGTTCGCCCTTTGCTTTAGATCGTTCGCAGTTTCGGCATCGTCCTCTGATCGTCCCGCGTGAAATCCGTTCAACACAGTAGATTCCCGAACACTACCTCTCATCGAGGCCACGTTCCGTTCACTTCAATCGACAAATAATGGAATTCGTAACTTTTTTAGCGAAATTTCGCGCGAAATAATACTTATTAAAGTAATGCTGGGTTTTAGTAGACACGAAATCACAAAAACTGGGGGTGAATTTTTTACAGGGCGACCACAGTTGATTTCCATTTGACGACGAGTAATGTGTAATTGCAAGTTCAACAGCAGTTTAACAATTTTATTCGTAAGTAGGATCAAGTCGATAAATTATGTTGGGAATAAAACCGAGCAGAGCTTGGATAGTAAGAATGATAAAGTAAAATATCAACAAGGAAAACGCTGCAAATGGTATATTGTTAGCCTTTTCTTCAATTCGGATTTATAAAGGGTTCATAAAAAATAATTTTTTTGTTGCCGCGTTCCGTCTTGGGCCGCTCTCTCCTGAACGTGCCCGAAAAGAGTTCGGCCCCCGCAACGGGTGAGCGGGGAACGAAGAAACCCATTTACGGTTTTGCTTGTGTTTCGCATGAGCACCGAAAAATCTACTGACCTGAAAAATCTACGTAAATGAGTGAAAAAAATAGGAGAGAGCGACTTGGACACCGTGGACTTTTTCTGTCGAGGATCAACTAAAATTTACGACTAATATCATTCATTAGTTACCCACAAGTAAGAAAAAGATTATTTCGAATGGGGAAGACGCCTATGTTTTATTTTCGTTCCTGATGGACTGAATTCTGTTATTTGGTGTCAGCTGAAGACGGAATGACCAATTTTTCATGAAAATTGTGAGTTTCCGCGGAGAAAATCGCTAAGGAAAACCGATGATTTTGAACGAAAAATGAATAGTTATTACGTCATAAGAGTCCGTTGAACGTGAATATCGATACTAGCGCTTGTATCTTCGAAGTATAAACTAACATTGGGAGCAATGATTTGAGGTTGCTGTGAGATTACCAAACCCCCCTCAGCAATTTATTTGCTTTACGAGGCATTTCGGGCGGTACCAACTCGACAATTAAAAAAACCTAACAAGTAGCAGTGAAATTAGCGCCACTTACTCGATTTAGCATGACTCCAGTCTTAAAGAGCGTCTTGTTGTTACTGTCTGTCTTTCAGCCGTCTGCAGAGCGCTCTAGGGAGTTACTTCAATCGGTTGGAGTTACATCTCCGGGTTTATTCAAACCGCTGATTTTCCTCAGCGATTTTCTCCGCGGAAACTCACAATTTTCATGAAAAATTGTTCATTCCCTCTTCGGCTGACACCAAATAGTAGAATTCAGGCCATTAGGAACGAAAATAAAAAAACTTTAAAAAAAAAAAAATAAAACCGACTTCAAAAAGTTTGTCTATAAAATACACTCTGAAAAGGAAAAAATAACAAAAATGTCCCAACTTCGCAGCAACTCATTCGCCAACTACACATTTTAAGGACTACTTTACTACTCGTATTGACCTGACCACTTCCTGATTGATTGGATCACCTTCCCTAATAATATAAAAATTACTATTTCTCATTTCCCAAATGATTAAAAGATTTTCCTTTCACCTCTGAATTGCCTCCAGATTGATCATCTTTTGGAGTCGGCGCCTCTCTTATATTGTATTGGAGAAGCCTATAGATTCCGAATTACCAGTAGTATGAATATAAATATCATGAGTTTTCACGATTCTTGAACAGAGCAAATCAGCATTTATGAGAACTGATCATTAACAATATCGATTTGAAGGTGACTATTCACGCCTTTTCCTAAAAACCATTTCAGATTTCTCTAAGAATCTTTACGTCCAGACCCAGACTTATTACCTGGCACCTACTAATTTATCGTAAATTCATATTTATTTGTAACCATCGGTTATTTTGCCAGAGAGGCGCCGACTCCAAAAGATGATCAATCTGGAGGCAATTCAGAGGTGAAAGGAAAATCTTTTAATCATTTGGGAAATGAGAAATAGTAATTTTTATATTATTAGGGAAGGTGATCCAATCAATCAGGAAGTGGTCAGGTCAATACGAGTAGTAAAGTAGTCCTTAAAATGTGTAGTTGGCGAATGAGTTGCTGCGAAGTTGGGACATTTTTGTTATTTTTTTCCTTTTCAGAGTGTATTTTATAGACAAACTTTTTGAAGTCGGTTTTATTTTTTTTTTTTAAAGTTTTTTTTATTTTTCTCTTTTTAGTGACTTACAATTATGGACAGCTCTCTTTACAGAATTTTCCCAAGCTTTCATTATTGTGTTCTTGTCACTTACTACTAACCGTCCAAACTCAATTCATAAGTCCGTTGAACATTGAAGTTCTAAAGTATAATGATTACCTAACTATTTTCAATGTTATTATGTTGATTGAGAGTGAGTTTGAACGTTTGGAATAATCCATCCACTGATTAGGGTCTCTTGGTAACATACCGGATACTTTGATCCCATTGATACACCTTAGAAAACTCAAATAATTGTCTACACCATTGCTGGATACTAAATTGCACCAATTCACTCCTTCTTTATTTCTCTAACGATAATAGAGTGATGATTTCCTGAAGCGTATCCGCATTCACACTGAATGAGAGAATCCGAACCAAATTTCAGAAATTCGCCAATCGTTTGTGCATTAAAATGAAGTTATTTGGCCTTCAAAACCATGTTATTTATTGAAAATTTAACGCTGAATTCAAATCTTCTAACGAGAATGCCATGACTAACGTAGTTTTTTTTCTACAAGCATAAATAGTCCAAAAAACGTGATTTTGAAACAAATTTTTTAGAAATACGGCCTAAAAAGTATCTACTTTTAGTCCAATCAATACCAAATTTGGATCACGTAAACGAGACTCAAATTTGAACAATTTAAGTTTAAAAACTATGGAAAAACAGTTTTTGTTTGGAAGTTATGAGGTCTCAAACACAGGTCCATTAAAACATTGATTGCTCCCTTATTATGCCACCTAAACTTGATTTTTTACCATCGTTAGAAAGCTCTAGCTAAGTGCTTCAAGGTGCAATAGTGTTCATATTTTTTTTCTCGACGTGGTTGGGAACGGTGCTCGAAAAACCTCAAAAAAGTGAAAATTGGCATCACGTTTTTTGTTACACTTTCTTCTCTACACGCTATATTAGAATGCTGAACGAAAAATTAAAGCTAGGCCCTTGTAGGCAGATAAATTATGAACAAAATGACACCAGAAACAAAACAATCGAGCAAGTATTCTAGAAGTTATAAGCTTGCAAAGTCAAAACTTCCTTTTTTCGCGAAAATCACGTTTTCCGGCGTTTCTCCGCGTGGAGACGTAACTACTGGATGGACTCAATTGAAGAAATTATGGGACCTACCTGGATAGTAATCCTTTCAAACAAAAAAAAAAGTAACCCGATCGGACGTACAGGAGCTGAACGCCGGTGGATAACACATACCGAAAAAAAAAAAAAATCCCGCTAGACGACCATAGTAACCTCCTCCTTGTTTGAAGTCGGTTAAAAATTATGGGACCTACCTGGATAGTAACCCTTTCAAACAAAAAAAAAAGTAACCCGATCGGACGTACAGGAGCTGAACGCCGGTGGACAACACATACCAAAAAACAAAAAAAAAAAAAAAAAAAAAAAAAAAAAAAAAAAAAAAAAACCCGCTAGACGACCATAGTAACCTCCTCCTTGTTTGAAGTCGGTTAAAAATAGGCGTCTTCCCCATTATATCGAAATGAATCTGTAAGTAATTTTCACAGTACTATTCACTTCCTGAACAAGTCTGTGTGTCGTCTGTCCGAGTGTCTGTGTATCGTCTGTCCGAGGGTCTGTGGTAAAAAAATTTCATGAATCGTCATAATATGACGATATTATAGATATTATCTCCATGAAAAATGAATGAAACAATGAAGTTTTCAGAGAATTTTTACTAGTTAATTTGCGAAATTAGCAATTTCCGGATTTTGGATAACACACAGTACTTCCGAAGTGTAACCGTTCGAAGTTTTTTCTTTTTGATTTCTACAGGCTGTAAGAGACAATATTTTTAACGGTTGTAGTATTAAAATCTTCATTATGGCGAGTAGATGATGCTGGTTTTTTACTTCCATGTTTACTTAGTAAATAGAAGTATTGTGGTCGTCTGAAAAGTAGAATTCGAAACGGAGGTCTTGTTGGAAGAAATTTTCGTAGTACTATACTCTGAAACACTTTTTGAATAAGTGCCTGTGTTACCGGCCGTCTTTTCGTCCCTCCGTCCGTCTTTGGTCAAAAACTGACAAAATCAGCTTCTATTGAATTTTGGAAAACAAAATGTGCATTTGAGATGTAAGCGTTCAATAGTTTTCTGTTTGATTTTTACGGGCCGTAAGAGAAAAAATATTTTTACGTTTCAGGTCTTGAAATGTTCGTTATAGCGAGCAGATGACGCTTGATTCTTTGTTCACACACAGGACCTCCACGTTATGAGCTTTTCACGGTTTTACTAGTGCGTATATGGTATATAGATTTTTACAGGCCGTAAAACTCATATATTTGTACAGTCAAGTATTTTTACGTTGTATCGTTGATGTGACATACCGTAATTACGCATTATCGAGATATTTTTAGCATCTAGAGTGCTTTTCGAACGCAAAAATTATTTGAACGCTCAAGTTCTAGGAATGTTCGTTTACGGCGGGGAATCACGCTTGATTTCATGTAACATCAGAAAATGGTCCGAAACAATAAGTGACATAACATAAACGTTCTGCAATGAATGAAAGTGGATTTATTTCCAATCATTCCATCGTCCATATAGGCAATTATTTTGTCTGTTTTTTTTTTTTTTTTTTTTTTTTTTTAAATAGGTTAACCAAGTTTAAAAAGCGGGGAAAAACCCAAAACCCTCAATATATCGTTATATAAGAGGAAGCTGCATGAGTAGAGGTGATATTCTATAGATCTACCTGAACGTTTCGCGCGCCTGCTCCTGGAGCGCTCTACTCACTTTCCGAACAATAACTGTCCGTTCGTCCGGTTTTTCGTTTGTCAGTGTTTCCGTCTATCCTTCCGTCTGCCGGTCTATGGTCACTGTGACAAATATCTCCGGAAAAAATCTTGAAATTTGATGAAATATTTTCAGACACTGTTCTCCCAGTGCTAATTAGACGAAGTGATCGAAAATTCACGGGCAAACTCACTGCTTCAGAGTTATAAGAATTAAAACATTAATCCATGTCTTTATTGAGATTTTACCAACCACAAAAGTCTAATTTTCTATAGGTCAGGCCTTGAAATGTTCATGGCAAACAGATTGTCAGACGATTTGATTTTTAGCCCACCGCGTAGTTCCTTGTTATGAGCTTTTTTAGGGTATTGTGGTATATTCTGCTGGATTCAAAAATCAATATATTTGAAAATTGGTGGCTGTTGATTGTTTGTAACGATGAGTGAATGAAATTTAAGAGATGAAGACACATTTTTAGGTGTCGTTACTATAAAAAATGGTCTCATTTTACAAAACATGGTTTGCATTCTTAGGCTCACATACTGCGAAAGTATTATCCTCCTAATTCGTGCGCACCTAGTGAGTTTAGAAAAGTACAGGAATGACCCGCAAGTAGAATGTGCCTTCACTCCTGGTGAATCATTTTTTTTCATAGAACCAAAAAATGTAGAATTTTGACGTATGACACTTACAGCGAATGAACGATTTGTGATTTTTCCCACCCAACAGTTGATCAGTATATCGAAGGGTAATCTCCATAGCAACAAACGTAATTTTCATGAGTTTTTTTAAAACTTAATTGTTTACCAAATTAAAAGTTGAATTATTCGCCTAACAATAGAGCTTAAGAGGTCGTTCATGAGCATTCAATCTAGTTTAGAACGATTTTTAAAGCTCCTCTAACACTTGAGCTATACCATTATGGCCAATTTCTATTTTTGGTGAAAATTTCAACAATATATTCAGTTACTACAGTATCCTCGAGAAAAATGTTGACAGCGGAAGGACACTTTTTTTTTTTTTAATAGGATGTTCGGATTCTATATACTTTGAACCGTAAAACATCGAATTTCGGGAGGCAAACAATTTTTTTTCTTAGGCGATTGCAAATTATTTATTCCTGAATAATAAACCAAAATTAATCAGAATGTCTACTGAATACGTACGGAGTCAACAGGTCATTTGCGTGTGGGGTAACCGGTGCCTCAAGAACCGCCGAAACCCTAACCGTCCCAACTAAGCACGTTCTATTCAGATTCACTCGAATAGTTACTCATGCGGGGCTCAGCCGAACAAAAGCGCAAGTCTGGTACTGCTTGAGCCGAACAGTTTTAAGAAGTCCCACCAAACAACACTACCCCTAACGTGATGGTAACAAGTTGAGCTATGCGAACTCCTTCGCCAATATCGCTATTGTTCATAGTTAGTTCCTGAATTAGGTTGACGGGAATAGGAAGCGATCTTGCCGTTTCTACTTCCATTCATTGTGACGGTTGCGGCAAACCTCATTCCCTTCATGACCTGGAGTGGTGTTTCAAAGGGAGATTCGCTTCTCCACTCCGAACTAATCCTTTCCTCGAGGTGGCAGCTTTTCTCCTCTTCAGTTAAGATCTGTTGACTCACGACCCCAGGGTAATCATTCGTCGAGGTGGCCCAATGAACTTTCGCCGTCTATAATAGAACATGAATCAAGTCCTTACCTTTCCGTGAGAGCGATTATTATCAGCTACCGAGTTAGTGTATTACCGTCGCATCAGCTACCGAGTCTCACCTTAGTCGTTCAATAAATGAGCTTGAACATGTCAAGCACATGGATACTTGTAGTATTAGCGCTGTATGTGACAGGTATTCGAAGCTGACCCTAGTCACATCCATCATGTACTGATTGTACAACTGTAATCAGTGATTAAACAGTATCATCTGGAAGCTAACTGGCGTGGTTTTATAATATATCTACCCGTGAATAAAAGCTCTAATACCTAATAATACATGGTGCCAGGTGGATAATAAAATCGTTAAAAAGTGAACATTGTAGTGTTGAAATGGTGTGCGGTCGAGAACGTTGATTTCGAGTTGATTTCGACGCGTAAAAACATCGCCAATCGTATCGCATATCAACCCGTTGTTTCACGGCTAGTAAAATGACGAGCGTGGACCTAGAACTTACTCCGAGTGGGTGCGGCGCTCCGAAGGGAGGAGGCGGCGTGATTTTTAAAATGTCTACACTATCGTTCGATTCGTCCGTCGGTATCAAATGGCCCAAATGGAAACGACTCTTCGAGCTTAATATTAAGGCGTCAGGGAAATGGACCGGAGGCAATGAAGAACAAAAGGTAGCAATTTTACTCACACACATGGGCGAAGAAGCTATCGACGTTTATCAGACTTTTCCCGAACCTAAGACAACCTTGAACGAAACGTTGAATTTATTTGACAAGTACTGTGTACCGGCGGTCAACTTGGCTGTGGAAACGTTCAAGTCCATTAAAATAAGGCAGGCTGGTGAGCAGACGTTCGATCATTACGTGCTTGAATTGAAAACGCAGGCTGATAAATGCAATTTCGTTTGTCAAAAGAAAGGTTGCGGTGAATCATATGCTAATAGAATGATTCTGGATCATATTGTCTGCAATATTCGAGACGAGGAGGTTCAACAGACACTTCTGAAGGAGACGAGACCTCTGAGATTGGATTCAGTTATACAGATTTGTCGATCGGCGGAAGTCGGAAAGATGTGCAAAAAAGAAATTTCGGCCGAGGATATCGACGTCAATGCGGTTCGTAAAAAATCGTACAGGAAGCGTCACGTTTTTAAAAAACAGGAGAGTCCAGAAAGTAATAATAGAGGACCATATAAATGTAAAAAATGTGATACTATTCATAATCCGCGGTCGTGCCCAGCTTTTGGTCAAACTTGTAGTTTATGTGGTAGACCCAATCACTTCGCTGTTGGATGTTTCCGACGAAACAAGAGAAAAACCATAAACGAAGTAAGAGATGATCGTGACGAAACTTCGGACGATAGTTCATCGGAAATTTTCGGATGTGACAGTCTAGAAGTCGCAAATAAAAGATGTGATAGCTTGTCGACGGGGGATAACAGTACCTGGAGAGAAGTAATCACGGTAAACGGAAGTCCGATCGAGTTTAAATTGGATACAGCCGCCGAAACTAATATTCTACCTCTGAAAATATTTAAAAAGTTGTCCGATCAGCCAGAAATACGAACCACTAAAATAAAACTGAGATCATACGGTGGATATTTTACTGACGCTTATGGTGAGGTGCTCCTAAAATGTACGTATAAAAATAAAAAAACACTTTTTAAAAAAAAAAAATAAAACCGACTTCAAAAACTTTGTCTATAAATACAATCTGAAAAGGAAAAAATAACAAAAATGTCCCAACTTCGCAGCAACTCATTCGCCAACTACACATTTTAAAGAATACTTTACTACTCGTATTGACCTGACCACTTCCTGATTGATTGGATCACCTTCCCTAATAATATAAAAATTACTATTTCTCATTTCCCAAATGATTAAAAGATTTTCCTTTCACCTCTGAATTGCCTCCAGATTGATCATCTTTTGGAGTCGGCGCCTCTCTTATATTGTATTGGAGAAGCCTATAGATTCCGAATTACCAGTAGTATGAATATAAATATCATGAGTTTTCACGATTCTTGAACAGAGCAAATCAGCATTTATGAGAACTGATTATTAACAATATCGATTTGAAGGTGACTATTCACGCCTTTTCCTAAAAACCATTTCAGATTTCTCTAAGAATCTTCACGTCCAGACCCAGACTTATTACCTGGCACCTACTAATTTATCGTAAATTCATATTTATTTGTAACCATCGGGTAGTCATTTTGCCAGAGAGGCGCCGACTCCAAAAGATGATCAATCTGGAGGCAATTCAGAGGTGAAAGGAAAATCTTTTAATCATTTGGGAAATGAGAAATAGTAATTTTTATATTATTAGGGAAGGTGATCCAATCAATCAGGAAGTGGTCAGGTCAATACGAGTAGTAAAGTATTCTTTAAAATGTGTAGTTGGCGAATGAGTTGCTGCGAAGTTGGGACATTTTTGTTATTTTTTAACCGACTTCAAACAAGGAGGAGGTTACTATGGTCGTCTAGCGGGATTTTTTTTTTTTTTTTTTTTTTTTTTTTTTTTTTTTTTTTTTTTTTTTTTTCGGTATGTGTTGTCCACCGGCGTTCAGCTCCTGTACGTCCGATCGGGTTACTTTTTTTTTTGTTTGAAAGGGTTACTATCCAGGTAGGTCCCATAATTTTTTCAATTGAGTCCATTCAGTAGTTACGTCTCCAGACGCGGAGAAACGCCGGAAAACGTGATTTTCGCGAAAAAAGGAAGTTTTGACTTTGCAAGCTTATAACTTCTAGAATACTTGCTCGATTGTTTTGTTTCTGGTGTCATTTTGTTCATAATTTATCTGCCTACAAGGGCCTAGCTTCAATTTTTTGTTCGGCATTCTAATATAGCGTGTAGAGAAGAAAGTGTAACAAAAAAAGTGATGCCAATTTTCACTTTTTTGAGGTTTTTCGAGCACCGTTCCCAACCACGTCGAGAAAAAAAATATGAACACTACTGCACTTGAAAGCACTTAGCTAGAGCTTTCTAACGATGGTAAAAAATCAAGTTTAGGTGGCATAATAAGGGAGCAATCGATGTTTTAATGGACCTGTGTTTGAGACCTCACAACTTCCAATCCTAAACTGTTTTTCCATAGTTTTTAAACTTAAATTGTTCACATTTGAGTCTAGTTTACGTGATCCAAATTTGGTATTGATTGGACTAAAAGTAGATACTTTTTAGGCCGTATTTCTAAAAAATTTGTTTCAAAATCACATTTTTTGGACTATTTATGCTTGTAGAAAAAAAAACTACGTTAGTCATGGCATTCTCGTTAGAAGATTTGAATTCAGCGTTAAATTTTCAAAAAATAACATCGTTTTGAAGGCCAAATAACTCCATGTTAATGCACAAACGTTCGGCGAATTTCTGAAATTTTGTTCGGATTCTCTCATTCAGTGCGATTGCGGGTACGCTTGAGAAAATTATCACTCTATAATCGTTAGAGAAATAAAGAACGAGTGAATTGGTGCAATTCAGTAACCAGTAATGGTGTAGACAATTATTTGAGTTTTGGTAGGTGTATCAATGGGATCAAAGTATCCGGTATGTTGACCAAGAGACCCAAATCAGTGGATGGATTATTCCAAACGTTCAAACTCACTCTCAATCAACATAATAACATTGAAAATAGTTAGGTAATCATTATACTTTAGAACTTCATCGTTCAACGGACTTATGAATTGAGTTTGGACGGTTAGTAGTAAGTGACAAGAACACAATTAATGAAAGCTTGGGAAAATTCTGTAAAGAGAGCTGTCCATAATTGTAAGTCACTAAAAAGAGAAAAATAAAAAAAAAAAACTTTTTAAAAAAAAAAATAAAACCGACTTCAAAATCTTTGTCTATAAAATACACTCTGAAAAGGAAAAAATAACAAAAATGTCCCAACTTCGAAGCAACTCATTCGCCAACTACACATTTTAAGGACTACTTTACTACTCGTATTGACCTGACCACTTCCTGATTGATTGGATCACCTTCCCTAATAATATAAAAATTACTATTTCTCATTTCCCAAATGATTAAAAGATTTTCCTTTCACCTCTGAATTGCCTCCAGATTGATCATCTTTTGGAGTCGGCGCCTCTCTGGCAAAATTAAAAAAAAATAAAACCGACTTCAAAAAGTTTGTCTATAAAATACACTCTGAAAAGGAAAAAATAACAAAATTGTCCCAACTTCGCAGCAACTCATTCGCCATGCAACTACACATTTTAAGGACTACTTTACTACTCGTATTGACCTGACCACTTCCTGATTGATTGGATCACCTTCCCTAATAATATAAAAACTACTATTTCTCATTTCCCAAATGATTAAAAGATTTTCCTTTCACCTCTGAATTGCCTCCAGATTGATCATCTTTTGGAGTCGGCGCCTCTCTTATATTGTATTGGAGAAACCTATAGATTCCGAATTAGTTAGAATATAAATATCATGAGTTTTCACGATTCTTGAACAGAGCACATCAGCATTTATGAGAACTAATTATTAACAATATCGATTTGAAGGTGACTATTCACGCCTTTTTCTAAAAACCATTTCAAATTTCTCTAAGAATCTTTACGTCCAGACCCAGACTTATTACCTGGCACCTACTAATTTATCGTAAATTCATATTTATTTGTAACCATCGGGTAGTCATTTTGCCAGAGAGGCGCCGACTCCAAAAGATGATAAATCTGGAGGCAATTCAGAGGTGAAAGGAAAATCTTTTAATCATTTGGGAAATGAGAAATAGTAGTTTTTATATTATTAGGGAAGGTGATCCAATCAATCAGGAAGTGGTCAGGTCAATACGAGTAGTAAAGTAGTCCTTAAAATGTGTAGTTGCATGGCGAATGAGTTGCTGCGAAGTTGGGACAATTTTGTTATTTTTTCCTTTTCAGAGTGTATTTTATAGACAAACTTTTTGAAGTCGGTTTTATTTTTTTTTAAAAAGTTTTTTTTAATTTTTCTCTTTTTAGTGACTTACAATAATTATGGATAGCTCTCTTTACAGAATTTTCCCAAGCTTTCATTATTGAGTTCTTGTCACTTACTACTAACCGTCCAAGCTCAATTCATAAGTCAGTTGAACGTTGAAGTTCCAAAGTATAATGATAACCAAACTATTTTCATTGTTATTATGTGGGTCTCTTGGTCAACATACCGGATACTTTGATCCCATTGATACACCTATCAAAACTCAAATATTTGTCTACACCATTACTGGTTACTGAATTGCACCAATTCACTCGTTCTTTATTTCTCTAACGATAATAGAGTGATAATTTTCTCAAGCGTACCCGCAATCGCACTGAATGAGAGAATCCGAACAAAATTTCAGAAATTCGCCGAACGTTTGTGCATTAAAATGGAGTTATTTGGCCTTCAAAACCTTGATATTTATTGAAAATTTAACGCTGAATTCAAATCTTTTAACGAGAATGCTATGACTAACGTAGTTTTTTTTCCACAAGCATAAATAGTCCAAAAAACGTGATTTTGAAACAATTTTTTTAGAAATACGGCCTAAAAAGTATCTAATTTTAGTCCAATCAACACCAAATTTGGATCACGTAAACTAGACTCAAATGTGAACATTTTAAGTTTAAAAACGATGGGAAAACAGTTTCGGTTTCGAAGTTATGAGGTCTCAAACACAGGTCCATTAAAACATCGATTGCTCCCTTGTTATGCCATCTAAACTTGATTTTTTACCATCGTTAGAAAGCTCTAGCTAAGTGCTTTCAAGTGCAATAGTGTTCATATTTTTTTTCTCGACGTGGTTGGGAACGGTGCTCGAAAAACCTCAAAAAAGTGAAAATTGGCATCACTTTTTTTGTTACACTTTCTTCTCTACACGCTATACTAGAATGCCGAACTAAAAATTGAAGCTAGGCCCTTGTAGGCAGATAAATTATGAACAAAATGACACCAGAAACAAAACAATCGAGCAAGTATTCTAGAAGTTATAAGCTTGCAAAGTCAAAACTTCCTTTTTTCGCGAAAATCACGTTTTCCGGCGTTTCTCCGCGTCTGGAGACGTAACTACTGGATGGACCCAATTGAAAAAATTATGGGACCTACCTGGATAGTAACCCTTTCAAACAAAAAAAAAAGTAACCCGATCGGACGTACAGGAGCTGAGCGCCGGTGGACAACACATACCGAAAAAAAAAAAAAAAAAAAAAAAAAAAAAAAAAAAAAAAAATCCCGCTAGACGACCATAGTAACCTCCTCCTTGTTTGAAGTCGGTTAAATAACCGATGGTTACAAATAAATATGAATTTACGATAAATTAGTAGGTGCCAGGTAATAAGTCTGGGTCTGGACGTAAAGATTGTTAGAGAAGTCTGAAATGGTTTTTAGGAAAAGGCGTGAATAGTCACCTTCAAATCGATATTGTTAATAATCAGTTCTCATAAATGCTGATGTGCGCTGTTCAAGAATCGTGAAAACTCATGATATTTATATTCTTACTAATTCGGAATCTATAGGCTTCTCCAATACAATATAAGAGAGGCGCCGACTCCAAAAGATGATCAATCTGGAGGCAATTCAGAGGTGAAAGGAAAATCTTTTAATCATTTGGGAAATGAGAAATAGTAATTTTTATATTATTAGGGAAGGTGATCCAATCAATCAGGAAGTGGTCAGGTCAATACGAGTAGTAAAGTAGTCCTTAAAATGTGTAGTTGGCGAATGAGTTGCTGCGAAGTTGGGACATTTTTGTTATTTTTTCCTTTTCAGAGTGTATTTTATAGACAAACTTTTTGAAGTCGGTTTTATTTTTTTTTCAAAAAGTTTTTTTTTCCTTTTCAGATTGTATTTATAGACAAAGTTTTTGAAGTCGGTTTTTTTTTTTTTAAAAAGTGTTTTTTATTTTTCTCTTTTTAGTGACTTACAATTATGAACAGCTCTCTTTACAGAATTTTCCCAAGCTTTCATTATTGTGTTCTTGTCACTTACTACTAACCGTCCAAACTCAATTCATAAGTCCGTTGAACGTTGATGTTCTAAAGTATAATGATTGCCTAACTATTTTCAATGTTATTATGTTGATTGAGAGTGAGTTTGAACGTTTGGAATAATCCATCCACTGATTTGGGTCTCTTGGTCAACATACCGGATACTTTGATCCCATTGATACACCTTACAAAACTCAAATAATTGTCTACACCATTGCTGGTTACTAAATTGCACCAATTCACTCGTTCTTTATTTCTCTAACGATAATAGAGTGATAATTTTCTCAAGCGTACCCGCAATCGCACTAAATGAGAGAATCCGAACAAAATTTCAGAAATTCGCATAACGTTTGTGCATTAAAATGAAGTTATTTGGCCTTCAAAACCATGATATTTATTGAAAATTTAACGCTGAATTCAAATCTTTCAACGAGAATGCTCTGACTAACGTAGTTTTTTTTCTACAAGCATAAATAGTCCAAAAAACGTGATTTTGAAACAAATTTTTTAGAAATACGGCCTAAAAAGTATCTACTTTTAGTCCAATCAATACCAAATTTGGATCACGTAAACGAGACTCAAATTTGAACAATTTAAGTTTAAAAACTATGGAAAAACAGTTTTTGTTTGGAAGTTATGAGGTCTCAAACATAGGTCCATTAAAACATCGATTGCTCCCTTATTATGCCACCTAAACTTGATTTTTTACCATCGTTAGAAAGCTCTAGCTAAGTGCTTACAAGTGCAATAGTGTTCATATTTTTTTTCTCGACGTGGTTGGGAACGGTACTCGAAAAACCTCAAAAAAGTGGAAATTGGCATCACGTTTTTTGTTACACTTTCTTCTCTACACGCTATATTAGAATGCTGAACGAAAAATTAAAGCTAGGCCCTTGTAGGCAGATAAATTATGAACGAAATGACACCAGAAACAAAACAATCGAGCAAGTATTCTAGATGTTATAAGCTTGCAAAGTCAAAACTTTCTCTTTTCCGCGAAAATCACGTTTTCCGCCATTTCTCCGCTTCTGGGGACGTAACTACTGGATGGAATCAATTGAAAAAATTAAGGGACCTACCTGGATAGTAACCCTTTCAAACTAAAAAAAAGTAACCCGATCGGACGTACAGGAGCTGAACGCCAACGGACAACACATACCGAAAAAAAAAAAAAAAACCCGCATGACGACCATAGTAACCTCCTCCTTTTTTGAAGTCGGTTAAAAACACGAAAGGTCAAGTTTTTGATCGTTGATAAAAAAGGAGAATATCCCATTTTCAGTGCGGCTTCGTGCGAGCAATTTGGTGTAGTTAAAAAACTTTAAAAAAAAAAAAATAAAACCGACTTCAAAAAGTTTGTCTATAAAATACACTCTGAAAAGGAAAAAATAACAAAAATGTCCCAACTTCGCAGCAACTCATTCGCCAACTACACATTTTAAGGACTACTTTACTACTCGTATTGACCTGACCACTTCCTGATTGATTGGATCACCTTCCCTAATAATATAAAAATTACTATTTCTCATTTCCCAAATGATTAAAAGATTTTCCTTTCACCTCTGAATTGCCTCCAGATTGATCATCTTTTGGAGTCGGCGCCTCTCTTATATTGTATTGGAGAAGCCTATAGATTCCGAATTACCAGTAGTATGAATATAAATATCATGAGTTTTCACGATTCTTGAACAGAGCAAATCAGCATTTATGAGAACTGATTATTAACAATATCGATTTGAAGGTGACTATTCACGCCTTTTCCTAAAAACCATTTCAGAGATCTCTAAGAATCTTTACGTCCAGACCCAGACTTATTACCTGGCACCTACTAATTTATCGTGAATTCATAATATTTATTTGTAACCATCGGTTATTTTGCCAGAGAGGCGCCGACTCCAAAAGATGATAAATTTGGAGGCAATTCAGAGGTGAAAGGAAAATCTTTTAATCATTTGGGAAATGAGAAATAGTAATTTTTATATTATTAGGGAAGGTCATCCAATCAATCAGGAAGTGGTCAGGTCAATACGAGTAGTAAAGTAGTCCTTAAAATGTGTAGTTGGCGAATGAGTTGCTGCGAAGTTGGGACATTTTTGTTATTTTTTCCTTTTCAGAGTGTATTTTATAGACAAACTTTTTGAAGTCGGTTTTATTTTTTTTTTAAAAGTTTTTTTTTTTATTTTTCTCTTTTTAGTGACTTACACTTATGGACAGCTCTCTTTACAGAATTTTCCCAAGCTTTCATTATTGTGTTCTTGTCACTTACTACTAACCGTCCAAACTCAATTCATAAGTCCGTTGAACGTTGAAGTTCTAAAGTATAATGATTGCCTAACTATTTTCAATGTTATTATGTTGATTGAGAGTGAGTTTGAACGTTTGGAATAATCCATCCACTGATTTGGGTCTCTTGGTCAACATACCGGATACTTTGATCCCATTGATACACCTTACAAAACTCAAATAATTGTCTACACCATTGCTGGTTACTAAATTGCACCAATTCACTCGTTCTTTATTTCTCTAACGATAATAGAGTGATAATTTTCTCAAGCGTACCCGCAATCGCACTAAATGAGAGAATCCGAACAAAATTTCAGAAATTCGCATAACGTTTGTGCATTAAAATGAAGTTATTTGGCCTTCAAAACCATGATATTTATTGAAAATTTAACGCTGAATTCAAATCTTTCAACGAGAATGCTCTGACTAACGTAGTTTTTTTTCTACAAGCATAAATAGTCCAAAAAACGTGATTTTGAAACAAATTTTTTAGAAATACGGCCTAAAAAGTATCTACTTTTAGTCCAATCAATACCAAATTTGGATCACGTAAACGAGACTCAAATTTGAACAATTTAAGTTTAAAAACTATGGAAAAACAGTTTTTGTTTGGAAGTTATGAGGTCTCAAACATAGGTCCATTAAAACATCGATTGCTCCCTTATTATGCCACCTAAACTTGATTTTTTACCATCGTTAGAAAGCTCTAGCTAAGTGCTTCAAGGTGCAATAGTGTTCATATTTTTTTTCTCGACGTGGTTGGGAACGGTGCTCGAAAAACCTCAAAAAAGTGAAAATTGGCATCACGTTTTTTGTTACACTTTCTTCTCTACACGCTATATTAGAATGCTGAACGAAAAATTAAAGCTAGGCCCTTGTAGGCAGATAAATTATGAACAAAATGACACCAGAAACAAAACAATCGAGCAAGTATTCTAGAAGTTATAAGCTTGCAAAGTCAAAACTTCCTTTTTTCGCGAAAATCACGTTTTCCGGCGTTTCTCCGCGTGGAGACGTAACTACTGGATGGACTCAATTGAAGAAATTATGGGACCTACCTGGATAGTAACCCTTTCAAACAAAAAAAAAAGTAACCCGATCGGACGTACAGGAGCTGAACGCCGGTGGATAACACATACCGAAAAAAAAAAAATCCCGCTAGACGACCATAGTAACCTCCTCCTTGTTTGAAGTCGGTTAAAAAGACTCTACTTGTTATTAAAAGAAGAAATGACAAGTAATAAAGATGGATTTAAAATGAAGCAAAATAAAAAAGAAGCTCGGATGACACTCGACGATAAAGAGAAGGAAAAGTTCATTAAGAAGAATAACGAATTATTTACAGGTCTGGGGAACCTTCCGATTGAAATCGATATCAAATTAAAAGAAGATGCAGTTCCAGTTGTCAGATCAGGTCCTCGGTTTCCGGAGTTAATTAAAACTAAACTGAAGGCGGAACTGGATCGACTGGAAGGTCTCCGCATCATTGAGAAAATCGATGAGCCTACCGATTGGGTTCACGACATAGTGGTCGTTGAGAAAAAAGATGGTTCTGTAAGACTGTGCCTCAATCCAATCCCCTTAAATAAATATATTAAAAGAGAGCATTTTTATATTCCTACACAGGAAGAGCTGACTGTTGCTCTCGGCGGTAAGCGGTGTTTCACGGTATTGGACATGAAAGAAGGATTTCACCAATACACTCTCTCGAAAAAAGCGCGTAAATTGTGTGTGATGATCACACCATTTGGACGTTACGCATGGATTCGGATGCCGTATGGACTCTCGTTGATGCCTGAAATCTTCCACCGAGAGAACACTAAAATTTTCGGCAACATAAGAGGAGTATTAGTGCTTCATGACGACATCATAATAACAGGGCGCACTGATCAAGAACACGACGAGAACTTGGAAGAAGTGTTAAAAAAGGCACGAGAGTATAAAATTGTGTTCAATGCAAAAAAGTTGCAGTATAAAATGTCGGAAGTACGTTACTTGGGATTGATTTTTTCGAGGGAAGGCATCAGACCAGACCCGACGAAGTCAAGGGCTATTGCTGAGATGGAAGAGCCAAAATGCGTCAAGGATATTCAACGATTCCTCGGAGCTGTTAACTATATTAATAAATTTATTCCATCTTATTCTAAAGTTTCAGCACCTCTGCGACGATTGCTGAAGAAGACGAAGGAATGGAAATGGTCCGACGATCAAAGAAAGGCTTTTGAGACGTTGAAGACACTTGTGACGAACGCGCCAACTCTAAAAATCGTTGAACCTAAACAGGCAGTCGTCATACAGTGCGATGCAAGTAAAGACGGACTCGGTTGTTGTCTCTTGCAAGAAGGACAACCCATTTCGTTTGCTTCGAGAAGTTTGACACTCGCTCAGCAAAACTACAGTCAAATTGAAAAAGAATTACTAAGTATTTGTTTTGCACTGAATCGTTTTCACCAATTTGTTTATGGTCACGGTAATGTAACGATCTTTACCGATCATAAGCCACTAATAAGAATTGTGGAGAATGACATTTATAAAAACACTGCCAGATTACAAAACATGCAATTAAAAATTTTTAAATATAAATTTTCGTTGCAGTACTGGCCGGGAAGCCAAATGCACATGGCTGATATGCTGTCCAGAGCGTTTTTGAACGAGGTTGGACCAGAGGATGTGGACATGACCACCATTGTACACTCCGTATCCTTGGAAGAGTATCTACCGATACCTTCCGACGATATCAAAAAGCTTCAAAATGCAACTACAAATGATCCAGGATTTCGGAACTTGGTAGGAATGATTAATCAAGGATGGGCGGACGTCAATCGTAAGTTGTTGCCAATCGAACATAGAATTTTCTACGATTTGCGAGACGATCTCACCACAAAAGACTCCATAATATTCTTAAAAGATAGGATCGTTATTCCACCAAGTCTGCGCGAAGACATGATAAAGCTCATTCATTCGCAAAGCCACCTCGGCATAAATAAGACCGTGGCTAGAATAAGAGCATTGATGTATTGGCCACGGATGTCTGGTGATATTGCTGAATGGGTAGCTACATGTGCAACGTGCCAAACATTTCAAAACAAAGAGCCCAAGGAACCACTCAAACCGTCAAAAGTGCCACAATTTCCATTTCAAGTCATCGGAATTGATATCGGCGAGCATAAATCATCTGTATTTCTGGTGCTTGAAGATTATTTTTCGAGATGGTTGGACATCATCGAATTAAAATCAAAATCGGCAAGGAAAACAGTGGACAAATTGAAACTTGTTTTTTCGGTACATGGCACTCCGGAGGTTGTCCGTTGCGACAATAATCCATTTAAGAGTGAGGAGATGTTACGTTTTGGAAACAAATGGGGTTTCAAAATCGTCACCTCAAGCCCACATTACCCTAAATCTAATGGGTTATCCGAAAAAGCGGTTGGAATCGCAAAGAAGCTCATCAAGAAGTGTCACCATTCCGGAGCAGATTTACGTCTAGCCTTGTTGGAGTACAAAGTTACACCATTAACTGGGTTGGATTACTCACCAAGTCAACTGCTTATGGGACGTATACTGCGAACCAGATCCCCAGCGACAATCGATCTACTACGGCCCAAGACGATCGACGAAGGCGTCAGGATGAGGATGGAGGAAAAGAAAATGCAACAAAAGGAGTACTATGATAGATCGGCAAGAGAAAAGATGGAATTCAACGAGTCCCAGCCAATTTACCTGCGTTGGAAAGATACATGGAAGGAAGGAATGATCAAAAAAGTTCTATCTGAGCCTAGATCATACGTCGTCCAAGATAGTGAAGGTAATGAGTACCGAAGGAATTCGAACTTTATAAGGAAACGTACGTCAAGGCTGGAATCCCGAACATCAATCCAGGTTGATCCGACCTTGACTGCTACATCGCCAAAAAACCCCCCAAAAGTGCCTAGCCCTAAGGTCGCTCCATCAAGGGCATCTCCACCTAGTGGTCTTGATCATCAGAAGCCAGACCAAGTGATTGTGGAGTCCGATGAGCCCTGGATGACAACCCGTAGCGGTCGTCCAGTTTTCAAACCAAAACGGCTGGAGTTAAATTGACGACGCTATCAAGAATTCAAGTAGAAGAGTGAATTTATTTTAAAAGGACATTGATTAATTAATTTCGTTGATTTTGGCAGTCCCCATAATATTTCGATTCATTGTCATTATGATTCTAGCTGAAGGGGAAGGTGTAGTATTAGCGCTGTATGTGACAGGTATTCGAAGCTGACCCTAGACACATCCATCATGTACTGATTGTACAACTGTAATCAGTGATTAAACAGTATCATCTGGAAGCTAACTGGCGTGGTTTTATAATATATCTACCCGTGAATAAAAGCTCTAATACCTAATAATACAATACTACATAATATATCACGAAGAAAACAAGAAAAATAGGAAATTCAGTCAACAATTGCATAAAGAAAGTGCAGGAAAAATGAGACTTGATGATGAGTAACGACCTGTTAAGTAACCGATGAAGTAATTCAAGAGGAGAGGTATATGGTCCGTTTAAAAGGAGAAGCTCATTTTTGTTCATTGCCTATTGTATTGTGAAGTATCGGGAGCGGCCTCACATTTTCCTTTTACTTCTCACTCTCCTTATCGAGAAGTCACAATGCGCCATGTGGCTTTGAAGGAAATGTAATTGATCTTTTTCTTTTATGTAGAATCTAATGTTCATGAAATATTTTATTTAAATTACAACGAATTGAAACAAAGAGTATTTGCAATAATAAAACACTGTTGTACAATCATTCGCATCGGTTTTCAACTAATGGAAGCGATTGCATTAGAATTTGAACATGGTTGCGTTACATGTAACCATATTCAATTTCATTATGATCTTCTGTACATTTGGTATCACAATCTGAGTCCGTAAAGCAGATACTTCGAAGAAAAACCTCTGCCGATTCAATGCTTTATCTTCACCATCAACCGAACGGTACTGAGTTATTCATTTAATTTTTTTTTATGAGATTTATTCTAAAACGTTTCAACGTAATCTCGCCAGCTCACTGCTTCCATTCTCTTGAAAATATACCGTAGGTCGCTAAGCGCATCACGCGATTTCCCATCCAACCCTGCCGACCTGATTTTTTATTTTCATTGTTCGGAAGATTAGCAATAATTTCATTTTTAAAGTAAGTTGAAAATACTGTCTCTTGTTCAATTTATTTATTGAGACTCAACATCGTAGTACCTCCATTTGATAATCGGATTATAGCATAACTACAGCTACTAGCTTTGAAATGAGCCACATCGTTTGCAAAATTCGTTTTGCAAACCAAATCACTCATGCTCTATGAGTCTATGGAAACCAGTGGTGTGCATAGATCACACAGTACTTCCATGTTTGAGTCGGTTACAAATATAACCGATTATAAAATTCAGAAGCTCATATTAGGGACGCAACGTTATTACTCTACAACTGTTATTGAAAAACTTGCCAGGAGAATCCAAAAAAGAAAGTGCACAAATTAGTTTAATGATGCGGAAGTGCAGAATCTGAACCTAACATAAGGATACAGCGTGTTTGAATAAGATAATTTTTATAGACCTCCAGCGTCAAAGATATTGATTTTTTCGCGGTCTGTGAAAATTGTAACACTGAAAAAACGGCCTAGGGCGGAAGTACGATATGTGTTCCAATCAATACAAAACAAGTTTTGTGAAATTATAGAGGAGACCCAAAAATACAAAGGTTCACAAATTAAAGGTCTGAAAATGTGAATTACGAGGAAGTACGGTGTGTGACACGAATAATAAAAACTACAGAATAATAAAAAATAGTTGAGAATGAGCAACACAAAAAATTGGTCGTTGTTGGTCATATTTAAAGCATAGAGACCCGAAAGTTACAAAAGTGCTAGAATGAAATGACTGAAATTGCGTTTAAGGAGGAAGTACTGCATGTGACTAAAATAATAAAAATCAAGCAACATACAGCTGTTATAAAGAAAAATTTGAAGTCTAAAGTATATTCACTCTTGGGGTCTATAAAAATCGCTAAAGCAAAAAAACGGCATATGGCCGAAGTACTGTGTGTTATCCAAACTATACAAAACAAGTTCTGTAAACGTGGTCAGAGTTGGTCAAATATATGGCAAAGAGCCCCAAAAAGTACAATAACTGAAATTGTGTTTAACGAGGAAGTACTGCATGTGACCCCGATAATAAAATCAAGCGATATTCAGCTGTCATATAGAAAAATTCAAAGTCTAAGGCTAAAGTATATTCACTTTCGCCGTTTATAAAAATCTCAAAAGCTTAAAAACGGCATACGGCGGAAGCACTATGTGTTACCCAAACCATACAAAACAAGTTTTGTGAACGAGGTCAAAGTTGGTCATATTTATAGCAAAGAGACCCTAAAAGTAAAATAACGCTTAATTAAATAACTGAAAATTCGTTTTACGAGGAAGTAGTGCAGGTGACCCCAATAATAAAAATCAAGCGATATTCAGCCGTCATATAGAAAATTTAAAGTCTAATGTATATATTCACTCTTGCGGTCTATTAAGATCTGAAAAGTTAAAAAATAGCATAATGCGGAAGTATTGTGTGTTATCCAAACTATGCAAAACAAGTATTGTGAACAAGGTTAAAGTTAGTCATATTTAAAGCAACGAGACCCAAAAAATACAAATAAAATAACTGAAAATGCGTTTTATGAGGAGGTACTGCATGTGACCCCAATAATAAAAATCAAGCGATATTCAACTGTCATATAGAAAAATTTTAAGTCCTCCAGCGTTCAAACATATTCATTTCTGTGTTCTATAAAAATCAAAATGTAGCAAATGTGCAAATAACGCGGAAGTACCGCATGTGACCCACTTGATAAAAATCAGGCATCATTCAATCGCCGACCCTAACATTTTAAGACCTTCAACGTTCAAATACATTGAGTTTTGCGGCCTGTAAAAATCAAAATACAAAACATGCACTTGTGAAATCGTGAAAAACGCTCATAACGCGGAGGCATTGTATGTGACCCACTATACAAAAAATCTAGTGTTTTCTGCTTGCCATAACCGACATTTCAAGCCCTCAAACGTAGAAAAATATTGACTCTCATAGCCTGTAAAAATCGAAACAGAAAAAACTTTGAACGCTTATATATCGGAAGTACTGTGTGTAATTCAAAATCCGGAAAACCTAATTTTGCAAAATCGCTGGGAAAACATTCCCTTAAAATTCCATGAAGTTTCATCCATTTTTCAGTGCGATATGGCGATTTATGTCAGTTTGTGACCACAGACAGACAGATAGACGGACACACAGACACTTGTTCAGAAAGTGTTTCTGAGTATACTACTATGAAAATTTCTTCCATCAGGACCTCGGTTCCGAATTAGAGTTTCAGACGATCTCAATACTTCTATTTACTACGTAAACATGGAAGTAAAAAATGGAATACGTTGTTTCTTCAGCTTCATTCACCGAACAACTCAAGAGACGCTCAGATCACGCGGCGCATTCTACAATATTGAAAAGTATTTTACACTCAACGGGCAATCATACTCGATTCCCTCGTCTATAAAAATCGACGCTTCTTGGAATCAGAAAAGGTGCATGTTTTCTTTTCATCAGACGATCACGTTTGTATTCCTCGTTACAACTGTTCGATTAGGACCGGCTTCGGAAGATGGCCGAAGGAAACGCGCCTCACGGAAGCAGAGCGAGCACTTTCAGGTAGTTCGCGGTTGTAGCGGTTCACCGCAGGCGTAAATAACAGCACAAGTTTGAAACTTACACGACGTTGAGGGAACCTTAGTGAGCGGAGATGACTCACACTCACTACTGCTCAGCTGATTCCGAAGCACGTTTTTTTTTTCTTTAGGCGATTGTACCGAAAATTTAACTGTCTCGAAATAAATGAATGATAGCTGAAGGGGCAATAGCTCGATAGAACTTTGACAGCCGGTTTTCAGGGCTCCCATGACCTCACTCGACCTCGTTTCGGTATAACCAAATTTTGAGGTGGGGTTATGCAGCGACTCCATTCACACGAACTTCATAGTTGTGACCGACAGATTACTTGTTTATGACGTCAATTTCTAAGTCTATTTACCTAAGAGTTTTCAATGCAGTGTTCTATGCTTTTCATAACATTGAAATAGACGGGGATACATCAGGTCAGAATATTGTTCTTCTTGGGGGGTTGCAATAGTTCAGTATCCTTAAATATAAAAGGAATATGATATATATCTGTTACCCTTTCTGTATTCAACCAACCATTGCACCACGCTGAAATTTTACACGGTTCTCATTGCAGATCATAGACTAATTTTCATTTTTAACCGAATTCAAAAGGATATTTATTGTTACTGTAGTTGACTTTGGGTTTTTTTTCGATATGCGTTGTCCGCTGTTGTTGTCCTAACAGTGAAGTGAAAGTAAAAGTACAAAGGGGGTGGGACTACACCCTCATTGGCTAACAGAAGTAAAAGTAGTGACAGGAGGTGACAGTACACGGAACTTAACTTTTATAGAAAGGAACCTATTAGTGGAAAATATCCTTGAGAGATTACCTCATTTAGATATTTCCTAGTCCTAGGAAAAAATGAAGGAACTCAACTAACTGCCTGTCTGCAAGATCAAAACTAGAAGCATGGGAGGATTCTCTTAGGTTGGTTACAAAGGCCGAATCACCCTTACCACCAAGAGAATCCTCCTCGTGTCCCCTAATTCTTTCCCAAAATTCCCTACCAGTTTGACCACAATATAGGCCCCAAGAACATTTTAACCTATATACTCCACTCCTATCGTGAAATTCAATTCTATTAACAACATTATTATTTCATAAACAACTCCTTATTGGAATTTAAGATTATTTATATTTTTGAACCCTACCATGAATCCCCTAGATCTCCGTCTTTTACCTATCATAATAAGGTATACTGACTTCGTCTCCTCGACCAGAGAACCTCCCTAACTAAATGTCACCCCCTCCACCATTCTTTTTCCTAGGATGCTCGAAAGGGTGAAAGTGATTGGCCTGCAAATAAGGAATCGTAGAATAAGACGCCTGGTTTTTCTCCCCTTCACACCTCTCAATTAACGAAAATGTTTGCAAAACGCGAGACGAATTTTACATCAGGAAAAAAGTTTTTTTTCGGGGCGCAAGGACGGAAACAAGGCGTACTCTGTTCTCTGCCGAGGCCGAGAAGGGTTTTCATCATCGTGCAAACCGTCATCATAGCAATTTTTTTGGCCAGCATTTGGTAGAAAAGCGGTTTCCTATCTCAATTCGAACCAAACCGGTTCCAATACGCGATATAGCTCGTAATCGCATCGAATCGATGGGATAGATTTGCATCTCGTTTATGAAGTCCGTGTTTACCGAATCGTATTATTTATGGCAAACATTTTATTTGCCACCGTTTCACCGTCGGCTTCAATACGAGGCGTAGGTTCATCAAAATACCGAGTGTTAGATTTAGCCAATGTAGAGAAGATACACAACACGCTCTCAATGGTAACGTTCGTCTCGGTTTCCTATTTAACGAGTGTTTTACCATCATCATGCACAAAGGTTGAAGGCTCAACATGATTGCTTAGACCTGTTCCTTTGGGAGCCATCGTATTATTTCATTAGTTGAGAAAGACGGATATAACAGCATAACCGACCACGAATAATAAGCGCTGCAAATGATTATACAGGGGTTTATTATTCCTTCGCTTCAATAATGATTTAAGAAGACTATCCATTTCTGATAGTAATTATTCCAAACATTCGTGAACGTTCCACCGGAAAAAGATTGGGAACTATTCGGGAAAACTCCGTAGCAACTATAACAGTTTTAATCATTTCTATTTTTCTTAACCGACTTCAAACAAGGAGGAGGTTACTATAGTTGACTAGCGGTGTTTTTTTTTTTTTTTCGGTATGTGTTGTTCGCTGGCGTTCAGCTCCTGTGCGTCCGATCGGGTTACTTTTTTTTTGTTTGAAAGGGTTACTATCCAGGTAGGTCCCATAATTTTTTCAATTGAGTCCATCCAGTAGTTACGTCCCCAGACGCGGAGAAACGCCGGAAAACGTGATTTTCGCGAAAAAAGGAAGTTTTGACTTTGCAAGCTTATAAATTCTAGAATACTTGCTCGATTGTTTTGTTTCTGGTGTCATTTTGTTCATAATTTATCTGCCTACAAGGGCCTAGCTTCAATTTTTCGTTCGGCATTCTAATATAGCGTGTAGAGAGGAAAGTGTAACAAAAAACGTGATGCCGATTTTCACTTTTTTGAGGTTTTTCGAGCACCGTTCCCAACCACGTCGAGAAAAAACCAGTGGTGTGCATAGATCACACAGTACTTCCATGTTTGAGTCGGTAACTGGTATAACCAATTATAAAATCGAGAAAATCGTACGAAGGCCGAAACGTGACCCTAGCGGTGAAGATCAGGCGTCATTCACTCGCCATTACAAATATTAATACCTCTAGCGTCAAACGTATTGATTTTTGCACCCTGTAAAAAGCTCAACAGCGATAAACGGCGTAGGGCGGAAGTACGGTATGTGATCAAAACAAAACAAAACATGATCGTTGTTGGTCACATTTGAAGCAGAGACCCGAAAGTTACAAGAGCGCTAGAATGAAATAACTGAGTCGCGTTTAACGAGGAAGTACTGCACGTGACCCCGATAATAAAAATCAAGCAAAATTCAACTGTCATAATGAAAAACTTGAAGTCTAAAGTATATTCACTCTTGTGGTCTATAAAAATCTCTAATGCAAAAAAAACGGCATAAGGCGGAAGTACTGTGTGTTATCCAAACTATACAAAACAAGTTCTGTGAACGTGGTCAGTGTTGGTCAAATATATAGCAAATAGCCCAAAAAAGTACAGTAACTGAAAATGCGTGTTGCGAGGAAATACTGCAGGTGACCCCAATAACAAAAACGAGCAATATTCAGCTGTCATATAGAAAATTTAAAGTCTAATGTATATTCACTCCTGCGGTCTATTAAAATCTCAAAAGTTAAAAAATGGCATAAAGCGGAAGTACTGTGTGTTACCCAAACCATACAAAACAAGTTTTGTGAACGAGGTCAAAGTTGGTCATATTTATAGCAAAGAGACCCAAAAGTACAATAACGCTTCATAAAATAACTGAAAATGGTTTTACGAGGAAGTACTGCAGGTGACCACAATAATAAGAATCAAGCAATATTAGGCTGTCATATAGAAAATTCAGAGTCTAATGTATATTCACTCTTGCGGTCTATTAAATCTCAAAAGTTAAAAAAAGGCATAATGCGGAAGTACTGTGTGTTATCCAAACTATGCAAAACAAGTTTTGTGAACGAGGTCAAAGTTGGTCATATTTAAAGCAAAGAAACCCAAAAAATACAAATTAAACAACTGAAAATGCGTTTTACGAGGAGGTACTGCATGTGACCCCAATAATAAAAATCAAGCGATATTCAACTGTCATACAGAAAAATTTTAAGTCCTCCAGCGTTCAAATATATTCACTTTTGTGGTCTATAAAAATCAAAATGTAGCAAATGTGCAAATAACGCGGATGTACTGCATGTGACCCATTTGATAAAAATCAGGCATCATTCAATCGCCAACCCCAACATTTTAGGACCTCAAACATTCAAATACATTGAGTTTTGCGGCCTGTAAAAATCAAAATACAAAACATGCACTTGTGAAATCGTGAAAAACGCTCATAACGTGGAGGCATTGTATGTGACCCACTATACAAAAAATCTAGTGTTTTCTGCTGGCCATAACCGACATTTCAAGCCCTCAAACGTAGAAAAATATTGACTCACATAGCCTGTAAAAATCGAAACAGAAAAAACTTTGAACGCTTATATCTCGGAAGTACTGTGTGTAATTCAAAATCCGGAAAAACCTAATTTTGCACAATCACTAGGAGAACATTCTCTTCAAATTTCATAGGGTTTCATCCTTTTTTCAGGGAGATATGGCGATTTATGTCAGTTGGTGACCACAGACAGACGGACAGACAGACAGACAGACAGACGGACAGACGGACAGACGGACACACAGACACTTGTTCAGAAAGTGTTTCTGAGTATACTACTATGAAAATTTCTTCCATCAGGACCTCGGTTCCGAATTCGACTTTTCAGACGATCTCAATACTTCCATTTACTACGTAAACATGGAAGTAAAATATGAACACTATTGCACCTTGAAGCACTTAGCTAGAGCTTTCTAAACATGGTAAAAAATCAAGTTTAAGTGGCATAATAAGGGAGCAATCGATGTTTTGATGGACCTGTGTTTGAGACCTCATAACTTCCAAATGAAAACTGTTTTTTCATAGTTTTTAAACTTAAAATTAAACTTAGATACTTTTTAGGCCGTATTACTAAAAAAATTGTTTCAAAATCACGTTTTTTGGACTATTTATGCTTGTAGAAAAAAAACTACGTTAGTCATAGCATTCTCGTTGAAAGATTTGAAAGAATATGGGTTAAGCGTTAAATTTTCAATAAATAACATGGTGTTGAAGGCCAAATAACTTCATTTTAATGCACAAACGTGTGGCGAATTTCTGAAATTTGGTTCGGATTCTCTCATTCGCTTCAGGAAATCATCACTTTATTATCGTTAGAGAAATAAAGAACGAGTGAATTGGTGCAATTTAGTAACCAACAATGGTGTTGGCGATCATTTGAGTTTTGTAACGTAGATCAATGGGATCAAAGTATCCGGTATGTTGACCAAGAGACCCAAATCAGTGGATGGATTATTCCAAACGTTCAAACTCGCTCTCAATCAACATAATAACATTGAAAATAGTTAGGTAATCATTATACTTTAGAACTTCAACGTTCAACTGACTTATGAATTGAGTTTGGACGGTTAGTAGTAAGTGACAAGAACACAATAATGAAAGCTTGGGAAAATTCTGTAGCTGTCCTTAATTGTAAGTCACTAAAAAGGAAAAAAAATAAAAAAAAAATAAAACCGACTTCAAAAACTTTGTCTATAAAATACCTACACTCTGAAAAGGAAAAAATAACAAAAATGTCCCAACTTCGCAGCAACTCATTCGCCAACTACACATTTTAAGGAATACTTTACTACTCGTATTGACCTGACCACTTCCTGATTGATTGGATCACCTTCCCTAATAATATAAAAACTACTATTTCTCATTTCCCAAATGATTAAAAGATTTTCCTTTCACCTCTGAATTGCCTCCAGATTGATCATCTTTTGGAGTCGGCGCCTCTCTGGCAGAATAACCGATGGTTACAAATAAATATGAATTTACGATAAATTAATAGGTGCCAGGTAATAAGTCTCGGTCTGGACGTGATGATTCTTAGAGAAATCTGAAATGGTTTTTAGGAAAAGGCGTGAATAGTCACCTTCAAATCGATATTGTTAATAATCAGTTCTCATAAATGCTGATTTGCTCTGTTCAAGAATCGTGAAAACTCATGATATTTATATTCTTACTAATTCGGAATCTATAGGCTTCTCCAATACAATATAAGATAGGCGCCGACTCCAAAAGATGATCAATCTGGAGGCAATTCAGAGGTGAAAGGAAAATCTTTTAATCATTTGGGAAATGAGAAATAGTAGTTTTTATATTATTACGGAAGGTGATCCAATCAATCAGGAAGTGGTCAGGTCAATACGAGTAGTAAAGTATTCCTTAAAATGTGTAGTTGGCGAATGAGTTGCTGCGAAGTTGGGACATTTTTGTTATTTTTTCCTTTTCATAGTGTAGGTATTTTATAGACAAAGTTTTTGAAGTCGGTTTTATTTTTTATTTCTTTAAAGTTTTTTTTATTAATTTCCAAATTAAAATCTGAATTTTTCGCCTTACGGTATAGTTGAAGAGAGTGTTCGACGAGCATTCCAACGAGTATAGAACGATTTGTATAGCTCCAAAAACTCTCAAGTTATACCCTCATGCCAAATTTCCGAAAATCTCTCAAATTCGACACAAAAGCTGCAATAACTCGAGAACCAATAAAGCTATCGACCCCGCGATGGTCTCATTCGACTCATGTTCAAAAATCTAAAGAAATTGATACCAAATACACCTCGGTTTCTCGGTCCTACGACGGCCTAATTCTTGAACCGCAGTGCTAGCTCAATTTTAACGGTATCATTGGGGGGTTTTCAGGGGGAGAAAGTTCATATTTCCTCTCTCCAGCTGTACCGTTAGGTAAAAAATTTAGCTTTTAATTAGGAAATTAAGAATAGTAAAAATGTTTAAAATTTCAATAGCAGTTGCTACGGAATTTTCTCCGATTGTTACCAATCCGTTTTTCGAAATTGTGAGGTTGAGGTGGAGACAAAAAACGCGACCATTTCTCCTTATCATCTATATTGATTCGAGCGCTTTCGCCCTCACGGGCCTCTTCAGGAAACATCTGGAATTGATACGTGTAGGGGTAAGTATCCTTATTTTGTTTAAAAATAGCACGTTAGGAAGTCACCATTCAGGAAACAGGCACAAAAATGTGAGATACAAATTAAATATCCAAGGGTTGCATACTTGTCCATTATCATAATTATTAGTTACCTTAGAAATTAGTGTGTCAAGTCTTTTTAAAAAGGGGTCGCCCGTGAAGAGGGTTCGTCCTGATAAAAGAGTTGGATATAAGTTAAAAAACATAAATACTAAAATCATTGCAAAGATGAAGAGAGGAACAATAGTGCAAACAAAGATTCTTACTTGAGAAGAGGAGTTTATCACAGCTGCATACCTAATCTAGTTTTAAAGCTTGAAATGATAGTTATAAACGAAGACTAGAAGATGCAAGTGACGAGAAACATAGAGACTAATAAATTACTAAGAGCTACAACGAATGAAAGTATTTTTTTTTTACTAGACTAGAAGGGCACATGGTTGGTAAAAACTAAAAACAGGCAGGAGGGTAACAGTCGTGAGGTGACAGTCTTGATACTAATAATTATGATAATGGACAAGTATGCAACCCTTGGATTTTTAACTTGTATCTCACATTTTTGTGCCTGTTTCCTGAATGGTGACTTCCTAACGTGCTATTTTTAAACAAAATAAGGATACTTACCCCTAAACGTATCAATTCCAGATGTTTCCTGAAGAGGCCCGTGAGGGCGAAAGCGCTCGAATCAATATAGATGATAAGGAGAAATGGTCGCGTTTTTTGTCTCCACCTCAACCTCACAACTATGTATCAGCGACAACAACCAATGAATCCGTTTTTCGGTGGGAACGTCACAAATGTTCGGAATAACTACTATCACAAATGGACGGTCCTCTTAAATCAATATTTAAGCAAAGGAATAATAAAACACTGTACAATCATTTGCAGCGTTTTTGTTGGATGTTCGGATTCCACATGCCTTGAAACGTAAAACATCAAATTTTGAGGGGGTTCGACAATTTTTTTACGGGCGATTACAATGGTTCATTATTGAATAATAAACCGATATGGAATAATAAACCAATAAGTACAGTTAGAAATAATTAAAGGCCATACATTCATTTTCAGATTTCATTCAATGAAATCATCATTTGGGCGTCATTGTACGTTAAAATTTCTGAATTAAAATGTGCATTCTTACATCACTCTCTTCAAAACTTCCAAGTCGAGTTTAGTCTGTTTTCAACTATGTAATTATTTCGCTGTACATTTCATCTCTGTTAATTTTAACTTCTCTCAAATAGAACCCCTCAATGCTGAAATCGAACGGATCTTTGTTCGTAATGTTTTTTTCAGCGAAACCCTCTTCAAAATAACTGCCTCGTGTTTAGCTTTTATCTTGAACAATATCAACGAAATAATTGTGTTACGGTTGTGAAAGCGTTTTTACAAGTGTATCCCGGTGAAATAGCCCGTCATTCAACGAATATTGCTTGTGTCGGACGTCACGCAACCGACTGTTCAAAGGTTGTAGTATTACAATCTAACCAGACTAGGTACCTACTCGAATGGCGACTGTTTAAAGCCGATTATGACGGATTAAATTATGAGAACCACCCATTATCCGACGCGGAGCGCTAATAGCGCTTGCAAGGTTCAGCTGGGAACATTTGGATACTATCCCTGAAATCGTATGGGATTTCGCCCGAAATCTGTAGCAGAATATGGGAAAGAGTTTTCGGGAAGAAAGGAAAAGTTTTCGTAGATTACTCCTATGTATGAGTCGGTAAACGGGTGTAACCGTTAATGAAATCAAGAAAAAGGTCTATAATTAAGGTTGGTAATTTCTATAATAGTTGGTCGGTATGAGAAAAAGCCTTTAAAATACGAACGGTCGCGAAATGTCACTCCACCATAAACTCAATTGAAGTCGTGATTTTTTTTTTTTTTTTTTTTTTTTTTAGAGAATATTTGTATAAGATACCTTTTCTCGCTTTTTATTCGGCCGATATCAAAATTGGTGGGCCCAGTTAACGAATAATATTAGTTTAAGACAAAACTCTTTCTAGCCAGTAGACCGAAATATAGATAAACGCACGAAAATCGCTCAAAATGCGGGAGTACGATTTTCTGTTTTACTTCCCAATCGCACCCGGAATGTTCTTGCGGCTGTCTGAAATGCTAGTTCAAGTTCATAAAAACTCACTTAATTTTTACAAATAATATCAGATTCTTTTGGCTCTTCTGAAACAACAGGTTTAATTAAGGCGGCAACCGCAAAAATTGTGTATCTGAGTATTTTTAAAGGTAATTCAAAGGCAATTTCTATAATAGTTTACGATATCAGATCAAACCCATTTTTACGACTACTTAGCTCCAAATATCGAGGCGTCCGCCAGAAAATATAAACGCGGCAACTGATTCTACAATAGTTTATCGTTCCTTCGCTACAATTAAAATTTAAATTTTAGACCACTCTTTTTTGTAATATAAACATATCCTAACATTTTTTAACGTTTCAACCTAACAACAGATTGGTAACTCTGAAGGAAATTTGTTAGCAGCTTTGTTGATTTTTCTTATGGCTAAATGTTCCCTATTTTTAGTGAAAACTGTTTTTAACCGACTTCAAACAAGGAGGAGGTTACTATGGTCGTCTAGCGGGATTTTTTTTTTTTTTTTTTTTTTTTTTTCGGTATGTGTTGTCCACCGGCGTTCAGCTCCTGTACGTCCGATCGGGTTACTTTTTTTTTTGTTTGAAAGGGTTACTATCCAGGTAGGTCCCATAATTTTTTCAATTGAGTCCATTCAGTAGTTACGTCTCCAGACGCGGAGAAACGCCGGAAAACGTGATTTTCGCGAAAAAAGGAAGTTTTGACTTTGCAAGCTTATAACTTCTAGAATACTTGCTCGATTGTTTTGTTTCTGGTGTCATTTTGTTCATAATTTATCTGCCTACAAGGGCCTAGCTTCAATTTTTTGTTCGGCATTCTAATATAGCGTGTAGAGAAGAAAGTGTAACAAAAAAAGTGATGCCAATTTTCACTTTTTTGAGGTTTTTCGAGCACCGTTCCCAACCACGTCGAGAAAAAAAATATGAACACTACTGCACTTGAAAGCACTTAGCTAGAGCTTTCTAACGATGGTAAAAAATCAAGTTTAGGTGGCATAATAAGGGAGCAATCGATGTTTTAATGGACCTGTGTTTGAGACCTCACAACTTCCAATCCTAAACTGTTTTTCCATAGTTTTTAAACTTAAATTGTTCACATTTGAGTCTAGTTTACGTGATCCAAATTTGGTATTGATTGGACTAAAAGTAGATACTTTTTAGGCCGTATTTCTAAAAAATTTGTTTCAAAATCACATTTTTTGGACTATTTATGCTTGTAGAAAAAAAACTACGTTAGTCATGGCATTCTCGTTAGAAGATTTGAATTCAGCGTTAAATTTTCAAAAATAACATCGTTTTGAAGGCCAAATAACTCCATGTTAATGCACAAACGTTCGGCGAATTTCTGAAATTTTGTTCGGATTCTCTCATTCAGTGCGATTGCGGGTACGCTTGAGAAAATTATCACTCTATAATCGTTAGAGAAATAAAGAACGAGTGAATTGGTGCAATTCAGTAACCAGTAATGGTGTAGACAATTATTTGAGTTTTGGTAGGTGTATCAATGGGATCAAAGTATCCGGTATGTTGACCAAGAGACCCAAATCAGTGGATGGATTATTCCAAACGTTCAAACTCACTCTCAATCAACATAATAACATTGAAAATAGTTAGGTAATCATTATACTTTAGAACTTCATCGTTCAACGGACTTATGAATTGAGTTTGGACGGTTAGTAGTAAGTGACAAGAACACAATTAATGAAAGCTTGGGAAAATTCTGTAAAGAGAGCTGTCCATAATTGTAAGTCACTAAAAAGAGAAAAATTAAAAAAAAAAACTTTTTAAAAAAAAAATAAAACCGACTTCAAAATCTTTGTCTATAAAATACACTCTGAAAAGGAAAAAATAACAAAAATGTCCCAACTTCGCAGCAACTCATTCGCCAACTACACATTTTAAGGACTACTTTACTACTCGTATTGACCTGACCACTTCCTGATTGATTGGATCACCTTCCCTAATAATATAAAAATTACTATTTCTCATTTCCCAAATGATTAAAAGATTTTCCTTTCACCTCTGAATTGCCTCCAGATTGATCATCTTTTGGAGTCGGCGCCTCTCTGGCAAAATGACTACCCGATGGTTACAAATAAATATGAATTTACGATAAATTAGTAGGTGCCAGGTAATAAGTCTGGGTCTGGACGTAAAGATTCTTAGAGAAATCTGAAATGGTTTTTAGGAAAAGGCGTGAATAGTCACCTTCAAATCGATATTGTTAATAATCAGTTCTCATAAATGCTGATTTGCTCTGTTCAAGAATCGTGAAATCTCATGATATTTATATTCATACTACTGGTAATTCGGAATCTATAGGCTTCTCCAATACAATATAAGAGAGGCGCCGACTCCAAAAGATGATCAATCTGGAGGCAATTCAGAGGTGAAAGGAAAATTTTTTAATCATTTGGGAAATGAGAAATAGTAATTTTTATATTATTAGGGAAGGTGATCCAATCAATCAGGAAGTGGTCAGGTCAATACGAGTAGTAAAGTTGTCCTTAAAATGTGTAGTTGGCGAATGAGTTGCTGCGAAGTTGGGACATTTTTGTTATTTTTTCCTTTTCAGAGTGTATTTTATAGACAAAGATTTTGAAGTCGGTTTTATTTTTTTTTTAAAAAGTTTTTTTTTCTTAAGACACTTTCGGGGGGCAAGAGTATAACAGGCCTAGTAGCCACACCACTGAACGGATATTCTTTCTGAAACATTCTACGTAAGGGCCGTATCCGTAAGGGGGCATATCCGTGTCCTCATATATCTGTGTCCAAAGGCTAAACGGTGCAAGCAACATGTAAAAACATTAGCTTTTTCCGTGTGCTTAGATAACGGTGGCCAAAACTTTGACGGCATATTCAATGAAATTATTATGCGAGCGTATAATCGTGCCCTCAAACATCCGCATCCAAAGCTTGAAAGATTATTGTTTCACAATAATCTGTTATACAATAACAGCTCGGCGTTGGAACTCTTAGGATACCGGTATACATACTACACATGCGAACGTATAACCGTGTCTCCAATTATCCGCGTCCGAAGCTTATTTTCCTTTAGTCATGCATTCGTGACTTCGAATAACGGCGTCAAAAAATCTCGGAATGTATGAATTCCGTCTTAGGACACGGATAATTGAGGGCACCGCACCCCCCTGGGGGTACACTCCCTGTGTTTGTCTGACAAGTCGAATTGTATAATTGTAGAGAAAAAATACGTGACCCTTAGCATTGTTGTCCGGGGGTGTGAGGGGGGAGAAAAACCAGCTCAGGCTGTGGACCCTATGGCTCCATGTCGCCCTGATGATGCCCGAACTGGTGAAAGTGCTCGACGAGCAAATAAAGAATCGGAGAATGAGTCGCCTGGTTTTTCTCCCCTTCACACCCCCTGGAGATCAAAGAATGCGACGACAAGGAAAAGAAGCTTAGCATTCTTGTTAAAATACTTGAGTTCAAATCATTGAGCATTAAATTTTCAACAAATAGCGTGTTTTTGAGTTCCAAATACTTTCATTAACATGCACTAACGTTTGGTCAGTTTTATATTTTATTGTACCTACTGAAGTGTCGGCCTTTGAACGAGTTTCTTGATTTTATAACTGGTTATACCTACCTGTTGGTCGACTCAAACAAGGAAGTACCGTGAGATCTATGCACACCAATGATTTTATCGGATTGGCGAATTCTACGTCCCAAAAAAAAAAAAATCATCTTATTTTGAGGGGTCTGACTTTTTCCTCGTTCGGTTACAATGGTTTATTATTGAATAAATAAATTAAAAGGACAGTAAATAGCAGATGTCTAATTCATTTCATCATGTATAAAAGCTATCGGAGTTATTATATTCGAGCAACTTCGACACCAAACCGGCAACTCGAACTTCTGTTGAAGAGTAAACCAACCTTTTCCGCAGGAATGGAGCTGTAAGCTACTGAATCGTAAAGATAAAACTTGGCGCACAATAAACTCGGCGCCACTTCGAACTTGTGCCTGTTGATGTGGCTAGAAGCGAAAACCATTAACGAGTTATCATCATCAACGGTTAAGTTCATACTTGAAGAGCTGATTTTTATACACACGGTGTAAATTGGAGTCATTAAATGAACGGCATTGTATTGCTTGAGGCTATTCACTCCACGTCCACCGAGATTTCAAAAAGCTTACTGTCATTGCTGCATGAAATTATTACTGTTACAGTCGGTGAACCTCGAAGCTCGAAAATGGTAGAAGTTTCGTTGGATGGAAGAATTGCACTAAATGCATTTATCACTCGTAGTAGGTTGTAGGGGATTCACCCGCATTGCTACCGCGTGACCCATAAGTGGCCTGATATATGAAGCGCCTCAATGTTGCTGAAGTACATCTTCCTGCCTCTATCGTAGGGGTCGGTCACTAATTAATGTATTACCGCTGCATCGTTGTAATTCAAAGAAATAAAAAATCTTGTTCTAAAAGTTTCAATATTTTTTTCCGGGGGTTGTGAGGTGGAGAAAAACCAGGCGACTCATTCTCCACCTCACAACCCCCGGACATCAAGAAATGCGACGAGAAAGAAAAGAAGAATATTTTTTCGTAAATTTCAAAAAATTAATGGAAAAAAATTTAATAAAATTTCAAGGCGTGTCGAACCCAAATACCATATAATACAATTTTTGTGCGTCCACCCTACGCCGCAAATCACTTTTCTGAAGAAACTAAAATACAATTACTTGAAATGTTCGCCGAAAATCGTTCTTGGCCTGGCAATGGCTTAATTCCTTATGGTGGCAAATAATGCAATAACTGCCAAAACAACCTAATTGAATAATATTTCATCGCCTATAATGTGTTCACAAAAAATAATTTGGTGCTTTATAACGTGATCACAGTGTTTCACAACACACGAAGTTAAATCGCATTTTGTATTGCAGAGCATTGACTTAACCGAAAATATACTAATATATAGAGTATCACTACCAATAGAGGCTCATTTATCACAGATAAATCATTTTAGAATGTCATCATAAGACCAAAATGTCACAAGACTCACTCTATCTCCTCCCTCACTCTATCTATCGATTCATTTGCTGCGTTTTTTCTCTCTTTCATATAGATTTAGAACAACTAGCTAATTGTCCAAAGCGTGTTCGTGATTACATTTTGACGTATATTGGATTTTGAATTACAATGAGACTGACTCGCCTAGGTTCACTCCGACGAATTCTTCGACACCAAATCGATTCGTCATCTGCTCGATCATACACTTTTTGAAAGGTTTAGTTGATAACATTAAAGATCTTTTCATCAAATCTTGATATCCTGCTCGGCATGCGATTCGCTTGTTTTCGCGGTAAGTAGTAGTTTTTAAGCGATAAATAATCCTACGCTTAAACTGAGAGAAAATCAAACCTAACTCGAGCCATCCAACTTCTGACTTTATGCTGCGAATTTCTCGAGCCATCTTCAAGGGCGTCCAAGACTCCAAGTAGGTATGTTGCTAATGATCTACCTGGCGGCAAAGCTTTCTCCTGGGCTCGAGTTAGGTGCGCTCCAGGTACCTGGCATAGCCGAAGGAGTGCTCCGGAGTGCCTTCCTCTTGTCCTTTCCCCTCTGGCAGTTTCCAAGTTTTGAGCCTGTGATGCTCATTAGAAAGTTTCTGCGAAACCGCCACGCCGCGCACTCTCATGCCTCTTTAGGTCCAAGTTGAAGTGCGCCAAAGAACTCGCCAACTATTTCCACTCAAGCCTATAGAAACTTTACCCGATGATAAATTCAAATCATCACTGCGCGACGACATAACGGGCCAATCCAGTGATTAATTAAATAATCGAAGCGATATTTGAGTTCTGATCGGAGCAAACGTTGTGGTTCAAATTGATATATTAGAGTTTCAAGAAAAAGAGAAATCACTTTGGTGTGCGTTTTCACTTTTAGGTCTTCTTGCTAGAAAAATTGTACAATTTTCATAGGTTAAGAGCAAATTAATAAAATATTAAGTCAAAATGCTCCCGGTTTAGGTTTTCGGTGAATTGGGACTGAGACTATATAGTCCTTCCATTGGACTATGATGAACCAACTTCACTACCGTAAAATGGGGCGGGGAATAAATCACTCGGAGAATGATTAATGTAAATTGCTTCGCATTTCTTGGTTTCGCCTTGCGGATAATGTATCCCTTAATGTATTCATTTCTCAATGGTTGATTACATAGAGACGATAACTTTCGTGGGGGATTTGCTCAGGAACTGTTTTTGAGTACAGCCCTATGCATTTTTTTCTTCAAATTTACTAACGACTGTTCTGAATTTGACTTTGACATTCCGGAAGTTTCCAATACATTCATTTAAAAAAATTAAAAAAAAAAAAAAATGAGTCGGCCTACGGGTCTCAGTATGACTGGAAGAAGAATTTCAATTTTATTTTTGAGTATTAAAGTAGGCACCTAAAATGTATGGAGTCTTGTTGGGCGCAGCGTAGGTGAAATGAGGGAAGATTCATCAACAATAAAATCTTCGTTTTCCAACCCTGTTGATTCGACAGTTGCTATGCGTCTGCGTTTTCGTATTTTTGAAGAGGTATCCGTGGAGACAGTTACTTCTTTCTCGTCCAAATACATCGAGTCGGAAAATTCATTGGGCCGTGTAATACGGAGGAATCCAATATCAGCTACTCGAAGGGGAAAGGTCCGCATCGGAAAGGAAGGGCCTAGGTGATGGCGTTCTCTGCTTGAGATGAGCAGCATGGAACACCAAAACAGTGCCGAAGGACGTGAATTTGGGAACATCGAGTCAGTTGAAGGACTTGGGGGAGAAGATAGTTGATCCTTGGGCAAGTGTACATCACCACCTACCGACCTCACAACGTCTGAACAAGCATGAGAGGCCTCATCATCTTCACAGGGAGGCTGGCCCATTCCAACCTCTACCAATACCAACTAGCAAGTCAAGCTTCATAGCGAACCTATTGCAACCTTCAACCTGGCGAGCACTTGGCTCTTCCTTCGGATCGAGTGGTAATGGGCTCTCTGCAGTTCAGTTCCCCATGGTACATTAGTTCCTCCTTATTGATTAGAGAGGGAAAGTTACTTAACCGCCGTTGGGAGTTCGAACTTCGAGGGTACAAGCAAAATCATGAGCACCTGCCTACTTTACCTCCCAACACTCTTCGTTTTACGTTCGGCAGCGTATATTAATACAGAGGCCACCAGAGAGAAGAACTATTTACTATCCCAACTAAATAGCGAGTTTATGTGAATGTGACGATGCGAATTCACAAGTGAAAGTCGCGCCTCGAATTCAATTTTTGTATTTATTTCATTATCTCTAGATGGTAGTGATGAAATAGAATATGAAATCAAGCGTGATCCCTCGCGGTTATTGAACATTTGACCTTGAGCGTTCAAATAATTATAAATTCATTTACACGGCCTTCAAACATTCTGAATACCATCAATATTTGGATTACGCGGAAGAAGGGTATGTGACCCTAACGATAAAAATCGATCGTCATTTACCCGACGTAGGAACACCTTCACTACCTGATAAGTTCAAAGATATTGACTTATGAGGACTGTGAATATTAATAAAAACAAATAAAAAAAAACTTAAAAAAAAAAAACCGACTTCAAAAACTTTGTCTATAAAATACACTCTGAAAAGGAAAAAATAACAAAAATGTCCCAACTTCGCAGCAACTCATTCGCCAACTACACATTTTAAGGACTACTTTACTACTCGTATTGACCTGACCACTTCCTGATTGATTGGATCACCTTCCCTAATAATATAAAAATTACTATTTCTCATTTCCCAAATGATTAAAAGATTTTCCTTTCACCTCTGACTTGCCTCCAGATTGATCATCTTTTGGAGTCGGCGCCTCTCTGGCAAAATAACCGATGGTTACAAATAAATATTATGAATTTACGATAAATTAGTAGGTGCCAGGTAATAAGTCTGGGTCTGGACGTAAAGATTCTTAGATAAATCTGAAATCTGAGACTGTTTGAAAGTCTCAAACACAGGTCCATTAAAACATCGATTGCTCCCTTATTATGCCACCTAAACTTGATTTTTTACCATCGTTAGAAAGCTTTAGCTAAGTGCTTTCAAGTGCAATAGTGTTCATATTTTTTTTCTCGACGTGGTTGGGAACGGTGCTTGAAAAACCTCAAAAAAGTTATAATCGGCCTCATAATCCATCCACTGATTTGGGTCTCTTGGTCAACATACCGGATACTTTGATCCCATTGATACACCTTACAAAACTCAAATAATTGTCTACACCATTGCTGGTTACTGAATTGCACCGATTCACTCGTTCTTTATTTCTCAAACGATAATAGAGTTATGATTTCCTGAAGCGTATCCGCAATCACACTGAATGAGAGAATCCGAACCAAATTTCAGAAATTCGCCGAACGTTTGTGCATTAAAATGAAGTTATTTGGCCTTCAAAACCATGTTATTTATTGAAAATTTAACGCTGAATTCAAATTTTCTAACAAGAATGCTATGACTAACGTAATTTTTTTTCTACAAGCATAAATAGTCCAAAAAACGTGATTTTGAAACAAATTTTTTAGAAATACGGCCTAAAAAGTATCTAATTTTAGTCCAATCAATACCAAATTTGGATCACGTAAACTAGACTCAAATTTGAACAATTTAAGTTTAAAAACGACGGAAAAACAGTTTTCGTTTGGAAGTTATGAGATCTCAAACACAGGTCCATTAAAACATCGATTGCCCCTTATTATGCCACCTAAACTTGATTTTTTACCATCGTTAGAAAGCTCTAGCTAAGTGCTTCAAGGTGCAATAGTGTTCATTTTTTTTTTCTCGACGTGGTTGGAACGGTGCTCGAAAAACCTCAAAAAAGTGAAAATCGGCATCACGTTTTTTCTTACACTTTCTTCTCTACACGCTATATTAGAATGCCGAACGAAAAATTGAAGCTGGGCCCTTGTAGGCAGATAAATTATGAACAAAATGACACCAGAAACAAAACAATCGAGCAAGTATTCTAGACGTTATAGGCGTGCAAAGTCTAAACTTCCTTTTTTCGCGAAAATCACGTTTTCCGGCATTTCTCCGCGTCTGGAGACGTAACTACTGGATGGACTCAATTGAAGAAATTATGGGACCTACCTGGATAGTAACCCTTTCAAACAAAAAAAAAAAGTAACCCGATCGGACGTACAGGAGCTGAACGCCGGTGGACAACACATACCGAAAAAAAAAAAAAAAAAAAAAAAAAAATCCCGCTAGACGACCATAGTAACCTCCTCCTTGTTTGAAGTCGGTTAAAAATAAGTGGATAGCACAGATGTACGGAGTGAGACCCTAGCGATGAAGATCTGGCGTCATTCACACGCTAATACGAACATTAAAGACCTCTTGCGTCAAATATATAGAATTTTGCGGCCTGTAAAATAAAAAACCGTCAAAAACTGCCTAAGGCAGTTGAGGCGCTGTGTGCAATCCAAACGATACAAACAAGTTTTGTGAAAGTTGGTCATGTTTTATGCAGGGGACCCTAAAATACAGAAACGCTGAAATAAAATAAAAACTGATAGTGCGATTCACGAAGAAGTGCAGTGTGACACCAACTATATCAAGCGACATTCAGTTGTCATATAAAAACATTCAAGGACCCCCAGCGTTCACGTATATTAACTTTCGCGGTCTGTAAATATCAAAATGTTGTCAATTTGCATGGAGGTTCTGTGTGTGGCCCTATGCAAAAAAAAAATGAGCGTCATATGCTTGCCAAAACATAGATACCTCAAACATAGAAAAATTGATTCTTATAATAGCCTGTAAAAATCGAAATAGTAAAAACTTGGAAAACTGATATTTCGAATGCACAGTGTGTTATCCAAAATTCAATAAAAGCTAATTTTGCATGTACACCGGGTGAACATTTCCTGAAAACTCCATTGAGTTGAGACGTCCAAATGCTAAAAACGTATATCCAAACAATGTTTTTAGAAATATGGCCTAAATAGTATTTCGTTTTGGTCAAATCAATACCAATTTTTGAAGTTGCTAATTGCTAAAAAAAAAAACATTTCTAACATTTCAGTGGTCTTCAGTTTCAAAAGTCAATTGTTACCAACCGATTAAGCTCGAGCGTCTACTCATGATAGTGATAGATTATTGTGTTCTTGTCACTTACTACTAACCGTCCAAACTCAATTCATAAGTCCGTTGAACATTGAAGTTCTAAAGTATAATGATTACCTAACTATTTTCAATGTTATTATGTTGATTGAGAGTGAGTTTGAACGTTTGGAATAATCCATCCACTGATTTGGGTCTCTTGGTCAACATACCGGATACTTTGATCCCATTGATACACCTTACAAAACTCAAATAATTGTCTACACCATTGCTGGTTACTGAATTGCACCAATTCACTCGTTCTTTATTTCTCTAACGATAATAGAGTGATGATTTCCTGAAGCGTATCCGCATTCACACTGAATGAGAGAATCCGAACCAAATTTCAGAAATTCGCCAATCGTTTGTGCATTAAAATGAAGTTATTTGGCCTTCAAAACCATGTTATTTATTGAAAATTTAACGCTGAATTCAAATCTTCTAACGAGAATGCTATGACTAACGTAGTTTTTTTTCTACAAGCATAAATAGTCCAAAAAACGTGATTTTGAAACAAATTTTTTAGAAATACGGCCTAAAAAGTATCTACTTTTAGTTCAATCAATACCAAATTTGAATCACGTAAACTAGACTCAAATTTGAACAATTTAAGTTTAAAAACTATGGAAAAACAGTTTTTGTTTGGAAGTTATGAGGTCTCAAACACAGGTCCATCAAAACATCGATTGCTCCCTTAATATGCCACCTAAACTTGATTTTTTACCATCGTTAGAAAGCTCCAGCTAAGTGCTTTCAAGTGCAATAGTGTTCATATTTTTTTTCTCGACGTGGTTGGGAACGGTGCTAGAAAAACCTCAAAAAAGTGAAAATCGGCATCACGTTTTTTTTTACACTTTCTTCTCTACACGCTATATTAGAATGCTGAACGAAAATTTGAAGCTAGGCCCTTGTAGGCAGATAAATTATGAACAAAATGACACCAGAAACTAAACAATCGAGCAAGTATTCTAGATGTTATAAGCTTGCAAAGTCAAAACTTCCTTTTTTCGCGAAAATCACGTTTTCCGGCGTTTCTCCGCGTCTGGGGACGTAACTACTGGATGGACTCAATTGAAAAAATTATGGGACCTACCTGGATAGTAACCCTTTCAAACAAAAAAAAAATTAACCCGATCGGACGTACAGGTACTGAACGCCGGTGGACAACACATACCGAAAAAAAAAAAAAAAAAAAAAAAAAAATCCCGCTAGACGACCATAGTAACCTCCTCCTTGTTTGAAGTCGGTTAAAAATTGGTATTGATTTGACCAAAACGAAATACTATTTAGGCCATATTTCTAAAAACATTGTTTGGATATACGTTTTTAGCATTTGGACGTCTCAACTCAATGGAGTTTTCAGGAAATGTTCACCCGGTGTACATGCAAAATTAGCTTTTATTGAATTTTGGATAACAAACTGTGCATTCGAAATATCAGTTTTCCAAGTTTTTTCTATTTCGATTTTTACAGGCTATTATAAGAATCAATTTTTCTATGTTTGAGGTATCTATGTTTTGGCGAGCATATGACGCTCATTTTTTTTTTGCATAGGGCCACACACAGAACCTCCATGCAAATTGACAACATTTTGATATTTACAGACCGCGAAAGTTAATATACGTGAACGCTGGGGGTCCTTGAATGTTTTAACCGATGGTTACAAATAAATATGAATTTACGATAAATTAGTGGGTGCCAGGTAATAAGTCTGGGTCTGGACGTAAAGATTCTTAGAGAAATCTGAAATGGTTTTTAGGAAAAGGCGTGAATAGTCACCTTCAAATTGATATTGTTAATAATCAGTTCTCATAAATGCTGATGTGCTCTGTTCAAGAATCGTGAAAACTCATGAAATTTATATTCTTACTAATTCGGAATCTATAGGCTTCTCCAATACAATATAAGAGAGGCGCCGACTCCAAAAGATATCAATCTGGAGGCAATTCAGAGGTGAAAGGAAAATCTTTTAATCATTTGGGAAATGAGAAATAGTAATTTTTATTCTTGGTTGAGTCGTCGCATCTCTCATCGTACTGGGTTGGTGAGGGGGAGAAGAACCAGGCGACTTGTTCTCCGATTTTTTATTTACTGGCCGAGTACTTTCGCCCCTTCGGGCATCCTCAGGGCGATGTGGAACCATAGGTTACCTATCGGAGAACAAGTCGCCTGGTTCTTCTCCCCCTCACCAACCCAGTACGAGTAATTTTTATATTATTAGGGAAGGTGATCCAATCAATCAGGAAGTGGTCAGGTCAATACGAGTAGTAAGGTAGTCCTTAAAATGTGTAGTTGGCGAATGAGTTGCTGCGAAGTTGGGACATTTTTGTTATTTTTTCCTTTTCAGAGTGTATTTTATAGACAAAATTTTTGAAGTCGGTTTTATTTATTTTTTTAAAAGTTTTTTTCATTTCAACAACTACCGGTTTCCCTGATTTTTCCGTCATTAGCGTTGGGAGTTTGAAAATTGGCATAGTTACAATTGGCATATATAATATGTACTATAATTATGGTTTTTTCAAATATGTAGACAGAAAACCAAATCGCGCAAAGAACAAAAACCCTCAATTAAAAAATGAACAAATAGGTACTTGTGAAATCAGTGAAAATTTACCATGTAGTTAATAAATTATAGGCTTTTCGCAGTTAAGATCGTCGCCTTGTAATTAAGTTAGAGTAGTATGTTAGAATGAATACGGCGTTTATCTAAAAATGATCTATCATTTTTGTCCATTCGTCTACTCGTCATACTGGTTCAGCGTTTTTAGGTGTCTGTCGCACGAGCCACGTAATATCACTCACTTCGTGCTACGTCGCTCGAACCGATTGACACTGGAACTATGTGTGAATATAGATTGAGTACAAGTGTCGATACACGTAAAATACATCATCGTATATTTTTCATGTACAACCAAGAGTGGTGATCCATCATAAATGTCAATATCCATCTTCTTGCACCTCATTTTCCTACGATGTTGAGTACGAATAATGTTCTAATCATTCACCTTACTTGATTCGCTTCAATGTAATTACAAACTACCCAAGCCAGGTTGATGATTACTTAAACGGGTCTTCCCCATTTGTTTGAAACCGTATTATTACCGTAGTATTACCGTATTATTATAACCGTATATTACGTATTGGTATTTTCATTCTCAAAGGCCGTAACCTATTAATTTTGATTTTGAAGTTTGCGGGGGCGACGTGAGCCATAGGGTCCACAGCCATATTTCTCAAAATATAGCATTCGCTTAGGTGCACCTATTACTGAAGGCCTCTGTCCTGGATTTTGAATAGAAGCAGTAATGTCTTCATCAAGTTCATTTCATACGTTGTTTAAAAAACTATTTTCGACGGTTACGGGCCTTAAACAGCTTACGTGGGTTATTTACCTCAAATCGTCTGCGTTTGAAATGTTCAGCTGTTGGCAGAACAATATTATTAGCGCGTAGGATGCCGTGAGAATTATGCATATTAATGGTGTTTCGCGAAAAAGGCAAGTAGACACTAATATAATGTTTTATTCATAGAGTTTATTCTGTCGTTCCAGATATCGCTGAATGATGTGTTTTTACTTTTTAATGATGTGTTTTTACTTACGAATAATGTGAATTTTAAAGAAACTCCCATTGTATTATACTCAGTAACACTTTTTGAACAATGTCTGCGTCTGTGGTATAAAAAAAAAAAAAAAAAAAAAAAAAAAAAAAAAAAAAAAAAAAAAAAAAATACACAAATTGTGAAACGTAAATAAAGCTCAATGCGATTTTCAAGAATGTTCTACCAGTGAAAAAGTTGCCGTTTCCGAATTTTGTATAATACACAGTACTTCAGAGATTCAACCGTTCAAAGTTTTGACTTCCATGTTTACGCAGTATATGGAAGTATTGAGATCGTCTGAAAAGTCGAATTTGCAAACGAAGTCCTGTTGGAAGAGATTTTCATAGTCGTATACTAAGAATCACTTTCTGAACAAGTGTCTGAATTTATGTGTGTCTGTGTGTCTGTCTGTGGCCACAAACTGACATAAATCGCCATATCTCCCTGAAAAATGGATGAAACCCTATGAAATTTTAAGAGAATGTTTTCCCAGTAATTGTGCAAAATTAGGTTTTTCCGAATGTTGAAACAGTACTTCCGAGATATAAGCGTTCAAATTTTTTTCTTTTTCGATTTTTACAGGCTATGAGAGTCAATATTTTTCTACGTTTGAGGGCTTGAAATGTTGGTTATGGCATGCAAAAAACACCAGATTTTTTGTGTTGGGTCACATACAGTGCCTCCATGTTATGTGCCTTTTTCACGATTTCACTAGCGCATGTTTTGTATTTTGATTTTTACATGCCGTAAAACTCAATGTATTTGAACGTTCAAGGTCTTGAAATGTAGGAGTCCGCGATTGAATGATGCCTGATTTTTATCAAGTCGGTCACATCCGCGTTATTCGCATATTGGCTACATTTTGATTTTTATAGACCGCAAAAAACAATATATTTGAACGCTAGAGGGCATAAAGTGTTTCTATATGACACCTGAATATTGCTTCATTTTTATTTTTGAGGTCACATGCAGTACTTCCTCGTAAAACGCATTTTCAGTTATTTAATTCGTAATTTTGGGGTCTCATTGTTTTAAATATGACCATCTTTGTCCTAATAATATGTTTTGTGCGGTTTGGGTAACACACAGTACTTCCGCCTTATGCCATTGTTTAGCTTTTGAGGTTTTTATAGACCGCAAGAGTGAACGCTGGGTGACATAAAATTTTGCTATATGACAATTGAATATTGCTTGATTTTTATTATTGGGGTCACATGCAGTACTTCCTCGTAAATCGCATTTTCAGTTACTGTAATTTTTGCTCTATATTTGACCAACTCTGACCACGATCACAGAACTTGTTTTGCATTGTTTAGATGACACACAGCACTTCCGCCGTATGCCATTTTTACTTCCATGTTTACGTAGTAAATGGAAGTATTGAGATCGTCTGAAAAGTCGAATTTGGAACCGAGGTCCTGATGGAAGAAATTTTCATAGTAGTATACTCAGAAACACTTTCTGAACAAGTGTCTGTGTGTCCGTCTGTCCGTCTGTCTGTGGTCACAAACTGACATAAATCGCCATATCTCACTGAAAAATGGATGAAACTCCATGGAATTTTAAGGGAATGTTTTCCCAGTGATTTTGCAAAATTAGGTTTTCCGGATTTTGAATTACACACAGTACTTCCGAGATATAAGCGTTCAACGTTTCTTCTGTTTCGATTTTTACAGGCTATGAGAGTCAATATTTTTCTACGTTTGAGGGCTTGAAATGTCGGTTATGGCCAGCAGAAAACACTAGATTCTTTGTATAGTGGGTCACATACAATGCCTCCACGTTATGAGCGTTTTTCACAATTTCACAAGTGCATGTTTTGTATTTTAATTTTTACAGGCCGCATAACTCAATGTATTTGAATGTTTGAGGTTTCAAAATGTTGGGGTTGGCGATTGAATGATGCCTTATTTTTATCAAATGGGTCACATGCAGTACATCCGCGTTTGCTACATTTTGATTTTTATAGACCACAAAAATGAATATATTTGAACGCTGGAGGACTTAAAATGTTTCTATATGACGGCTGAATATCGCTTGATTTTTATTATTGGGGTCACCTGCACTACTTCCTCGTAAAACGAATTTTCAGTTATTTAATTAAGCGTTATTTTACTTTTAGGGTCTCTTTGCTATAAATATGACCAACTTTGACCTCGTTCACAAAACTTGTTTTGTATGGTTTGGGTAACACACAGTACTTCCGCCGTATGCCGTTTTTAAGCTTTTGAGATTTTTATAAACGGCGAAAGTGAATATACTTTAGACTTAGACTTGGAATTTTTCTATATGACAGCTGAATATCGCTTGATTTTATTATCGGGGTCACATGCAGTACTTCCTCGTTAAACACAATTTCAGTTATTGTACTTTTTGGGCTCTTTGCCATATATTTGACCAACTCTGACCACGTTTACAGAACTATCTTATTACGCTAACTAACTAATTTGTATTTTTTGGGTCTCGTTGCTTTAAATATGACTAACTTTAACCTTGTTCATAATACTTGTTTTGCATAGTTTGGATAACACACAATACTTCCGCGTTATGCCATTTTTTAACTTTTGAGATTTTAATAGACCGCAAGAGTGAATATAAATTAGACTTTAAATTTTCTATATGGCAGCTGAATATTGCTTGATTTTTATTATTGGGGTCACCTGCAGTACCTCTTCGTAAAACGCATTTTCAGTTATTTTATTAAGAGTTATTGTACTTTTGTTTTTGAACTTTGACCTCGTTCACAAAACTTGTTTTGTATGGTTTGGGTAACACACAGTACTTCCGCTTTATGCCGTTTCTTAGCTTTTGAGATTTTTATTAACGGCAAGAGTGATTATACTTTACACTTTGAATTTTTCTATATGACAGCTGAGTATCGCTTGATTTTTATTATTGGGATCACATGCAGTACTTCCTTGTAAAACGCATTTTCTGTTATTGTACTTTTTCGGGCTCTTTGCTATATATTTGACCAACTCTGACCACGTTCACAGAACTTCTTTTCGCGCACCTGCTCCCAGAGCGCTCTGCTCACTTTCTGAACAAGTGTCTGTGTGTCCATTTGTTAGTCTATCAGAGTGAGACTTTAGGTCTCCTGGCTCGTTTTTCAATAACAGCTGTTGTAAATGAACGTTTCGGCCTTCGTACGATTTTCTCGATTTTATAATTGGTTATACCATTTATCGACTCAAACTTGGAAGTACTGTGTGATCTATGCACACCACTGGTTTAGCTTTTGAGGTGTTTATATACCTCGAGAGTGAGTATATGAACGCTGGGAGACTTTAAATTTTCCTATATGACAATTGGGTGTTGCTTGATTTTAATTACTGGGGTCACATGTAGTACTTCCTCGTAAAACGCATTTTCAGTTATTTTATTCTAGCACTTTTCTAACTTTTGGGTTTCCGTGCTTTAAATATGACCAACTTCCACCACATTCAAAACACTTGTTTTGTATTGTTTTGATCACATACCATACTTAGCCACGCGAGAAATCGGAACGACGATTAGAAACTACTAGATACTTTCTAAGTTCGAAACTTTATTCTGAAATGGGAACAGAGTTCTTTTCTTCTCGAGAGTTTATTCCAAGTGAATTATCGTCCGAGTTTCGAGTTGAATCGAACGAAACGATCTCCGACCTTATCAACTCCTGAGAATTTATAAATAGTTGGCACAAGGGTCAAAGGGTCGGCATAAACTCGTACAAACGTAAAATCGAATCTGATTAGATGAAAAGTTTTTGAGCCTATAACGTTCATTCTTATTTATTTTATTTGTTTGTCAACTATTTTTATTGTTAAACGAGCGGCTTTACGACAGTGAATCTATTCTCATTCGAAAATGAACCGAATCGTTGAATTCTGTTATTTTTCAACCGATTTCAAAAGAAAATGAGGTTACTCAAGATGACATACTAGGGTTTTCATTTTCTTTTTTTCGGTAGTTTTGTTCTCCAGCATTTAGCCTTGTACAGTAGTATTTTCTTGGTTGAGTCGTCGCATCTCTCATCGTACTGGGTTGGTGAGGGGGAGAAGAACCAGGCGACATGTTCTCCGATTTTTTATTAACTGGCCGAGTACTTTCGCCCCTTCGGGCATCCTCAGGGCGATGTGGAACCATAGGTTACCACAGCCAGGCTGTGGCTATGGTTCCACATCGCCCTGAGGATGCCCGAAGGGGCGAAAGTACTCGGCCAGTTAATAAAAAATCGGAGAACATGTCGCCTGGTTCTTCTCCCCCTCACCAACCCAGTACGAGTAGTATTTTCATTAGCTTTTACGAAGCAAATTTAAGTGTTCCTGTTTGAAAGAGTAACATTCCGGGTAGGTTTCATAATTTCTAATCGATTTTATAAGGGAGAGGCAGTCGAATCTCTCCTGTTATAACGGGGGCGATCCAAGTCCGCCAGATAGATAAAATCGGCAAGTGAAAACATGCCGACTCCGCCTGCAGTGCGTTATCTCCTGATGGGACGAATACCGACTCCGCCAGCCCAGTTATCGCTATGCAGACTACTTGGTTGACTACTACATCACCGAGGATGCCAGGTTTCCTCCACATTTATGGGCAACTGACGTCGTGTCGGCTGAACGAACGACAAACATGTGCGAAGCTTTTCATCGCAAATTTAATTCCCATTTCAATGCAGCACACCCAAATATATTCATGTTCTTTGATGGCCTTACAAAGATGCAAATAGACACGGTGACACTTATTAACGGCAAAAATAAGGCAAAGCAATCGTCCAACCAGACCTTTACACGACAAAAACTGCTCCTGGACTACTTAATCCAGGACTACCGTCAGGGCAAAATTGAGAGGCTACATTTCCTGAAGTGTGCCGGTGCGCATTATTCAAAGAAGAAAAAGAACCCACCGAGTGCTTCAGAATAATACAAAAGAACTATGAATTTTACGACGACGTACTAATCCTGGTACATATTTCCTACTGGCGGAGTTGACCACGGGCGGAGTTGGTCTGAACTGATCACGGGCGGAGTTGACCACGGTCGGAGTTGGCCGTTGTCTTGGCGGAGTTGGGTGGTCCCCGTTATAACGACGACAATCTCTCCTGTTTGAATCGGGGAAATGCCAGAAAAGGAAATTTACGCATGGAAAGCAACTTCCGACTTACTGAGCTTATAACGTCTAAACCAGTGATGTGCATATATCGCACAGTACTTACTTACAAGTTTTAATCGGTAACAGGTACAACCAATTATAAAATGAAGAAGCTCTTATGAAGGCCGCAACGTTAGTTAACAACAAATGTTACTGACAAATTAGCCAAGAGACCCAAAAATTGAATAAACGTACTAATCAGGTTGATAATGCTTCCTCAGTATGTGAGCCTAACAATACATGCAAGTTTTGTAAAATGAGTTGGTTAAAAATCATCTGTTATCAGCCCTTAAGTGTCATTCACTCATCGTTACAAACATTTGAAACCTCCACCATTTAATTATATTAATTTTCGAAGCCAGCAGAAGATTCTCTCAAAAAAAGCTCATACCATGGAACTACACGTTTTTCTTAAAATTAAATCATATCACAATCTGCTTGCCATGAAGATGATTTAATTTCCGGAATAACTGTGTGATAGATTCCAAAATTCAGTCACGTCGTCCTATTTCGCGCTGGGAGAAAATGTTCTACAAATATTGTATTGAATTAAATTTTTTTTTTTCAGAATATATGACGATATTTTTAACTTCTGTCATCATTGAAATAGAGACGGACAGACGGACTTCACAGACAGCCGAACAAACGTATGGACAGACACTTCTTGTTCAGAGCTTTAGGAGCCTGCGCGCGAACCGTTAATGTGAAGCGTATAATATACGTTTTGTGAATTTGACAAATAATTACCAACGGACGAAATAATGTTCTATGTTCCTATGTTAATAATTATAAATCCAACTTGATTCCAGCGTTGAAATGTAGTTATTTTTGTGGTCTGTAAAAATCAAAATGTAGTTAATATATGTAAGGAACGCGGAAGTACGGTATGTGACCAACGCGATAAAAATCAGTCGTCTTTTCAATAACCTTCACAAATTATATCGATTTATGAAGCCTGTAATAATCGAAATAAAAATACGCACAATAGAAATTGTGGAAAAGCTCCGAACGTGGAGGCCCGGTATGTGACCCAATAGACAAAAATCAAACCTCATCTGCTCTCAGAATCAACATTTTAAGACCTCAAATCTTCAAAAATATGGAACCCTATAGCCTGTGACGTATAATTACCGCCCAGTCGATGGCGTATTGTAGTGACCATTAGAGACTTATAATTTTACAAAGTAACCAAAACGCCTACTTATAAGTTTCTAAAGAAAAAATATACATTGTACTAAAACTGTCTATTGATTCGGTAAAATGAGGGGGCAAGAATAGCCCTTACTCGTTGACATAATATTCTAAAAGAGAATTATCGTATCAGAGTGGAAACCCTGGTGTTTAGAAAACTGATTTGACCGTAGCCAGCATGTACGTGTATCTCCTAGTTATTCCATAGTATTCGAATGCACGGCAGTGGAAATTATTGCCGACGCGAGTGATTAATGAGGGTAGATCGCATCCAACCCTTTATGCTATAAACGTTTAAGCTTACACCGCCAACATAGCGTAGTGTTAGTGTGGAGCTTCTGTAAAGTATGTCTCAGGGCAATGGATGGTGCTGAATTGGTGCAAGATCAGGTTCGTGCTGCCTAAGCGCGTTTCGGACCGTTGGGCAGGCTTCATCGAGCCGAGTTCCGGGTTTTAATTCAGGTATCCCTATCGAGTATCGAATGTATGGGTCCACAGCTTGAGACTGAGCTTACGAATATTTAACTATAGTTGAGTGAGGTTACGTCCAGATGAGTGATAATTCCTTGAACGAAACGAGTTATACAATCTTTAATTAGTCTGCCGATTTTTATAGCTCTATTTTCGAGTTGCACCACCATGGCAAATTTCTGAAAATCTCGAGAAGTTCACACAAACGACGATTACTCGAGATACATCAAAGCTAACGACCGTTACCTATAGTTTCATTCGGTTCAGAGTCAAAAAACTAAACAAACGACTTTCCATGTCGGTAACAGGTATAACGAATGTCAAAATCAAGAAACTCGTTACTCGTCACTCATCGTTACAAACATTTAAAAACCCCCAGCGTTCAAATATGTTGATTTTTGAAGCCAGTAGAAGACACCCACAACAAAAGTCCATAACATGCATAACATATTACACAGTGTGCGAGCGAATTATAAAAATCAAATCTGGCAACTGCTTGCCATGAAGAACATTTTAAGGCTTTGACTTATCTAAAATATGACTTTTAAGGCTGGTAAAAGTAACAATAAACAACATGGAATAATGTTTTAATTCTCACGCCTCTAAAGCAGTGTGTTAGTGTAGAGTAAACTAAAGCAGTGTATTAGTGTAGTATTATAGAGTAAATAGTATTATAGAGTAAACTAAAGCGTGTAGTATTATAGAGTAAATTACTAAGGATAGACAGACTATAGATCCAATGCTAGAACGAAACTGAACTTTTTCATTAAATGCAATGTAGGTAACTCGGGAACGTTTTAAGCTAACCTCTGTGATAACTTGGCGACTATACTGGAGGGAACAACAGTTAGGTGTTGAAATTTTGATCACGTTGTCTGCGAGAATATTTTCTGGGAGAGCACTGGGAGAACATTTTCTGAAAATATTTAATCAAATTTCAAGAATTTTTCCGGGGATATGGCGATATTTTTCACGGTTAACGGAGTCAGACAAACGGACCACTGTCAGACAAACAAACGGACGCACATACACTTGTTCAGAAAGTGAGCAGAAAGCTCTAGTAGAAGGCGCGTGAAGCGTTCAGATGCACTTTTGAGTGTAGAACAATGTTTGTAATTTTTGTAGGCCCTGAGGAAGGAAACAAATTATTCCGAAAGGTCAGAGAAGGAGATATCTGGCTTTGCTTTGACCTCTACCCTGATCAGTTGACTACAATTATAATTTCAATGGAGGAGAAAAATCAGGCGACTCATTCTCCGATTCGCTGGCCCTTTATTTATTATTATTGATTACTTACCATTAGTTTATTATAATTCGCTTTTTATTATTCTCAGATTCGAATTCCTTCTCCGATTCGCTGGCTTTAGAGACAGCGAATCGGAGAAGGAGTCGCCTGATTTTTCTCCCCCTACACCTCATTGGCATCAACAAGTGCCACAACTAGGAAAATAATTATTATTTGTAAATTAAATTTAGTTGTATGAAATCAAGCGAGATTGTTCGTCGTTAACGAGCGATCGTAGATCTTGAGCGTTCAAATAAGTTTTTAGCCCAAAAAACATTCTAAATGCCAAAAATATCTTGATAACGCAGAAGAAACCTCAAACGTAGGAAAATATCTACTCTTATAGCCTGTACAAATCGAAATAGAAAAAACCTGAACGGTTATATCTCGAATGTACAGTGTATTCTTCAAAAATCAATAAAAGCTGAATTTGCTCATTCACTAGGGAAACATTTCCTGAAATTTCATTGAGTATAGGAGCTACCGTGGACACTTTTCAGTTACTATTTATTAGTTGTTCATAATCGCAGAGGCAACGACTAGTTACGTTGGCTGGATTAGGTCCTAGAGGTCAATCAAGTACCGTTGTGGTAACATTGGGTGCTTGCATGGGTAGCGTAGTACGGGAACCGCACTAAGCTGGCGTTCGTTTGGAGCAGTCGCATATAAGATGAAGGATGAAAAGCTTCGGAAGAGAGCTTGAAAATTGCGGCTACCGATATTCTTTATCGCTGGATATCGGTTATCCGAAGTTGCATGGATGTAGGTGTCTAAGGGAAAAACTGCCGCGATTGTGAGAAATTACTGTGGTAAAGGCACGTGCGGTCGTCTCGTAATCTATAACTTCCTTCCCGTAAATATACAATAGTACCCTCGGAACAATTTTCCCCCTCGCCCCTTGGTGTACGCGCAAACGGTCGGCCCTTATTTTTATTGTTACTGGCCGCCTGTTTGGCTACTAATGCTCGTTTCGGTCCCCATCGGCCATGCCTTTTTATTTTCAAGTTACGCTCCTATGCTGGACCTCGGCGAGGGCATAAGGGTCACTCCATATTTAGGCACTTACGGCCGAGTACTTATCATTGCCCATAACGATATCGCAAATCGTTCGACTCTCTTCTATGATCAGAGGGAACGTAACGTATTTTATACGGTAGTCATCATATTTTTACTGTAACTGCGCAGTAATTTAATTGTATTAACGATAAGTTGAGAAGTGCTCTTCTAGTTTAAGCTAGGTCGTTCAACGCCGGAAGCAGGCGAATATTTTTATCGACAGGCGAAAATTCAAAACACGGACGACTCGCCTAAAACGGTTCAAATTAATACAGCCGTGAATCATCCAAGTTGTGTGGTCGGGCCTTTCAGCCACTTGTGAAGCTCTGTATCAATCGCTTTGCTTCAATTTTGAAAGTATATTCTATTAAAAAGGAGGGTATTAACATAATTCTTATATCTTGAAGCAAATCGGAAACTATTTAAGCGAATTTTTTGAAAAAAAATCGTAAACTATTAGTGCGAACTTTTTTTTCAAAAATATCAATACCTACCTATGTACTTGAATTTTCATTAATTATCTACTGGAGAATTTGCAATTTGCAAGCATTTGGTGCTTTTTAACCGACTCCAAAATGAGGAGGTTACTATGTTTGACTTGCGGGTTTCAAGTCCGATCGGGTTACTTATATTTTTTGAAAGGGTTACTATCCAGGTAGGTCCCATAATTTTTTCAATTGAGTCCATTCACTAGTTACGTCTCCAGACGCGGAGAAATGCCGCAAAACGTGATTCTCGCGAAAAGAGGAAGTTTTGTAACCTTAAATTGTTCAAATTTCAGTCTAGTTTACGTAATCAATGTTTGATATCGATTGGACTAAAAGTAGATACATTATAGGCCGTATTTCTATAAAGAAATTGATTCGAAATCACTTTTTTTAAAAATATTTATGCTTGTAGAAAAAAATACACAAGCCCCAGCATTTTTGTTGGAAGATTTGAATTCAGCGGTAAATTTTCAATAAATAACTTGATTTTGAGGGCCGAATAACTTCATTATACTGCACAAACGTTTGGCGAATTTTTGAAATTTTGTTCGGGTTCTCCCATAGAGTGAAATTGCGAATAGGCTTGTGAAAATCATTACTTGGAAAATCATTTGAGAAATAAAAAACGAATAAATTGGTGCATTTCAGTAACCAACAATGGTGTAGAAAATTATTTGAGTTTTGTTAGCTGGATCAATGGGATCAAAGCATCCGGTATGTTGACCAAGAGTCCCAAATCAGTGGATAGATTTTTCCATTTGTACCTAACGTTCAAACTCACTCTCAATCAACACAATGACATTGAAAGTAGTTAGATAATCATTATAGTTTAGATCATCAGTGTCCAACTGATACATGATTTTTTCTGGCCGGTTAGTAGTAAGTAAGTGACAAAAACACAATAAAGAAAGCTTGGGCAAATTTTGTGAGGAGGGCTGTCTTACTAATGCGGATTCTATAGGTTTCTCCTAGAAATTATAACAGAGGCGCCGACTCCAAAAAATGATCTATCTGGAGGCGCTTCAGAGGTGAAAGGAAAGTCTTTTAATCATTTGGGAAATGAGAAATAGTCATTTTTATATTATTAGGGGAGGTGATCCAATCAATCAGGAAGTGGTCAGGTCAATACAAGTAGCCCTTAAAATGTTTAGTTGGTGGTTGAGTTGCTGCGAAGTTGGGACATTTGCGTGATCTAAGATGCAACTACGTCTGATTATTTTTTGTGATTACTCGACGTGTAAATGAATTTTGTAACACTGCCAGATACTTGGAAAGTAGACTCTTGACGCTTGATTCATTCTTGTTCCCCCCTCACTATCGTTCACGGTTAATGGCGATACAGAAGTCGAGTATTCATAAAATCAAAATAAATACTTCCATTTGTACATGAACACGATTGTAAAAATGCAAAAAAATGCATAAGCGCGTTTATTCGGGAGAACTAATCCAAAATGAATACCCCGGTTCAGTTCACTTTGAACTTGAGTCCCAAAAATAATCTCGTGCTCTGCTATCTAATATAATTAACCAAGTAACAGAACGGTAAGAGCATTCACTAGAAGTGCAATATGTCTCATACAAATATGTAGGGAAGATGTCCGATTCAAGCAAAAGTATTACTTGAAGAATGTGAACTGGAGTAATCGGAAATTTTCAACTACAAACTAAACTTGAGCGCCGTTGGCAAATGTATGAAAAAAAAAAAAAACTAATTGAAACTCCAGTTACATTACCCCGTGAAACTTTATTCATTTACCCTGCCTCAATTTATCACTGATGTAATCAAGAACCAAACATTTTTAAACGGTATTTCAAAAGGAAGAGATTACTGTGATTGACTTCGTAAACATGGAAGTAAAAATAAGGAACTGGTTAGATCAATATTAGTACCTAGTCAAATATATTAATGTTGATCTGGTTGATCTATCCAAAAATTAAAAAGAGGGGCAACGAAAACCCTTCGAGACCTGAGGGGAGACTATAACTTCAGCCATTGTGAATAAATTCTTAAAGTACCAAGCTTGGAAAAACACTCGTAGCTGGGAAATGTACGTTTATTGGATAAACGACACACACAAAGAGAGATGACCCTAGTGAAACGGGATGCGTGAGAAGGTCGCGGAACAGAAATAGGAAGGGATGAGAAGTGAGAACGGTAGTAGAGAGCCACCACGACGATTCGCCTGCCCTCGAGGGAAATGTAATGCGTCTGTCGAGAGAGATTTCCTCCGATTGAAGTGGATGAAAACTCCGTCAATTTTTCGTCGGCTCTGTGGGTAGATGCCGCGCTGCTAACACCGCCCGGTTCCCTCTGAAGTATTTTTAATAATTCAAAGGAGAATGGAAAGATGTGACAAGCCGTATAGGAACGAGCGATGCTCTGCAGCACTCGCATTTGTGTACGTTCTTCGCAAAATTGGATTCATGTAGACGTGCTTTCGCATAAGTGCCTCTTTTAAACAGCCCATGAGAAACTACTTCGACCTGCTCTAACGGAGTACCGACTACTTTACATACAAAATGTTTCCGCAATACCTTAACGCAGCAGCGGTACACGCTGAGAAACGGGATACTGAAATGAGAAGATATTTTCTGGAGATATGCAAATGTTCTACAAGCCTTGCACGGAATATCTTTTACGACAGTTTAAATGACAATACGAAGTCTTCCATGTTGCGGTCCCGACGGAATAACTTAAATCGCCGATGGAAATTTACATAATTCAAGCCTAATCGGCAGGCTTGCACTCCGTTATTTCGCGCACTTATGCTATTTCTGTAGTGCATATTATGCTCTATTTTGATAACCGGAGGCCGGAAACATCAGTATGTTTAAACGCTAAGGTTGAGATGATGTTCGAAAACCAATTTTTTAAACGATAAAACTGTATGTCGAACTATCCAAAAACGCACCCATTAAATGGCACGTAACCGACATAAAAGACTGAGCGCCTGCTGAGAAATCACAGATTATCTCATGCGCCATTCGACTACTTGTAGTGATTTCGAGTATATTGTCGACAAGAAAGGGATGTTAAGAAGTACAAAAACTGATGACAAAACGCCAGCTTCGATTTTTGACTCTCATTTCACGGCCTACGGTTTGGATACTATTCATAGTGAACGACTTAGTTATTAATAGCTCTTAACCCGCATTACTTCATGGATAAGACTAATTCGAAGCCAACAAAGCAACGTCGCAGAGTTGTGCTCAGTTTAACATTTAGAGCTTCAATAGAATTCAGTTGTGTGTATTGATCATACAGTTCTTCCAAGTTACAGTCGGTAAACTGGCACCTAAAAACGTATAAAGAAAAGAAAAATTACTCAAAGGCCACGATGATAGTACGATATAATATTGTTTCTGAAAAGCCCACCCAAAAACACACCACTGGCGTGCGTAGATCTCACTGTACTTCCATGTACGAGTCGGTAACAGGTATAACCAACTATAAAATCAAGAAACTCGCCGTAACGTTAGTATACAACAAAGGTTATTGAAAAACTAGCCGGGTACACTCTGAAAATGAAACCAGTGGTGTGCATAGATCACACAGTACTTCCATGATTGAGTCGGTAACTGGTATAACCAATTATAAAATCGAGAAAATCGTACGAAGGCCGAAACGTGACCCTAGCGGTAAAGATCAGGCGTCATTCACTCGCCATTACAAATATTAATACCTCTAGCGTCAAACGTATTGATTTTTGCACCCTGGAAAAAGCTCAACAGCGATAAACGGCGTAGGGCGGAAGTACGGTATGTGATCAAAACAAAACAAAACATGATCGTTGTTGGTCACATTTAAAGCAGAGACCCGAAAGTTACAAGAGCGCTAGAATGAAATAACTGAATCGCGTTTAACGAGGAAGCAAAATTCAACTGTCGTAAAGAAAAATTTGAAGTCTAAAGTAGGTATATTCACTCTTGTGGTCTATCCCAAAAGCTTAAAAACGGCGTACGGCGGAAGAATTGTGTGTTACCCAAACCATACAAAACAAGTTTTGTGAACGAGGTCAAAGTTGGTCATATTTATAGCAAAGAGACCCTAAAAGTACAATAACACTTGATAAAATAACTAAAAATTCGTTTTACGAAGAGGTACTGCAGGTGACCCCAATAATAAAAATCAAGCAATATTAGGCTGTCATATAGAAAATTCAAAGTCTAATGTATATTCACTCTTGCGGTCTATTAAATCTCAAAAGTTAAAAAAGGCATAATGCGGAAGTACTGTGTGTTATCCAAACTATGCAAAACAAGTTTTGTGAACGAGGTCAAAGTTGGTCATATTTAAAGCAAAGAAACCCAAAAAATACAAATTAAACAACTGAGAATGCGTTTTACGAGGAGGTACTGCATGTGACCCCAATAATAAAAATCAAGCGATATTCAACTGTCATATAGAAAAATTTTAAGTCCTCCAGCGTTCAAATATATTCATTTTTGTGGTCTATAAAAATCAAAATGTAGCAAACGCGGATGTACTGCATGTGACCCATTTGATAAAAATCAGGCATCATTCAATCGCCAACCCCAACATTTTGAAACCTCAAACATTCAAATACATTGAGTTTTGCGGCCTGTAAAAATTAAAATACAAAACATGCACTTGTGAAATCGTGAAAAACGCTCATAACGTGGAGGCATTGTATGTGGTCCACTATACAAAAAATCTAGTGTTTTCTGCTTGCCATAACCGACATTTCAAGCCCTCAAACGTAGAAAAATATTGACTCTAATAGTCTGTAAAAATCGAAACAGAAAAAACTTTGAACGCTTATATCTCGGAAGTACTGTGTGTAATTCAAAATCCGGAAAAACCTAATTTTGCACAATCACTGGGAAAACATTCCCTTAAAATTTCATAGGGTTTCATCTATTTTTCAGGGAGATATGGCGATTTATGCCAGTTTGTGACCACAGACAGACGGACAGACGGACACACAGACACACAGACACCAGACACTTGTTCAGAAAGTGTTTCTAAATATACTACTATGAAAATTTCTTGCATCAGGACCTCGGTTCCGAATTCGACTTTTCAGACGATCTCAATACTTCCATTTACTACGTAAACATGGAAGTAAAAATAACAAAAATGTCCCAACTTCGCAGCAACTCATTCGCCAACTACACATTTTAAGGACTACTTTACTACTCGTATTGACCTGACCACTTCCTGATTGATTGGATCACCGTTCCTAATAATATAAAAACTACTATTTCTCATTTCCCAAATGATTAAAAGATCATTTCCTTTCACCTCTGAATTGCCTCCAGATTGATCATCTTTTGGAGTCGGCGCCTCTGTTATATTGTATTGGAGAAGCCTATAGATTCCGAATAAGTAAGAATATAAATATCGTGAGTTTTCACGATTCTTGAACAGAGCAAATCAGCATTTATGAGAACTGATTATTAACAATTTCGATTTGAAGGTGACTATTCACGCCTTTTCCTAAAAACCATTTCAGATTTCTCTAAGAACCTTTACGTCCAGACCCAGACTTATTACCTGGCACCCACTAATTTATCGTAAATTCATATTTATTTGTAACCATCGGGTAGTCATTTTGCAAGAGAGGCGCCGACTCCAAAAGATGATCAATCTGGAGGCAATTCAGAGGTGAAAGGATAATCTTTTAATCATTTGGGAAATGAGAAATAGTAGTTTTTATATTATTAGGGAAGGTGATCCAATCAATCAGTAAGTTGTCAGGTCAATACGAGTAGTAAAGTAGTCCTCAAAATGTGTAGTTGGCGAATGAGTTGCTGCGAAGTTGGGACATTTTTGTTATTTTTTCCTTTTCAGAGTGTATTTTAAAGACAAAGTTTTTGAAGTCGGTGTTATTTTTTTTTTAAGTTTTTTTTTTTCTCTTTTTAGTGACTTACAATTATGTACAGCTCTCTTTACAGAATTTTCCCAAGCTTTCATTATTGTGTTCTTGTCACTTACTACTAACCGTCCAAACTCATGTCATAAGTCCGTTGAACGTTGAAATTCTAAAGTATAATGATTACCTAACTATTCTCAATGTTATTATGTTGATTGAGAGTGAGTTTGAACGTTTGGAATAATCCATCCACTGATTTGGGTCTCTTGGTCAACATACCGGATACTTTGATTCCATTGATCAACGTTACAAAACTCAAATAATCGCCAACACCATCGTTGGTTACTGAATTGCACCAATTCACTCGTTCTTTATTTCTCTAACGATAATAAAGTGATGATTTCCTGAAGCGTATCCGCATTCACACTGAATGAGAGAATCCGAACCAAATTTCAGAAATTCGCCAAACGTTTGTGCATTAAAATGGAGTTATTTGGCCTTCAAAACCATGTTATTTATTGAAAATTTAACGCCGAATTCAAATCTTCTAACGAGAATGGTATGACTAACGTAGTTTTTTTTCTACAAGCATAAATAGTCCAAAAAACGTGATTTTGAAACAATTTTTTTAGTAATACGGCCTAAAAAGTATCTAATTTCATTCAAATCAATACCAAATTTGGATCACATAAACTAGACTCAAATTTGAACAATTCAAGTTTAAAAACCATGGAAAAACAGTTTTCGTTTGTAAGTTATGAGGTCTCAAACATAGGTCCATTAAAACATCGATTGCTCCCTTATTATGCCACTTAAACTTGATTTTTTACCATCGTTCGAAAGCTCCAGCTATGTGCTTCCAAGTGCAATAGTGTTCATATTTTTTTTCTCGACGTGGTTGGGAACGGTGCTTGTAAAACCTCAAAAAAGTGAAAATTGGCATCACGTTTTTTGTTACACTTTCTTCTCTACACGCAATTGAGAATGCCGAACGAAAAATTGGAGCTAGGCCCTTGTAGGCAGATAAATTATGAACAAAATGACACCAGAAACGAAACAATCGAGCAAGTATTCTAGAAGTTATAAACTTGCAAAGTCAAAACTTCCTTTTTTCGCGAAAATCACGTTTTCCGGCGTTTCTCCGCGTCTGGAGACGTAACTACTGGATGGGCTCAATTGAAAAAATTATGGGACCTACCTGGATAGTAACCCTCTCAAACAAAAAAAAAGTAACCCGATCGGACGTACAGGAGCTGAACGCCGGTGGACAACACATACCTACCGAAAAAAAAAGAAAAAAAAAAATCCCGCAAGACAACCATAGTAACCTCCTCCTTGTTTGAAGTCGGTTAAAAAGCAATCCGATCGGACAGTTACAGGGGATGAACGTCAGCGAACAACACGATTTTTGACGTTGGTTAAAAATTAGCGTCAACCACTCGCCGTAAAAAATATTTCTTATAATCGTTTGAAAAAGTACCATGAATAAATGCAATCCAATTGCCATTACAATTATTTAGCGCTTGACCGCCGTAAGCTGTCCTCGATTGTATGTCGAAATCATCACGTAGAAACCATCTTCGAAAACCGTTCCATTTAATCGATTCGATCCCCTCCTGCTAATCGAATTAATTGAGGAAGTGATGATGATCGAGAAATTCAAGAGATGAAGAAATGATCGAAAAATTGAAGTTCAGGAAATGATGGTGTCTGGATAGTCGACAGTAACGTGAATAAAACTAGAGTTGAATTGTCGTCAGTAAATTGTCGTTCTCACGATGATGATATTTTTTAGTGGAGATCAGAAAAGATTTGGGACTTTTTTGCTAATGCAGTTCTAAACATCATGCATTTGCGTTGTGGTATTGAATGGAAAAAAAAAACAATAAAATTCCAATTCTTTATTAACTGGCCGAGCACTTTCGCCCATTCGGTCCTCCTCAGGGCGACGTGGATTCAATTATCGTCCCCCCAACTTATGACATAGGGAAACCACGCAGACAAGATGTGATTCAATATAAATAACCTAGTGACTGAGCCGACTTGGCTGTGGACACTATGGCTCCACGTCGCCCTGAGGATGCCCGAATTGGCGAAAGTGCTCGGCCAGCTAATAAAGAATTGGAGAATGAGTCCCGGGGGTGGGGTCTCACTACCCCCGGACATCAAGAAATGCGACGAGAAGGAAAATAATACATTCCAGTTAATTATTTTACTTACGCTGCTTCTTCCTCGACAGTGGCTAGGATGAACTCAGTACTTTTGTCATTGGAGATCACATGGCATTCGTCTGAGCCAGGCGAACGATCACCATCATCGTCCTCGTCCTGCGACAGTATAATTTTCGAATAATTTCGAATCGGAATAACTGTTATAATAGTAGAACAAACAACTGTCATTTATTGTTAAAAAAAAACTTTTGAAAAAAAAAATAAAACCGACTTCAAAAACTTTGTCTATAAAATACACTCTGAAAAGGAAAAAATAACAAAAATGTCCCAACTTCGCAGCAACTCATTCGCCAACTACACATTTTAAGGACCACTTTACTACTTGTATTGACCTGACCACTTCCTGATTGATTGGATCACCTTCCCTAATAATATAAAAACTACTATTTCTCATTTCCCAAATGATTAAAAGATCATTTCCTTTCACCTCTGAATTGCCTCCAGATTGATCATCTTTTGGAGTCGGCGCCTCTCTTATATTGTATTGGAGAAGCCTATAGATTCCGAATAAGTAAGAATATAAATATCGTGAGTTTTCACGATTCTTGAACAGAGCAAATCAGCATTTATGAGAACTGATTATTAACAATTTCGATTTGAAGGTGACTATTCACGCCTTTTCCTAAAAACCATTTCAGATTTCTCTAAGAACCTTTACGTCCAGACCCAGACTTATTACCTGGCACCCACTAATTTATCGTAAATTCATATTTATTTGTAACCATCGGGTAGTCATTTTGCAAGAGAGGCGCCGACTCCAAAAGATGATCAATCTGGAGGCAATTCAGAGGTGAAAGGATAATCTTTTAATCATTTGGGAAATGAGAAATAGTAATTTTTATATTATTAGGGAAGGTGATCCAATCAATCAGGAAGTGGTCAGGTCAATACGAGTAGTAAAGTAGTACTTAAAATGTGTATAGTTGGCTTAAGATGAGTTGCTGCGAAGTTGGGACATTTTTGTTATTTTTTCCATTTCAGAGTGTATTTTATAGACAAAGTTTTTGAAGTCGGTTTTATTTTTTTTTTTTTTGTTTTTTTTATTTTTCTCTATTTAGTGACTTACAATTATGGACAGCTCTCTTCACAGAATTTTCCCAAGCTTTCATTATTATGTTCTTGTCACTTACTACTAACCGTCCAAACTCAATTCATAAGTCCATTGAACGTTGAAGTTCTAAAGTATAATGATTGCCTAACTATTTTCAATGTTATTATGTTGATTGAGAGTGAGTTTGAACCTTTGGAATAATCCATCCACTGATTTGGGTCTCTTGGTCAACATACCGGATACTTTGATCCCATTGATCTACCTTACAAAACTCAAATAATGGAATGAATTGCACCAATCCACTCGTTCTTTATTTCTTCAACGATAATAGAGTGATGATTTCCTGGAGCGTATCCGCATTCACACTGAATGAGAGAATCTGAACCAAATTTCAGAAATTCGCCAAACGTTTGTGCATTAAAATGGAGTTATTTGGCCTTCAAAACCATGTTATTTATTGAAAATGTAACGCCGAATTCAAATCTTTTAACGAGAATGGTATGACTAACGTAGTTTTTTTTCTACAAGCATAAATAGTCCAAAAAACGTGATTTTGAAACAATTTTTTTAGTAATACGGCCTAAAAAGTATCTAATTTCATTCAAATCAATACCAAATTTGGATCACATAAACTAGATTCAAATTTGAACAATTCAAGTTTAAAAACCATGGAAAAACAGTTTTCGTTTGTAAGTTATGAGGTCTCAAACATAGGTCCATTAAAACATCGATTGCTCCCTTATTATGCCACTTAAACCTGATTTTTTACCATCGTTCGAAAGCTCCAGCTATGTGCTTTCAAGTGCAATAGTGTTCATATTTTTTTCCCCGACGTGGTTGGGAACGGTGCTTGAAAAACCTCAAAAAAGTTATAATCGGCCTCACGTTTTTTGTTACACTTTCTTCTCTACACGCAATTGAGAATGCCGAACGAAAAATTGGAGCTAGGCCCTTGTAGGCAGATAAATTATGAACAAAATGACACCAGAAACGAAACAATCGAGCAAGTATTCTAGAAGTTATAAGCTTGCAAAGTCAAAACTTCCTTTTTTCGCGAAAATCACGTTTTCCGGCGTTTCTCCGCGTCTGGAGACGTAACTACTGGATGGGCTCAATTGAAAAAATTATGGGAGCTACCTGGATAGTAACATTTTCAAACAAAAAAAAAGTAACCCGATCGGACGTACAGGAGCTGAACGCCGGTGGACAACACATACCTACCGAAAAAAAAATCCCGCAAGACAACCATAGTAACCTCCTCCATTTTTGAAGTCGGTTAAAAAATATGGAAACTAACTATACGACTCTGCTTCCAAGAGATATACTAAATGTACCCAATTTTACAGATCTAATAAATTATCGATGTCAATTAAACCAGTGGTGTGTATAGATCACACAGTACATAAACGACAGCGATAAACGGCGTAAGGCGGAAGTACGGTATGTGATCAAAACAACGCAAAACATGTGTTGTGAACCTGGTCGTAGTTGGTAATATTTGAAGCAAAGTGTCCTAAAGTTAGAAAAGCGCTAGAATAAATATTTTGAATGGATATCTTGAATATTTTAATATTTTGCGGCCTGTAAAAATCAAAATACAAAACATGCAGTAGTGAAATCGTGAAAAACGCTCATAACGTGGAGGCACTGTATGTGAACCTTTATACAAAAAATCTGGCGTTTTCTGCTTGTTATGATTGACATCTCAAGCCCTTAAACGAAGAAAAATATTGACTCTTTAGCCTGTAAAAATCTAAATAGAAAAAACTTTGAACCCTTACATCTGAAATGAATAGTGTTTTTTTCAAATTTTTTAAAAACCTTATTTTGCTCATTCATAGAAAAACATTTCCTGAAAATGTCGTGGAATGTCATTCATTTTTCAGGAAGATATATGGCAATTTATCTCAGTTTGTGACCACAGACAGACGGACACACAGAGACACAGACACTTGTTTAGAAAGTGATTTTGAGTATAGTTCTATGATGAATTTCCAGATGACTTCGGTTCTGAATTCGACTTTTAAGACGATCTCTCAATACTTCCATTTACATCGTGAACATTGTGCCGTGAATTTATTTCAAATGTTCTTCACGACGCACTTTACGTCTACCGCGGCCTCGGTGAGTGGAATCGGGAAGTGTGACGACGCTATCGTGCCGATAACCAGTGGCTCCTTCCTTGCAACCTGCGATTTTTTTTAGGGATGGGCATCGGACATCAACTAATCGATTAGTGTCTAATCGATTATATTTTTTCTTAGTAATCGATTAATCGATTATATTGTTTTCCTAGTAATCGATTAATCGATTAATCGGCAACTTGCTTGGAAGCAGCAAAAAATTTAACTTTATTTATGGTAAAACCATCATTATCTTATCAATTACTTACCATTCTTTTCTAACTAATCAATACCCCATGGTTTGACAATTTTAAGAAGGAAAAATGAGTAGACGTAGGTAATATGAGAAACAACAAATTCCAAACAAGTGAGAAAATTATTTTTAAATTACAAGAACAATCGTAATTCTAAAGAAAGAAAATTCTATCCTTCGTGTAATTCTTTAGGATGGAAAAATAACTATATCAGAACTAAAATAGTTCTTCTATTTGTCTTTCTTAAATTTTATAAATAAGACATAACTGAATCTGACGTTTAGGTAATATACGTAATTATTTATTAATCCAATATTTCTCGTCGGCGTCCTTGAGAAATAGGAGCTTATTTGCGAGGTCAGGAGCCAGCCGGCTCCTCTGCTCCCTCAAAATTTGGCCAGCTTGTGAAAAAAGCCTTTCTGACGGAACAGAAGTCGCGACAGCTGGCCACTTTCTTGCCCTCAACAGACGATGCAGACATCAGTACCTACAGCGTGATATACTTGCTACCTACCTACGTCATAATCGATTACAGTCTAGGATTTCGTTTTTTCTACTTTCGAATTTTTAGTCTATCCACTATGAAAAAAAAAAGAAATTAAATTAGAAAATTTTCGGTGGCGAAGAGTTTATTAATCGGTAACAATTAATCGATTACCCGATTAATCGAGCCATACAAACATCGATTAAAAATTAATCGATTTTTCACCCTAATAATCGATTAATTCGATTAATCGATTAATCGATGCCCATCCCTAATTTTTTTCCTTTCTTACTGCCTCGTGCGTTCGCTTCGTCTCTTGTCTTCCAGAATTTTTCTCCAAAATTATATCGACTTTTCCGTCCAAATTATCCCTTACCGGTGAGTACAACTCGTAAAACCAGAGGAAAATCAGTTTACCCAAATTCCGTTCTCATATATGTGGTATTTTCTCCCAACAGTATCGAGGTACCGGCCTGACGACGATCGGCCCATTGTCCTGCGTACCACGGCTTCGCTCATTTATTCGCAAACGGCTGAACCCGTCGCCTACGCTTTCATCGTCATCATTTTCGTCACGCAAACGGCTGAAACCGTCGCCTACGCTTTCATCGTCATCATTTCTTCTTGCGAACGGCTGAAACCGTCGCCACCGCCTCTTCGTCTTCGATAGGGTACCTTCCTCTTAAGCCGGGAATACACTTGCGCCGAGGCAGGCCGCGCATCCTCTGAGCACCGAACGAGCCTGCCTCGGCTCGCCGCGATGTGATTTGCCGCGATACGAATTTGCAAGTGAGTTTCGCCGAGGCGCGCGTGCTCAGTACTGATCCGACTTTGCGCGGTGCTTCGCTCGAGAACTGAACGACCAAAATACCGTCTACATTGAGCACCGAACGAGGCTGCCTCGGTCCGTGCTCACTTTGATGTACCGACAGCCGATGGCTCAGGCCGCGCACCGCATGAGGCAGACCGAGCCTGTTCGCAGCTGTGTTTAGGAGCTGTACACACTTGAGCATCGCGGCGAGCCGAGGCTGCTCATGCGGTGCGCGGCCTGCCTCGGCGCAAGTGTATTCCCGGCTTTATCCTTTCCTCCTTGCCGGCTGATAGGTAATAATTTATTTCCCCAGTACTTATACTGTGCACACTCAGCTGATCAGACGTTCGAAGGAACTGCATAATATTATCGTCTTGTTCCGTTATTCATTTCTGCGCAGGAGGGCAAACCCTGAGTAAATTTTCTTTCATTAATTATCAACTTTCTTAAATAAAAGTAACCTTTATTTTATCGGAGTCTCATTTCTCCTAACTACTCCCCTGGGTTCATCCCCACAAATTGCTAATTAATTTTTTATTAAATTCTTTTTTTCTCTTAATTATTATTAGCCATTATATTTTGATTTAACTCCTGCACAACATGGAAGTAATACGTGAAATACTTAGTCGGTGTTTGTGAAAAAACGCAGTTCAGGCTTCATATCAAAAGCTAAGTTAAGTTCTTCATAAGCGAATTTCCCTCAAATTAAACCCCAATATTGTAGCCCTTCAATCGATTGGTGTGGAGTAAGTTCTCTACTATTTTTCATGGACCATCAGAGCACGTGATAACAAGCGCTCTTCACAGTATTGATGATCACTTCCTTTAATACCAAAGTCACATTTTGGTCGTTGATGTAATCTAGCGACCCTAGTTAGGTCAAGAGTGAGAAAATTACTCTATTATCACCAAAAATGGGAACTACTTGCGACGTGCTTCGAGAAAACTGATAGAAGAGTTTTCCTCCGTTTGAAAAGTGGAAAAAGGTCAACCTCAATGAGCCGTATCACCGACGGCAAAAACTTGAGATGGAGACCTGATGGGAGATAACGTCCCCTTCAGCCTGACCTTTTTAAGGTTAAAAAAGACAACGTGAAGACCTGACAAACCTGCTAACTAAGCACACCTTGTAGGTTGAGTGAATCATCTTACACTCGAATATAGCTAGAACAAGGCTCCACTTATTAGAATAAAAAAACTTAAAAAAAAAAATAAATAAATAAATAAAACCGACTTCAAAAATATTTGCGTTTAAAATAAACTCTGAAAAGGGAAAAATAACAAAAATTTCCCAACTTCGCAGCAACTCATCTGCCAACTACACGTTTTATGGACTAATTTACTACTCGTATTGACCTGACCACTCCCTTATTGATTGGATCACCTCCCATAATAATATAAAAATTACTATTTCACATTTCCTAAATGTTTAAAAAACTTTCCTTTCATCGCTCCAGATTGATCATCTTTTGGAGTCGGCGCCTCTCTTATATTGTATTGGAGAAGCCTATAGATTCCGGAATATTAAGAATGAATATCATGAGTTTTCAAGATTCTTGAACAGAGCAAAGCAGCATAATTTGTGAGAACTGATTATTAACAATATCGATTTGAAGGTTACTATTCACGCCATTTCCTAAAAACCATTTCAGATTTCGCTATGAATCTTCACGTCCAGACCCAGATGTATTACTTACCTGGCACCTACTAATTTGTCGTAAATTCATATTCATTTGTAACCACCGGGTAGTCATTTTGCCAGAGAGGTGTCGACTCCAACAAATGATCAATCTGGAGGCGATTCAGAAGTGAAAAGAAAGTCTTTTAATCATTTGGGAAATGAGAAATAGTAATTTGTATATTATTAGGGGAGGTGATCCAGTCAATCAGGAAGTGGTCAGGTCAATTCGAGTAGTAAGGTAGTCCTTAAAATGTGTAGTTGGCGAATGAGTTGCTGCGAAGTTGGGACGTTTTTGTTATTTTTACTTCCATGGTTACGTAGTAAATGGAGGTATTGAGATCGTCTGAAAAGTCGAATTCGGAACCGAGGTCCTGATGGAAGAAATTTTCATAGCCTAGTCTGTGTGTCCGTCTGTCCGTCTGTCTGTGGTCACAAACTGACATAAATCGCCATATCTCACTGAAAAATGGATGAAACTCCATGGAATTTTAAGGGAATGTTTGCCCAGTGATTTTGCAAAATTAGGTTTTTCCGGATTTCGAATTACACTCAGTACTTCCGAGATATAAGCGTTCAAAGTTTTTTCTGTTTCGATTTCTACAGGCTATGAGAGTCAATATTTTTCTACGTTTGAGGGCTTGAAATGTCGGTTATGGCCAGCAGAAAACACTAGATTTTTGTATAGTGGGTCACATACAATGCCTCCACGTTATGAGCGTTTTTCACGATTTCACAAGTGCATGTTTTGTATTTTGATTTTAAAAGGCCGCAAAACTCAATGTATTTGAATGTTTCAGGTTTTAAAATGTTGGGGTTGACGATTGAATGATGCCTGATTTTTATCAAATTGGTCACATGCAGTACTTCCGCGTTATTTGCACATTTGCTACATTTTGATTTTTATAGACCACAAAAATGAATATATTTGAACGCTGGAGGACTTAAAATTTTTCTATATGACAGTTGAATATCGCTTGATTTTTATTATTGGGGTCACATGCAGTACCTCCTCGTAAAACGCATTTTCAGTTATTTTAATTGTATTATTTGGGTCTCTTTGCTTTAAATGTGACCAACTTTGACCTCGTTCACAAAACTTGTTTTGTATGGTTTGGGTAACACACAATACTTCCGCCGTACGCCGTTTTCAAGCTTTTGAGATTTTTATAGACCACAAGAGTGAATATACTTTAGACTTTTAATTTTTCTATATGACAGCTGAATATCGCTTGATTTTTATTATTGGGATCACATGCAGTACTTCCTTGTAAAACGCATTTTCTGTTATTGTACTTTTTCGGGCTCTTTGCTATATATTTGACCAACTCTGACCACGTTCACAGAACTTGTTTTGTATAGCTTGGATAACACACAGTACTTCCGCCGTATGCCGTTTTTTTGCATTAAAGATTTTTATAGACCACAAGAGTGAATATACTTTAGACTTTAAATTTTTCTTTATGACAGTTGCATTTTGCTTGATTTTTATTATTGGGATCACATGCAGTACTTCCTCGTTACACGCAATTTCAGTTATTTCATTCTAGCGCTTTTGTAACTTTCGGGTCTCTTTGCTTTAAATATGACCAAAAACGACCATGTTTTGTTTTGTTTTGGTCTCATACCGTACTTCCGCCCTACGCCGTTTATCGCTGTTGAGCTTTCTACAGGGTGCAAAAATCAATATATTTGACGCTATAGGTATTAAATATTTGTAATGGCGAGTGAATGACGCCTGATCTTTACCGCTAGGGTCACACGCCGTAGATCCATGCTATCCAGTAGTTTTTTCGATCAGAAATATTCACATTAGCCAAAAGTCAATATAGTTGAACGTTTCAAAGGACGTGAACTACTGGATGGACTCAATTGAAAAAATTATGGGACCTACCTGGATAGTAACCCTGGAAGTACTGCATGTGACCCCGATTATAAAAATCAAGCGATATTCAGCTGTCATATAGAAAAATTCAAAGTCTAAGTCTAAAGTATATTCACTTTCGCCGTTTATAAAAATCTCAAAAGCTTAAAAACGGCATACGGCGGAAGTACTGTGTGTTACCCAAACCATACAAAACAAGGTTTGTGAACGAGGTCAAAGTTGGTCATATTTATAGCAAAGAGACCCTAAAAGTATAATAATGCTTAATTAAATAACTGAAAATTCGTTTTGCGAGGAAGTACTGCAGGTGACCCCAATAATAAAAAATAAGTAATATTCAGCTGTCATATAGAAAATTTAAAGTCTAATGTATATTCACTCTTGCGTTCTATTAAACTCTCAAAAGTTAAAAAATAGCATAAAGCGGAAGTACAGTGTGTTACCCTAACCATACAAAACAAGTTTTGTGAACGAGGTCAAAGTTGGTCATATTTATAGCAAAGAGACCCTAAAAGTACAATAGCGCTTAATAAAATAACTGAAAATGGTTTTACGAGGAAGTACTGCAGGTGACCCCGATAAAAAAAAAATCAAGCAATATTCAGCTGTCATATAGAAAATTCAAAGTCTAATGTATATTCACTCTTGCGTCTATTAAATCTCAAAAGTTAAAAAAAGGCATAGTGCGGAAGTACTGTGTGTTATCCAAACTATGCAAAACAAGTTTTGTGAACGAGGTCAAAATTGGTCACATTTAAAGCAAAGAGACCCAAAAAATACAATTAAAATAACTGAAAATGCGTTTTACGAGGAGGTACTGCATGTGACCCCAATAATAAAAATCAAGCGATATTCAACTGTCATATAGAAAAATTTTAAGTCCTCCAGCGTTCAAATATATTCATTTTTGTGGTCTATAAAAATCAAAATGTAGCAAACGTGCAAATAACGCGGATGTACTGCATGTGACCCACTTCATAAAAATCAGGCATCATTCAATCGTCAACCCCAACATTTTAAGACCTGATACATCCAAATACATTGAGTTTTGGGGCCTGTAAAAATCAAAATACAAAACATGCACTTGTGAAATCGTGAAAAACGCTCATAACGTGGAGGCATTGTATGTGACCCACTATACAAAAATCTAGTGTTTTCTGCTGGCCATAACCGACATTTCAAGCCCTCAAACGTAGAAAAATATTGACTCTCATAGCCTGTAAAAATCGAAACAGAAAAAACTTTGAACGCTTATATCTCGGAAGAACTGTGTGTAATTCAAAATCCGGAAAACCCTAATTTTGCACAATCACTGGGAGAACATTCCCTCAAAATTTCATAGGGTTTCATCCATTTTTCAGGGAGATAAATATGGCGATTTATGTCAGTTTGTGACCACTGACAGACGGACACACAGACACACAGACACTTGTTCAGAAAGTGTTTCTGAGTATACTACTATGAACCTCGGTTCCGAATTCGATTTTTCAGACGTTCTAATACTACCATTTACTACGTAAACATGGAAGTAAAAAGAAGTAATCCCATCGGACGTACAGGAGCTCAACGCCATCGAACAACACATACCGAAAAAATAAACCCGCAAGTCAACCACAGTAATCTCTCCTCTTGTTGAAGTCGGTTGAAAATTCATTTTCATTCGGAATAAAATTTTGAAAAAAATTATTGTATTCAGTTTTTTGGTTGCTGTTAAATTTAACAGAACGATAAATTAGATATTACTGTGAATAATCTTTCATTTGGGTAATCTATAATTTCATGTTTCGGCTCTGATTGAGTTCATTGTTGGGTTGGCCCCTCACCCTTATATGCATAACTGATCTTAATTACCATTTTTGAACCCAATGAACTCAGTTGTTGAATATATATGCGCGAAACATTTTTTGATAGTATATGTGCGAAACTTTTGATAGTATAAGGAAATGCAATATAGTATGATGACATTAGCAAAGAAGCTCAGTCAAACAATGCTAGTGTATAATTGGCAGGTACTCATCGTGTTTTGCATCAATTCTCTTCTCAATTACTTAGTCCGTAATGGACTTAGACATCTACATAATCAACTGTTTATTATTCACGGACGACGAATCCTTTCATTTCAGTTGAAGGAACTGAACTTATCCACTTACTTACATCCCACCTCAACTGACAGTTTTCTGGGCAGATCAACAGGTATCCAAGAAACACTTTCCAAGTCAAAACGTAATTTAATCAACTTGTTCCGTTGTCCGCTTAATTTTATAACCGGCTTCTTGTCTTGTCGAGGAAGTGTCATAGTCAGCATGACTAGCGTAATGCGATGAAATTTGCTACTTCCTTTCTAGTCACAACAATGAAATTCCTACCCTCTGAACGCTACAATATCCGCCCACGAAGAAGTGACAACGAATACTCTTAATTCAATTTAACCGAGGAACTAAAAGAATTTTTTTAGCTTGTTGGCTTAAACAAGGGAATTGAGCCATTGGCGAGAAGGATTAGCCAATTGGTTGACTTTTTAGGGTAACCATCCAATATTCGTGCAGCCTCCTCCATTCTATTAACTCAAATACCTCTAGTATGTGTGCGCAACGTGCGACCAGCTCTATCCTCAGTATATAACAACATTTTTAACCGACTTCAAACAAGGAGGAGGTTACTATGGTCGTCTAGCGGGATTTTTTTTTTTTTTTTTTTTTTTCTTTTTTTTTTTTCGGTATGTGTTGTCCACCGGCGTTCAGCTCCTGTACGTCCGATCGGGTTACTTTTTTTTTTTGTTTGAAAGGGTTACAATCCAGGTAAGTCCCATAATTTTTTCAATTGAGTCCACCCAGTAGTTACGTCTCCAGACGCGGAGAAACGCCGGAAAACGTGATTTTCGCGAAAAAAGGAAGTTTTGACTTTGCAAGCTTATAACTTCTAGAATACTTGCTTGATTGTTTTGTTTCTGGTGTCATTTTGTTCATAATTTATTAACCGACTTCAAACAAGGAGGAGGTTACTATGGTCGTCTAGCGGGATTTTTTTTTTTTTTTTTTTTTTCGGTATGTGTTGTCCACCGGCGTTCAGCTCCTGTACGTCCGATCGGGTTACTTTTTTTTTTGTTTGAAAGGGTTACAATCCAGGTAGGTCCCATAATTTTTTCAATTGAGTCCACCCAGTAGTTACGTCTCCAGACGCGGAGAAACGCCGGAAAACGTGATTTTCGCGAAAAAAGGAAGTTTTGACTTTGCAAGCTTATAACTTCTAGAATACTTGCTTGATTGTTTTGTTTCTGGTGTCATTTTGTTCATAATTTATCTGCCTACAAGGGCCTAGCTTCAATTTTTCGTTCAGCATTCTGATATAGCGTGTAGAGAAGAAAGTGTAACAAAAAACGTGATGCCGATTTTCACTTTTTTGAGGTTTTTCGAGCACCGCTCCCAACCACGTCGAGAAAAAAAATATGAACACTATTGCACTTGAAAGCACTTAGCTAGAGCTTTCTAACGATGGTAAAAAATCAAGTTTAGGTGGCATAATAAGGGAGCAATCAATGTTTTAATGGACCTGTGTTTGAGACCTCATAACTTCCATACCAAAACTGTTTTCCCATCGTTTTTAAACTTAAACTGTTAAAATTTGAGTCTAGTTTACGTGATTTAAATTTGGTATTGATTGGACTAAAAGTGGATACTTTTTAGGCCATATTTCTAAAAAATTTGTTTCAAAATCACGTTTTTTGGACTATTTATGCTTGTAGAAAAAAACTACGTTAGTCATAGCATTGTCGTTAGAAGATTTGAATTCAGCGTTAAATTTTCAATAAATAACATGGTTTTCAAGGCCAAATAACTCCCTTTTAATGCACAAACGTTTGGCGAATTTCTGAAATTTGGTTCGGATTCTCTCATTCAGTGTGAATGCGGATTCGCTTCAGGAAATCATCACTCTATTATCGTTAGAGAAATAAAGAACGAGTGAATTGGTGCAATTCAGTAACCAACAATGGTGTAGGCCATTATTTGAGTTTTGTAAGGTAGATCAATGGAATCAAAGTATCCGGTATGTTGACCAAGAGACCCAAATCAGTGGATGGATTATTCTAAACGTTCAAACTCACTCTCAATCAACATAATAACATTGAAAATAGTTAGGTAATCATTATACTTTAGAACTTCAACGTTCAACGGACTTATGAATTGAGTTTGGACGGTTAGTAGTAAGTGACAAGAACACAATAATGAAAGCTTGGGAAAATTCTGTGAAGAGAGCTGTCCATAATTGTAAGTCACTAAAAAGAGAAAAATAAAAAAAACTTTTTAAAAAAAAATAAAACCGACTTCAAAAAGTTTGTCTATAAAATACACTCTGAAAAGGAAAAAATAACAAAAATGTCCCAACTTCGCAGCAACTCATTCGCCAACTACACATTTTAAGGACTACTTCACTACTCGTATTGACCTGACCACTTCCTGATTGATTGGATCATCTCCCCAATAATATAAAAATTACTATTTCTCATTTCCCAAATGATTAAAAGATTTTCCTTTCACCTCTGAATTGCCTCCAGATTTATCATCTTTTGGAGTCGGCGCCTCTCTTATATTGTATTGGAGAAGCCTATAGATTCCGAATTAGTGAAATCATGAGTTTTCACGATTCTTGAACAGAGCAAATCAGCATTTATGAGAACTGATTATTAACAATATCGATTTGAAGATGACTATTCACGCCTTTTCCTAAAAACCATTTCAGATTTCTCTAAGAATCATCACGTCCAGACCCAGACTTATTACCTGGCACCTACTAATTTATCGTAAATTCATATTTATTTGTAACCATCGGGTAGTAATTTTGCCAGAGAGGCGCCGACTCCAAAAGATGATCAATCTGGAGGCAATTCAGAGGTGAAAGGAAAATCTTTTAATCATTTGGGAAATGAGAAATAGTAATTTTTATATTATTGGGGAAGGTGATCCAATCAATCAGGAAGTGGTCAGGTCAATACGAGTAGTGAAGTAGTCCTTAAAATGTGTAGTTGGCGAATGAGTTGCTGCGAAGTTGGGACATTTTGGTTATTTTTTCCTTTTCAGAGTGTATTTTATAGACAAACTTTTTGAAGTCGGTTTTATTTTTTTTTATTATCCTTATACATTTGATTAATTGACTGCAAAAATCGCACTTTTACTTGATTCTCTCCTTATGACAAGTCAGAGTCCTTCCCGTTTACAGAGCATGGAAGTAAAATCGGTATGAAACAATCAGCCACGCGGTGATGCGTATTATGCCGACCTGTTGCCAACCGTCGCGCCAAGTATTTGGATTTGTCTTATTAAAACGCCAGATCCTACTTTCCATTGCGTTGGGAAGCCTTCGTTCGAGGAACGTCGTTACCCGACGGACTTCGTAGCGATTAAATTGTCGGTATTGACAGTGGGAGAATAGAAAATGAAGGGGAAGAAAAAGAAAGATTGACAGAAGTGATCAAGACGGATGGAATAAGACGAGGAGCTGCCACGATGGCCTGCTAGCTCTCTGAGGGTTGTGGAGTCCTTGGCGGATGATGGGAAGCTCAGCAAGGGGCGGCGAGAATTGGCAAAGTGCTGATGGTGATTTGCAAGTCAACGGCTTCGAACTCGAGGCAGACCTTATCTGCATGATTGTCTTTGGCCTTTTCTCCTCCGGCCCCTTTTATTCGCCCCATGCCCTTTCGTGGCCCTTATTTACACCTTCGGACGGTTTGTCTATCGTATTTGCTTACACATTCGATTATACCGAGCCTCAGAAATGTCTGAATAAACATTTTTGAAGTAATTCAACTGCTGGGGCATGAACGTTTCTAAGAGGTGAACATCTCGAATCGAATAACGTGGCCACCGCAATAAGTTCCATTTACATGATACGAATTCCATGATACATGGAACGATAATTGAATGCTTTCTCCATATATTGTGGGTTCTGGTATTCCCGCTTTTGAAACCTTGAAGAATTATTATAGTGAAAATAACAAACATACGAAATAATTGCCTATGTACTTTGGACGATGGAATGATTGAAAATAAATCCACCTTCATTCACGGCAAAACGTCCTTGCCTTGTTCTCTTCGTTTATTATGTTGGATCAATTAAAGTCGAGACGAAAACTCATCATAATCAGAATATATCAATTCTGTATATCATTTTAGTTTTATGAAATCTAGCATGATTCCGCGCCGTTAACGAACATCCCTAAACCTTGAGTGTTCAAATAATTTTTGCAGCCGAAAACCATTCTAGATGCAGACAATATTTCAATATCAAGGTAGTTTTAACGATTGAATCTATTGCCATTCACCCGCCAAAGAAAACACTTCATGACCTCTTGAACGTTAAAATATATTGGCTTTAGGCGAATGTGAATATTGCTGATACAAAAAATGACTGGATGGCGTTGATGCACGGTTTGTGACTCTAGCGACGAAAATCAGGTGTCATTCACTCGCCATTATAAACATTAAAGACCTCTAGCGTCAAATTTATTGATTTTCACGGCCTGTAAAAATCGCAGAAAACTGCATGAAGTACTGTATGTGACTCAAACCATTTAAAACGAGTCTGATGAACGTGATCAAAGTTCTTCTTTGTTGGGGTTGAGGGGGAGAAAACCAAGGCGACTAGTTCTCCTGTTTTTACTTCCATGTTTACGTAGTAAATTAATGGTAGTATTAGATCGTCTGAAAAGTCGAATTCGGAACCGAGCTCCTGATGGAAGAAATTTTCATAGTAGTATACTCAGAAACACTTTCTGAACAAGTGTCTGTGTGTCCGTCTGTCAGTGGTCACAAACTGAAATAAATCGCCATATTTATCTCCCTGAAAAATGGATGAAACCCTATGAAATTTTAAGGGTGTGTTCTCCCTGTGATTGGGCAAAATTAGGTCTTTCCGGATTTCGAATTACACACAGTACTTCCGAGATATAAGCGTTCAAAGTTTTTTCTGTTTCGATTTTTACAGGCTACGAGAGTCAATATTTTTCTACGTTTGAGGGCTTGAAATGTCGGTTATGGCAAGCAGAAAACACTAGATTTTTTGTATGGTGGGTCACATACAATGCCTCCACGTTATGAGCGTTTTTCACGATTTCACAAGTGCATGTTTTGTATTTTGATTTTTACAGGCCGCACAACTCAATGTATTTGAATGTTTCAGGTCTTAAAATGTTGGGGTTGACGATTGAATGATGCCTGATTTTTATGAAGTGGGTCACATGCAGTACATCTGCGTTATTTGCACATTTGCTACATTTTGATTTTTATAAACCACAAAAATGAATATATTTGGACGCTGGAGGACTTAAAATGTTCCTATATGACAGTTGAATATCGCTTGATTTTTATTATTGGGGTCACATGCAGTACCTCCTCGTAAAACGCATTTTCAGTTATTTTAATTGTATTTTTTGGGTCTCTTTGCTTTAAATCGTACTGGGTTGGTAAGGGGGAGAAGAACCAGGCGACATGTTCTCCGATTTTTTATTTACTGGCCGAGTACTTTCGCCCCTTCGGGCATCCTCAGGGCGATGTGGAACCATAGGTTACCACAGCCTGTAGGTTACTGTCGCCTGGTTCTTCTCCCCCTCACATACCCAGTACGATGAGAGATGCGACGACTCAACCAAGAAGTTTGCTTTAAATGTGACCAACTATGACCTCGTTTACAAAACTTGTTTTGCATAGTTTGGATAACACACAGTACTTCCACAATATGCCATTTTCTAACTTTTGAGATCTTAATAGAAAGCAAAAGTGAACATACATTAGACTTCAAATTTTCTATATGACACCTGAATATTGCTTGATTTTCATTATTGGGGTCACCTGCAGTACCTCTTCGTAAAACGAATTTTCAGTTATTTTATTTAGTGTTATTGTACTTTTAGGGTCTCTTTGCTATAAATATGACCAACTTTGACCTCGATCACAAAACTTGTTTTGTATGGTTTGGGTAACACACAGTACTTCCGCCGTACGCCGTTTTTAAGCTTTTGAGATTTTTATAGACCACAAGAGTGAATATACTTTAGACTTTCAATTTTTCTATATGACAGCTGAATATCGCTTGATTTTTATTATTGGTATCACATGCAGTACTTCCTCGTAAAACGCATTTTCAGATATTGTACTTTTTGGGGCTCTTTGCTATATATTTGACCAACTCTGACCACGTTCACAGAACTTGTTTTGTATAGCTTGGATAACACACAGTACTTCCGCCGTATGCCGTTTTTTTGCATTAGAGATTTTTATAGGCCACAAGAGTGATTATACTTTAGACTTTAAATTTTTCTTTATGACAGTTGAATTTTGCTTGATTTTTATTATTGGGGTCACATGCAGTACTTCCTCGTTACACGCAATTTCAGTTATTTCATTCTAGCGCTTTTGTAACTTTCGGGTATCTTTGCCTCAAATATGACCAACAACGACCATGTTTTGTTTTGTTTTGAGCTCATACCGTGCTTCCGCCCTACGCCGTTTATAGCTGTTGAGCTTTCTACAGGGTGCAAAAATCAATATATTTGACGCTATAGGTATTAAATATTTGTAATGGCGAGTGAATGACGCCTGATCTTTACCGCTAGGGTCACACGCCGTAGATCCATGCTATCCAGTAGTTTTTTCGATCAGAAATATTCACCTTCTTGGTTGAGTCGTCGCATCTCTCATCGTACTGGGTTGGTGAGGGGGAGAAGAACCAGGCGACATGTTCTCCGATTTTTTATTAACTGGCCGAGTACTTTCGCCCCTTCGGGCATCCTCAGGGCGATGTGGAACCATAGGTTACCACGGGCTGTGGTAACCTATGGTTCCACATCGCCCTGAGGATGCCCGAAGGGGCGAAAGTACTCGGCCAGTTAATAAAAAATCGGAGAACATGTCGCCTGGTTCTTCTCCCCCTCACCAACCCAGTACGATGAGAAATATTCACATTAGCCAAAAGTCAATATAGTTGAACGTTTGAAAGGACGTGAAATGTTATCTATGGCGGGTGAATGACGATAGATTTTTATCATTAAAGTCGCCGTATACCATACTTCGGCTATTTTTGGGTCTCCTGGCTCGTTTTTCAATAACAGCTGTTGTAAATTAACGTTTCGGCCTTCGTACGATTTTCTCGATTTTTTAATTGGTTATACTGTTTACCGACTCAAACATGGAAGTACTGTGTGATCTATGCACACCACTGGTTTACTGTCGGCCTGCCAAGCATTTTCGCCCCTTCAGGCATCATCAGGGCTTCGTAGCACCATTACAAGGTATCCACGGCCTAGAGTATCCACGGCCACGGATACCTTGTAATGGTGCTACGAAGCCCTGATGATGCCTGAAGGGGCGAAAATGCTTGGCAGGCCGACAATAAAAAACAGGAGAACAAGTCTCCTTGGTTTTCTCCCCCTCAACCCCAACAACGAAGAATGATCGATGCGACAAAATTACAACGTGATCAAAGTTGTTAATAATTATGGCAAAGATCCCGAAAAAATGAAATAACGCTCGTATAAAATATCAGAAAATACGTACTTCGAAGAGGTACTGTGTGTGATACAATAAGCGACATTCAGTTGTCTTATACAACCATTTAAAGTCCCCCATGCGTTATTCCCATACCTATTTACTTTATTTTGATTATTACAGACCGCAAAAATGAATAAATTTGAACGCTGGGGGATCTTGACTGCTGAATATCGCTACATCATTATTATAGCGGTCACAAGGGGTACTTCCTAGTGAAAAGTATTTTCAGTTATTTTATTCGTGCGCTTTTTTTATTTTCGGGTCTCTTTGCTTTAAACTCACTTTGACCACGTTCACAGTACTTGTTATGCATTGTTTGAATCACACACAGTACCCCCGTCCGTATTTTTTTTTGTCGCTGTAGAGATTTTTAGAGGCTGCGATAATCAATATATATAATATGACGCTAGTGGTCTTAAATGTTTGTAATGGCGAGTGAAAATATGAAGAAAAAATGAAAGAAACTCAATGAAATTATCAAAGAATGATTTCCTAGTGAATGGGCAGAATTAACATTTTCAGATTTTGGATAACACAGAATACTTCCGAGATATAAACGTTCCAAGTTTATTCTTTGTTGTGGATTTGTCGCTTTTTTCGTTCTTCGTAGTTGGGGTTGAGGGGGAGAAAACCACGGCGACCCGTTCTCCTGTTTTTTATTGCTGGCCTGTCAAGCTCTTTCGCCCATTCGGGCATCATCAGGGCTTCGTAGCACCATTACAAGGTATCCACGGCCAACAATAAAAACAGGAGAACGGGTCGCCGTGGTTTTCTCCCCCTCAACCCCAACAACGAAGAACGTTTATTCTGTTTCGATTTTACAGGTTATGAGAGTCAATATATTTAAACGTTTGTGGTCGTAAAATGTTTCTCAAGGCGAGCAGATGATGCCTTATTTTTTCGTATATTGGTTCACACGCTCAAGGTCTTGAAATATTTGGGACGGCGGTTGAATGAAGTCTGATTCTCATCACGTGAATCACATACCGTACTCTTCCGCGTTCTTTTCATCTAGAATGCTTCACGGCAACAAATAATATTATTTGAACGCTCAAGGTCTAGGAATGTTCGTTAGCGACGAGAATCACGCTTAATTCAATATAACCAAATTGATGTAGGTACTGAAATGATAATTTCTACTATAATGATGGGTTTTCATCTTCAATTGAACTAATCAAACATGATAAATGCGCGGATAAACAAGGCGCAGACGTTTTGCCGTGAATGATGGTGGGTTTATTTTTTGTGTAATTCAAAAAGGTTTGAATAGCAGAAAAAAGCCTTAGTAGAAGTAATATTCCTAAGAAATTCTCTGTCTGCTTAACCTGAACGGTTCGCTCACTTGCTCCTAGAGTGCTCTGCTGACTTTTTGAATATCTGTGCGTTCGTTTATTTGTCTGGCAGTGTGTCCGTCTATCCTCGCGGCCGTCTGTCCATGTTCACTTTGACAAATATTGCCATGTCCCTGGAAAAATTCTTGAAATTCGACGTTATATTTTCAGACAATGTTCTCCCAGTGCAAATACGACGACGTGATCGATATTTAAATACCTAAAACACACGTTTAGAGGTATAAGAATTAAAACATTATTATATGCTGAACTTTCTCTATCACCTCTCAATCGCCCCCACAATGGTCCATTTTTGGAGTTGGCGCCTCTTTTGCTGAATGGCTGGTTTTAACCCGTGTGATCTACGCGCGCGCGCGTCTTTGTCCATACTAAATTAAATATTTATGATTTTTGATAACCAGATGATGGCAAAAATAAGTTTGAATTTTAGATTAGTAGCAACTTTAGTTATAGAACATGGTTGAAATATGAAACATGGTTGGGTCCCATACTGCTCCAACTTACAACTGAGGACGGAGTGTTTGAGTGAATTACAGTTGTGACTAAGCATGACTTCTGCCTGTGAACCCTATTTAGAAACCAGTGGTGTGCATAGATCACACAGTACTTCCATGTTTGAGTCGGTAACTGGTATAACCAATTATAAAATCGAGAAAATCGTACGAAGGCCGAAACGTGACCCTAGCGGTAAAGATCAGGCGTCATTCACTCGCCATTACAAATAATATTTCATACCTTTAGCGTCAAATGTATTGATTTTTGCACCCTGTAAAAAGCTCAACAGCGATAAACGGCGTAGGGCGGAAGTACGGTATGTGATCAAAACAAAACAAAACATGGTCGTTGTAGGTCACATTTAAAGCAAAGAGACCCGAAAGTTACAAAAGCGCTAAGTGAAATAACTGAAATTGCGTTTAACAAGGAAGTACTGCAGGTGACCCCGATAAAAAAAATCAAGCAACATTCATCTGTCATAAAGAAAAATTTAAAGTCTAAAGTATATTCACTCTTGTGGTCTATAAAAATCTCTAATGCAAAAAAACGGCATAAGGCGGAAGTACTGTGTGTTATCCAAACTATACAAAACAAGTTCTGTGAACGTGGTCAGAGTTGGTCAAATATATAGCAAAGAGCCCAAGAAAGTACAGTAACTGAAAATGCGTTTTGCGAGGAAGTACTGCAGGTGACCCCAATAATAAAAAACGAGCAATATTCAGCTGTCATATAGAAAATTTAAAGTCTAATGTATATTCACTCTAGCGGTCTATTTAAATCTCAAAAGTTAAAAAATGGCATAAAGCGGAAGTACTGTGTGTTACCCAAACCATACAAAACAAGTTTTGTGAACGAGGTCAAAGTTGGTCATATTTATAGCAAAGAGACCCTAAAAGTACAATAACGCTTAATAAAATAACTGAAAATGGTTTTACGAGGAAGTACTGCAGGTGACCCCAATAATAAAAATCAAGCAATATTAGGCTGTCATATAGAAAATTCAAAGTCTAATGTATATTCACTCTTGCGGTCTATTAAATCTCGAAAGTTAAAAAAAGGCATAATGCGGAAGTACTGTGTGTTATCCAAACTATGCAAAACAAGTTTTGTGAACGAGGTCAAAGTTGGTCATATTTAAAGCAAAGAAACCCATAAAATACAAATTAAACAACAGAAAATGCGTTTTACGAGGAGGTACTGCATGTGACCCCAATAATAAAAATCAAGCGATATTCAACTGTCATATAGAAAAATTTTAAGTCCTCCAGCGTTCAAATATAATCATTTTTGTGGTCTATAAAAATCAAAATGTAGCAAATGTGCAAATAACGCGGATGTACTGCATGTGACCCATTTCATAAAAATCAGGCATCATTCAATCGTCCCCCCCCAACATTTTAAGACCTCAAACATTCAAATACATTGAGTTTTGCGGACTGTAAAAATCAAAATACAAAACATGCACTTGTGAAATCGTGAAAAACGCTCATAACTTGGAGGCCATTGTATGTGACCCACTATACAAAAAATCTAGTGTTTTCTGCTGGCCATAACCGACATTTCAAGCCCTCAAACGTAGAAAAATATTGACTCTCATAGCCTGTAAAAATCGAAACAGAAAAAACTTTGAACGCTTATATCTCGGAAGTACTGTGTGTAATTCAAAATTCGAAAACATCTAATTTTGCACAATCACTGGGAGAACATTCTCTTAAAATTTCATAGGGTTTCATCAATTTTTCAGGGAGATATGGCGATTTATGTCAGTTTGTGACCACAGACAGACGGACAGACGGACACACAGACACTTGTTCAGAAAGTGTTTCTGAGTATACTACTATGAAAATTTCTTCCATCAGGACCTCGGTTAGGAATTCGACTTTTCAGACGATCACAATACTTCCATTTACTACGTAAACATGGAAGTAAAAAGACAAAGAAACCTATAAATTTGACAGCAGAATGAAGTTTCTTTTTTTTTATTGGAAAGAAGGATTCATTCCGTTCGTTGTACAGCTGGTCTCATTATCAATCGATGAAAAAGTTGAGCGGTAGAAATTGCGTTACCGCCCGCCTTCAGTTGACGGGCCCAACTCTGGAAAATTGCTTATCGCGTAAGACATTGACAGAGAAGATGCTGGGGCACGTACAAGGCACGTCACACGGTCATGTCACGTTCTATTAAAACCATCCCATCTTAGGAAGGCAGGTAGTCTCTCTCTCTTAACTCGATTAAAACGTTCTCCCGAACCCCTTTACGTATTATAGTCCAGTCAAATTGTGTTTTTTGCAGGAAAGTTTTGGGGTAGTTTTGATTTTTTCCATTTTATATGTTTTTTGGGGTGCTGAATCCGAATCCGAGGTTTGCTAACAAAATTTCTTGACGCAACATTGAAAAAAGTGCAAAAAAAGGTAAAAAATTTCATTTTTTGGTGGTTTTTTGCTTCTAACTCAAAAACTATCAAATTTTTGTATATAACCTTCATATACAAAATGAAAGTACATGAAATTTCCTACAAATTTCACTATTTAGGTTTGTTTCTCCGACGAACCGTTCTGGCTCAAACGATAGTTGAAAATTTGCGTATTTTATCTGCCTCCGCAAAAACCCACTTTTTCCACTCCAAAACTCTCATTTATTATTAAAGGCTGTCAATTAATGAATTCCTCCCAGTTCCCTGCACATACCTTATTTAGATCGTATATATAAAGGTAAAGGTTATGAAGGTAAAGGTATTGGGTTGGTGAGGGGGAGAAGAACCAGGCGACATATTCTCCGATTTTTTATTTTCTGGCCGAGTACTTTCGCCCCTTCGGGCATCCTCAGGGCGATGTGGAACCATAGGTTACCACAGCCGAAAGTACTCGGCCAGAAAATAAAAAAATCGGAGAACATGTCGCCTGGTTCTTCTCCCCCTCACCTACCCAATACAATGAGAGATGCGACGACTCATCAAGAAGGTAAAGGTGTTATGAACTTAGCCCCTACCCTCTCTCTCTTTTCGATGATCATGGGATGATAAGGAAAGGAACAAAATCGAGCTTGTACAGAGCTTTTACACCTACAGCAATTGAAAAGGGGAGCTTGAGCGATACAAAATATGTTATTGACAGAGGGTTTTTGTTACACCGGGTCAAATGGCACTACGGTCAGACATATGCAGAAATTTGCTGCAGTTGTATATATCCTATGTTAAGTCAAACTACAAATCAAATGTAGTCGTCATTTTTGATGGCTACCCTGACGAAGTTTGTGAAAGCACCAAGCGCATAGAACGATTGAGAAGAGAGCAAAGAAAACAATCTGCTGTGGTGATAATTAGGATATCAGCGTCCTCCACAGCTTGCTGGGAATCAATTATTGCATTATCAAATTTTACTATTAGCATAGATATCAACCGGCTCTTGTTTTTGGAGTTTGCAAGAAAACTCTCTTGCGAGACAGTGGGCACCATTGATTCTGTAAATGATATTGCAGCAGATTGTTTTCTTTGCTCTCTTCTCAATCGTTCTATGCGCTTGGTGCTTTCACAAACTTCGTCAGGGTAGCCATCAAAAATGACGACTACATTTGATTTGTTGTTTGACTTAACATAGGATATATATAACTGCAGCAAATTTCTGCATATGTCTGACCGTAGTGCCATTTGACCCGGTGTAACAAAAACCCTCTGTCAATAACATATTTTGTATCGCTCAAGCTCCCCTTTTCAATTGCTGTAGGTGTAAAAGCTCTGTACAAGCTCGATTTTGTTCCTTTCCTTATCATCCCATGATCATCGAAAAGAGAGAGAGGGTAGGGGCTAAGTTCATAACACCTTTACCTTCTTGATGAGTCGTCGCATCTCTCATTGTATTGGGTAGGTGAGGGGGAGAAGAACCAGGCGACATGTTCTCCGATTTTTTTATTTTCTGGCCGAGTACTTTCGGCTGTGGTAACCTATGGTTCCACATCGCCCTGAGGATGCCCGAAGGGGCGAAAGTACTCGGCCAGAAAATAAAAAATCGGAGAATATGTCGCCTGGTTCTTCTCCCCCTCACCAACCCAATACCTTTACCTTCATAACCTTTACCTTTATATATACGATCTAAATAAGGTATGTGCAGGGAACTGGGAGGAATTCATTAATTGACAGCCTTTAATAATAAATGAGAGTTTTGGAGTGGAAAAAGTGGGTTTTTGCGGAGGCAGATAAAATACGCAAATTTTCAACTATCGTTTGAGCCAGAACGGTTCGTCGGAGAAACAAACCTAAATAGTGAAATTTGTAGGAAATTTCATGTACTTTCATTTTGTATATGAAGGTTATATACAAAAATTTGATAGTTTTTGAGTTAGAAGCAAAAAACCACCAAAAAATGAAATTTTTTACCTTTTTTTGCATTTTTTTCAATGTTGCGTCAAGAAATTTTGTTAGCAAACCTCGGATTCGGATTCAGCACCCCAAAAAACATATAAAATAGAAAAAATCAAAACTACCCCAAAACTTTCCTGCTAGGGGTCTTTTTGAGCACAAATTGACTGTATTATTACTTCCGCTTCGCATTTAGTATTATCCTTTGTCAAAGAGTTTTTTTCCCAATAGAGATTTTTTTCTTTTTTCCCTTTTCCACTTTTCCATGTCGTTCAAAGGGTTTGCGGTTTATTTAAAAAACCTTTAGTTATCCTTATTTCGTAACGTCCTGTACTACAGTTGCGGTAACTAGGCTATTTGCCATGGACAGAATATCTTTGCGTTCACTGTCGTTATATTCATTCCTAATTGTTCATTCGTGCTCCAACAGTTTTGTCAATTGAAGCCTTATTTTTGAAAAGGTTAATTCATCACACGTCCCTTTGCAACAATAGATTCGCTAGAAATTCTTTATTCGGATTTATATTGAAGGACGGAGTCTTTCACTCAACGGCTAGATTTATTTATTTTTAATTTATTAGCCTTTGCGTTCTTCTTATCATTTGTGATACGTATTTGTGATATATTATGTAATGTTCGGCCATGATCATGCTTCTTACTCGAATACATAATTCATTCAAATCCGTATCGAAAATCGAATCGAAAATTCGTACTTCTATGGTACGTTGTTCTGCGGCCTTCGTACGATTATTTCAATTTTATTATTGGTTATACCTGTTACCGACTCAAACATGGAAGTACTGTGTGATCTATGCACACCACTGGTTTCTTTTGTATGGCCATTTGAAATTTACCAAAAAGTTCCCCCAGGAATTGTGCAAAATTATGTTTTTTCAAAATTCGAAAAACACACTGTGCATTTGAGATATAACGGTTCAACGTTATTTCTGTTTGGATTTTTACAGGCTATTATATGAGTCAATATTTTTCTACGTTCGAGGGCTTGAAATGTCGGTTATGGCAAGCAGAAAACACCAGATTTTTTGTATATTGGGTTACATACAGTTCCTCCACGTTATGAGCCTTTTTCACAATTTCACTAGAGTATGTTTTGTATTTTGATTTTTACAGGCCGCAAAACTCAATGTATTTGAACGTTCAAGGTCTTAAAATGTTGGGGTCGGCGATTGAATGATGCCTGATTTTTATCAAATGGGTCACATACAGTACTTCCGCGTTATTTGCATACTAGCACTAGCTACATATCGATTTTTATAGACCGCAAAAATGAATATATTTGAACGCTGGAGGGCATCAAATGTTTCTATATGACAGCTGAATATCGCTTGATTTTTATTTTCGGGGTCACACGCAGTACTTCCCCGTAAAACGCATTTTCAGTTAGCTACTGACAAGGCGGGCAAGTGAAATCAATTGTCATTTTTCGGAAAATGGGGATCGGCTGTTATTGTACTGACCACTCTCTCTCATCGAACTCACCAGTTTAAGTTACAGACAATCGTCAAACCTATAGGTAGCTTTTATTGATTGTAAACGATTTATTCCAGTTTACGTCGGTAATCGGTCGCCGTTTTCAGTTCAGTGATGTCTCTACCTGCTGCTAGTCTTCTTTAATCATTATTGAAGCGAAGGAATTATTTACCACTGTACGATCATATAAGCGTTATTAGATGTTGTTGCTATAAAAGTTATCTCATTTTACATTTGGCTTATATCGTCAGGCTCAACCTCATTCATTTATTTTTCCATTTTCGGGTCTCTGGCTAGTTTTTCATTAACAGTTGTTGTGAACTAATGTGCGGCTTTCGTACGTGTTTCTCGATTTTATAATCGTTATACCTGTTACCGACTGACTCAAACATTTCATTTTATTTTGAAGTTGTTGTCAGACGCTTCTTTGATTTGACCTCCGATCGAGAAACGGACGTACCTATTCTCTCATGGTGCTTTAATATACAAATATATGGCTGTTAACCTGGCTCCCACTGCCTGTGTTTGTCGGCCGTTCGTCTTCGACTGACGATCCACCTGGCAGTAAAGATGATGCGCCCAACGTCGTCTCTGCGAGACGTTTTGTTTGCGCAACATTCTCAATGACCATCCCGGGCCTGGCTTCTGATTCAGGCTTTCGCGCCGCACGCGCCTTTTTCGCTCGAGTTCGTAACGCCTGAAAAAAAGTGAATACCAGTTATACAATCTGAAAAATCAACTAGATAAGGAAAAGGTAAACAATGTGTCGTCAAGAAAGTAGGAAAGTCCAAATGGCTGAGTTGCTCCTACGATGGTTATTTTGCGTTTATAGGAAGATTTGCTTTTAGCGGTTTTTTTTTTCACGGTGGCCGAGGGGAGTATAGGTTACTTGTTAAAATCACACGTCTCTATTAGACACTGCGATCGACGGTCCATATGACAGTAACCATTTTAACGTAAAACTCGTAACCGTTTTTACGAGAAGATTTTTCAGAGATCTAATTTTCTATAAAAAAAAAAAAATAAAAAAAAAATAAATAAAGCCGACTTCAAAAACTTTGTCTATAAAATACACTCTGAAAAGGAAAAATTAACAAAAATGTCCCAACTTCGCAGCAACTCATTCGCCAACTACACATTTTAAGGACTACTTTACTACTCGTATTGACCTGACCACTTCCTGATTGATTGGATCACCTTCCCTAATATTGAACCTCACCCCTCTCTTATATTGTATTGGAGAAGCCTATAGATTCCGAATTAGTAAGAATATAAATATCATGAGTTTTCACGATTCTTGAACAGAGCACATCAGCATGTATGAGAACTGATTATTAACAATATCGATTTGAAGGTGACTATTCACGCCTTTTCCTAAAAACCATTTCAGATTTCTCTAAGAATCTTTACGTCCAGACCCAGACTTATTACCTGGCACCTAATAATTTATCGTAAATTCATATTTATTTGTAACCATCGGATAGTCATTTGGCCAGAGAGGCGCCGACTCCAAAAGATGATCAATCTGGAGGCAATTCAGAGGTGAAAGGTGTTCTATTTATTTTAGTAACGGCCGAGGAATTAATAAACGAGCCGAAACGGTCGGAACGTAATGAAACTATATTTCACAGACATAGACATTGACTGAGCTCAAACTGTGAGCGGACTGCCGGCACAGCGGCAGGTTCTCCGAACCCCCGGTTATCCACACTGCTCAGTGTTGCCCACCAGTGTGGACACAACATTTCTCCCCTTTTTCAAAGACAACATTACATAAGTCATAAAAAATAACGGTTCACTGCTCGATTACTACTCAAGTGATCTTCAATCATATTTAGACGAAGAGTAGAACGATGGTGGTCGCCTAACTCTGACCGGTCGGCGGGCTGGAGAGGACGCCGTCGAAGGTGACGTGATTGGAGTCCGTTCTCCGGGGGGAGCCGATGGAATGACAGGTTCAGCCCGAACCTCAGGCGGCGACAACCAGGAATAACTAGCGCTCTCTCGGGCAGGCGGGTGCAACTCGTCCGGCAACTTACTTATTTTCATCTGATTGACATGCACTTTCCTGACAGTACCGTTCAGCAATTGCACCAAGTAAACTACCATACCAAGTCTTAGCCTGACCCTAGCGCCAATCCATTTGTACAATCCTTTTTTCGGATTGCGCACCAATACTTTGTCATTAACCTTAAATTCTCTGATAAGATCCTGATAAGAGACTGCTGATTTTAATTCAAATTTATCATTAGGCGACAGCATTGATATGAAATTTCGAACGGGGAATTTTAGCATAAGTTCTGCCGGAGTCTGCTTGGTTACGGTGCACGGTGTAAAGCGATAAGCGGCTAAACACCTGCTTAGACGATTGGCAAGGGATTGCCCATTTGAATTTTTATCACTAATAACGGAACGTAACATCAACTTTTTAATTTCTTGCACCAAGCGTTCTCCCTCTCCGTTCGAAGCGGCATGATACCCTGGGGAGAAAATTTGTTGAATATTACAACTTTGAAAATATTGACTCAATTCTCTGGAGCTGAAGGGTGGTCCATTGTCGGACATGACAACTTGCGGATACCCGAAACGTGAGAAACATTCCTCAAGTTTTTCAATTACGTGAGAAGCAGAAGTTCCCCCAAACATCCAACCTTCAACCCACTTGGAATATTCATCGACAAGGAGCAGAATTTTTGCCTTGAAAGTGTCCAAAAAATCTATATGGAGGCGTTTCCAGGGAGCGTCCGACTTGGCTAAGGGAATATACACCTTAGGAGAATTATCATTTTGAGTTAACTGGCAGGCTTCACAGGAGGCCACTTTTTTTTCGATATCGCTGTCCATTCCTTCCCACCATACATATGAACGAGCCAACATTTTTGTGCGAACAATGCCAACGTGGTTTTTATGCAGTAACTTTAACACTTCACTTTTCAAACTATTGGGAATTATTACTCGAGACCCAAACATTAGACAATTTTCACTAGATGAAATAGACAACCGGTTTTTAAAATAAATTTTAAACTCCTTTGGCACGGCATTGGGCCATTGACTTTTGGTCCAATGTAGTACACGACTGAGGACTGAATCAGAGAGAGTTTCTTCTCCAATTTTCTTAAATGTCAGGATTTTTTCTTCAAAATCACTAACTAATAACAAACAATCTGATATTTCTGTGGATCCATCCAATGGGAGGCGCGATAAAGCATCCGCATTGCTAATCTGCTCACCACGTCGATACTTAATGACATAATTGTAAGCTGATAAAATATGGGCCCAGCGTTGTAATCTGTTGCTGGCAACTAACGGAATACCCTTTCTTGGATTGAATATGGTTTGGAGCGGCTGGTGATCAGTTACTAATGTGAAGGAACGCCCCGCTAGAAATTTATGGAAGTATTTTACCCCAAAAATAATCGCCAAAGCCTCCCTATCCGTTTGAGAATATTTTCTTTCTGTCTCTGATAGCGTCGTTGACGCGAACGAGATAGGGTGCTCCACTCCATTTATGACATGAGCCAACGTGGCTCCTACTCCATATGAACTACTATCAACCGTGAGAATCAGTTCTTTTGTTGGGTTATACAAAACTAATAAACTTTTTTCTGAGAGAATTGATTTTGCTTTTTCAAAAGACTTTTCACATTCCGGTGACCAATTCCAAGGAACGTTTTTCCTAGTTAACGCGTGCAAAGGCTCGAGAAGATCAGCTGACATTTGAACAAATTTATGGTAAAAGGTGAGTAAACCCATAAAGGATTTTAATTCTGTTACGTTATTGGGTCTACGGGCATTTTTTATTGCCTTCACCTTCGATTCAGCTGGATGAAGTCCATTTTTATTTAAATGAAAACCTAACATGTCAATTGACGTTTGATACCATTTACATTTATCGAAATTCAGTTTTACATTGTACTCATTTAATTTATTTAATATCATCTCAACGGTTGTTTTACATTCTTCTAAATTATTACCTCCAATCATTATGTTGTCCAAATACGCTCTTACTTTTGGGATCCCTTTTAAAATGGAATCAATTACTGACTGAAAAAGGGCTGGTCCTGAATTCAGGCCAAACACAAGACGTCTATACCGATACAGTCCTAAATGAGTATTCACGGTAAAATACTCTTGACAGCTCTCTGACAATTTTAGCTGTAAATACGCCGATGACAAATCTAGTTCGCAAAATATTGAACACCCTGCAAACGAGTGGAAAATATCTTCCACCATCGGAAGAGGGTAGTGAGTCAAATCAACATACTTGTTCAGAGTCACCTTAAAATCAACGCAAATTCTTATTTGCCCATTATTTTTACGAAGACACACGATTGGAGACGCCCAATTACTACTAGAGACAGGGTAAATTATTTGCTGAGCCTCTAATGATTTTAGTTCTTCTTCAACGGCACTGCGCAAAGCATACGGTACATTGTATGCCCTATGAAAAATTGGAATGGCATTTTCCTTAAGTACCACTGAGATTTCAAAATTTTTGATTGGTTCGTTATTGGACCCTGGCACAATATTTGGGTAGCGCTTAATGTATTGCTGAACGGCAACAGTCATTTGACAGTCAAGTGCAGAATTACCTGTACCTACCATCCGATCCTGACCCGAGAGAGAGGCAGCCACCGGTCCGATCGCCGATATCGAAGACGCGATTTTTTCCGTCGGCAGAATGGCCGATCTCCATCCCGGTTCCAGAACAGCCAGCCAATCACGTCCCAACAGTGAGCGCTTCAACTCCTTCCCTGCGACAATTAAGGGCAAATTATAATTTTTGTCTTTACATTTCACTGATACTGTAATTTGTCCTAATATTTTCAACGATTGTCCATTTGCCGTAACAAGATTTGTAGAAACTGGTGACAACTTTTCCCCTTGGAAAAATTTGTTGTAGACGAACGACGGAATTAAAGTCATGGCGCATCCAGTGTCACATTCGAAAAAAATTTCCTCGTTGTTTACATTAACTTTTGTAAACAGAGGGCCGCTGTCATCTGTTTTGATTTGATTACACGATTCTTCCTCCAGCTCAAGGAAATGCACATTACTACTTCTGCAGCATTTTCCAATATGACCTTTACGATTACAGTTGAAACAAACCCAACTTTGAGCAGGACACTGGTTCGGGTCGTTTGCGTGGAAACGAGCGCAGTTCATACACTTTCGAGCTCCTCCAATTTTATTTTTATTGAAGTAATTCAATTTTGGACTATTATTTTGACTATAACTTCCCTGGTAATTTGAACGATGTCCTTGGAACGTTGAGGACTGTTGAAACCCTCTGCCTCTTGAGGGAACTGCCCGATGAGCAAACGACGATTGGGCCTTGTTTTGTTGATGAAATCCATTTTTGACTAGGTGAACGTCAAAATGATGACTTGGACCACTATCTTCCATCACTCGCGCCTGTTCACTTACGAGCTCCGCCTCCGATACGATTTGGACGGCCGCGTCGAAGGTTAACGATTTTTCCGACAACAAACGTTTTTTCACCATTGGATCTCGTAATCCGAATACTAACTGGTCCCGTAGCGCTTGGTCGAGAAATTTCCCGTAGTTGCAAGTCGATGCAAGGTCCTTTAGAGCAACGACGTAGTCTTTGATCGATTCCCCTGGTTTTTGATTTCGACAGTGGAGCTTGAAACGTTCAGCCACTTCGATTCCCTTCGGCGTGAAATGATCCGTTAGGATTTGTAAAAGTTGTTCGAAGGTTTTGGACTTCGGCTTAGCTGGCGCAACCAGGTTCTTGAGAATCGCGTAGACTTCCGGACCAATCAAGACGAGCAATGAACTGACCTGTTCACTGTCCCCGGTACCATTCACGTCGAAAAACGCTTCTAACCGCTCTAAATAATTAGAAAACGGTTCTGATGACGGAATGTACGGTTCGATGTGCCCGATAATACCATTTTTGCGAGGCTGAGGCGGTTGATTGGTTTTTGCGGCTGAGGCGGCTGAAGCTGACGACGTCATTGTAGATGACGATTTGTATCCCGTGCACGATAACGACCGATTTTCGCGTGAGAAACGTTCTCGTCGCCAATGTTCTATTTATTTTAGTAACGGCCGAGGAATTAATAAACGAGCCGAAACGGTCGGAACGTAATGAAACTATATTTCACAGACATAGACATTGACTGAGCTCAAACTGTGAGCGGACTGCCGGCACAGCGGCAGGTTCTCCGAACCCCCGGTTATCCACACTGCTCAGTGTTGCCCACCAGTGTGGACACAACAAAAGGAAAATCTTTTAATCATTTGGGAAATGAGAAATAGTAGTTTTATATTATTAGGGAAGGTGATCCAATCAATCAGGAAGTGGTAAGGTCAATAGGAGTAGTAGAGAAGTCCTTAAAATGTGTAGTTGGCGAATGAGTTGCTGCGAAGTTGGGACATTTTTGTTATTTTTTCCTTTTCAGATTGTATTTTATAGACAAACTTTTTGAAGTCGGTTTTATTTTTTTCTCAATGTTATTATGTTGATTGAGAGAGAGTTTGAACGTTTGGAATAATCCAGTTTTGACTTTGCAAACTTATAACTTCTAGACTCGACTTGCTTCTAGGCTTGCTCGATTGTTTTGTTTTTGGTGTCATTTTGTTCATACTTTATCTGCCTACAAGAGCCTAGCTTCAATTTTTCGTTCGGCATTCTAATATAGCGTGTAGAGAAGAAAGTGTAACAAAAACGTGATGCCGATTTTCACTTTTTTGAGGTTTTTCGAGCACCGTTCCCAAACACGTCGAGAAAAAAATATGAACACTATTGCACTTGAAAGCACATAGCTGGAGCTTTCGAACGATGGTAAAAAATCAAGTTTAAGTGGCATAATAAGGGAGCAATCGATGTTTTAATGGACCTATGTTTGAGACCTCATAACTTACAAACGAAAACTGTTTTTCCATGGTTTTATACTTGAATTGTTCAAATTTGAGTCTAGTTTATGTGATCCAAATTTGGTATTGATTGGACTGAAAGTAGATACTGTATAGTCCGTATTTCTAAAAAAATTGTTTCAAAATCACGTTTTTTGGACTATTTATGTTTGTAGAAAAAAAACTACGTTAGTCATAGCATTGTCGTTAGGAGATTTGAATTCAGCGTTAAATTTTCAATAAATAACATGGTTTTGAAGGCCAAATAACTTCATTTTAATGCACAAACGTTTGGCGAATTTCTGAAATTTGGTTCGGATTCTCTCATTCAGTGTGAATGCGGATACGCTCCAGGAAATCATCACTCTATTATCGTTGAAGAAATAAAGAACGAGTAAATTGGTGCAATTCAGTAACCAACAACGGTGTAGGCCATTATTTGAGTTTTGTAAGGTAGATCAATGGGATCAAAGTATCCGGTATGTTGACCAAGAGACCCAAGAGATGGATTATTCCAAACGTTCAAACTCTCTCTCAATCAACATAATAACATTGAAAGTGTTTAGGTAATCATTATACTTAAGAACTTCAACGTTCAACTGACTTATGAATTGAGTTTGGACGGTTAGTAGTAAGTGACAAGAACACAATAATGAAAGCTTGGGAAAATTGTGTGAAGGGAGAGCAGTCCATAATTTATTGTAAGTCACTAAAAAGAGAAAAATAAAAAAAAACTTTTAAAAAAAAAATAAAACCGACCTCAAAAAGTTTGTCTATAAAATACAATCTGAAAAGGAAAAAATAACAAAAATGTCCCAACTTCGCAGCAACTCATTCGCCAACTACACATTTTAAGGACTTCTCTACTACTCCTATTGACCTTACCACTTCCTGATTGATTGGATCACCTTCCCTAATAATATAACAATTACTATTTCCCTCATTTCCCAAATGATTAAAGGATTTTCCTTTCACCTCTGAATTGCCTCCAGATTTATCATCTTTTGGAGTCGGCGCCTCTCTGGCAAAATAACCGATGGTTACAAATAAATATGAATTTACGATAAATTAGTAGGTGCCAGGCAATAAGTCTGGGTCTGGACGTGAAGATTCTTAGAGAAACCTGAAATGGTTTTTAGGAAAAGGCGTGAATAGTCATCTTCAAATCGATATTGTTAATAATCAGTTCTCATAAATGCTGATTTGCTCTGTTCAAGAATCGTGAAAACTCATGATATTTATATTCTTACTAATTCGGAATCTATAGGCTTCTCCAATACAACATAAGAGAGGCGCCGACCTAAAAAAATGATCAATCTGGTGGCAATTCAGAGGTGAAAGGAAAATCTTTTAATCATTTGGGAAATGAGAAATAGTAATTTTTATATTATTAGGGAAGGTGATCCAATCAATCAGGAAGTGGTCAGGTCAATGCGAGTAGTAAAGGTCCTTAAAATGTGTAGTTGACGAATGAGTTGCTGCGAAGTTGTTACATTTTTGTCATTTGTTCCTTATCAGAGTGTATTTTATAGACAAAGTTTTTGAAGTCGGTTTTATTTTTTTTCAATGTTATTATGTTGATTGAGAGAGAGTTTGAACGTTTGGAATAATCCATCCACTGATTTGGGTCTCTTGGTCAACATACCGGATACTTTGATCCCATTGATCTACCTTATAAAACTCAAATAATGGCCTACACCGTTGTTGGTTACTGAAGTGCACCAATTCACTCGTTCTTTATTTCTCTAACGATAATAGAGTGATGATTTCCTGGAGCGTATCCGCATTCACACTGAATGAGAGAATCTGAACCAAATTTCAGAAATTCGCCAAACGTTTGTGCATTAAAATGAAGTTATTTGGCCTTCAAAACCATGTTATTTATTGAAATTTTAACGCCGAATTCAAATCTTCTAACGAGAATGCCATGACTAACGTAGTTTTTTTTCTACAAGCAAAAATAGTCCAAAAAACGTGATTTTGAAACAAATTTCTTAGAAATACGGCCTAAAAAATATCTAATTTCAGTCCAATCAATACCAAATTTGGATCACGTTAACTAGACTCAACTTTGAGCAATTTAAGTTTAAAAGCTATGGAAAAACAGTTTTTGTTTGGAAGTTATGAGGTCTCAAACATAGGTCCATCAAAACATCGATTGCTCTCTTATTATGCCACCTAAACTTGATTTTTTACCATCGTTGGAAAGCTCCATCTATATGCTTTGATGTGCAATAGTGTTCATATTTTTTTCTCGACGTGGTTCGGAACGGTGCTCGAAAAACCTCAAAAAAGTGAAAATCGGCATCACGTTTTTTGTTACACTTTCTTCTCTACACGCTATATTAGAAGGCCGAACGAAAAGCTAGGCTAGGCCCTTGTAGGCAGATAAATTATGAACAAAATGACACCAGAAACAAAACAATCGAGCAAGTATTTTAGAAGTTATAAGCTTGCAAAGTCAAAACTTCCTTTTTTCGCCAAAATCACGTTTTCTGCCGTTTCTCCGCGTCTGGGGACGTAACTACTGGATGGACTCAATTGAAAAAATTATGGGACCTACCTGGATAGTAACCCTTTCAAACAAAAAAAAAGTAACCCGATCGGACGTACAGGAGCTGAACGTCAGCGGACAACACATACCAAAAAAAAAAAAACCCCGCAAGTCAACTATAGTAACCTCCTCCTTTTTTGAAGTCGGCTAATGAATACAACTGTACTATCAAGAGGACAAATAAACATTATCTTATCTTTTCTTATCACTTCTATGTTAGATCGGTTCAATTCGAGATAAAATAATTTTATGATCATGATATATATTAGGTATCATTTCTGTATATAAAATCAAGCGTGATTACCAGCCATTAACGAACATTCGACATGGGGTTGAGGTAGAGACAATGAATGCGATGTTATCTCATATTTTGCTTTTATATCTCTTCTAGCGCTTTCGCCGCTCTGGGCCTCTTCAGGAAACATCTTCTATATAAAAGTTTAAAAAAAATAAGGCCCAGTCATAGCTCCACAAGGTTGGGATTGTCATGAATTGGGAATATTTTTAGAACACTTCCGCTTTTTAAACCTAGAGTCTAATAAATTAAAATAAATAGGGGACTTGATTCAAATGCAGGTGTGACTAGGCCCAGAGCGGCGAAAGCGCTAGAAGAGATATAAAAGCAAAATATGAGATAACGTCGCATTTATTGTCTCTACCTCAACCCCATGTGTAATCTGAAGGATACGCGACAAACCACAACATTAACGAACATTGCTAGACCTTGAGTATTCAAACAATGTTTGCGGCCGAAAATCATTCAATATGCAAACAGTATTTCGATAACGAGGAAGTACGTCTGTGCTATTAACGATAAAAATATATCGTCATTGACCCACCAAAGAAAACATTTCATAACCTCTTAGACGATCATACATATTGACCTTTCGGGAATGTATATATTTCTAATACAACAAATGACTTTATAGCAAGGATGTACGGTGTGAGACCCTCGCGGTTAATATCAGTCGTCATTCACTCGCTAGTACTAACACTAGAGACCTCTAGCGTCAAATCCAAAGCATTCAAAGAACTGCCATGTAATGAGCCTTTTTCACGATTTGTCTAGTGCGTATTTTAACCACAGCTTCGTTGAATATTCGGATTCTACACGCCATGAATATCATAGTTCATGGGGGATTAGACAGTATTATTGGATTATGTACCATTATAAAATTACTGCATAACGAGCTTAAATCAGTGTGCAACCGTTAAATAGATCTGTTCAAAGTAGTTGAACAAGTAGTATTGGAGTTCCATTAACACATGCAGGTGGTGGATGCCAAAACTAGCTTATTTCTATGGAATCGCTCCCATAACCTAACCCTTTGAGCCAACCCCTTCGTCTGTGGCACTTTTAACACCTGGAGCGATAATTTCCAGGCGGTCGCTAAAGCCTCTATCCCTTTTGTACATACCACTTCCCCATCCGGTTTCTACTTGGCATTTTCCCAAATCACCCCGTTCGTTCCAGTAACCTGGGCGGGGTTTGTACCTTATTTTCCACCCTCCGACCGAGCGAACATTCTTACAAGCTTTAAATCACGGCGAATGCCTAACACGAGGAAAATCGAGTTGGCGGAAATGATCGCTAACTCATCTTGTATAAAACGTTCACTTAAACTGTTCCATCTGGTAATGAAAATTATCCTCTTGAAGATTCATGACGGATTTCGTGGCACACTATTGGCTCTAGAACTTGCTGAATAAACATGGATGGAACGCTGCGAATAATGTTCTTGGTTGTCCCTCCTTGAAAAACTTACACCTGCGTTTCGTCAAATCCTGTAATCTACCTATATTCGAGAATTGGGGCGGGGGTTGTAAGACTTGGATTACTGACAAAAATAGATATCTTCCGTCCCTATGAATGGAAACACAATCAGCTATGAATTACATGAAAATCGATACCTAGTTGTTTCTAGTCGTCAAATCAGGAATGGAATCATACAAAACCAGCGGTGTGCATAGATCACACAGCACTGTTTCTAGTCAACCCGTGTTATATTTATCTTCCCAAAATAGTTTTAATATATTTGTGAAAAAATGAAAGCTTCCTGTAAATTTTAACCTCTTAACTTGTGACATAGGAAACCAGGCAGACAAGATGTAATTTAATTAAAAACCCAGTGACTGAGCCGACTTGGCTGTGGACCATATGGCTTCACGTCGTACTGATGATGCCCGAACGGGCGAAAGTACTCGGCCAGAAATTAAACAATTGGAGAATGAGACGCCTGGTTTCTCTCCCCCTCACAATCCGCGGACTTAAACAAATGCGACGTCAAGAAAGAGAATTGTCAAGGAAGTATGGCAATATTTTCAATTCTTTGAAATGAACAGACGGGCGCATATGGACACACAGACGGTTATTCTGAATGTGAGCAGGGAATGTGCTAAATGTGTTCAAAGTTGGTCATATGTATAGCAGAAAAATCCGAAAAATTCAATAACGCTCGAATAAAATAACTGAAAATGCGTTTCACGAGGAGGTCACAGTACCTGACACCAATAATAAAAATCAAGCGACATTCAGTTGTCATGTAGAAAAATTTGAAGTCCCCCAGCATTCAAATATAATTATATTCATTATTGCGGTCTGTAAAAATCAATTGGAAATACGCTTCGGTATTAATTCTTATTGGCTCGGTGATAGATAGCATTCCCAAGTCAGGCAGCCAATCAAAATACAGAACGCAGCAACGCAAACGCATTTGCCGTATGCCTGTGAACCCTGCTTTTCAGAGAATTTCCAGTCGACTACAGCCGTTGACGCTCGTTTCCTAAACGAGATGCACATTCATTCTTTTATCCAGATGAATTCATTCTAGTCTTTCAACTGTTCGAAGGAAACCGTGTCAACCGATTACACCCTCTGATTTAGCATTCACTACATAATTTATCCCAAGAAGAAATACTTTGTCTCTTATATTTTTTAAATTTACAATCGCTAACAGTTCCTCCATCTCAGCATATGAAAGAGGTTCCACGGAAAATACGAGTCTGTCCCTTGTCATTCCGGAGTGGAAAGCGTGCAAAAGAGATAGAGAGCCATTATTTTCCGTCTGAAATAGGTTGAGGGTTAGACGACGAAGGTTGAATAGGTAATTTAATCAAGGTCTTTTCGGGAGAGCAGAGAGAAATAGAAGAGGACGGTAAGTAGGAAAGTGAGCGAGGGAAATCGTGGGTACTGGGTCCGCCTTCTGTGCTCGAGCTGCGCTGAAGGCGTATTATAAATAAACTCGACTCCCTTGAGGTACTTCAATGCGGTGGCGCAGCGCGGAATCCCGTAGGCTATACGCGCAGAACCAAGGAGGAGAACATCTAGGAGAAGGGACTTTATGAATTATTAAGGCCGAGCGTCGCAGGAAGATGAGGACTGATTTAGATACCTACCTTACTTTTCCTGCCACTGCTGGAAATACCGTTCAGACGAAAAGGATATGATTTAACGAGATGCATTTGAATATTATACGTTTTTTTTTCAACTAGAGATACAGCCGGTCAAAAACTTTTGAAAAAAAAAATAAAACCGACTTCAAAAATTTTGTCTATTAAATACACTCTGAGAAGGAAAAAATAACAAAAATGTCCCAACTTCGCAGCAACTCATTCGCCAACTACACATTTTAAGGACTACTTTTTACTACTCGTATTGACCTGACCACTTCCTGAATATAAAAATTACTATTTCTCATTTCCCAAATGATTAAAAGATTTTCCTTTCACCTCTGAATTGCCTCCAGATTGATCATCTTTTGGAGTCGGCGCCTCTCTTATATTGTATTGGAGAAGCCTATAGATTCCGAATTAGTAAGAATATAAATATCATGAGTTTTCACGATTCTTGAACAGAGCACATCAGCATGTATGAGAACTGATTATTAACAATATCGATTTGAAGGTGACTATTCACGCCTTTTCCTAAAAACCATTTCAGATTTCTCTAAGAATCTTTACGTCCAGACCCAGACTTATTACCTGGCACCTAATAATTTATTGTAAATTCATATTTATTTGTAACCAGTGTAAGCTTTCATTATTGTGTTCTTGCCTTTTACTACTAACCGTCCAAACTCAATTCATAAGTCCGTTGAACGTTGAAGTTCTAAAGTATAATGATTGCCTAACTACTTTCAATGTTATTATGTTAATTGAGAGTGAGTTTGAACGTTTGGAATAATCCATCCACTGATTTGGGTCTCTTGGTCAACATACCGGATACTTTGATCCCATTGATCAACGTTACAAAACTCAAATAATTGTCTACACCATTGCTGGTTACTGAATTGCACCAATTCACCCGTTCTTCATTTTTCAAACGATATAGAGTGATGATTTCCTGAAGCGTATCCGCATTCACACTGAAGTAGTTTTTTTTCTACATGCATAAATAGTCGAAAAAACGTGATTTTGAAACAATTTTATTAGTAATACGGCCTAAAAAGTATCTTATTATAATCAAATCAATACCAAATTTGGATCACGTAAACTAGACTCAAATTTGAACAATTTAAGTTTAAAAACTATGAAAAAACAGTTTTCATTTGGAAGTTATGAGGTCTCAAACACAGGTCCATTAAAACATCGATTGCTCCCTAATTATGCCACCTAAACTTGATTTTTTACCATCGTTAGAAAGCTCTAGCTAAGTGCTTTCAAGTGCAATAGTGTTCATATTTTTTTTCTCGACGTGGTTGGGAACGGTGCTCGAAAAACCTCAAAAAAGTGAAAATCGGCATCACGTCTTTTGTTACACTTTCTTCTCTACACGCTATATTAGAAGGCCGAACGAAAAGCTAGGCTAGGCCCTTGTAGGCAGATAAATTATGAACAAAATGACACCAGAAACAAAACAATCGAGCAAGTATTCTAGAAGTTATAAGCTTGCAAAGTCAAAACTTCCTTTTTTCGCGAAAATCACGTTTTCCGGCGTTTCTCCGCGTCTGGAGACGTAACTACTGGATGGACTCAATTGAAAAAATTATGGGACCTACCTGGATAGTAGCCCTTTCAAACAAAAACCAGTGGTGTGCATAGATCACACAGTACTTCCATGTTTCAGTCGGTAACTGGTATAACCAATTATAAAATCGAGAAAATCGTACGAAGGCCGAAACGTGACCCTAGCGGTAAAGATCAGGCGTCATTCACTCGCCATTACAAATATTTAATACCTCTAGCGTCAAATGTATTGATTTTTGCACCCTGTAAAAAGCTTAACAGCGATAAACGGCGTAGAGCGGAAGTACGGTATGTGATCAAAACAAAACAAAACATGGTCGTTGTAGGTCACATTTAAAGCAAAGAGTTACAAAGTTACAAAAGCGCTAAGTGAAATAACTGAAATTGCGTTTAACAAGGAAGTACTGCAGGTGACCCCGATAATAAAAATCAAGCAACATTCATCTGTCATAAAGAAAGATTTAAAGTCTAAAGTATATTCACTCTTGTGGTCTATAAAAATCTCTAATGCAAAAAAACGGCTTAAGGCGGAAGTACTGTGTGTTACCCAAACCATGCAAAACAAGTTCTGTGAACGTGGTCAGAGTTGGTCAAATATATAGCAAAGAGCCCCAAAAAGTACAGTAACTGAAAATGCGTTTTGCGAGGAAGTACTGCAGGTGACCCCAATAATAAACAAGCAACAAGCAATATTCAGCTGTCATATAGAAAATTTAAAGTCTACTGTATATTCACTCTTGCGGTCTATTAAAATCTCAAAAGTTAAAAAATGGCATAAAGCGGAAGTACTGTGTGTTACCCAAACCATACAAAACAAGTTTTGTGAACGAGGTCAAAGTTGGTCATATTTATAGCAAAGAGACCCTAAAAGTACAATAACGCTTAATAAAATAACTGAAAATGGTTTTACGAGGAAGTACTGCAGGTGACCCCAATAATAAAAATCAAGTAATATTCAGCTGTCATATAGAAAATTCAAAGTCTAATGTATATTCACTCTTACGGTCTATTATATCTCAAAAGTTAAAAAAAGGCATACTGCGGAAGTACTGTGTGCTATCCAAACTATGCAAAACAAGTTTTGTGAACGAGGTCAAAGTTGGTCATATTTAAAGCAAAGAAACCCAAAAAATACAAATTAAACAACAGAAAATGCGTTTTACGAGGAGGTACTGCATGTGACCCCAATAATAAAAATCAAGCGATATTCAACTGTCATATAGAAAAATTTTAAGTCCTCCAGCGTTCAATTATATTCATTTTTGTGGTCTATAAAAATCAAAATGTAGCAGATGTGCAAATAACGCGGATGTACTGCATGTGACCCACTTCATAAAAATCAGGCATCATTCAATCGTCAACCCCAACATTTTAAGACCTCAAACATTCGAATACATTGAGTTTTGCGGTCTGTAAAAATCAAAATACAAAACATGCACTTGTGAAATCGTGAAAAACGCTCATAACGTGGAGGCATTGTATGTGACCCACTATACAAAAAATCTCGTGTTTTCTGCTTGCCATAACCGACATTTCAAGCCCTCAAACGTAGAAAAATATTGACTCTCATAGCCTGTAAAAATCGAAACAGAAAAAACTTTGAACGCTTATATCTCGGAAGTACTGTGTGTAATTCAAAATCCGGAAAAACCTAATTTTGCACAATCACTGGGAAAACATTCTCTGAAAATTTCATGGGGTTTCATCCATTTTTCAGGGAGATATGGCGATTTATGTCAGTTTGTGACCACAGACAGACGGACAGACGGACAGACGGACACACAGACACACAGACACACAGACACACAGACACACAGACACACAGACACTTGTTCAGAAAGTGTTTCTGAGTATACTACTATGAAAATTTCTTCCATCAGGACCTCGGTTCCGAATTCGACTTTTCAGACGATCTCAATACTTCCATTTACTACGTAAACATGGAAGTAAAAAAGTAACCCGATCGGACGTACCTACAGTAGCTGAACGCCGGTGGACAACACATACCGAAAAAAAAAATCCCGCAAGACGACCATAGTAACCTCCTCCTTGTTTGAAGTCGGTTGAAAAAGCAGTTTCATTCAACGCGACGTTACTTCCCGAAGCGAACAGGAAAAAGGTACGAATTAACTATTGAATTTTTGTATTGAGAAGGAGAAGGAAAAACGCTGCAAATTATAGTACAGTGGTTTGTTATTCCTTCGCTTCAATAATGATTTAGGAAGACTATCCATTTATGATAGTAATTATTCCGAATATTTGTGAACGTTCCCACCAAAAAACAGATGGTAACTATAGGGGAAAACTCCGTAGCAACTATTGTAATTTTAATCAATTTTATTTTTATTAATTTCCTAATTAAAAGCTAAATTTGTTACCTTACCCTACAGCTGGAGAGAGTGTTTGACGACCATTACAATGAGTATAGAACAATTTTTATAGCTTGAAGAACTCTCGAGTATGTATCATGTCAAATTTCTGAAAATCCCCCAAATTCGACGCAAAAGCTGCGATAACTCGAGAACCAATAAAGCTATCAATCCCGCAGTGGTCTCATTCGATTCAGCATCCGAAAATCTATATAATTTGATACCAAGTTCCCACTTTTCTGAAAATCCTTGGAAAATATGAATTTTCTCCCCCTCAAAACCCCCCAAAAATACCCTTAAAATTGAGCTAGCAAGTTGGTTTAAGAATTGGGCCGTCTATAAAATACACTCTGAAAAGGAAAAAAATAACAGAAATGTCCCAACTTCGCAGCAATTCATTCGCCAACTACACATTTTAAGGACTACTTTACTACTCGTATTGACCTGACCCTGACCACTTCCTGATTGATTGGATCACCTCCCCTAATAATATAAAAATTACTATTTCTCATTTCAGGCGTTCGTCCGTCGTGGATGTGACACCCCTCCTCCTGCACCACCTGTACCGCCCCCACAGACACGAAGGCGAGTGCAGCCCTTTGATTTCAATCATCGGTGCTTTTTTGTGACGACCTTATCACTCAACATTACATACTACTCTGCAAGAGAGTGGCAACACCTTTTTCCTTCACAAGCCTTCACTCGGACTTCCTGTAAACCTCTGTCTCTGTGGAGCTGTTCATGATCAGGGTTCCTCCTGTTGATACTAATACACCGCAACCCCTTTTGCCTTCACAAGCATCACATCCCCGTCTGACAATGATTATCGGATATGAAACACTCATCTCTCGCAGCTGATGACGACGTTGAGGCCATTTTTTCATCACTACCACACTTCACCCCCGGCCTATCGGGTATTACACCAGCCGTATCGGGTAAATATCACGGTGAGAACACGAATATGCGCGCGACTCGAAAGAACACTAGCAGAACCTTGAAGGGCTTCCTCATTAAAAATCACTTTCAACTTACTATTTACCCGGTGGTGGGGGGGGGCGGGTTAAGTTCGAGTTGGAGTTAAGGAATATCACTTAAAAATATTAATTCCTGACTGATGTTTACATAATACACATAGGTACCTACATACTTATGGAGGTATATTTCTATATAGGTATATTTCCTATAGTATAACTGACTCTGTGAACAATATACTTTATACTATACTATATAGACAGGTACTATGTCCCTAGTCCCTATGTCTGGTGAATTTCTAAAATTTTGTTCGGATTCTCTCATTAATATAGTGTAATTTGTGGATAGAATTCACTTTTGGGCACTCTCAACTTTCAGTTGACAGTTGACAGATAAGTGGAAGTTTCCTAAGAATGAATAGTTACGCATAGTGCGTCAGTAGGAACGGTGATACCATTGAGTTTCCAAGGCAGTTCGTTAGCGGGGCATCTTGGTGCAAACTTCAGAACAGTGCCCTGAAAATCGGTTGTTTCCTGCTTCGCCTCCGGTTATCGCATGAGAAGACGATATTTTAACACTTTCGTATGAACGGAGCCCTCGATCCGTTTTTCTCTAGGTTTAACGTTTCCCACGCTTTTTCATCGCTGGGATTGGGCGAGGATGAGGAAGGTTTCTCGCCAGCTGACGCCATCCGTCTTTTTTCTCGTAAAAACTGAAGAAGAGGGAGAGGTGTAGCTAGAATGTTCTATTTGGTTCACAAGTTGCGCTTATGCTTTTCCATCTCGTTTGCTGGCGCATCTTATTTCTCTCATCTCGGCCTCCTACCGCCTTCTTTACAGCGCTAACCAGACTCTTCAAATCCGGTCTCACCGCTCGCGCCTCCACTACATTACGACCCTCTTCGGGGGCGGCAGATTCTACAGACGGACAACTCGACAGGATGATGCTGATTGATGACCCCCTCAGCTCCTCTTCCGTTCCGACGACTAAACGTTTTGAGCGCGGCGCTGTAGACGGATGACGATGGATATATACGGTAAAGTCGTTAGATTTCCGACTTTTCCCAGTATACTTGTATGGATAGAATCTGCCATATTCAGAAACCGAATCCTCTCCGACGATCGAAGCGGGAACATCGTTAGCGTTCGGGAAAGGGATTGTGCCGCGGAATCAACGGAGTGATTGATAACGACGGTAGGTGAATCACACCCGTCAGTGCTCGATAACTGAGCAAAGACGGAATGGATCACCTTCGGAAAAAGCTGGTCGAGTCGTATAAACTCAAACGAATATTTTTTGAACATGATTGATTAGCGGTCTACTCCAGTTGAACAATCGGATACAACGTATTTAAGCCCATTTATGACTGTTCTTCTGGCTAGCACCACCGTCGGTTAAATTTATCCGACATCAAGAGGAGTAGGTTTCTCAAGTGTATATAACTTCTTAAGTACACTTGTAAGTGTACACAAGTGTAACTTCTTAAGCACATTTTGGATATCACACGGTACTTCCGAGTAACTATAACTGTTCAAAGGATTCCTATGTTGATTTTATAGGCCAATAGGAGTCAATAATATCCTTGAACGTTCAAGGTTTGTTATGACATGTGGATGAAGCTGGATTTTTAACCGACTTCAAACAAGGAGGAGGTTACTATGGTCGTCTAGCGGGATTTTTTTTTTTTTTTTTTTTTTTTTTTTTTTTTTTTTTTTTTCGGTATGTGTTGTCCACCGGCGTTCAGCTCCTGTACGTCCGATCGGGTTACTTTTTTTTTTGTTTGAAAGGGTTACTATCCAGGTAGGTCCCATAATTTTTTCAATTGAGTCCATTCAGTAGTTACGTCTCCAGACGCGGAGAAACGCCGGAAAACGTGATTTTCGCGAAAAAAGGAAGTTTTGACTTTGCAAGCCTATAACTTCTAGAATACTCCCTCGATTGTTTTGTTTCTGGTGTCATTTTGTTCATAATTTATCTGCCTACAAGGGCCTAGCTTCAATTTTTTGTTCGGCATTCTAATATAGCGTGTAGAGAAGAAAGTGTAACAAAAAAAGTGATGCCAATTTTCACTTTTTTGAGGTTTTTCGAGCACCGTTCCCAACCACGTCGAGAAAAAAAATATGAACACTACTGCACTTGAAAGCACTTAGCTAGAGCTTTCTAACGATGGTAAAAAATCAAGTTTAGGTGGCATAATAAGGGAGCAATCGATGTTTTAATGGACCTGTGTTTGAGACCTCATAACTTCCAAACAAAAACTGTTTTTCCATAGTTTTTAAACTTAAATTGTTCAAAGTTGAGTCTAGTTTACGTGATTTAAATTTGGTATTGATTGGACTAAAAGTAGATACTTTTTAGGCCGTATTTCTAAAAAATTTGTTTCAAAATCACGTTTTTAGGACTATTTATGCTTGTAGAAAAAAAACTACGTTAGTCATGGCATTCTCGTTAGAAGATTTGAATTCAGCGTTAAATTTTCAATAAATAACATGGTTTTGAAGGCCAAATAACTCCATGTTAATGCACAAACGTTCGGCGAATTTCTGAAACTTTGTTCGGATTCTCTCATTCAGTGCGATTGCGGGTACGCTTGAGAAAATTATCACTCTATTATCGTTAGAGAAATAAAGAACAAGTGAATTGGTGCAATTCAGTAACCAGTAATGGTGTAGACAATTATTTGAGTTTTGGTAGGTGTATCAATGGGATCAAAGTATCCGGTATGTTGATCCAAATCAGTGGATGGATTATTCCAAAAGTTCAAACTCACTCTCAATCAACATAATAACATTGAAAATAGTTAGGTAATCATTATACTTTAGAACTTCAACGTTCAACGGACTTATGAATTGAGTTCGGACGGTTAGTAGTGAGTGACAAGAACACAATAATGAAAGCTTGGGAAAATTCTGTAAAGAGAGCTGTCCATAATTGTAAGTCACTAAAAAGAGAAAAATAAAAAAAATCTTTTTAAAAAAAAAATAAAACCGACTTCAAAAAGTTTGTCTATAAAATACACTCTGAAAAGGAAAAAATAACAAAAATGTCCCAACTTCGCAGCAACTCATTCGCCAACTACACATTTTAAGGACTACTTTACTACTCGTATTGACCTGACCACTTCCTGATTGATTGGATCACCTTCCCTAATAATATAAAAATTACTATTTCTCATTTCCCAAATGATTAAAAGATTTTCCTTTCACCTCTGAATTGCCTCCAGATTGATCATCTTTTGGAGTCGGCGCCTCTCTGGCAAAATGACTACCTGATGGTTACAAATAAATATGAATTTACTATAAATTAGTAAGTGCCAGGTAATAAGTCTGGGTCTGGACGTAAAGATTCTTAGAGAAATCTGAAATGGTTTTTAGGAAAAGGCGTGAATAGTCACCTTCAAATCGATATTGTTAATGATCAGTTCTCATAAATGCTGATTTGCTCTGTTCAAGAATCGTGAAAACTCATGATATTTATATTCATACTACTGGTAATTCGGAATCTATAGGGTTCTCCAATACAATATAAGAGAGGCGCCGACCTAGAAGTGGAATATATCTCGAAAAAAAATTACTGTCCTTTTATTTATTTTTTATTGATTTTAAATCAAATTTCCTCAATTTGCTTACACAGAACCAATTTTTCTAAATTCACGAACGTAACTAAAAAAAATTCCAAAGTCCAAACACCAACCAAAAGTACGAAAAACCGAAAAAATTTATAAAAATTCATTAATTGTTAGAATGTGATACTTTTCACGACAAAAATTCTTATTGTACGTCTAATTTTCTGTTGGAATCATTATAATTAATTAAAACTGAACCGTACTGCAAGTATTCGAAACGAATTTCCAAAGTTGAAAAACATAACAACGGAGTGGTTACTAAAACTGGGGAAAGGTAATAGTTGTCGTCAAATTTCCGTCGTTTTGACGTCAAATTCGGATTCAGCGTTAAATTTCCTCAGATTGTAGCACATTTTTTAATCTACATACAATTTATAAAATTTAAGGTTTTTCGATACAACAGATCGTTTGCGAGTTACTAGGTGTGAGAAAACTGAACGGAGGACGATAATTTTTAGAATGGGCACAGCGTAACAGCGGAACGATTGAGGTCCGAATTCGAAAATGTAGACTGAGCAGGTAAAGCTCGGTTGACGCTAAATTTTTCGAATTCAAGAAAGAACGACCTAATTTGCCATTTTTCTGAAAGAGAGAATATCCACTTTCAAAATTTTTTCTCGAAATGTCACCATCTGAGCGAAAGAGGCGCAAAAATATGTGTTTTTAAAAGTTTTTTCTGTTGATTCTAAAGATGAATCTATTATAAATAAATCTATAATAAAAAACAACAAGTAACCATTTTCATTAGAACCGATCGTTTACGAGATGATCAGATAGTCAGAAAATGGAAAGAAGTACGGAACGAAGGCCGAAAATTATCCTGAAAACAGGGCAACGGCGGGTCGAAGTGAGATCCACACAGGTCCGCCTTCCCGTCAGAGCTACCCGAGGACCGCCAAGAAAAAGACGTTGCCAGATCGACCGGCTGGAGGCAACTTGGCAGGAGTCGTGTTGGCTTGGAGTCGCCTCGAGCCGGTCGATCTGGCAACGTTGTAACCTCGGCCGCTGCGATGATGTGTTACGATTTTCTCAAGCCTATCACACTGAATGAGAGAATCCGAACAAATTTCAGAAACTCACCGAACGTTAGTGCACGAATAAAATTATTTGGCCCTCAAAATTGTGTTATTTGATGAAAATTTAATGCAGAATTCAAAACTCGAACAGTTGTTCAGAAGTTATGAGGTTTCAAACAAAGGTCCATAAAAACATCAATTACCCCCTTATAATAATCTAAAACTAATTTTTTTTTATCATTGTTGGATAGCTCTTGCTGAGTACTTTCAAGTGCTAAAATGTTCATATTTTTTTCTTGACGTGCTTGGGAACGGTGCTCGAAAAACCTCAAAAATGTGAAAATCGGCATTACGTTTTATTTTTTCGTTACACATTCTTCTTTACACGCCATAAATATATCAGAATACTGAACGAAAATTACAGCTAGGCCCATCCGGATTTTTCAGTAGGATTAAAATTAAATAAAAAGATAACTCGAGGGAGAGGGAAAATACCATATAAATATATAAAGGAATCCTACCGCCTTCGGAATTCAGTTATAAATTTCACTAAATCTTATCAATGTATTACACGAATTTTTCATTTCTTTAATTGTCAATCGGCCGTAATTAAACAATAAATTTAAAAAACAAAAACAATAATAACAATAACAATAAATAATTAAGTAGGTAACACTACAAAATTTTATTTTTTGAAAATTGATCTTTTTGAGAAGTTGTGTTTTTGTAAGAAATGGTTGCAGAAAAAAAATGCGATATATTCACAGTAAATTTAATTTATTTAAAAAACGAAAATGGAAACTTTTTCAATAGCGCCGGTTGCTTACGAGGTAATGAACGGAGAGAGCGAAAATCTCAAAAACAGCGCAAGACGGATCGACGTGAGATTGTCAATCTGTACGATCCGAGGACTGGCAAGAATAATCCTGAAAGGCTCTACTCGTAGGCGAGGAGGCAACGTTGTACCCTTGCCGTCCGAAGCAGCCGTGTGGAAGCAGGAGGGTGAGGAAGAAGGGCGGAGCGGAGGGACTGCTAGGAGTAGTCAACTACTCCGCCGCCCGACAGATCGCGCCACTTGATGGGCCGAAATTTTTGCCGAAAATTTTGCCAAAATTTTGCGGTTTTTTTGGTACGGAATATAAAGAAGGCCAAGAGAAACTGTTCAAGCTTTGAAATATATTTTTCTGACGCCTACAACTCGAGAAATCTACTGAAAACCTCCCAAAAACACACATTTTTGCGTCTCTTTCGCTCAAACGGTGACATAAAAAAAAAAAATTGGTAGGGGATATAGCCACATCTATAACGGTCATTTTAAGCTATAAAACACGAAAATCGGTCCACTGGTGTGGCCGAATTTAGGTGAAAACCTCCAAAAAACACACATTTTTGCGTCTCTTTCGCTCAAACGGTGATATAAAAAAAAAAAATTGGTAGGGGATATAGCCACATCTATAACGGTCATTTTAAGCTTTAAAACTCGAAAATCGGTCCACTGGTGTGGCCGAATTTAGGTGAAAACCTCCAAAAAACGTGGGCCGAACGCCCTTAACTCTCGAGTTGTACCCTCACGCCGAATTTCCCAAAATCCCCCGAATTCGACACAAAAGCTGCGATAACTCGAGAAGCATTAGAGCCTTTCCATAACCTTTACATATCGGCAAAATTATGAAATAAATCCAGTGGTGAATCATAATTGCAGAATTCCTGAAAAAGAATCAACGCGATACCTCGGAGTCACTCTGGACAAGAGAATGACCTACGGACCGCACATCTCCGAATTGGTCAAGCGCCCCAGAAATAGGATCCGCGAATTAAAATCTCTCCTCTCAATATGCTTCAGAGCTATACGGTTCCGCTTCCAACTGCCAAATCAAAAGACTCCAGGTACAACAGAACAAGGTCCTACGCATGATAGCGGATGCGCCATGGTACGTTCGGAATTCTGTGATCCACCAGAGGTAAAGGACGTCGTCAAGGCCATATATCAAACTCTACAATAGTATTATTCGCTTGGTTGTCGTCGCATTTATTGTAGTAGAGGGGTTGTGAGGGGGCTGTGGACCTCATGGTTCCACGTCACCCTGAATAGCCCGAATGGGCGAAAGTGCTCGGCCAGCCATAAAAATCTGGAGAATGAGTCGCCTGGTTTTTCTCCCCCTCACACCCCTCTACTACAATAGTATTATTCAACACCCGAACACCATATTCTCAAATTTCGCCCAACGTCTACCTACCCCCCCCCCCCGTCCTGCTCGGCGACTGAAGCGGAAACACCACGCTGACCGGCGCCAACCTCGGTACGGCGCAGTAAATCAATTAATTAAACTCAAAACTGTAATGTACTGATTTTTTCCAATAACGTTACCTTTGAGGAAAAAAAAGTCTCATTCGATTCAGCGCCCAAAAATTGGTAGATATTGATACCAATCACATATTTTTTTGAAAAACATAGGAAAATACGAATTTCCACCTCTTCAAAACCCCTCCAAAAATACCCTTATAATTTATTGAGGTAGCAATTTGGTTAAAGAATTGAGCCATTGCCAGACCAAGATTGATTCCTGGTTTACATTGCATGAAATTAGCTATAATAGTTTCTTCAAAAAAGTGGACAGGATTTTTATTTCCATGTTTAGTTACGAAGTATATTTATAGGATATTCGGATTCTACATGCCTTGAAACGTAAAACATTGAAGGGGCATTTGAGAAACATTTTCTTAGGCGATTACAGTGGTTAAATAATGAACAATAAAGAAAAATGAGAGAATATGTAAAATCTGAATTGCGCGAACGATTCGAACCCTATCGCATGTCCTCTATCCGACGTTTCTTGACTTTATAATTATTATTATGGATCGTACTGATATGCCGAAAAAAATATGGTAGTAGCTACAGCGTAATATTTACACTCCTTTTAAGTGAATTTTCGCAGAAAATGATGCTATTATTTCGTGGCAATGAGGGGAAGAATTCCATTATCTAAGAACGTACTAGATTCATTTTGGTACGCTAGAACAATAAGCATACCAATTAAACGGTCCTTGTATTCAACTGATAGTGAGCTAGTAACAAAAAATAGAGACTTCGATGACGATGAAGTCGCATCAAGAGCAATTACCCTGGCATAAAACTCTTGGAAGAATTTTACGATGCGCGTTGATGGAACGGCGTGTTATCATTACAACATACGCGATTATCATCCCCACAGAGGCTCTCTAGCCACGACGATGAAGAGGCCAAGAAGTTTTCACTCAGTTCTATTATAATAATTTGGCCCGTCGCGTTGCGGACGACAAGATCGGAGTTTTCATTGCCCTGAGAGTTGCCGAATTCCCACAGCTGATATTTCGAAAGCGACGAGGTTCAAGCATGGGCGACGGACTAGAAGGAGGAGAAGATTGTGAAACTGCAGAGGAACGAAGTTTGAACCTTCGTCAGATGAAATGACCCAAATGCTGGAGAAATGGTGCAGAAATGTTCAAAATAATTACTATCACAAATGGATAGTCTTCCTAAATCATTATTGAAGCGAAAGAATAATAAACCACTGTATAATCATTCGCAGCGTTTTTTTGGTGAAATCCATCATTAGTACATATTTTCTTCTTTCTTGGTATGTGTTGCCCGCTGGCGTTCAGCTCCTGTACGTCCGATCGGGTTACTTTTTATTTTTGTTTGAAAGGGTTACTAACCAGGTATGTCCCAAGAGGAGTCTTCACTTTGCAAGCTTATAACTTCTAGACTAGAAAAATTGCTCGATTGTTCTGTTTTTATGTCATGTCGCTATCAAGCGTAGTTTGATAGTTACAGGAAGTCGGTAATTGGCTAACTGGTAATACGTAGTTTCGTACGTAATTGGAAAATGGTTCCTGGAATGTGTATAAAAGTTGAAATTTTTCTACGGCTTCGACGAGCTTTATGTTCAGTTCCTGATCATTCATGTCGAGTATTCAAAAAAACAACGCAATTGCAAAGCAACTGAAACCGGGGGCCCACGGTTGTATGCGACTGATTTCAGACTGGTCAAAAACCAGTCGCGTCGTGTGCGTTTCCCCACTTGATTGTATTGCCAAGGTCTCAAACCAGTTGCGCGCGCAACTGGTTTGGAACTCTAGTTGCAAAGCAGTCGCATCGGGTGCGCTGGGCCTAATGCGTTGGTTGCGTTCTGCATTGAATCAGGCAAACATGGTGGGGACTCGTAAGCTCCGCCCATTTGAATGCACGCAAAGCGTCAACTGATGCCTTGCTGAGTGACTGATTTATTTATTTGCACAACACGAGCAATAGCTCATTTACAAAGTATATATGCATCTGCCCAGTTGTGGCATATTTAAACATGTTGATCCAAAGCTGGACTCAATTGCAACAGAAAAAAAATGAAATAAAATAAAGATAAACCATTGGTTAAATTAAATTAAACATTGACCCGTTACGCTAACTGGAGTACCGCGGATTTAATGGAGGCGACACTACTGCAGAAAATATCCACTTCAGGTGATGAAGACAACATCAGGTTGGTCTGGCGGGGGAGGCAATGAAAGGGGCGGTGGTGGAGGTAGTTGGTGGTAGCGAAGGGAACGTGGAAGAGCGGGGAGTGGCGGGATAAGTAAGCCGGAACGTTTAGGGAAACTTTGGAAAGGAGAGCAGGGCAATCGAGACTACCGGAAACAAGTCTGTGGAAGAATAAGATGTCAAACATAACCCTGCGCTCCTCCAGGGCGCCCAGCCCAAGCTCAGCCAACATGGATCCAGGGGCACAAGCGTCCAACTTCCCGCCTTTGTACGCCAGGTAACGAAGGAATCTCTGCTGAACGCGCTCCAGCTCATGCTTGTGGGTCTCGTAGTATGGGCACCACACAACGCTGGCGTACTCCATTACAGGGCGCACTAGCGTCCTGTAGAGAAGCGCTATTGCCGGAGCGCCCGAAAACTCCCGGGTGGTCCTCTTCAAAAATCCCAGCTTTCTCATGGCACGCGTGGCCGTCATGCCTACATGGTCATTGAAGGTGAGTTGGCAATCAAATAACACCCCCAGGTCCGAAGCCGACTCTTTCCAGATGAGAGGTAACCCGCTGAGTTCATAGGAGAAGGTGAACGGAGTATGGGTTCTATGGAAGGACACAACGAAACATTTGAGTACATTAAGAGACAATTTATAATTTCCACACCAATGGAGGATCCTGTTAATATTCTCCTGAAGGCAAAAAGCATCCTGGCAGCTTGAGATCCTACAAAAGATTTTGAGATTGTCGGCGTAGAGAAGAAACTCCACACAGAAGATCACAGGGGCTACGGTATTGATGAGGAGAAGGAACAATAGCGGACCCATATGAGAGCCCTGCGGGACCCCTGACGAGGCCATGAAGGGCTCGGAAAGTATACCACAAAGGCGGACTCGCACTGTTCGTTCCTGGAGGTAGTCCGACAGCCAGGAGTAAAGGGCGCTATGCAAGCCAACCGCACGCAACACAGCCAACACGTGTTTTTGGGATAGCTTATCAAACGCCTTAGAAAAGTCCGCATATATGCAGTCAACCTGCAAGCACCCCCCCTCAAACGGATCAAGGACATACTCCTGGAAGGAAACAAGATTTGTGGTTGTGGATCTACCAGGGATAAATCCATGCTGTTTCGGTGTGATGAAGGGATAAATTAGGGGGGAAATTTGAGCTAGGACCAATTTTTCAAATAATTTTGGGATGGTTGACAAAGTAGAGATAGGGCGATAGTGGTTGACCAATGACTTGGAGCCACCTTTGTGGATGGGAGTCAAGAAAGCAGCCTTCCAAACCTGAGGAAATCTGCCATTTTCAAGGGATCTATTAAAGAGGGATGTTAACGGGGTGGCTAAACAAGGGCATAGTTTCAAGAGAATCGGGGGGACACCATCTGCTCCAACGCGGGTCAAGTGAGGCGAGCTCATGCTGCACTCGTTCGAGGGGAACTGACAAGGTGGCGAGGGACACTAGATTTGATTCTGGAAAGATTGGGTCAGTGGAAACAGGGGGGTCATAGACAGACGAGAAATATGTGGCATTCAACTCGGAGGCGCCCTCAGTTGTCACACTTGATTTGCTATTAAGAGTCATTACGGATGGTTTTTATGGCCATCATTATAGTTCACGTAGTTCCAAAAGGATTTTACATCGGTAATTATTGAGGATTTGATGAGAAAGGTTTTGGGAATGCTCTTGTGTTGCTTGCAAAAATCCGTAGTTGCCGAGAGCGTCTGGGGGGGAAAATATTTACTGAAAGAAATCGGATGCGTTTGCATTATTTGCGACATATACCGCGCTCACTTCGAAATCTCAACTGCCAATCAGAAGGCCGAATGCAATGGCGCTAAACGCATTCAAAGCATTTGACGGAGGCCTGTGAATCCTGCTTAAATCCCTTCGCGTTGGGCGTGAAACGGTGCGTTTCTCCTGTTCACCCCGCCCATTCATTTGAATACTCCCAGGTCTTGGTTTCCTCTTTCCGCCGTTTTCTCGTTTTATTCACTGCGGTTTCTACTTCTTCGAGAGATGGCGTCGCTGGAGCAACAAGTACTTGTGACTCTCAACATTCACGCGAAAAGCTGCGTTTTTCCTGGCCTTTATTAGCGTCCCATGGGAAACTGAAAATAGAAGGAGAGAACGAAACACCTAAATTACGACTTTCAATTTATGCTCTATCCTGCGTCCTTTCCAGAAACCCTTTGCGACCGTCGTATCGCTACTTTTTCTAAATTGAATAAAGATAACTGAATCCACCCCAGTTTTCGTGCCACCGATTCTGCACTTTACACAAACAAATATGAAATTATGAACGTGTATTATTCAAACATTTTTTAAATGAAAACCGAATTTAATATTCGGGTTAGTTTTGTTTTAGCCTACCTACAAAAAATTCTGTACGTTCGTTTACGACGAGAAGTTTGCCACTTTAGCGAACTCTCTTTCAATATTTTATTAGATTTCTGAGTGAACTTGATCGAGTTTAGCTATATTAATTTAAAATTTGATGTTTAGCGTTTCAAGTCATGTTGAATTCAAATATCGCATAGAACATACACGGGAGAAATTTTCACGTAAAATCATTATTTATGGTAATGGCACCTTCATCTGACCTAAAGAAAAGCTTCAAGTCCCCCAGCGTTGAAATATATTGACTTTAGAGGTCTGTAAACATCAAAATATCATCAATATGCGAATAACGCGGAAGTGTGATGTGCGTCCGACGTGATAAAAAATAATAATTCAAACGCCGTTCCAAACATTTCCAGACCTTGAACGTTCAAATATATTGAATTTTGCGGTCTGTATAAAAAAAAAAAAAAAAAAACTTTAAAAAAAAATAATAAAACCGACTTCAAAAATTTTGTCTATAAAAACACACTGAAAAGGAAAAAATAACAAAAATGTCCCAACTTCGCAGCAACTCATTCGCCAACTACACATTTTAAGGACTACTTTACTACTCGTATTGACCTGACCACTTCCTGATTGATTGGATCACCTTCCCTAATAATATAAAAATTACTATTTCTCATTTCCCAAATGATTAAAAGATTTTCCTTTCACCTCTGAATTGCCTCCAGATTGATCATCTTTTGGAGTCGGCGCCTCTCTGGCAAAATGACTACCCGATGGTTACAAATAAATATGAGAGGAATCTTTACGTCCAGAATCTTTACGTCCAGACCCAGACTTATTACCTGGCACCTACTAATTTATTGTAAATTCATATTTATTTGTAACCATCAGGTAGTCATTTTGCCAGAGAGGCGCTGACTCTAAAAGATGATCAATCTGGAGGCAATTCAGAGGTGAAAGGAAAATCTTTTAATCATTTGGGAAATGAGAAATAGTAATTTTTATATTATTAGGGAAGATGATCCAATCAATCAGGAAGTGGTCAGGTCAGTACGAGGAGTAAAGTAGTCCTTAAAATGTGTAGTTGGCGAATGAGTTGCTGCGAAGTTGGGACATTTTGGGACACAGCTCCCTTCACACAATTTTCCCAAGCTTTCATTATTGTGTTCTTGTCACTTACTACTAACCGTCCAAACTCAATTCATAAGTCAGTTGAACGTTGAAGTTCTAAAGTGTAATGATTACCTAACTATTTTCAATGTTATTATGTTGACTGAGAGTGAGTTTGAACGTTTGGAATAATCCATCCACTGATTTGGGTCTCTTCGTCAACATAGCGGATACTTTGATCTCATTGATACATCTTACAAAACTCAAATAATTGTCTACACCATTGCTGGTTACTGAATTGCACCAATTCACTCGTTCTTTACTTCTCTAACGATAATAGAGTGATGATTTCCTGAAGCGTATCCGCATCACACTGAATGAGAGAATCCGAACCAAATTTCAGAAATTCGCCAAACGTTTGTGTATTAAAATGAAGTTATTTGGCCTTCTAAACCATGCTATTTATTAAAAATTTAACGCTGAATTCAAATCTTTTAACGAAAATGCTATGGATAACGTAGTTTCTTTTTAAGCGTTTTCAAAAAAGGAGGAGGTTACTATAGTTGACATGCGGGTTTTTTTCGGTATGTGTTGTCCGCTGGCGTTCAGCTCCTGTACGTCCGATCGGGTTACTTTTTTTTTTGTTTCAAAGGGTTACTATCCAGGTAGGTCCCATAATTTTTTCAATTGATTCCATCCAGTAGTTACGTCCCCAGAAGCGGAGAAATGGCGGAAAACGTGATTTTCGCGAAAAGAGAAAGTTTTGACTTTGCAAGCTTATAACTTCTAGAATACTTGCTCGATTGTTTTGTTTCTGGTGTCATTTTGTTCATACTTTATCTGCTTACAAGGGCCTAGCTTCAATTTTTCGTTCGGCATTCTCATATGGCGTGTAGAGAAGAAAGTGTAAGAAAAAACGTGATGCCGATTTTCACTTTTTTGAGGTTTTTCGAGCACCGTTCCCAACCACGTCGAGAAAAAAACGCTGTAAATGATTGTACAGTGGTTTATTATTCCTTCACTTCAGTCCATCCTTCACTCCTTCAGTCCTTCACTTAATAATTTCAGAATCCTATCCATTTATGATAGTAATTATTCAGAACATGTGTAAACGTTTCAACCGAAAAACAGATCGGTAACTATCGGGGAAAATTCCGTAGCAGCTATTGTAATTTTAATTAATTTTATTTTTCTCAATTTCCTAATTAGAAACTAAATTTTTTGCCTAACTGTACAGCTGAAGAGAGTGTTTGTCGACCATTCCAATGAGTATAGAACGATTTTTATAGCTCCAAGAACTCTCGAGTTATACCCTCATGTCAAATTTCTAAAAATCTCCCGAATTCGGCACAAAAGCTGCGATAACTCGAGAACCAATGAAGCTATCGACCCCGCAATGGTCTCATTCGATTCAGCGTCCAAAAATCTATATAATTTGATACCACGTACACATTTTTCTGAAAAACCTTGGAAAATATGAATTTTCTCCCCCTCAAAACCACCCAAAAACACCCTTAAAATTGAGCTAGCAAGTCGGTTCGAAAATTGGGCCGTCGTAGGACCGAGATTGATTTTTGGTGAAAATTTCAAAAATTTAGCTATTATGGTTAGCTATTATGGTACGCCGTACGGCGTACGGCGGACAGACAGAATTTTTTTTATTGGATATTCGGATTCTACATGCCTTGAAACGTAAAACATCAAATTTTGAGGGGGGGTTACAAAATTTTTTTTCTTGGGCGATTACAATGGTTTATTATTGAATAATAAACCAAAATATGAACACTATTGCACTTGAAAGCACTTAGCTAGAGCTTTCTAACGATGGTAAAAAATCAAGTTTAGGTGGCATAATAAGGGAGCAATCGACGTTTTAATGGACCTGTGTTTGAGACCTCATAACTTCCGAACGAAAACTGTTTTTCCATAGTTTTTAAACTTAAATTGTTCACATTTGAGTCTCGTTTACGTGATCCAAATTTGGTATTGATTCGACTAAAATTAGATACTTTTTAGGCCGTATTACTAAAAAAATTGTTTCAAAATCACGTTTTTTGGACTATTTATGCATGTAGAAAAAAAAACTACTTCAGTGTGAATGCGGATACGCTTCAGGAAATCATCACTCTATATCGTTAGAGAAATAAAGAACGGTGAATTGGTGCAGTTCAGTAACCAGCAATGGTGTAGACAATTATTTGAGTTTTGGAAGGTGTATCAAAGGGATCAAAGTATCCGGTATGTTGACCAACAGACCCAAATCAGTGGATGGATTATTCCAAACGTTCAAACTCACTCTCAATCAACATAATAACATTGAAAGTAGTTAGGTAATCATAATACTTTAGAACTTCGACGTTCAACTGACTTATGAATTGAGTTGACATACACTCAATTGACTACACATTTTAAGGACTACTTTACTACTCGTATTGACCTGACCACTTCCTGATTGATTGGATCACCTTCCCCAATAATATAAAAATTACTGTTTCTCATTCCCCAAATGATTAAAAGATTTTCCTTTCACCTCTGAATTGCCACCAGATTGATCATCTTTTGGAGTCGGCGCCTCTCTGGCAAAATTACTACCCGATGGTTACAAATAAATATGAATTTACGATAATTTAGTAGGTGCCAGGTAATAAGTCTGGGTCTGGACGTGATTATTCTTAGAGAAATCTGAAATGGTTTTTAGGAAAAGGCGTGAATAGTCATCTTCAAAACGATATTGTTAATAATCAGTTCTCATAAATGCTGATTTGCTCTGTTCAAGAATCGTGAAAACTCATGATATTTATATTCTTACTAATTCGGAATCTATAGGCTTCTCCATACAATATAAGAGAGGCGCCGACTCCAAAAGATGATCAATCTGGAGGCAATTCAGAGGTGAAAGGAAATGATCTTTTAATGATTTGGGAAATGAGAAATAGTAATTTTTATATTATTGGGGAAGGTGATACAATCAATCAGGAAGTGGTCAGGTCAATACGAGTAGTAAAGTAGTCCTTAAATGTGTAGTTGGCGAATGAGTTGCTGCGAAGTTGGGACATTTTTGTTATTTTTTCCTTTTCAGATTGTATTTTATAGACAAAGTTTTTGAAGTCGGTTTTTTTTTTAAAGTTTTTTTATATTTTTTCTACAAGCGTAAATAGCCCAAAAAGCGTGATTTTGAAACAATATTTCTAGAAATACGTCCTAAAAAGTATCTAATTTTAGTCCAATCAATACCAAATTTGGATCACGTAAACTAGACCTATATTAGAACAATTAGGGTTTTCAAACGATGGAATAACAGTTTTCGTTTGGAAGTTATGAGGTCTCAAACATAGGTCTATTAAAACGTCGATTGCTCCCTTATTATGCCACCTAAACTTGATTTTTTACCATCGTTAGAAAGCTCTAGCTAATTACTTTCAAGTGCAATAGTGTTCATATTTTTTTCTCGACGTGGTTGGGAACGGTGCTCGAAAAACCTCAAAAAAGTGAAAATCGGCCTCACGTTTTTTGTTACACTTTCTTCTCTACACGCTATATTAGAATGCCGAACGAAAAATTGAAGCTAGGTCCTTGTAGGCAGATAAATTATGAACAAAATGACACCAGAAACAAAACAATCGAGCAAGTATTCTAGAAGTTATAAGCTTGCAAATTCAAAACTTCCTTTTTTCGCGAAATTCACGTTTTCCGGCGTTTCTCCGCGTCTGGGGACGTAACTACTGGATGGACTCAATTGAAAAAATTATGGGACCTACCTGGATAGTAACCCTTTCAAACAAAAAAAAAGTAACCTGATCGGACGTAGAGGAGCTGAACCCCAGTGGACAACAAATACCGAAAAAAAAATCCCGCAAGACAACCATAGTAACCTCCTCCTTGTTTGAAGTCGGTTAAAAAACACGTTTTATGGGAGTAAGCCAGGAGCGACCTTGATTGATTCCCACCGTGCATGAAATTTTCATCGACGAAACACAGAAATGGCTCATTGCAGAGCGAAGAATGTTCCTGAAATTATAGCAAGGTACAACTGGGCCGCGGCCCCGTCAGGTCCGTTCAACTGAACCACGGCCAAAGACGCAGCTCGTCCGTGTAACAGCATTTGTCTCCTTGCATCTATTTTATGTCAGAGTAATGAGGTTGTGAAACAGAAATAGTAATTCGTTTCCTGTTCGACTGACCAATCGAGTCTAATTTATAGGGACAGAAACCAAAAACATAGCAAGGACAAAACACAATCCCTGATGAACATTAAATCTGGTTCATCTCCCCTATTTGAAGAATTGTCAGCGGTAGGGTATAGGAGCGATAGCAGTTCAAATTAATTAAACGAAGGATTGTCGTGTTGGAGGAAGGTAAAGAAGGGACTAGATTTCAAAGGAGGGGATAACTGGGGAACTGTACCACTAGAATGAGAGAGAGGAAGAGAGAATGAGACCCGTGATTAATTGGGCTTACAGGCCGTTCGAATGGAGAACTCACTGAGCCCAGGGTTTCAACCTCGATTAATTAATACTTCGCGAAAAAGGCATCTCTTCACTGATTGGAGTCTTAGGTTTTTCGGAAACGCTTCAATGGAAATTCGTATGTTTTCATGTTGTGACTCGATAAAAACATTTTGGATGCTACCTATTCAACATAATTATTTCACTATGCAAAACTTGAAAAAAAAAACAAAAAAAAAAAAAAAACGCTGCAAATGATTGTACAGTGGTTTATTATTCCTTCGCTTCAAATAAAATTTCAGAAGACTATCCATTTCAGATAGTTATTATTCAGAACATGTGTGAACATTTCAACCGAAAACAGATTGGTAACTATCGGGGAAAATTCCGTGGCAACTATAGTAATTTTAATCTATTTTATTTTTCTTAATTTCCAAATTAAAAACTAAATTTTTTGCCAAACGGTACAGTTGAAGAGAGTGTTTGACGACCATTCCAATGAGTATAGAACGATTTTTATAGCTCCAAGAACTCTCGAGTTATACCCTCATGTCAAATTTCTGAAAATCTCCCAAATTCGACACAAAAGCTGTGATAACTCGGGAACCAATGGAGCTATCGACCCCGCGATGGTCTCATTCGATCCAGGGTCCAAAAATCGATATAATATGATACCACGTACACCTTTTTCTGGAAAACCTTGGAAAATATGAATTTCCTCCCCCTCAAAACCCCCCAAAAATACCCTTAGAGTTGAGCTAGCAAGTTGGTTCAAGGATTGGGCCTTCGTAGACCGAGATTGATTTTTGGTGAAAATTTCAAAAATTTAGCTATTATGGTTTGGCCGGAAAAGTGTTGACGGCGTACGGCGGACAGACAGAATTTTTTTTATTGGATATTCGTATTCTACGGGAGTCAGTAAATTGCGGACGTAAGTTGTTAATCCCTGAAGGTAAACATTAAAAAGCGGACGGTGTTTTTGAAACATGTACGTTAAAATGCGGACGAGTCTGTCCTGACAGTTTCCTCTCAGTTGTTCCCCAATCTTTGTACTTTGTTGTAGTTACTTTGTTGTAAATCGTATACCTCTTCCCCTCAATCAATTCTCCTCCTCCTAGTTTTTCATTTGTATTATTTGTTATTTAATCATTTATTCATTTATTTTTTCATATTAATAATAAATTTTTTAAATGAGTTTTTCATTCGATTTGTTTTTCCATTTTTTTTTTCATTCGAATCTCTGTCCATTTTCATTTTCTGTCCGCATTTTACTAGTACAGAATTGTCCGCATTTCAACTATGCAAAACCAACCTCCAGCGAGCTCAACGGATTAACTTGTCCGCATTTTACCTACGCTCGTATTTTACATGCCTTGAAACGTAAAACATCAAATTTTGAGGGGGGATAATAATTTTTTTTTTCTTGGGCGATTACAATGGTTTATTATCGAATAATAATCCAACAAAAAACCGACTTCAAAAATATTTGCCTATAAAATAAACTCTGAAAAAGAAAAAACAACAAAATGCCCCAACTTCGAAGCAGCTCATTCGCCAACTACACATTTCAAGGACTACTTTACTACTCGTGTTGACCTGACCACTTCCTGATTGATTGGATCACCTTCCGTAATAATATAAAAACTACTATTTCTCATTTCCCAAATGATTCAAAGACTTTCCTTTCACCTCTGAATCGCGTCCAGATTGATCATTTTTTGGAGTCGGCGCCTCTCTTACATTGTCTTGGAGAAGCCTATAGATTCCGAATTAGTAAGAATATTAAAAATCATGAGTTTTCGTGATTTTTCAACCGAGCAAATCAGCATTTATGAGGACTGATTTTTAACAATATTGATTTGACGATGACTACTTACGCCTATTCCTAGAAACCATTTCAGATTTCTCTATGAATCTTATCGTCCAGACCCAGACTTATTACCTGGCCCCTACTAATTTGTCGTAAATTCATATTTATTTGTTACCATCACCCGATGGTAACAAATGATTGCCCAGTCATTTTGCCAGAGAGGCACCGACTCCAAAAAATGAACATCTCGAGACGATTCAGAGGTAAAAGGAAAGTTAATCATTTGGGAAATGAGAAATAGTAATTTTTATTCCTGCAGGTTGAGGGGGAGAATAACGAGACGACCTCTTCTCCATGTTTCTTCTTTTTATTCCGCCGAGTACCTTCGCCCGTCCGGGCTTCATCAGGGCATTATAGGACCAAGGGTACCTAATACCTGGGTACCTATAGGTACCCTTGGCCTATAATGCCCTGAAGAAGCCCGAACGGGCGAAAGTACTCGGCGGAATAAAAAGAAGAAAACGCTGCAAATGATTGTACAGTGGTTTATTATTATTTCGCTTCAATATTGATTTAAGAAGACTATCCGTTTGTCATTTTAAATATTCCGATCATTTGTGAACATTCCCACCGAAAAACAGATGGCAACTATAGGGGAAAACTCCGTAGCAAATATTGTAATTTTAATCATTTTTATTTTTCTTAATTTCCTAATTAAAAGCTAAACTTATTGCCTAACGATACAGCTGGAGAGTTTGACGACCATTCCAATGAGTATAGAACGATTTTTATAGCTCTAAGAACTCTCGAGTTATACCCTCATGTCAAATTTCTGAAAATCTCCCAAATTCGGCACAAAAGCTGCGATAACTTGAGAACCAATAAAGCTATCAACCCCGCGATGGTCTCATTCTATTCAGCGTCCAAAAATCTGTATAATTTGATACCAAATACACATTTTTCTGAAAAACCCTGGAAAATATTTTTTTTTTTTTTTTTTTTTATTGTAGAACCATAATTAGGTATTACAAGATTGGCACAATGAAATAAAGCATGGTAAGTAAACCATAATAAGCAAACAAATACATTAAATAAGTGGCGTTCAATACGATCCAAAATAAATATTCAGTTCCACACAATCACCATTACTCGGCTATGTGACATTTTTAACAGAAAAACCCCTCGTTTAGAAAAAACACTCTAGTTTTTATTATATTCTGCAAAAAATAGTACAATTTCTTCAAGTCAGACACATTTTCCGTGTTCAACAAACAATAAAAACACTCAAACCCAATCAAGCCAGCCTTAAAAAAGGAAACTCGTTCCCCCCTGAAAACGGGACAGCGGCATGCAAAGTGCTCGAGTGTGTCCGCCTCTCCCCAGTTACAACAGGGGCATTCATTTGCAGCCCGGAACTTAACGCACATTCTAGGTATGCTTAACTTGGAGTATTGCCCACCTCCCATCCTAGCCTGAGCCAACAACCTCTTGACAGGTAGCCCAATGTTGGCTTCTAGGTAGGGGCTCACAACTCTCGAGTCACCGTTGAGAAACCTGAAGCAGCTGCTGAATGTAGAGTTTTCCACCCTCTCAGCATCACGCCTGACGCACCAAGCCGACATTTCTGAGACTAACGACACACGTCTCCTACTGATTGCCTCGTCGTCCTGGCTCTCCCAAATAGCGGTTTCCCCAATAAGCCTGAAAAATTCCGCCAATTGCCCCCACCAGCTGCATCTAATATCTACTCACAGGCTCGAAAGCTCCAACAGCCTTTTGAAGCAAATTTTGGGGAATCTACGTTCTTCCATCCTCGAGAGCTTGATGCACCAATTTAAGGCCAGCTTGAACACCAGGCTCCTCACATGAACCATCCCAAACTCAGACCTCACGTAGTGGTCCGGAGTACAACCGGCAAGGAACAAAGCGGACTTAGCGGCGCGGACTTGGGCTTTATCTAGAGCATCTAACTGTTGAAGACCCCACAGCTCAGCAGCATACAACGTGGTAGACAACACTGTTGAGTTCATCACTCTAAGCCATGAGCTAAACGGGCTTCTCTTCATACCATATAGCAGGCCGGACAAGGCCTAAGTAGCCAACTCACCCTTCCCAACCGCCACAGATGCATTTCTGCCGAACAGACCAGAGCTTGTGAAAATGACTCCAAGGTAGTTGTAGGATTTTGCCAACTTGATTTCATCAGAGCCACAATGAAACCTGTAGTAACGTGGGATGTTGCCACGCTGACGGAACACAACAATTGCTGACTTAGCATGATTGACTTTAAGATCATTCATCGCACAAGCAAGAGCCTGTAGCATTTTTTTCATTTCTATGTACGAATATGTCACTAAACATAAGTCGTCAGCGTAACACAGTGATATAACCTCGCACGAACTTCCCACGTCCAAACCTCGGAGCCCTCTTCCTACCAGAAACATGTCAATGTCAGCGAGAAAGAGCGCAAAAAGTAATGGTGAGGCCACATCCCCCTGCAAGATTCCAGCGCCTATGCTGAATGGTTGGGTCTCACAGCTATTAACCTTAACCCTGAACGATGCATTTGAGTAGAGAGACCTCAGAATTCCAATAAATCTAGCACTGACATTCATTTGTGCGAGCTTACCCCATAGGATACTATGGTTCAAATTATCAAAGGCACGCATAAAATCTATAAAGGCCACAAAAACCTTGCTGTTTTTTTTTTTTTTTTTTTTTTTTTTTTTTTTTGCTTTAATATTAATTTTCTCCCCCTCTAAACCCCCCAAAAATACTTATAAAATTGAGCTAGCAAGTTGGTTCTAGAATTGGGACGTCGTAGGACCGAGATTGATTTTTGGTGAAAAGTCTTCCTAAATCAATATTGAAGCGAAATAATAATAAACTACTGTACAATCATTTGCAGCGTTTTTTATTGGATATTCGGATTCTACATGCTGTAACATTCAAGTTTTATGTCCACCACGATACACATCGATCACTGCACCCGACTATCGATTATCGCCGATATTTTTTCAGCTCGCTACTGATTAGGGCGGTCGTGAAGACAGCTGTTGTGCCACCATCGAGTTGTGTTTTTATTATGCCGGAAAATCGTCGAATTTAACTCCGTATCGGAGGATTTGCAGATTGCGATTTATAGGTTGTGATTGATGGCTCGTAAAAGATATGAGTTGGTGTCTTGTGAGCGTGATCAAGTTTCGACGGCCGAAGGGGGGCAACACTGGTGTTCTCCTCCAATGCTTAAAAGCAACGAGTCGCGAGTGGGGAACCCTCTTTTTTTTGCTTGAGGACGATTTGGAAGGTCTGCGCAGCTGAGCCGGTGATACTGCTACCTCGGACTGATGGAGGGATTTTGAAGTGATTTTGTGCAGCGGATCTTGTAAGTAAAATTGATCGCCCTCAAGTTTTCCGATTCAATTATGTGTTGACCGCCTATAGTGAGATGAATCTGAATTGATCGGATTAGGTTGAGGAGGATTCCGGCTTCGGGGATTTCAACGAGTCTACAGGGTTCTACAGAGTTCTACAGAGTTCTACGACTTCGTCCCGTCCGTGTGATCTGCAGCTGGGAATCGTCGGATTTTGGAAATGCCTTCTGAGTGGATGTCCCTCTTTAGATGAATTGAGGAATCGGTACGTTGTTGAGTTAGTTCTCCGGATCAGAAAATTTCATTATAAAAAGCGATAATTTGGCAGGGGTGTTCCAGTAATGAACACGTGGTGTCATTGCCTTTGTTTCAGGCATTTTCTTCTTTTCTCGATCAGCTTCTGTTCTTCGCCATATGAATCAGCACAAGACTGCAATTAGATTTTAGTCGTTAGGAACAATTTATGTGATAATCTAAGTGAACTGACAGTCTGAATTTTCGGGTATAACCTATGTGAGCGACCACATGTTGCAGCTTATTAATTATTGTCAATTTCTTTTCCATGTTGATGCCACTCTGAATTGAACAAAATCTCGTATTGGAAGGACGCAGGCCTGTCGTCGAGTTTCTAGAGTCGGCGAGAAAATTACTAGAGCTGTGCTAGGTTAAAGTGACTGTTTATTGAAGGTCGGCTTACAGCTGAACGAGTTGGTGAGTCGATATATTTCCTTATTGTAAATTGGTTCGTTCTCTCCAAAAACTAGAAAAAAGAGAACTGGCGCCCAACTTTAGTTTCTGTTGTGAATTGCAAGAAATTGATTCTGTGATAAAAGTCTACGTAGTTATTAAAAGTGTTCACGTTCAAGAAAGACTACTGAGTTTATTTTCTCCCAGAAAGCGAAGGGCCAGTCGAGTGGAGTAACCCTGTGAACGCCCTAGAGATTGAGCATAGCCCGGTGAAAAAGATAGTTACAAATGGCGCCCAAGAACGTGGGGCTGGTCTAGCTTGGGGAGAAAAGAAGCTCGGTAGATTATAGTTACCGAATTGAAATTTTGAAATTGAGATTTTTTTTCTCGTCTATATTGAGGCTGTGTTTTGTGTGTTACAATTTTCATCGATTATTAATTAATTTATTACAAGCGTTATAATTTATTATTGTGCTTTCTTGATTCTGATTGGTTCATTTGTGCCATATTTGCGTTCCCTGTAAAAAAAAAAAAAAAAAAAAAAAAAAAAAAAAAAAAAAAAAAAAAAAAAAAAAAAAAAAAAAATTTTCAAGATTACGCAATTGTCATGGATCCCTTCAAGTTAGAAAGGGGTCAACTTGAATTCGAATTAAGGTCGAGGAGTAAGCCGATTATTGGTGAAACCACGGTGTTGGCCTCTAGGCTCAATCTGGCCATTTTGCTAGGTGAAGAGATTGTGATGGTTCCAGTCGATGCGGGTGTAGAGCTGAAGTATTGTGATGATATGGTGACTCAATTGATGGAGGAGTTTGTCGGGGTTGACAGTATGGTAGGAATTGCTCGGGCGGTGACCTTACAGTCAAAACTCCTGCATTTGATAAATAGGGCCAAGAATGCGAAGAAATGTGATGTAGCTTGTGCTGAAGCAGCAGATCTGATTATAGAAAAAGCTAGGGACCTTTCTCTGCAGGTTGAGATAAAGTTCATGACTCCCGCCTCCGACGCCAGGCCGAGTGGTAGCGGTACGGGCGCGGGAGGTTGGACTGACCCTTCGATGGGATCTCCGGCTTATCGTAAGGGAGAAGCGGGGAGTTCTGCTGGCGAAGACAGTCACGAGCACGTCTACAAGTGGGGGCTGAAGAAGTTCGACGGAAATGAGCCGCCGGCACGTATTCGCGAATTTTTGACGGAGGTGGAAGAGAGGGCTCGAACCAGGAGGGTGTCCATCGATCAATTGTTCCGGGAGTCGGCGGAGTTGTTCGAGGGTGACGCGTTGATTTGGCATCGGGACGCGATAAAAAGGGTGTCAAGCTGGGCCGAGTTGTGTAGGGAGCTCTTGATCGCTTATCACGGGTTCGGGAACGATAGTCAGCTGCGGGAACGTATTCGAGCAACGAAGCAGTCGGATTCACAGAGCATCGACGTTTTTTTGGCAAAGTTGTGCGGGATGTACGACCAACTAGAGCGGAAGGTCTGCGAGGCGGAGCAAGTCGATGAAATACTGCTCAATTTAAATCATTTTCTGAAGACGCGCCTCATGATGGTCGACATCGGGTCGATTTCGGAATTGAGGAAAGCCGCACGTCAGGCGGAGGCTGGCAGGGTCCGGATGGGCATGTCATCGGAGACGCTTCGGCCTTCTCAGTCGTTGAGGAGGGGAGCACCTGAGCATCGGATAGAGGTAACGGCTATTCAGGGACCGATAAGGGACGCGGACGTGGAGCAAAGGAGACCCGGATGTTTCAACTGCGGTTCTGCAATGCATGGATTTCGGTTTTGTACCCAACCCCTCGGGAAATTTTGCTTTTTGTGTGGCAGGAAAGGGGAGACGAGCAGGACGTGCACCGGATGCAAAGAGCAGTCAAAAAACGAATAGGTCTTCGCTGTTACGGGGGCTCCGCAGTGAAGACGACAGTTAAAGTTGGAGCCTGTAAGTCATCGTGTACGCTGATGGTTGAAAGAAAATCAAATGATTCGCGCCCATTTATTAGAATCAAATTGGGACGGTCCCGCAGAACAGTCCTAGGTCTTGCGGATTCGGGAGCGCAGGTGTCGGTGATGTCATTGGAGTTGCTGAATTCCCTTAGCACTAGGTGGGCTCGCTACTCGGTTGGAAGTCAGTTTATCCGGATGGCAGATGGTTCGAGGCGCCCCGTCCTATTTGGTGTTGATATTCCGGTTGAGGAGGAGGGGAGATTGCGTTCGTTTCCGGTGTTGGTGGCCCGTTCGATCACACCGTCGCTGATCTTGGGGATGGATTTCCTGAAAACGTTTGGGGTGACCATAAATTTTTCTAGTCTGCCGTTTGAGAGCGAGTCTGGGATGTCGCCCCCATCTTGTGCGCTCACTGCTGAGAGTGACCTGCCGGTAGAGCACCGCCCGGAGGTGGAAAAGATAAGGTCACGTTTGGTCGAGTTGGCAAAGCCCGATAAGGAAGGTAGATTGCGGATCACCAATGCAATGCACCATCGGATAAATTTGGTTCCAGGTGCGCGTCCGATAAAGCAATTGGTGAGGCCAGTATCGGGACCTATAAGGAAGATATTGTCGGAACAATTGGACGATCTCATCAGGCAGGGAGTAGTGGAGCCTAGCGAGTCGCCGTGGTGTTCGCCTCTGGTGCTCCAGAAGAAGAAGGACGGCACCTATCGCCTTTGTCATGATAGCAGAAAAATTAATGAAGTTACGGTGAAAGATTGCTACCCCCTTCCTCACATACAGTCTACGCTGGATCTGCTCAGGGAGGCTAGGTACATTAGCTCCATAGACCTGAAATCAGCGTTTTTCCAGGTTCCATTGACTGAGGACTCCAAGCCCATTACGGCCTTCGCGGTTCCAGGTAGGGGCCTGTGGCAATTCACACGGATGGCGTTTGGACTTGCAAATTCTGGTCCTTCTTTTCAGCGGCTGTGCGACCGGGTTCTGGCGGGGTTGGAGAATGTATTTGGGTATTTGGATGATGTGGTGGTTGTTTCGCGAACGATTGAGGAGCATATCGAGCTGTTGAACTCCGTAATTGACAGGCTAGAAAGGGCCAACCTCACGATAAATGCAGAGAAATGTGAGCTTTTTAGATCGTCGCTGACGTTCCTCGGTTATGTCGTTGGAGCTGATGGCCTGCGGGCCAATCCGGATAAAGTCTCGGCAATAGTTGAATTTCCTCGAATGTGCACCCAGCGAGAGGTTCGTCGGTTTTTGGGTCTGTGCGGATATTATCGGAGATTTGTTCCAAACTTCTCGAAGGTGGCAAGCCCTCTTACGGACCTCCTGAAGAAAGGAAAAAAATTCGTGTGGTCACTGGAATGCGAGCAGGCGTTTGCCAATCTCAAGATGCTGCTGACCTCGGCACCGGTGATGGCGGTACCTAATTTTGAACTGCCATTCGTTGTCCAGACTGATGCGAGCGTGCAAGGGTTAGGTGCGGTGCTGACGCAGAGGACTTTTGAAGGGGAAAAGGTAATTGCTTATGCATCCCGAAAATTGAACAAGTTGGAGCGGTCATATTCGGCCACGGAATTGGAATGCCTGGCCGTGCTGTTTGCTGTTGAGCGGTTTCGACCATATTTGGAAGGTTGCAGATTTACGGTAGTAACGGACCATCATGCGCTGAAGTGGCTGAAGGAACTGAAGGATCCCAACCCGAGGCTCACCAGGTGGGCATTGAAGCTACAGGCCCATAACTACGATGTTGAGTACAGAAAGGGGGCGTTGAACAAGGTTCCCGACGCATTGTCCCGGGCCCCGGTGCTGGAAGTAGGTGCATTTGATGTGGCAGTCGGTCAAGTAGTAGACCCGTGGTATGTCAGGCTAGCGAAAGAGGTGGTTGACAAACCCGACAACTACCCGTTATGGAAAGTTGAGGATGGAATCCTGTACAAATTTATTGCTGAAAAGGATGACTTAGTCAGTGTCTGGAAGATGGTGGTCCCAAAGGAAAGGAGACAGGAGCTAATCAAACAATGTCATGCGGCCCCAACTTCAGGTCACTTCGGGGTGTTTAAGACACTCAAGCGAATTAATGCAGATTACTATTGGCCCAAGATGCGTCGCGATGTGCAGGTCTTCATCTCTAAGTGCCCAATTTGCATGGCATTTAAGCCGACCAATGTTGCTCCAGCGGGGCTGATGGGAAGACACCGGGTGGAGCGCCCATGGCAGGCGATAGCCATTGATTTCTCAGGGAAGTACCCGCGATCACCTCGGAGGAACGAATTTTTGCTCTCGGTGCAGTGCTTGTTTTCAAAGTTTGTGCTAGTTTTTCCTATGACCAATTCCAAGGCCAATAACTTGGTAAAGGTCCTAAATGAGAAGGTCTTTTGCAGTTTTGGGGTTCCGGAAACTATAATCTGCGATAATGGGTCTCAATTCACGTCTGCCGAGTTCGAGGGACTGGCGGCAGAACGCAATATCAAGATAAGGTACACGCCTCTGTACCATCCTCAGGCTGACCCTGTCGAGCGGGCCCATCGGGATCTGAAAAGGATGATGGCCTCATTCATGCAGGGAAACTCGCACGCACGCTGGGACGAATTTCTGCCCCAGTTTCAGTTGGCCATCAACACGGCAGTGAACGAAACGACGAAATTCTCTCCGGCAAGCTTGTTCTTCAATCATCGGGTGTCTGCGGTTAATCGCGATTTGGTCTCAACTAATGTGGTTGGAATTGAGAGCCCGGCTGGGTTTGTCACTGAGCGTCGTCGGCAGTTTGCAGAGAGGGTAACCGTTGTCCAGAGAAACACCGATCGTCAATTCCAGCGCAACAAGGCCCGTTATGACAAGGGGAGGAAGGAGATGCAGTATGCGGTTGGTGATAGAGTTTGGCACAGAGCGTTCTGCCGGTCGTCGGCCCAGCAGAAGCTCACGAAGAAGTTGTCGCCGCGTTTTGTTGGTCCGTACCGCGTTACTGCTCGGCATGGCAATCTGGTGTATGCACTCGAGGATTTGGCTGGTCGGAATGCAGGAAAGTGGCACGTCCAGGATTTGGTCGCGGATCGTACTGACTGCGTAAGGACGATGGAAGGCCCAGGCATCGAGCTTACTGAGGAGTAGGCAAGAAAATAGGCGAGTGGGTGAGGGGTGGACCTCACAACGTCAGGTGGGCGCTGACTGCCTCCACTGCCCGCAAATGTCTCCCCTTTGCTAACCCCTCCATCCTAACCACGACATCCTTTCTAGCTAGCTTCCCGTCTTAGCCCCACCCATCCCAACCATCCCTTCTAAAGTTTTGTCCCCTCCGTTTCAGGCCAGGGAGATGAGCCCCCCTGTGTCCTATTCCCGCTCCGGTCTGGCAGGCAGACTGCCTGTATGACAAACCCCACCAGCTGTTGCTGTTCCATCATTTTGCCTTTCGTGTCATACAGGGTTTTCTCACCACTTTCATGCAGCTTCAATTACAGGGAGATGAGTTGGCCGCCCATCTTGCCTTTACAGGCCACATTCAACTAACCAATAGACCTGGATACTTCAATTTGCCACGTAAAATTTCAGCTTATTGGTGAAGGCGACTTGCGGGTCTCCGGAACTTTTTCTGACTAACCCAGACACTTCCCACCGTAAATATTCTGCAATAGTCACACCGGTTATAATGGATGCACCACCGAAGGCGCGCGCTCTGGAAAATGATCTCCTGCGTCGACCATTTTTTTTGTGGAGGGAGGGGTGTAACATTCAAGTTTTATGTCCACCACGATACACATCGATCACTGCACCCGACTATCGATTATCGCCGATATTTTTTCAGCTCGCTACTGATTAGGGCGGTCGTGAAGACAGCTGTTGTGCCACCATCGAGTTGTGTTTTTATTATGCCGGAAAATCGTCGAATTTAACTCCGTATCGGAGGATTTGCAGATTGCGATTTATAGGTTGTGATTGATGGCTCGTAAAAGATATGAGTTGGTGTCTTGTGAGCGTGATCAAGTTTCGACGGCCGAAGGGGGGCAACACTGGTGTTCTCCTCCAATGCTTAAAAGCAACGAGTCGCGAGTGGGGAACCCTCTTTTTTTTGCTTGAGGACGATTTGGAAGGTCTGCGCAGCTGAGCCGGTGATACTGCTACCTCGGACTGATGGAGGGATTTTGAAGTGATTTTGTGCAGCGGATCTTGTAAGTAAAATTGATCGCCCTCAAGTTTTCCGATTCAATTATGTGTTGACCGCCTATAGTGAGATGAATCTGAATTGATCGGATTAGGTTGAGGAGGATTCCGGCTTCGGGGATTTCAACGAGTCTACAGGGTTCTACAGAGTTCTACAGAGTTCTACGACTTCGTCCCGTCCGTGTGATCTGCAGCTGGGAATCGTCGGATTTTGGAAATGCCTTCTGAGTGGATGTCCCTCTTTAGATGAATTGAGGAATCGGTACGTTGTTGAGTTAGTTCTCCGGATCAGAAAATTTCATTATAAAAAGCGATAATTTGGCAGGGGTGTTCCAGTAATGAACACGTGGTGTCATTGCCTTTGTTTCAGGCATTTTCTTCTGCTCTCGATCAGCTTCTGTTCTTCGCCATATGAATCAGCACAAGACTGCAATTAGATTTTAGTCGTTAGGAACAATTTATGTGATAATCTAAGTGAACTGACAGTCTGAATTTTCGGGTATAACCTATGTGAGCGACCACATGTTGCAGCTTATTAATTATTGTCAATTTCTTTTCCATGTTGATGCCACTCTGAATTGAACAAAATCTCGTATTGGAAGGACGCAGGCCTGTCGTCGAGTTTCTAGAGTCGGCGAGAAAATTACTAGAGCTGTGCTAGGTTAAAGTGACTGTTTATTGAAGGTCGGCTTACAGCTGAACGAGTTGGTGAGTCGATATATTTCCTTATTGTAAATTGGTTCGTTCTCTCCAAAAACTAGAAAAAAGAGAACTGGCGCCCAACTTTAGTTTCTGTTGTGAATTGCAAGAAATTGATTCTGTGATAAAAGTCTACGTAGTTATTAAAAGTGTTCACGTTCAAGAAAGACTACTGAGTTTATTTTCTCCCAGAAAGCGAAGGGCCAGTCGAGTGGAGTAACCCTGTGAACGCCCTAGAGATTGAGCATAGCCCGGTGAAAAAGATAGTTACAATGCCTTGAAACGTAAAACATCAAATTTTGAGGGGGGTTAGAAATTTTTTTTCCTTGGGCGATTACAATAGTTTATTATTGAATAATGAACCAAAAATTCTGTCCGTCCGCCGTACGCAGTACGCCGTCCGACGTTAGCAGTTTTCCGGCCAAACTGTAAGAGCTTGAAAATTGGAAATTTTCACCAAAAATCAATCTCGGTCCTACGACGGCCCAATTCTTGAACCAACTTGCTAGCTTAATTTTAAGGGTATTTTTGGGGGGTTTTGAGCGGGAGAAAATTCATATTTTCCAAGGTTTTTCAGAAAAATGAGTACGTGGTATCAAATTATATCGATTTTTGTACGCTGAATCGAATGAGACCATCGCCGGGTCGATAGCTCCATTGGTTCTCGAGTTATCACAGCTTTTGTGTCGAATTTGGGAGATTTTTAGAAATTTGACATGAGGGTATAACTCGAGAGTTCTTAGAGCTATAAAAATCGTTCTATACTCATTGGAATGGTCGTCAAACTCTCCAGCTGTATCGTTAGGCAATAAGTTTAGCTTTTAATTAGGAAATTAAGAAAAATAAAAATGATTAAAATTACAATATTTGCTACGGAGTTTTCCCCTATAGTTACCATCTGTTTTTCGGTGGGAATGTTCACAAATGATCGGAATATTTAAAATGACAAACGGATAGTCTTCTTAAATCAATATTGAAGCGAAATATTAATAAACCACTGTACAATCATTTGCAGCGTTTTCTTCTTGGCGAATGAGTTGCTGCGAAGTTGGGACATTTTTGTTATTTTTTCCTTTTCAGAGTTTATTTTGTAGGCAAATATTTTTGAAGTCGGTTTTATTATTATTTTTTTAAGTTTTTTTTTTTTTCTCGTCGTGGTTGGGAACGGTGCTCGAAAAACTTCAAAAAAGGGAATATCGGCATCACGTTTTTTGTTACACTTCAACACACTGCGCTTTTTGTTTCATCTTTCTTACGAAAATACTATTTTTTCATCTACCGTAAACCCCCATCTAAAATCAAATCGATTTTTAACCGACTTCAAAAGGAGCAGTGACCATTAGGGATGTATATGCTATATGCTTATGTTCTAGAGCAATACCATTGCTACCTTTGTATGAGTTCCTTGATTGAATTGGTTTTACTTCGAATCATCGAAGTAAAGTGTGATTTATGAACACCACTGGTTTCCAATAATTTCCATTGATTGCACTTTCGGCCATTATCGGTTTTTATGATATGGCCTATGTATATCGGTACCTATTCTTTACTGACGATACTCTCATCGCTCGTCGAAATTGAAAGGGAAAATTAAAGGGGGAGATGAAGCCATTCATGTTGTACTTTCGTTACATACGTAAATAAGGTAGTAGGTAGGTACTAGGTAACTAGCGATGCAAGATGCAACGAGGGGAATGATGGTACTACAGTTGTCACGGTTGGCGAAAGAAGTGGTTCTTCTTCCTTTCCTACGACTGAAAAAGTGACGGAAGGGAACGGACAGAAAGGATGTTTCTGTCTGTGGAGATGCGGGTCGGTAACTACATCGGCTTACGTTCCGTTCCGCGGCTCGGAAAACGGCGAACCTAGTTATGTATTAATATGTCATCTCGAGACTATGCGATGCCATCTGGTGCGGAGATAGCAAACCACCGGGTGCCATCCGATCCCAAGGTAGATAGATTGAGGAGGTACGCTGGTAACTAAGGGCGACCCCCTCTCCAAATCGGTTGCTAAGGACGCTAAAACGTCACATTGAATCCCTCTCACGGGCGATAGCCTATTGCTGACCTAGGTATTATTCGTTATTTTTCTATTGTGTATTAATTTATATGTTTTATGTTGCTGAATAAATTTGTCTTAAATCCTTAATTCTTAAATCTCTCACTGACAAGTACATTTGAACCCCTAGAGCACAGACCCGAGGCCCCTACCCATTACAAAATTAAACCCTTCTTCTACCTTTCTCTTTTATTTGGAGGGTTGAAATTCTACCTGTTGAAGGGAGAAGTCTTTCCTACCATAAAACACTCGTCAGTATTTCTTGAATTCCCCTCAAGCAAACTATGAAACTACTTATTAATTTACGAGTTTAAACTCTTTTCATTGTTTGTGCGTGTTTTGTACTTTTTTCTCTTTATTTTCTGGTAAAAAAACAACTTTCCTGAAAACTGCAGGTTTTTATCTGTACTTATAGGAGAGTAAAAAATCAACAACTGATAAGTTTTAAAAAATTGCAGAGGTACCCTTGGTTTTTTTGTGAAACATTTTTGATTCCAATTTTGTTCAAATTTAGCATAATGATTGATTATGGTGTGTATTTCCATGATTATATGCTTCATTCTTTTGCCCTAGGTACATGAATGAAGAGAATGTGTAAAGTTGGAGAATGAGATTTTTTGGTGTACATTTTACCGATGTTGTTGAATACCGCATAAAATTTTGAAAAATGGATAGGTACACTACTCGGAGAAAATCTTAAGTTAAATTACCGTTCGTTCGGTCTATTCAAAAATCTGAAAAATTAACGACTTTTGGTGAAGTAATCCACGATGAAAGTTACAAATCTTGAAAACATCGAATGTTGGAATGGTCATGTCGGCTATGACTTAGTCGAAAATTACAAACCTACTTTATAATACAAAAGATAAAATACCCACCAACTGCAAAAAAACAACGGAATACGTTACATCAAAAGTTGCATCTTCTCTTCAAATTGACAACAAGTTGATAGAATCTTTTGCAAAATGCGCATACTGCTGAGGATAAAATATTTAAATGCACAAAGGGCACAACAAAAATCCCTTGAACGATCCGCAAATTTATCAGATAGGAAGTATGAAAAAAAAGAAAAATAATTACTGTTAAAAATAAAAGTTTATAATGAGTTTTCAAAAACAATTTTATTTATTTCCACGTCACAATTATATTTTGTTTCAATATTCCTAATATGTTTTAATAATAATGATTAATAATAATGTTCAAAAGTGAACTAGTTTAAACTGCATTGCTGTTTCCCTAATTTTTTTTTTTGAAATTCTGGTAAGTCTGACCATCTTGATTCATTTTTTGAAGGTTTATATCACCCTAACGTTATTTACCAATTATTATTTACGTAAATAACCAAAACGAGCATTAAAAGTTAAAATAAAATGCTCACAAAAATCAATAATCAGTTTTACTTGTGTATTAAGTAGGTGAAATCAATCCAATCTTCATTACCAAGTGGGACTTGGGATTCATTATGACGTCATACCCATTCGCACTTTTCATTGGCTACAGAGTTACCAGCGTACCTCCTCAATCTATCTACCTTGATCCGATCCCTTGTCTCCGGATGGCGCATACGCCGCCACAGCCGCTGGTTCGGAAACGTCGCAGAGAGCTGGGACTTTCGGGTAATCACCCGACGCAGGTAGGCGACAACCCTTCACGTGTCAGCGAGCTGAGGCGGGGATGTGTAGAAATTACAGATGCAATATAATGTACCAGTGCTGGGGTATCTGTGCATTTGTACATGCTTTTGAACGTATGTGGTCGTGGCTGTGACGACGAGGCTGATGAATATCTAAGTGCGACCTCTGCTATGTCGTTTCACTACACAAATTGTTGTGCTACCTACCTTCCACACTCTAACGCAACGTGAGGAAGTCTGGACCAACAGATTAGTATGGAATGTCTTTTTATTTCCATAAATATATCAAGCAAGCACATACAAGAATAATAATAATAATAATAATAATGTAGGTTTTCTCTAACCTCCTGTTTCATAAATGTTGAGTGCTTGACCAGTAATTCACACCTTGAGCGGGATTGCAAATTCATGTCAAATCTCACCGCGTCTAACAATCGTGATTTTGTTTAAAAAATGATTGTACAGTGGTTTATTATTATTTCGCTTCAATATTGATTTAAGAAGACTACCCATTTGTCATTTTAAATATTCCGAACATTTGTGAACGTTCCCACCGAAAAACAGATGGTAACTATAGGGGAAAACTCCGTAGCAACTATTGTAATTTTAATCATTTTTATTTTTCTTAATTTCCTAATTAAAAGCTAAACTTATTGCCTAACGATACAGCTGGAGAGAGTGTTTGACGACCATTCCAATGAGTATAGAACGATTTTTATAGCTCCAAGAACTCTCGAGTTATACCCTCATGTAAAATTTCTGAAAATCTCCCAAATTCGGCTCAAAAGCTGCGATAACTCGAGAACCAATAAAACTTGGTTGGTTCAAGAATTGGGCCGTCGTAGGACCGAGATTGATTTTTTATGAAAATTTCAAATTTTTAGCTCTTACAGTGTGGCCGGAAAACTGCTAACGGCGGACGGCGTACGGCGGACGGACAGAATTTTTCTTATTGGATATTCGGATTCTACATGCCTTGAAACGTAAAACATCAAATATTGAGGGGGGTTAGAAATTTTTTTTTCTTGGGCGATTACAATGGTTTCATATTGAATAATAAACCAAAAACTTTAAAAAAAAAAAAAATAAAACCGACTTCAAAAACTTTGTCTATAAAATACACTCTGAAAAGGAAAAAAATAACAAAAATGTCCCAACTTCGCAGCAACTCATTCGCCAACTACACATTTTAAGGACTACTTTACTACTCGTATTGACCTGACCACTTCCTGATTGATTGGATCACCTTCCCTAATAATATAAAAACTACTATTTCTCATTTCCCAAATGATTAAAAGATTTTCCTTTCACCTCTGAATTTCCTCCAGATTGATCATCTTTTGGAGTCGGCGCCTCTCTTATATTGTATGGAGAAGCCTATAGATTCCGAATTAGTAAGAATATAAATATCATGAGTTTTCACGATTCTTGAACAGAGCACATCAGCATTTATGAGAACTGATTATTAACAATATCGATTTGAAGGCCTTTTCCTAAAAACCATTTCAGATTTCTCTAAGAATCTTTACGTCCAGACCCAGACTTATTGCCTGGCACCTACTAATATATCGCAAATTCATATTTATTTGTAACCATCGGGTTATTTTGCCAGAGAGGCGCCGACTCCAAAAGATGATCAATCTAGAGGAAATTCAGAGGTGAAAGGAAAATCTTTTAATCATTTGGGAAATGAGAAATAGTAGTTTTTATATTATTAGGGAAGGTGATCCAATCAATCAGGAAGTGGTCAGGTCAATACGAGTAGTAAAGTAGTCCTTAAAATGTGTAGTTGGCGAATGAGTTGCTGCGAAGTTGGGACATTTTTGTTATTTTTTCATTTTCAGAGTGTATTTTATAGACAAATTTTTGAAGTCGGTTTTATTTATTTTTTTTAAAGTTTTTTTTTTTCTCTTTTTACTTAGTGACTTACAATTATGGACAGCTCTCTTTACAGAATTTTCCCTAGCTTTCATTATTAACCGACTTCAAACAAGGAGGAGGTTACTATGGTCGTCTAGCGGGATTTTTTTTTTTTTTTTTTTTTTTTTTTTTTTTTTTTTTTTTTTTCCGGTATGTGTTGTCCACCGGCGTTCAGCTCCTGTACGTCCGATCGGGTTACTTTTTTTTTTGTTTGAAAGGGTTACTATCCAGGTAGGTCCCATAATTTTTTCAATTGAGTCCGTCCAGTAGTTACGTCTCCAGACGCGGAGAAACGCCGGGAAAACGTGATTTTCGCGAAAAAAGGAAGTTTTGACTTTGCAAGCTTATAACATCTAGAATACTTGCTCGATTGTTTTGTTTCTGGTGTCATTTTGTTCATAATTTATCTGCCTACAAGGGCCTACCTTCAATTTTTCGTTCGGCATTCTCATATGGCGTGTAGACAAGAAAGTGTAACAAAAAAAGTGATGCCAATTTTCACTTTTTTGAGGTTTTTCGAGCACCGTTCCCACCACGTCGAGAAAAAAAAATATGAACACTATTGCACTTCAAAGCACATAGATAGAGCTTTCTAACGATGGTAAAAAATCAAGTTTAGGTGGCATAATAAGGGAGCAATCGATGTTTTTAATGGACCTGTGTTTGAGACCTCATAACTTCCTAACCATAACTGTTTTTCCATCGTTTTTAAACTTAAATTGTTCAAATTTGAGTCTAGTTTACGTGATTCAAATTTGGTGTTGATTGGACTAAAATTAGATACTTTTTAGGCCGTATTTCTAGAAAATTTGTTTCAAAAACACGTTTTTTGGACTATTTATGCTTGTAGAAAAAAAACTACGTTAGTCATAGCATTCTCGTTAGAAGATTTGAATTTAGCGTTAAATTTTCAATAAATAACATGGTTTTCAAGGCGAATTTCTGAAATTTGGTTCGGATTCTCTCATTCAGTGTGAATGCGGATACGCTTCAGGAAATCACTCTATTATCGTTAAAGAAATAAAGAACGAGTGAATTGGTGCAATTCAGTAACCAGCAATGGTGTAGACAATTATTTGAGTTTTGTAAGGTGTATCAATGGGATCAAAGTATCCGGTATGTTGACCAAGAGACCCAAATCAGTGGATGGATTATTCCAAACGTTCAAACTCACTCTCAATCAACATAATAACATTGAAAATAGTTAGGTAATCATTATACTTTAGAACTTCAACGTTCAACGGACTTATGAATTGAGTTTGGACGGTTAGTAGTAAGTGACAAGAACACAATAATGAAAGCTTGGGAAAATTCTGTAAAGAGAGCTGTCCATAATTTATTGTAAGTCACTAAAAAGAGAAAAATAAAAAAAACTTTAAAAAAAAAAATAAAACCGACTTCAAAAAGTTTGTCTATAAAATACACTCTGAAAAGGAAAAAATAACAAAAATGTCCCAACTTCGCAGAAACTCATTCGCCAACTACACATTTTAAGGACTACTTTACTACTCGTATTGACCTGACCACTTCCTGATTGATTGGATCACCTTCCCTAATAATATAAAAATTACTATTTCTCATTTCCCAAATGATTATAAGATTTTCCTTTCACCTCTGAATTGCCTCCAGATTGATCATCTTTTGGAGTCGGCGCCTCTCTGGCAAAATAACCGATGGTTACAAATAAATATGAATTCACGATAAATTAGTAGGTGCCAGGTAATAAGTCTGGGTCTGGACGTAAAGATTCTTAGAGAAATCTGAAATGGTTTTTAGGAAAAGGCGTGAATAGTCACCTTCAAATCGATATTGTTAATAATCAGTTCTCATAAATGCTGATTTGCTCTATTCAAGAATCGTGAAAACTCATGATATTTATATTCATACTACTGGTAATTCGGAATCTATAGGGTTCTCCAATACAATATAAGAGAGGCGCCGACTCCAAAAGATGATCAATCTGGAGGCAATTCAGAGGTGAAAGGAAAATCTTATAATCATTTGGGAAATGAGAAATAGTAATTTTTATATTATTAGGGAAGGTGATCCAATCAATCAGGAAGTGGTCAGGTCAATACGAGTAGTAAAGTAGTCCTTAAAATGTGTAGTTGGCGAATGAGTTTCTGCGAAGTTGGGACATTTTTGTTATTTTTTCCTTTTCAGAGTGTATTTTATAGACAAACTTTTTGAAGTCGGTTTTATTTTTGTGTTCTATTGTCACTTACTACTAACCGTCCAAACTCAATTCATAAGTCCGTTGAACGTTGAAGTTCTAAAGTATAATGATTACCTGGCTATTTTCAATGTTATTATGTTGATAGAGAGTGAGTTTGAACGTTTGGAATAATCTATCCACTGATTTGGGTGTCTTCGTCAACATAGCGGATACTTTGATCTCATTGATACACCTTACAAAACTCAAATAATTGTCTACACCATTGCTGGTTACTGAATTGCACCAATTCACTCGTTCTTTATTTCTCTAACGATAATAGAGTGATAGTTTTCTCAAGCGTACCCGCAATCGCACTGAATGAGAGAATCCGAACCAAATTTCAGAAATTCTCCAAACGTTTGTGTATTAAAATGAAGTTATTTGGCCTTCAAAACCATGTTATTTATTGAAAATTTAACGCTGAATTCAAATCTTCTAACAAGAATGCTATGATTAACGTAGTTTTTTTTCTACAAGCATAAATAGTCCAAAAAACGTGATTTTGAAACAAATTTTTTAGAAAAACGGCCTAAAAAGTATCTACTTTTAGTCCAATCAATACCAAATTTGGATCACGTAAACTAGACTCAAATTTGAACAATTTAAGTTTAAAAACTATGGAAAAACAGTTTTCGTTTGGAAGTTATGAGGTCTGAAACACAGGTCCATTAAAACATTGATTGCTCCCTTATTATGCCACCTAAACTTGATTTTTTACCATCGTTAGAAAGCTCTAGCTAAGTACTTTCAAGCGCAATAGTGTTCATATTTTTTTTCTCGACGTGGTTGGGAACGGTGCTCGAAAAACCTCAAAAAAGTGAAAATCGGCATCACGTTTTTTGTTACACTTTCTTCTCTACACGCCATATTAGAATGCTGAACGAAAAATTGGAGCCAGTCCCTTGTAGGCAGATAAATTATGAACAAAATGACACCAGAAACAAAACAATCGAGCAAGTATTCTAGAAGTTATAAGCTTGCAAAGTCAAAACTTTCTTTTTTTCGCGAAAATCACGTTTTCCGGCGTTTCTCCGCGTCTGGAGACGTAACTACTGGATGGACTCAATTGAAAAAATTATGGGACCTACCTGGATACTAACCCTTTCAAACAAAAAAAAAAGTAACCCGATCGGACGTACAGGAGCTGAACGCCGGTGGACAACACATACCGAAAAAAAAAAAAATCCCGCTAGACGACCATAGTAACCTCCTCCTTGTTTGAAGTCGGTTAAATAATACATGACTCCGCCTCGCAGAGACAGGGGGCGCTTCATTCTGGAATCTTAGAAAATAGAAGTCCTTGGTTCGACTGGGAATGTCGGGAGCTACGCAAAATGGTTTTTGGACTGCTCAAAACTTATAGAAAAACGGATAATGGTGAGATACGCATCCTGTACGCAAAAAAGCAGAGAGAGTACAAAAGGCTTCTGAAAGAGAAGTGTAATACCTTTTATGAACAACAGTGCAGCCGCCTTGATAGGGCCAGGGATTCTGAAGAATTTTGGAGGTGCGTATATGTATTTAGGTCAAAAAAAGGTCCAGTGGTAAATGACATCCCCCTGGGGGATCTGCGTACGCATTTTTTGGGGCTCATCAACATTGAATCGGCAGCGGCGGTTCCGGCATCTCCGCGTCTGTGGGTGCAACAGGCGGAGTTGGACGGGCCTTTTTCTATGCCAGAGCTGACTACGGCCCTCGGGGTGCTAAAAAATGGAAAGGCTCCAGGAATTGACCGGATATCACACGAATTTTTTAAAAATGCATCACAAAGTTTCTTGACGGAGCTCCTGGTTGTGTATAACCGAGTGTTCACAGAGGAGATGGTGTCAGAAGCATTTGGCAGATCCATTATCTTCCCATTGAAGAAAAAAATTAATGGAGTCGGACTCGGGAATGTGAGAGGCATCTCATTCATAAATGCGGCGGAAAAATTGTATACTGCCTTGATTCTGAAGCAACTGGTGAAGTGGGTGGAGAGTAACGACCTGATCAACAAGGGCCAGGCTGGCTTCAGAGCCGGATACTCAACAAATGACTATATATTCACCTTGCAGTCAATGGTACAGCTAAGGACAGCTGTTAAGGGACAAAAATTGTACTGCTTCTTTGTGGACCTGAAGGCCGCTTTTGACCATGTGGATAGACAGGCTCTATATTGGAAGCTGTATGAAAAGGGCATCTCAAGCAAAATAGTGCGTTCCATTGAGGCTTTGTATGCTTGCTCGTGGAATACAGTCTATTAGAACGGAGTGGTCTCTGACTGGTTCAAGTCCTCGATAGGTCTCAGGCAGGGTTGCCTTTTGAGTCCGTACCTCTTTGATCTATTTATTGACGATCTATAGGACGCAATAGGGGGCGGCGTTTTCGTGGCGGGGACAAAAATAAAACTGCTGGCATATGCGGATGACCTGGTCTTGGTCGCTGGGGATACGGCCTCCCTACAATGCTTGATAAATGACCTCTCTGCATACTGCAAACGATGGGGATTGGAAATCAATCTGGAAAAATCGAAGGTGCTAATATTCAAGAACGGAGGCAGGAAGGCAAGAGCCGAGAGGTAAAAGCTGGATGGAAATGAGGTCGAGGTTGTGGACGAGTATAAATATCTGGGTATCACGCTGACCTCGAGTCTTGCCATGGACCGCCATTTCAGGACAAAACTCACAGCTTCTAACTGCGCATTGAACAGTTTGCTTTCAGTGGGCTACAAGAAGGGTATCTCGACGCTCAATAAATACAAAATTTTCAACGCAATTGTCAAGTCGGTAATGATTTATCGGCAAGTTTGGGGATCCAAGCAGTATAAACTGGTGGAGAGATGCCAACAGACTTTTATCAGAGGATTATTCGGGCTGTCGCAGCACACCCCACTATATATGCTGCAGCTGGAGTCTGGGAGATCCTCTTTGTTTCTCCAAACCTTGAACCAAAGGGTTCATCCTGAAAACATTGAAGCTGCCAGAAAAGAGATGGCACGACTACTTGCTGAGGAACTGAGAAGACGCAGACTGGGATGGGCAGGGGACTGGCGGATACTCGCCGAGGGATGCAACATGGCGCTCGACTTAAACGAGGACTGGAAGGTCTTGAGATCGCAAGCGGCTCTGCTCCTGGAGGCGTTGGCAAAGAGGGAGAGGCTCGATCTTCTTCAAAGAGCGGATGCCTCCCAGTTCCACACCCACTATCGGCAAATTGCCGAGTCACCCCCTCTGCAAAATTATGAGGTATGCAGGGAGCCTTGGCGGGCTCGTTGGGTTTTTAAGGCTCGCGGAGGCTTGATAAGCCTGAATGATAAGCCGTGGAGAGGCGAGCTGGCTCGAAGGTGCTCGTTGTGCAGTCGGGGTGATACGGAGGACCTGATGCATTTCCTTTGTGTGTGCCCAGTGCTGGGCGAATTTAGGGCGAGATGGCTTGGGAGTGCGGTTATGTCGAGGGAGGAGGGGGTGAGCGTGTTGGCGAGTCCTGATTTTGTGCGCCTCTCGGAATATTGTCGGGCTGCCTGGAATTACAGGTGGGAGCTGGTGCAGCAGTTTAATTATTGATCAATTAGAATCTAGCGTTAACGGGTCTACCCACCCCACATGGGGCTACTGACCCATGATTTATCTTGGAGCTGTATATTGTATCAAATTTTTTGTCTTCCTGTGTCCATATTTTTTGTCTTGTTCTCTTCTCTGTATCCTCTCTTTTTCATATGCATGTAATATATTTTTCTGGTGTTCAGTCAACTTATTTATAAGGAATATAGTAATTAAATAGAATATAGAAGAAATTAATAATTAGTAATACAGAAGGAATATAATAATTAAATAAAAACAAATAATGGTATTGAGTAGAGCGAAAAGGTAATGTGGTCTTCCGGTGGCCTGCCAACCGAGGCGACGGCTGAACAGCCAGTCCTTGAAGGTGGCTTTGTGTCAATTTGTTGTATGATGTCAGTACCAAATAAACACCTTTTCTTTCTTTCTAGAGATCGTCTGAAAAGTCGAATTTGGAACCGCGGTCCTGTTGGAAGAAATTGGACCAATTTCGACCACGTTCAGAAAGTGATTCTGAGCATTGTACTATGAAAATTTCTTCCAACAGGACCTCGGTTCCAATTCGACCAAATTGAAGTGACCAGAGTGCAAGCTTCACTCTTAAAAATCCATGAAAGAAAAACAAACCTAATCTATGTACACGTTTTGTTGATTTGTGTTAGTATTTAAGGTCAAAAGAATGTTACTTATGAGCAACACGCTCGGTGTATCTAACAATAAAGAGGAAAAAAAAAACTTTTTCTGAGTGTAATAGTTTAAAAACTACTTCGAAAATCACGTTGGTACGTTCCGAATTCGATTTATTGTACGATCACACTACTTCCATTTACTTCGTGAACATAGAAGTAAAATGCTGACGGTCACGAGGATCGAGTCAGGATTGTTCTACCGGTTTGTTTGAGTTGGAAAAACGGTGGAAACGCACCTTAAATATATTGTAGTAGAGGAAGACCATGATGATACAGGGAATGTAGAAAGACGATAACGACGAATAAATAATGAAATCTGAATTGTAGAACAGACAGAGATCCGGCACTCTGTCGGGGGTGTTGTTGAGGCCCATAACGATCGGACTACCGATGGCGCAACTGATAGCCCATACCAGCACGATCGTTGACCAGACGCGTCGGTTGTTTTTGTGTTTGGCGTATTTTATGGGCTGCGTCACCGCAATATACCTGCAACAATGTAAAGAAATATCAAGTTTTTCGTATTAACTCTAAACTAATAATGATAATACTTTAACGTCAAGGTATATGATGTAATACAGCGAAGCCAAACACCCAAAAACGAAACGATGGGAGCTCTTTCAGTGCTGCAGCAGACGGAATATGAGGCCTGAAACTGTATACATTCCGAAATGATGACTTTTATTTTGAATTGTTAGACATGTGAACTGAACATGTTGGTTAGAAAACTTTATGTAAAAAACAATCTTTCACCTATTGACAAGCTCACTATTTCGCACCGACCTTCGCCAAATGTGAATTAATTTTTTTTCTCTTCCTCGACGTCGCATTTTTCGATCGTGGATTGTGAGGGGGTCCACAGCTGCTGGACCCAATGGCACCACGTCGCCCTGATGATTCCCGAACGGGCGATAGTACTCGGCCAGAGAATAAACAATTGTAGAATGAGTCGCCTGGTTTCTCCACCCTCACAATCCACGAGTGAATAACTTTGTTTTCGACCTCGACTTATGGGCATTGATTCCATTTTCATTAACCGACTTCAAAAAAGGAGGAGGTTACTATAGTTGACATGCGGGTTTTTTTTCGGTATGTGTTGTCCGCTGGCGTTCAGCTCCTGTACGTCCGATCGGGTTACTTTTTTTTTTGTTTGAAAGGGTTACTATCCAGGTAGGTCCCATAATTTTTTCAATTGAGTCCATCCAGTAGTTACGTCCCCAGACGCGGAGAAACGCCGGAAAACGTGATTTTCGCGAAAAATAGGAAGTTTTGACTTTGCAAGCTTATAACTTCTAGACTAGAATACTTGCTCGATTGTTTTGTTTCTGGTGTCATTTTGTTCATAATTTATCTGCCTAAAACGGCCTAGCTCCAATTTTTCGTTATGCATTCTCAATTGCGTGTAGAGAAGAAAGTGTAACAAAAAACGTGAGGCCGATTTTAACTTTTTTGAGGTTTTTCAAGCACCATTCCCAACCATGTCGGGGAAAAAATATGAACACTATTGCACTTGGAAGCACGTAGCTAGAGCTCCCCAATGATGGTAAAAAATCCGTTTTAGGTGGCATAGTCAGGTAGCAATCGATGTTTTAATGGACCTATGTTTGAGACCTCATAACTTCCAAACGAAAACTGTTTTTCCATAGTTTTTAAACTTAAATTGTTCAAATTTGAGTCTAGTTTACGTGATCCAAATTTGGTATTGATTGGACTAAAAGTAGATACTTTTTAGGCCGTATTTCTAAAAAATTTGTTTCAAAATCTTGTTTTTGGACTATTTATGCTTGTAGAAAAAAACTACGTTAGTCATAGCATTCTCGTTAGAAGATTTGAATTCAGCGTTAAATTTTCAATAAATAACATGGTTTTGAAGGCCAAATAACTCCATCTTAATGCACAAGAGAACAAGAGAGCTGTCCATAGGGTAGAATCACCTGTTACAGACAGGGTGCTCAGTGGCAGACAGCCTAGACTTAAAAGTTGAATAATAAGAGTTCTGGTGGAATCAGCTGCCTCTAGTTTTTTTTATATTAAAGGGAAAATATCTACCGCAACAATGATAGAGAGGAAGATGAGGTTGGATCGGTTATTTTGGTTTCTGTTGATTTTTAAAAAGTGGCATGGTTAATTAGTGTGATTCGAGCCAACTCGTTGTGTTGAAGCTTAAGGATGAGTACTCAATTTTTGTTTATTGTGTTTGTAGTTGGTTAAATTTTACATAAACCCATGTCATTTTTAGCTTTTTCAGGCCTTGGCAATTCGATTTTTGTACTGATTTCTTCCGAAAATCTCGTTTTAAGGGTATTTTGGAGGCGTGTCTGACACACATCCCAAAAATACGCGATGTTCAATTACAGACAGTGATGTTTGAAACTGGCTCTTTTGAGGGTTTTTTGTTTCTCTATATTTTAACATCATATCTAATGAATAAAAAAAAGGGAAATATTCATTCCTTATTGTTTTTTCATGGAGAATCCGTTGATCAGTATCAGACATAGGATGTCTGTGACTGGTTCGAGGGGTGTCTGTAACTGAGGAAGTTTAATTTATTTTCAATTTTTGGTTTATTATTCAATAATAAACCATTGTAATCGCCCAAGAAAAAAAAATTTCTAACCCCCCCTCAAAATTTGATGTTTTACGTTTCAAGGCATGTAGAATCCGAAGATGCAATAAAAAAATTTCTGTCCGTACGCCGTCCGCCGTACGCCGTACGCCGTTAGCAGTTTTCCGGCCAAACTGTAAGAGCTAAAAATTTGAAATTTTCACCAAAAATCAATCTCGGTCCTACGACGGCCCAATTCTTGAACCAACTTGCTAGCTCAATTTTAAGGGTATTTTTGGGGGGTTTTGAGGGGGAGAAAATTCATATTTTCCAAGGTTTTTCAGAGAAATGTGTACGTGGTATCAAATTATATAGATTTTTGGACGCTGAATCGAATGAGACCATCGCCGGGTCGATAGCTTTATTGGTTCTCGAGTTATCGCAGCTTTTCTGAAAAATTTGGGAGATTTTTAGAAATTTGACATGAGGGTATAACTCAAGAGTTCTTGGAGCTATAAAAATCGTTCTATACTCATTGGAATGGTCGTTAAACACTCTCTCCAGCTGTATCGTTAGGCAACAGGTTTAGTTTTTAATTAGGAAATTAAGAAAAATAAAAATGATTAAAATTACAATAGTTGCTACGGAGTTTTCCCCTATAGTTACCATCTGTTTTTCGGTGGGAACGTTCACAAATTTTCGGAATATTTAAAATGGCAAATGGATGGTCTTCTTAAATCGATATTGAAGCGAAATAATAATAAACCACTGTACAATCATTTTTCTTTACAAAATTGATATTCGGGGGCTGTGAGGGGTAGAAAACCCAGGGAACTCATTCTCCAATTCTTTATTGGCTGGCCGAACACTTTCGCCCATTCGGGCATCTTCAGGGCGACGTGGAGCCATAGGGCAGCTACAGGGGCTGTGGACCCTATGGCTCCACGTCGCCCTGAAGATGCCCGAATGGGCGAAAGTGTTCGGCCAGCCAATAAAGAATTGGAGAATGAGTTTCCTGGGTTTTCTACCCCTCACAGCCCCCGGACATCAAGAAATGCGACGCCAAGGAAAAGAAAAAGTGTTATTGTTTCATTGTGGTTGCTTCCTGTCTAGTTATTGGCGATCCCCTCCTATTTTCCCCTCCCAAAGAGAACAAAACTATAACTATTTTTACCATACTTTCCTTCCCATATTTTTTTGTTTGCGGTTTCTCCGCATGATTCCATGCCTCACGATTTTTCAAGTGGAAAAACGAGCGTGCATGTCCTGCTATTCTGGGATATCCAGTGGGTGTGAGGGGGAGAAAAACTAGGCCAATCATTCTCCGATTCTTTATTGCTGGCCGAGCAATTTTGCCCGTTCGGGCATCTTCAGGGTGACGTGGAACCATAGAGTCCACAGCCCTATGGACCCTACGGCTCCACGTCGCCCTGAAGATGCCCGAACGGGTGAAAGTGCTTGGCCAGCCAATAAAGAATTGGAGAATGAGTTGTCTGGTTTTTCTCCCCCTCACACCACTGGACATCAAAAAATGCGACGGCAAGGAAAAGTATCCTGGGATAGTTCCAAATTCATATTCATGCTCAACGAATGCTCTTCATCTGTTTCGATAGGTGTCATGGCTATAAATTCAATTGAAATAACAACACTTAGCGTCAGTATTCAATATTACAGCTTATTGTTTCGTGTTATCTTATTGTCACATAAAAATAGAACCCTGAACCAAATCACACAATAATTGAACCTATAGCTAGAACAGATGCATTATTTTTCATCCTTTCTCTTCCTCGCTTTTTCTCATCTTTCTTTTTTATCCTTTATCGCTAACGGATCACCTTATCCAGTATTCCTTCCAGAGTTGCGGACTCCAGCAACATACCCGCTGACTGACTGCAAATAGCAACGTTTGCTCACGATTTCCCGAACAAAAAATATCGTTCTAAGTCAGCAGAAAGTCTGTGTTATCAAGCATTTAAATAAATAACCTTAGGTACTGAGGTTCCTCGCCAAAATACTGTTAATTAATTATTATAGGCTAAACTAATGTTTAAGAACCAGTTTCAAAGAGAAAAAAAAAAGTTTTTGCGTTGAAATAAAAATTCTCAACAATTTATTGGACGTGTCTGTTACTTGGCTCTCTAACCTGTCTGTAATTGGCAATTTCGATTTTCAGGGTGTCTGCTACTGGGGCAAAAAGGGCTTTTCGAAAAACCAGAATTACTACAGTATATGAACTGATTTTCGAAAATCTAATACATGCACTATCAAAAGGAGATCCTAGATTCTCGTTAGAAGATTTGAATTCAGCGTTAAATTTTCAATAAATAACATGGTTTTGAAGGCCAAATAACTCCATCTTAATGCACAAGAGAACAAGAGAGCTGTCCATAATTGTAAGTCACTAAAAAGAGAGAAAAAAAAAACTTTTTTCGTTTTTGGGTAGTCGCTTCATATCTTCTTGGTTTTAAAGTTTGCGGTGGAGAAAAACTGAGCAACTCGTTCTCCTTTTTCTTTATTGCCCGCCGAGCACTTTCGCCCCTTCGGGCATTATCAGGGCTTTGTAGCACCATTGGTAGCTACGGCCTAGCGGGCGTTGAATTGCTGCGTATTTTGGGACAATTTTGTTATTTTTACTTCCATGTTTACGTAGTAAATGGAAGTATTGAGATCGTCTGAAAAGTCGAATTCGGAACCGAGGTCCTGATGCAAGAAATTTTCATAGTAGTATACTCAGAAACACCTTCTGAACAAGTGTCTGTGTGTCTGTGTGTCCGTCTGTCCGTCCGTCTGTGGTCACAAACTGATATAAATCGCCATATCTCCCTGAAAAATGGATGAAACCCTATGAAATTTTAAGGGAATGTTTTCCCAGTGATTGTGCAAAATTAGGGTTTTCCGGATTTTGAATTACACACAGTACTTCCGAGATATAAGCGTTCAAAGTTTTTTCTGTTTCGATTTTTACAGGCTATGAGAGTCAATATTTTTCTACGTTTGAGGGCTTGAAAAATCGGTTATGACAAGCAGAAAACACTAGATTTTTTGTATAGTGGGTCACATACAATGCCTCCACGTTATGAGCGTTTTTCACGATTTCACTAGTGCATGTTTTGTATTTTGATTTTTACAGGCCGCAAAACTCAATGTTTTGAATGTTTGAGGTCTTAAAATGTTGGGGTTGGCGATTGAATGATGCCTGATTTTTATCAAATGGGTCACATGCAGTACATCCGCGTTATTTGCACATTTGCTACATTTTGATTTTTATAGACCACAAAAATGAATTTATTTGAACGCTGGAGGACTTAAAATTTTTCTATATGACAGTTGAATATCGCTTGATTTTTATTATTGGGGTCACATGCAGTACCTCCTCGTAAAACGCATTTTCAGTTCTTTAATTTGTATTTTTTGGGTTTCTTTGCTTTAAATATGACCAAATTTGACCTCGTTCACAAAACTTGTTTTGCATAGTTTGAATAACACACAGTACTTCCGCATTATGCCTTTTTTTAACTTTTGAGATTTTAATAGACCGCAAGAGTGAATATACATTAGACTTTGAATTTTCTATATGAGAGCCTAATATTGCTTGATTTTTATTATTGGGGTCACCTGCAGTACTTCCTCGTAAAACCATTTTCAGTTATTTTATTAAGCGTTATTGTACTTTTAGGGTCTCTTTGCTATAAATATGACCAACTTTGACCTCGTTCACAAAACTAGTTTTGTATGGTTTGGGTAACACACAGTACTTCCGCTTTATGCCATTTTTTAACTTTTGAGATTTTAATAGACCGCAAGAGTGAATATACGTTAGACTGTAAATTTTCTATATGACAGCTGAATATTGCTCGTTTTTTATTATTGGGGTCACCTGCAGTACTTCCTCGCAAAACGCATTTTCAGTTACTGTACTTTTTGGGGCTCTTTGCTATATATTTGACCAACTCTGACCACGTTCACAGAACTTGTTTTGTATAGTTTGGATAACACTTCCGCCGTATGCCGTTTTTTGCATTAGAGATTTTTATAGACCACAAGAGTGAATATACTTTAGACTTTGAATTTTTCTTTACGACAGTTGAATTTTGCTTGATTTTTATTATCGGGGTCACGTGCAGTACTTCCTCGTAAAACGCGATTCAGTTATTTCATTCTAGCGCTCTTGTAACTTTCGGGTCTCTGCTTTAAAGGTGACCAACAACGATCATGTTTTGTTTTGTTTTGATCACATACCGTACTTCCGCCCTACGCCGTTTATCGCTGTTGAGCTTTTTACAGGGTGCAAAAATCAATACGTTCGACGCTAGAGGTATTAATATTTGTAATGGCGAGTGAATGACGCCTGATCTTTACCGCTAGGGTCATACGTTTCGGCCTTCGTACGATTTTCTCGATTTTTAATTGGTTATACCAGTTACCGACTCAAACATGGAAGTACTGTGTGATCTATGCACACCACGGGTTTTGGGTATGTGTTGTCCGCTGGCGTTCAGCCCCTGTAAGTCCGATCGGGTTTCTTTTGGTTCATTGTTGTAATAAACCATTGTAATCGCACAAGGAAAAAATTATCTAACCCCTATGAAAATGATTGTGAGGTTTTGCGTTCAAAGGCATGTGGAATCCGAATATCCAATAAACCAGTGGTGTGCATTAATCGCACGTTACTTCAATGTTTGAGTCGATGACTGGAATAACCAATTATAAAATCAAGGAAGCTCCTACTAAGGGTGCAACTTTATTACTCTACAACTGTTATTAATAAACTAGCTAAGAGAAACCCAAAAATAGAAAAACTCGCCAATCAGGTTAATACTGCGTAAGTGCAGTATGTTATCCTAACGTAACGATTCAAGCCAGGTTAAGTAAAATGGGATTATTTCTTTTAACCTCCAAGATATTGATTTTTTCACGGCCTGTAAAAATCTAAATACTCAATAAACAGCATAAGGTGGAAATAAGGTGTGCGATTCAATCAATACATAACAAGTTCTGCGAAATGAAGTCATTTTTAAGGCAAAGAGACCCAAATATACACAAAAAAGCACAATAAAAAAACTGAAAATGAGAATTACGAATAAGTACGGTGTGTGGCACTAATAATAATAATCAATCGATTATTCAGCTGACATAAAGAAACATTTCTAGTCCCACAGGGTTTAAATATACAATCGTTTATGCAGTCTGGAAAACCAAAATATTGTCAACATGCATATAACAAGGAAGTCCTGTAGGTGTGTGATCCACTTTATAAAAATCGGACTTCATTCAATCGCCGTCAAACATTTCAAGATATTGAGCGTTCAAGTATATTGATTTTTGTAGCCTGTAAAAATCAAAATACTTGATACGCACCAGGGATATCGTGCAAAAGCTCACAATGTGGAGGTACGGTGTGTGACCTAGTATACCAAAAGTTCAATCATCATCTGCTCGCCATATTAAACATTTTAAGACACAAACGTTTAGAAGTATCGCCTCTTCAAGAAATAGTTAATATTGCTCTTTCTGTAGGAAAACATTATCTGAAAATTTCATTGAGTGTCATTCATTTTTCACGGAGATATATACATTGAATATTGATTTCCGCGGCCTTCAAAAATCTCAACAGCAGAAAAACGGAATAAGGTGGAAGTAGTGTATGTGATCAAAACTATACATAACAAGTTTTGTGAACGTGGTCAAAGTTGGTAATATTTTTAGCAAATAGACCCGAAAATTACAAAAGCGCTCGAATATAATAACTCGAAATGTGTTTTACAAAGATGTACTGGGCGTGACCCCTCATCACTCACAGTACTTCCGCCGTATTCCGTTTTTTGCTGTTGAGATTTTTAAAGGCCACTAAAATCATTACCTATTCGTTGTATAGGTATATCTCCGTGAAAAATTAATGAAACTCAATGGAATTTTCAGAGAATGTTTTTCCAGCGAATGAGCACAATTAGCCATTTGAATAACTAAGTACTTCCGAGATATCAGCCATTTGAATAACTAAGTACTTCCGAGATAGAACCGCTCAAAGTTTTGTTTGTTTCGATTTTCATATGCTATAAGAGCCAATATTTGTAAATGTTTGTTGTCTTAATATGGCGAGCACATGTTGTTGGATTTATAGTATATTGGATCACACACAGTACCTCCACATTATGAGGTTTTTTTCACCATTTCCCTGGTGCGTATTTTGTATTATGATTTTTACAGGCTGCAAAAATCAATGTATTGTAACACTTGAGGTCTTGAAATATTTGGAACGGGGACTAAATGAAGTCTGATTTTTATAAAGTGTCAAATTTCTGTAAATCTCCCAAATTTGACACAAAAGCTGGGATAACTCGTGAACCAATAAAGCTATCGACCCCGCGAGGGTCTAATTCGATCCAGCGTCCAAAGTCTGTAGAAATTGATACCAAATTCACATTTTTCTGAAAAACCATGGAAAATATGAATTTTCTCCCCCTCAAAACCCCCCAAAAATAATCTTAAAATTGAGCTAGCAATGTGGTTGCAGAATTGGGCCGTCGTAGGGCCGAAATTGATTTTTGATGAAAATTTCAAGAATAGTATCGTCTAAATGATGGCCTAGTGTGGGGGAGGTTATCTGGGCGATTTCTTCCTCGATTGCGGTTTTGAGGCCTTCCAGTGGTCCTCGGGGACCACCGAATGGGCTCATGCACGGAGACCACCTGCCCGTGGAACATCTCTTGGAGAATGGACCGTGAATGACGGGCTGTGTGTGCTGTACCACCGTCTTGTTGGAACCAGAAGCTCTCACGTTCATGTTCCTCACCGAATTCTTCTATTCTTGGCTTCAAAAATTCTCAAGCATGTCACAGTACCGATCAGAGTTCACAGTAATCGTGACGCAACCCTCCTCAAGTATTCTTCCTATTCAAGGCGCTCCTTTGCATTCATCTCTTCCTTCAAAAGAGGTATTTCATTAGGCTGTTGAGTTTAACGCTATTTCTACTCCAAAAGATGTTCCTTCAGCTACTCTCGCAGTCTTGCACGGTAATCACGCATTCGAAAAAATCGTCGTGAAAAATTGGAATAGCTACCGATTCCCGCGTATGGTTCGCCTTTGCTTTCTATCTGTTCGTTTCTCATCCGTTTCTTTTCTCGGCCAAGATTTAATTTTCCCTTCGGGTCCGTTTTATGAATAAATGCAAGGATGAGGGAACAGAAAAGGCCCTCGGCCCTCAGCTTTTCGCATTAGAGGCTGGGGAATTGTGGACGAGATTGGATCCTCGACGCTCTTTTTGTGGGATACTGTTGATCTTGCAATCTCAAAGGAAAAGATTGTGTTTGATTACCTTTTCCCTTTCCTTCGAACGCAGGCGGTGCAGCATCACGATGAGGATTTCATTAAATTTCCATTCTAAGGCCCGGGATTACGCTTTATGAATTTGAAGCCGCTGGAAGCAAAAATAAATATCATGCGCTCTAATCGAATCTTCTACCATGTGAAGAAAAAACGCTTGGAACAGTCAAAATTTAACTTGCTACAACGTTCGAATGACGTTTTACGAAACCTGACGACAGCAGCAGACTTCACATCGTGAAAATTCAATCTCAGGTTTCTACTGGTTTTACGTTTCAGTCAACCGATAGCGAGCAAAAACAAGTTTCATGAGTTCCATCCATCGTTTAAGAACTAAATAGGCATTCATTAGAATCCCTTCATGAGTAATAGTCAGCATGAAAATTAAACAAGTACCTACTTGAGAAATCTCTAACAAATTCTTTAAACATTTAGAAGACATTGGAAATAGAAAATTAAAGCAGTATTTTCTTTGACGAGTATCTCAGGCGAGCGAGTCTTTGACGAGTGTGTATGTCAGACTTGGCCTGGGGTACAAATAGTGGGTTGAATGAATAGAGGAATAGAATTTGATTAAATCGTATTAGTACGACGGCCCGCGGGAAATAAACGAATTTCCAATAAAAACTATTGAAAAACACGACGACACGAATCATTAGCAATCGAGAGAATAAACTTCAGACAAGACGGAGTTTTAATTATGAATAATATTAGCAGAACGAGTTGAGTAAGTCTAAAACGTCAAACCAACGTTTGATCGCTCGTTATTGATGGGAACTCTCTGGTACAATAAAGAATGGCAGTGTCAATCCCTTACCCTTTTAAGTCGATTAATATAATTCAGGAGCTTAGGGAAATTACCGTCCTCCCTAGAGCTCATAATTACTTACCTAAGAGTTTTCATAATTTTCTTTCCTAAACGCTAACCAATTCTTTTCCATAGACTGCCAGAGGATTTTTATAAACTGTGAAATATTCAATTATAGTATTGATGATAGTGATGATAGATAGAGTAGGATTATTTAAAAAGGCTTTAATAATTTTAAATATATTTCGCTTTGATATTGAAGGAGTTTTTAGCAAAGGTTGAACGATTCCGATAGCTCAAATAAATTTCAAAGCATCAGGTATTTATTCCTCATTGATGGGCTGTTTACTCAAATATTCGATTTATCTAAGACAAATCTTGTAAAAATTATACCATTTTTCTTGCCAGGATACCCTTCTATCTATTGATAAACGCAAGAAATAGGGGAAAAACTCGAAAGTACAGGGAAACGACAGACATCAAGCGTCATTTACCCGCCATAGCACACTACATAAAACCTCGAGCCTTCAACTATTTTTACCCTTTCATATCATCCCTTTTCAGATCACAAGAGCGTAAATATCCCAACGGAAAGCCGAAGAATGGTAAAACTTTCGCATCATTGAACAGAGAATTCCTAGTCGGCCGGGTGGTTGATCCCAGATAATCCATTTCTATCTTGATGAGCTTGGTAGCCGTCTGAACTCATGGGGCCCTCTTTGTACGAGGGCGTATCATTCGGTTTTTCATGACTACCAGAATCACGAAAGAGCAATAACATTGACTCCCTTATTAAATTAGCCTTCGTACTCGAAATGCTTTCCTTATAGGTATAGGTTTGCTTCATACAGTTCCAACAAGTTGCTGTCCCGTCCGATACTTCTCAAGCATATCCATCTTAAAAGCTGAGAGAAAAGGTAAAAGCGTTGGTGCTCTTCCGGATAACTGGACTAGGCTACGTCGTAAAACCTTTTGTTGCCAACGTTTACGGCATTCGTTCTTGGGCGTAATACAGCATTATACACTACCTTTTGCTGGTGTGTGATTCATAGATAAATCACACGACATCTGACGGCTGTTTCCGCAAGGCGGGTTCTTCTTTATACGTGCGCCTCTTTTCGCTTCAAGAGTGAGCAAAAAAGAATATACAACCTGTTGCCCCAACTTGTTCCCTATGCGGGACCCCCCTTTTTTCCACATCCAGGCATGAGATTAGAAGTTGAAAATACAGGCGTGAAGCCTGCTTTAAGTGCTGAAGCAAGCTTCTCGCCACCAATAACGTTTTCTTTTTATTTCCATGTTTACGTAGTAAATGGAAGTATTTTGATCGTCCGAAAAGTCGATTTTGGAACGGAGGTGAATTTGGAAGACCTTTTCATAGTACTAAGTATATGTTGTGTTAAGGGTTGATGAAACTCGGTTGAAGTTGGTGGAAAAATAATATATCGAAACTTATTGTCTTCAGTCATATTTTAAACTTCTTTTGTATCGGTTGCATCACACACAGTACTTCCGGCGTATGCTGTTTTCATACTACTTCGATTTTACGTCATTTTTGGATGATGTTTCATTTCCCCTTCAGGGCTGTTTTATACACTTTTTGTGTCATTCCCATGTGATCCCATGTGAAATGGGACTTGTTCGTATCGTAAAGTTCACATACTCCACTTAATTTATTTACCTACTTACCTGATTTGTGCATGTTTCTATTTTTTTTTCTCTAGCTGGTTAACGGACTTCAAAAGGAGGAGGTTACTGTGGTTGACCAGTAGTTCGGTTCCCAGATCCGGAAAAATGCCGGAAACGTGATCATCGCGAATATTGAAACTTTTGAATTTGAGAGAAACATTGCTCAATTGCTTCGTTTTTGCTCATTTGCTTTAGTTCGATATTCTGATATGGCTTGTTGAGAAGAGAGTGTAACAAAAAACCAGTGGTATGCATAGATCACACAGTACTTCCATGTTTGAGTCGGTAGGTAACTGGTATAACCAATTAGAAAATCGAGAAAATCTTTCGAAGGCCGAAATCATATCTCGGATGATGATTTCTAAAAAATCTCCCAAATTCGACACAAAAGCTGTGATAACTCGAAAACCAATAAAGCTATTGACCCCGCGATGGTCTCATTCGACCAAAAATCCAAAAATCTTATGAAATTGCTACCAAATACACATTTTTCTGAAAAAAAAACCATGGAAAATATGAATTTTCTCCCCCATATAACCCTCCAAAAATAACCTTAAAATTGAGCTAGCAATGTGGTACAATAATTGGACCGAGATTGATTTTTGATGAAAATTTCAAGAATTTAGCTGTAATAGTTTGGCCGGAAAAGTGCTAAAGACGTTTGGAGGACAGCCAGAATTTTAGTTTACTATTCAATAATAAACCATTGCACTTATTTGCCCAAGAAAAAAATTTTCTAATCCCCTCAAAATTTGATGTTTTACGTTCCAAGGCATGTAGAATCCGAATATCCAATAAAAAAAATTCTGTCCGTCCGCCGTTAGCAGTTTTCCGGCCAAACTATAATACCTACATTCTTAAAATTTTCATCAAAAATCGGTTAAGCGCATACTTTCGAGCGCATAAATTTGAAGGGAATGACAAAACTAGCACATTCATTCTTATCAATGCTAACCCCAAAACATCATTCCCTTCTAAAAAGCGTTGTGTGTCCCAGAAGATTAGAGGAGAAGACCTACAAGGACCTATCGACCATCCTGAAGAATCATCTGAGCCCACAACCGCTCGTGATACCCAGTCGTCATGCGTTCTTGAACAGGAAGCAACGCGAAGGTGAATGTCTGTATAATAATTAACCGACTTCAAACAAGGAGGAGGTTACTATGGTCGTCTTGCGGGATGCGTATCTCACCATTATCCGTTTTTCTATAAGTTTTGAGCAGTCCAAAAACCATTTTGCGTAGCTCCCGACATTCCCAGTCGAACCAAGGACTTCTATTTTCTAAGATTCCAGAATGAAGCGCCCCCTGTCTCTGCGAGGCGGAGTCATGTATTATTTAACCGACTTCAAACAAGGAGGAGGTTACTATGGTCGTCTAGCGGGATTTTTTTTTTTTTCGGTATGTGTTGTCTACCGGCGTTCAGCTCCTGTACGTCCGATCGGGTTACTTTTTTTTTCGTTTGAAAGGGTTACTATCCAGGTAGGTCCCATAATTTTTTCAATTGAGTCCATCCAGTAGTTACGTCTCCAGACGCCGAGAAACGCCGGAAACGTGATTTTCGCGAAAAAAGAAAGTTTTGACTTTGCAAGCTTATAACTTCTAGAATACTTGCTTGATTGTTTATTTCTGGCGTCATTTTGTTCATAATTTATCTGCCTACAAGGGCCTAGCTCCAATTTTTTGTTCGGCATTCTAATATAGCGTGTAGAGAAGAAAGTGTAACAAAAAACGTGATGCCGATTTTCACTTTTTTGAGGTTTTTCGAGCACCGTTCCCAACCACGTCGAGAGAAAAAATATGAACACTACTGCACTTCAAAGCACATAGATAGAGCTTTCTAACGATGGTAAAAAATCAAGTTTAGGTGGCATAATAAGGGAGCAATCGATGTTTTAATGGACCTGTGTTTGAGACCTCATAACTTCCAAACAAAAACTGTTTTTCCATAGTTTTTAAACTTAAATTGTTCAAATTTGAGTCTAGTTTCGGTGATCCGAATTTGGTATTGATTGAACTAAAATTAGATACTTTTTTGGCCGTATTACTAAAAAAATTGTTTCAAAATCACCTTTTTTGGACTATTTATGCTTGTAGAAAAAAAACTACGTTAATCATAGCATTCTTGTTAGAAGATTTGAATTCAGCGTTAAATTTTCAATAAATAACATGGTTTTGAAGGCCAAATAACTTCATTTTAACGCACAAACGTTTGGCGAATTTCTGAAATTTGGTCCGGATTCTCTCATTCAGTGTGAAATGCGGATACGCTTCAAGAAATCATCACTCTATTATCGTTAGAGAAATAAAGAACGAGTGAATTGGTGCAATTTAGTAACCAGCAATGGTGTAGACAATTATTTGAGTTTTGATAGGTGTATCAATGGGATCAAAGTATCCAGTATGTTGACCAAGAGACCCAAATCAGTGGATGGATTATTCCAAACGTTCAAACTCACTCTCAATTAACATAATAACATTGAAATGAAAATAGTTACTGTGCTACAATTATTATTACCAGTTTCGTAGGATTCGACTCCTTGGAGTTTCGTTGCCACTGCTACAGTTGCCCAATTTATAATTTTCTAAAATTCAGTTCTCAACTTACCGTTTTGTCGATTAAAGCCTATAATTCCTAAATGGGTTTTCTATCTCAATTTAATCGACAAAACGAATAATGGAGAAATTTCTGCGTCCGGATCGTTTCAACACTGAACCTGACAGCCCCTCGGCGAAACGCGAATGGACTCACTGGCTCTGGACTTTCGAAAATCTTCTTGAAAAAGCAGACGAAATTAAAGACGCGGATCGACTCAAGGTACTTGGCAATCATCTCTGTTCCAATGTATTCGAATTCATAAGCGATTGTACAACGTATGAATCTGCTAAGTCGACACTCCAAGCTTTATACGTGAAAAGTAAAAACGAGGTCTTTGCAAGGCATCAATTAGCTACTCGAAAACAACAAAGCAATGAAACAATTGATCAGTACGTAGGAGTTTTAAAAACAATGAGCAGAGATTGCAATTTTAAAGCTGTCTCGATAGAACAAAACACAAAAGACCACATTCGCGATGCGTTCATTGCCGGATTGCATTCTCCAAGCATTCGTCAACGCCTTTTAGAGAATAAAACTTTAGAATTGTCTGAGGCAGTCGATCAAGCCCGATCAATCGAAGCAGCCATTAAGAATTGTGACTTCTACTCTCCACAACCAACTTTCAATAAGCCTCCAGAAGCAGTCGATAATCAATGTAATTCGTCCCGGTTCGAATCCAGAAAATGCTTTTTTTGTGGAGGAGTCTTACACTCAAGATCAGTTTGTCCCGCACGTGATTCGACCTGCTCGTATTGTCACAAAATCGGACATTTTTCCAAGGTTTGTAAAGGTAGGTAAGAAATTTGCTAAACCTGCCAAAACAACTGCGAGCATGCAAGAACCTGAAATTTCGGAGGAGTCAGCTGAACCAAATTTCATCGCTAGTATTCTGGGTGCCAGTGCTGCTCCTTGCCTTTCAAAAGCTGTAATCCCAGTCACTATTGATGGAATATTCGCTAATTGCTTAATAGATACAGGTAGCTCAACCAGCTACATAAACCAAGAATTTTCTCTTGCCAATAACCTCAAAGTATTCCCAGAATCAGGAAAGGTTTCAATGGCTTCAACGACCCTGTCTTCAATGCTGAAAGGCTACGTTAAGGCTGATTTACGTATACAAGCTTTCACCTACAATCAAGTGAAGTTGTCAATTCTTCCAAATTTGTGCGCAGATATTATTATAGGCCATGACATTCTAAAGCTGCATTCTCACTTAGACATGGGTTTTGGTGGTCACAACCCTCCTCTAACGATCTCCAGTTCGACATTTTCAATGGCCAATGTTCCACCAATACACATATTTCCAAATCTGTCTCCTAACCTAAAACCAGTTGCTACTAAATCACGTCGATATTCTACAGAAGACTCGCAATTTATACGAGATGAGGTAGACAAACTTCTTAAAGCAGGTATCATTGAAGAAAGTTCTTCCCCGTGGAGAGCTCAGGTTCTTGTTACAAAAAGTGCTAATCACAAGAAACGAATGGTAATAGATTACTCTAACACCATAAACAAATTTACCGAACTCGATGCTTATCCGATACCAAATGTTGAAGAAGTCGTTTCAGAGATGGCTCAATATTCTCATTTCAGCACAATTGATTTAGAATCAGCTTACCACCAAGTTCCAATTGCTCTGGAAGATCGTAAATATACAGCATTCGAAGCTTGTGGCAGGCTGTATCATTTCACAAGGCTTCCATTTGGGGTCACCAATGGAGTCCCGGCCTTCCAGAAATTTATCGATAGTATTTGCGATATTGAAAAACTGCAGGGTGTGCGTTGCTACATTGACGATATAACGGTTGGTGGACGTACTAAGAGTGAACACGACCAAAATTTATCTAAGTTTCTTCAAGTCGCGAAGAAGTATAACTTGAAATTGAATGAAAAGAAAAGCAAATTTTCTTGTACATCCATCTCCTTGTTAGGTCACCTTATCAGCAACGGATCCATCAAACCAGATCCTGAACGCCTGAAGCCGCTGTTAGATCTACCATTGCCTGAGGACCGAGCGTCGCTACAAAGAGTGATAGGTTTGTTCGCATACTACTCTAAATGGATACCTCGATACTCTCATAAAATTCGACCTTTAATAGATTGCAAAACGTTTCCTTTATCAGAAGTCGCAGACGAAGCTTTCAAAACTCTGAAAAGGGACATAGCTAATTCTCTTCTCATCTATGTAAATCCATCTATTCCATTGGTCGTTGAGACGGACGTCTCTGACATAGCGATCTCAGCTGCACTGACTCAAAACGGACAACCCGTTGCATTCTTTTCAAGAACTCTTAATGAAAGCGAAAGAAAGTATCCAGCAATCGAGAAGGAAGCAACAGCAATCATTGAATGCTTGAGAAAGTGGAAACACTATTTGTCAAACAAACATTTTAAATTAATCACTGATCAAGAGGCTTTGTCGTTTATATTCAATTTAAAGCATTCAAGTAAAATAAAAAATGATAAAATACAACGATGGAGACTTGAAATGTCCTGCTTCAGCTTTGATATCACTTACCGGCCAGGAAAACTGAATCAAGTAGCTGATGCTCTCTCCAGAGTCTGCGGAGCTACGAACCCTTGTGAACTCGCTAAGCACCATCAATCGCTATGCCATCCGGGTGTTTCAAGAATGTTTCATTGGGTTCGGTCGAAAAATCTACCATTTTCACTGGATGATGTTAAACGGACAATCAAAGCTTGCCCTGTATGTGCTCAGCTTAAACCTCGTTTTTTCAAACCACAAGATCATCACATTATCAAGGATACACGTCCTTTTGAAAGACTCAACATCGACTTTAAAGGACCGATTCCATCCAGCACCCAAAATCAATACATTCTAACCATAGTAGATGAATTCTCCAGGTTTCCATTTGCTTATCCATGTAAGGATACGTCTACAGCCACAGTGAAAAAATGCCTCTTCAATCTATTCACAATCTTTGGAACGCCAGCGTACATCCATTCTGACAGGGGAGCATCATTTATGTCCAAGGATCTAACTTCATACCTCCACGCTCAAGGAATTGCTACAAGCTCTTCAACTCCGTATAACCCCGAAGGAAATGGTCTTGTAGAGCGATACAACGGTATCCTTTGGAAAACAATGTCACTGGCAATGAAAGATCGAAACATAAAAACCAAAAACTGGGAAGAAGTGATCCCCGAAGCATTGCATGCCATACGCTCTCTTCTATGCACATCCATCAATTGCACGCCGCATGAAAGAATGTTTTCTCATGCTCGACGATCAACCAACGGGGTTGCTATACCTACATGGCTAACTAACCCAGGCAAAATCTACATGAAAGTTCATGTGAGAAATTCGAAATATAGCCCGTTGGTAGAGGAAGTTGAACTAATTGAGGCCAGCCCAGAGTATGCCCTGATCCGGAAGAACGATGGAAAAGAATCAACCGTCTCGTTGAAACATTTAGCACCCAAAGGAGACGATTCGATGTTCGGTCATGAAGAAGTCAACGAAGATGATCTTCTCGCACCTCAACCTCAGGATGATGAGAAAGAATCTCAGCAAGAAGCTCCTTGTACGCCAGCAGCTCACTCACCTCTACCTGTCTCCCAAACACCGGTAAACTCTCCGCCTCCGATGAAGTCTCAACCGACTGAACTGCGACGTTCTCAGAGGATCAGGAAACCTCCAGACTATTTCCGGTTTTAAAACTACAAGGGGAGAATGTGCTACAATTATTATTACCAGTTTCGTAGGATTCGACTCCTTGGAGTTTCGTTGCCACTGCTACAGTTGCCCAATTTATAATTTTCTAAAATTCAGTTCTCAACTTACCGTTTTGTCGATTAAAGCCTATAATTCCTAAATGGGTTTTCAATCTCAGTTACTTAGGTAATAATTATACTTTAGAACTTCAACGTTCAACTGACTTATGAATTGAGTTTGGACGGTTAGTAGTAAGTGACAAGAACTCAATAATGAAAGCTTGGGAAAATTCTGTAAAGAGAGCTGTCCATAATTGTAAGTCACTAAAAAGAGAAAAATAAAAACAACTTTAAAAAAAAAAAAATAAAACCGACTTCAAAAACGTTGTCTATAAAATACATTCTGAAAAGGAAAAAATAACAAAAAATAATGTCTCAACTTCGCAGCAACTCATTCGCCAACTACACATTTTAAGGACTACTTTACTACTCGTATTGACCTGACCACTTCCTGATTGATTGGATCACCTTCCCTAATAATATAAAAACTACTATTTCTCATTTCCCAAATGATTAAAAGATTTTCCTTTCACCTCTGAATTGCCTCCAGATTGATCATCTTTTGGAGTCGGCGCCTCTCTGGCAAAATAACCGATGGTTACAAATAAATATGAATTGACGATAAATTAGTAGGTGCCAGGTAATAAGTCTGGGTCTGGACGTAAAGATTCTTAGAGAAATCTGAAATGGTTTTTAGAAAAAAGCGTGAATAGTCACCTTCAAATCGATATTGTTAATAATCAGTTCTCATAAATGCTGATGAGCTCTGTTCAAGAATCGTGAAAACTCATGATATTTATATTCTTACTAATTCGGAATCTATAGGCTTCTCCAATACAATGTAAGAGAGGCGCCGACTCCAAAAGATGATCAATCTGGAGGCAATTCGGAGGTGAAAGGAAAATCTTTTAATCATTTGGGAAATGAGAAATAGTAGTTTTTATATTATTAGGGAAGGTGATCCAATCAATCAGGAAGTGGTCAGGTCAATACGAGTAGTAAAGTAGTCCTTAAAATGTGTAGTTGGCGAATGAGTTGCTGCGAAGTTGGGACATTATTTTTTGTTATTTTTTCCTTTTCAGAGTGTATTTTATAGACAACGTTTTTGAAGTCGGTTTTATTATTTTTTTTAAAAAGTTTTTTTTATATTATTATGTAGAACTCCGACGCCTCACTGTAAATTTAAGTACAGTCAAAAAATGCTCAATACAATGCTGCGAGACGTTTTTGTAAGTGGGTTACGATCTTAAGCCATGTTGGATCGTCTGTTTGAGGCGGAAAGTATTCCTCTCCAGAAGACGTTTGAGCTGGCAACTGCTGTTTAACGCGCAACTGAAGGCACGTCGGAAATACTACATCCCACTGACTTCAGTTCGCCAACTACAAGTGTCAATAAGTTACAGCCTAAGTCACGCTATAACAAAAAAGCAAAAATACGTAAAAATAAACCGCCGACAACACAAAAAACGGAACAGTCAATAGTTTGTTACAAATAATGTGGCAATCAAAATTCACGTAAAGCGCCTGAGTTGCGAAGCCAAGAATTTACGCAGTGGGATTTGTTCTACCTCGGGCCATGTCGAAAAGGTTTGTTTGAAGAAAAAGAAAGTAAATGTAAACCTTGTCGAAGACAGCGACGATTATGACATTTACGGCTCACAAAACACACCTTCGCAAATTCGTATCACATACATAGCGTTCGATCAAACACTTGTCCACCCCTATTGATCACGGTTGAAATAAATAAAAATCGTGTGCAATGGGACAGTGGAAGTAATTAATTGGAAAACGTTTACAAAAATTAGTGACACTACATTGTCACCAACATCCGGGGTTTTGCGAACATATGACGGATTCCTAAATCCCGGCTCTCATAAATGCTGACTTGCTGTGTTCAAGTATCATGAAAACCTTTGATATTTTCATTCCTGCTAATTCAGATACTAAGACATCATAAGAGAGACGCCGACTCCAAAAAGCGACCATTCTGGAGGCTGAAAGAAAATCCTTCAGTCATGCGGGGAATGAGAAATTATAATTTTTATATTATTAGGGGTCCAATCAATTAGGAAGTTGGCAGGTCAATACGAGCAGTTAAGTAGTCTATAAAATTTGTAGTAGGTGATTGAGTTGCTGTGAAATTGGGACATTTTTGTTATTTTATCGTTTTCATAGTTCATTTTGGTTTATTATTCAATAATAAACCATTGTAATCACCCAAGAAAAAAAAAAATTCTAACCCCCCTCAAAATTCGATGTTTTACGTTTCAAGGCATGTAGAGTCCGAATATCCAATAAAAAAACTTCTGTTCGTCCGCCGTAAGATTCTCGTAAGAAAACACCCTGATTTAAATTATTCTTGTTATGGTTTTTAAATCATGTTTATGACTTCATAGTCAAATCAATCTCCCATCTTCTGTAACATGGCCAGGGAACAAGTGACTAAAGAAGAGTTTAGGTACATTCCTACCGCCGTCATAGTGACTCGTCCAGGAAGTGTATTTGAGTATGGTACTATGAAATGTTTTATTGTTCCTCTGAAACATGGAAGTAGAAATAACTAAAATGTTCACTACCTCAAATTTTCTAAAGTAGACGGTTGAACCCAAGTTGCTGCGGATACTGGTAACCCTTACTATATTGTCTTCAAGAATATCCACGGTAAAAAGGACTGTGAGCGGTGGTGTAGTTGGTAATTTTTTGGTCGAACCGCTTTATATTCACCTCATTCATCACCTTCTGCCAGAGGCATTACCCTGAAAGGTTATCGTTTTCTTCCTACCTAATCAAAACCTCCGATGCTGTTTTTAAAAGGACTTGGCCCTGCTCCAAAACGAAAAATCTTTTCGCCTCTTTATAGGCCTTCAACGAGGTGTTGTGAAAACAGTGTTCACTGAAGAAGAAACAATTAAAAATTCAACGTAGTAACCTACCTACCTAGATAGTAACCCTTTCAAACAATGACTGTACAGTGGTTTATTATTATTTACATTATCGTTATGACATGTCAATACATGAAATGTTCAACAAAAACTCCGTAGCAACTATTGTGATTTTAATCATTTTTATTTTTCTTAATTTCCTAATTAAAAGCTAAACTAATTGCCTAACGATACAGCAGAATTTTCTCCCCCTCAAAACCCCCCAAAAATACCCTTAAAATTGAGCTAGCAAGTTGGTTCAAGAATTGGGCCGTCGTTAGGACCAAGATTGATTTTTGGTGAAAATTTCAAGAATTTTGCTATTATGGTTTGGCCGCAAACTGCTAACGGCGTACGGCGGACAGACAGAATTTTTTACTTCTTGGTTGAGTCGTCGCATCTCTCATTATACTGGGTTGGTGAGGGGGAGAAGAACCAGGCGACATGTTCTCCGATTTTTTACTAACTGGCCGAGTACTTTCGCCCCTTCGGGCATCCTCAGGGCGATGTGGAACCATAGGTTACCACAGCCCAGTACGATGTGGTAACCTATGGTAACCTACGGTACGATGGTAACCTATGGTACGATGTGGTAACCTATGGTTCCCCATGTACTCGTATTGACCTGACCACTTCCTGATTGATTGGATCACCTTCCCTAATAATATAAAAATTACTATTTCTCATTTCCCTAATGATTAAAAGATTTTCCTTTCACCTCTGAATTACCTCCAGATTGATCATCTTTTGGAGTCGGCGCCTCTCTTATATTGTATTGGAGAAGCCTATAGATTCCGAATAGGTAAAAATATAAATATGAGTTTTCACGATTCTTAAACAGAGCAAATCAGCATTTATGACAACTGATTATTAACAATATCGATTCGAAGGTGACTATTCACCTGGCACCTACTACTAATTTATCGTAAATTCATATTTATTTGTAACCATCGGGTAGTCATTTTGCCAGAGAGGCCTTAAAATGTGTAGTTGGCGAATGAGTTGCTGCGAAGTTGGGACATTTTTGTTATTTTTTCCTTTTCAGAGTGTATTTTATAGACAACGTTTTTGAAGTCGGTTTTATTTTTTTTTAAAGGTTTTTTTTTTGGATATTCGGATTCAACATGCCTTGAAACGTAAAACATCAAATTTTGAGGGGGGGTTAGAAATTTTTTTTTCTTGGGCGATTACAATGGTTTATTATTGAATAATAAACCAAAAAAATCTGTCTGTACGCCGTCAATACTTTCGTCCAAACCATAATAGCTACATTCTTTTAATTTTAACCAAAAATCAATCTCGGTCCTACGACGGCCTAATTCTTGAACCAATTTGCTAGCCCAAATTTAATGGTATTTTTGAGGGGGAGAAAATTAATATTTTCCAAGGTTTTTCAGAAACATGTGAACGTGGTACCAAATTCTATAGATTTTTGGACGCTGAATCGAATGAGACCATCGCGGGGTCGATAGCTCCATTGGTTCTCGAGTTATCACAGCTTTTGTGTCGAATTTGGGAGATATTCAGAAATTTGACATGGGGGTGTAACGCGAGAGTTCTTGGAGCTATAAAAATAGTTCTATACTCATTGGAATGGTCTTCAAACACTCTCTCCAGCTGTACCGTTTGGCAAAAAACTCAGTTTTTAATTTGGAAATTAAGAAAAATAAAATTGATTAAAATTACAATAGTTGCTACGGAATTTTCCCCGATAGTTACCAATCTGTTTTTCGGTGGGAACCTCACAAATGTTCGGAATAATTACTATCACTAATGGATAGTCTTTCTAAATCAATATTGAAGCGAAGGAATTATAAACCACTGTACAATCATTTGCAGCGTTTTTATCCTGTAAAAATCGAAACAGAAAAACAACTTTGAACAGTTATACCTCGGAAAAGAACCTGGGCGTCTCCCCGCACATTAGTCTGACTCGATGCGAGCTTTTCTAAAAGTCGCTATTTAGTTGCCTTGTCCATTCGGCAATAACGTATCCCTAAGGTACAATCCCAGCGAAAACTTCTCCACTGGGAAGAACCAACGACGTTGGCAGGACGCATTGTCAAACTCAGTCTGCTAGATGGATGATCGTGCTTCGCTAGCTTAAGGGGAAGGGGAGCAGGCAACTTTTTCCTCTTCAATCTCCTCTCAGAGGGTTATACCCTCTGCTAAGCTATGATGTATTACTCGAAGTACGCAATACATGGCGAAGACGCAATTACGAGTCAGATAACACTGGCCGTCGGGGGGGGGGGGGGGGCAAATGTTGACGGTAGGACAGTGCAGCTGACAAGCTGGCATACCTTCGCCTCCATATTGCGTTCTATCGGAATTCGTTTACGCACGCTTTACGAACTTCATGCCAACCTCGTTCCAACTAATCATCCCAGACAAGTGTAACAACTTCCTTTCGTCCAGAAGATTAGACTACTTCGAGAGTTTCCCCATTTATTGTTTTCACTTCATACTCTCTTAGATAAGATGGGGAATCCTGGCTTTTTTTCCGGAAGCCCGACCTGTATTTTTGTGACATACATCATCAGCAACGGTCTTGTCTGAAATTATAGCCCCAACGTACATTTCCCCCTGATGGTATCTTCCCATTTTTCCTCCAACTAACAGAATACCAGTTAAATTTTCCGTCATAGTTTTCCAAACAAGCGGCGGGATCTGTTAATATGGTGATAGTTGGGCGGAATGATGATGATATTAGAATCTGATTTATTAGACAAAACGCTTGACTCATGAACAGAACGACACACTGACCCAATGGCAACTTAACCGTGCTGACCATAGAACAAACCAGTGGTGTGCATAGATCACACAGTACCTCCATGTTTGAGTCGGTAACTGGTATAACCTATTATAAAATCGAGAAAATCGTATGAAGGCCGAAACGCTAATTTACGACAGCTGTTATGGGAAAAGGAGCCAGGAGACCTAAAGTCTCACTCTGATAGACTAGCAAATGGACGCTCTGACACTTGTTCAGAAAGTGAGCAGAGCGCTCTGGGAGCAGGTGCGTGAAACGTTCAGATAAAGCTGACAGAGGATACCTCTACTCAGGTAGTTTCCTCTTAACTAACGATGTACTGTGGGTCTTGTATTTTTTCTACTTTTTAAACCTTGTGGAATTGTACAAAAATCAACTATCAGACGAAATAATTTCCACTGTTCTACAAACGATGTAGGTAATGATTGAAAATAAATCCACCTTCATTTTCCACCAAATGTTTTTGGCATGTTGTCATCGTTTATTATGTTGGATTAGTTCAAATCGAGAGGAAAAACCATCGTATTCATAGTATATTATCATTTCCTAATATATATTTAGTTTTATGAAATCACAAGCGTGATTCCCTGCCATAAACAAATCAGAATGCCAAAAAGCACTCTAGATGCAAAAAATATTTTAATAACGCGGAAGTATGGTATGTGGCGACTTTAATGATAAAAATCTATCGTCATTCACCCACCTTAGATAACATTTCACGCCCTTTCAAATGATCAACTATATTGACTTTGGGCTAATGTGAGTATTTCTGATCCAAAAAACTACTGGATAGCATGGATGACGGCGTGTGACCCTAGCGGTAAAGATCAGGCGTCATTCACTCGCCATTACAAATATTTAATACCTATAGCGTCAAATATATCATTTTTGCTATAAACGGCGAGGGCGGAAGTACGGTATGTGGTCAAAACAAAACAAAACATGGTCGTAGTTGGTCATATTTAATTAAAATCTCAAAAGCTAAAGAACGGCATACGGCGGAAGTACTGTGTGTTACCCAAACCATACAAAACAAGTTTTGTGAACGAGGTCAAAGTTGGTCATATTTTTTGGTTTATTATTCAATAATAAACCATTGTAATCGCCCAAGAAAAAAAATTTTATAACCCCCCTCAAAATTTGATGTTTTACGTTTCAAGGCATGAATGTAGAATCCGAATATCCAATAAAAAAAATTCTGTCTGTCCGCCGTACGCCGTACGCCGTACGCCGTACGCCGTCAACACTTTTCCGGCCAAACCATAATAGCTAAATTCTTGAAATTTTCACCAAAATTCAATCTCTTCGTCCTACGACGGCCCAATTTTCGAACCAACTCGCTAGCTCAATTTTAAGGGAGTTTTTGGGGGGTTTTGAGGGGGAGAAAATTCATATTTTCCAAGGTTTTTCAGAAAAATGTGTACGTGGTATCAAATTCTATAATTTTTGGACGCTGAATCGAATGAGACCATCGCCGGGTCGGTAGGTTTATTGGTTCTCGAGTTATCGCAGCTTTTGTGCCGAATTTGGGAGATTTTCAGTAATTTGACATGAAAGTATAACTCGAGAGTTCTTGGAGCTATAAAAATCGTTCTATACTCATTGGAATGGTCGTCAAACGCTCTCTCCAGCTGTACCGTTAGGCAAAAAATTTAGTTTTTAATTAGGAAATTATGAAAAATAAAATTGAATAAAATTACAATAGTTGCTACGGAGTGTTCCCCTATAGTTACAATCTGTTTTTCGGTTGGATTGTTCCGAAATGTTCGAAATAATTACTATCACAAATGGATAGTCTTTCTAAATCAATATTGAAGCGAAGGAATAATAAACCACTGTACAATCATTTGCAGCGTTTTTTATAGCAAAGAGACCCTAAAAGTACAAAAACGTTTAATAAAATAACTGAAAATGCGTTTTACAAGGAAGTACTGCAGGCGTCCCCATTAATAAAACGCTGCAAATGATTGTACAGTGGTTTATTATTCCTTAGCTTCAATATTGATTTAGAAAGACTATCCATTTGTGATAGTATTTATTTCGAACATTTCGGAACGATCCCACCGAAAAACAGATTGTAACTATAGGGGAAAACTCCGTAGCAACTATTGTAATTTTATTCAATTTTATTTTTCTTAATTTCCCAATTAAAAACTAAATTTTTTGCCTAACGGTACAGCTGGAGAGAGCGTTTGACGACCATTCCAATGAGTATAGAACGATTTTTATAGCTCCAAGAACTCTCGAGTTATACTTTCATGTCAAATTACTGAAAATCTCCCAAATTCGGCACAAAAGCTGCGATAACTCGGGAACCAATAAAGCTACCGACCCGGCGATGGTCTCATTCGATTCAGCGTCCAAAAATCTATAGAATTTGATACCACGTACACATTTTTCTGAAAAACCTTGGAAAATATGAATTTTCTCCCCCTCAAAACCCCCCAAAAACTCCCTTAAAATTGAGCTAGCGAGTTGGTTCGAAAATTGGGCCGTCGTAGGACGAAGAGATTGAATTTTGGTGAAAATTTCAAGAATTTAGCTATTATGGTTTGGCCGGAAAAGTGTTGACGGCGTACGGCGTACGGCGTACGGCGGACAGACAGAATTTTTTTTATTGGATATTCGGATTCTACATGCCTTGAAACGTAAAACATCAAATTTTGAGGGGGGTTATAAAAATTTTTTTCTTGGGCGATTACAATGGTTTATTATTGGATAATAAACCAAAATCAAGCAATATTCAGCTGTCATATAGAAAATTTTAAGGCTAATGTATATTCACTCTTGCGGTCTATTAAATTCTCAAAAGTTAAAAAATGGAATAATGCGGAAGTACTGTGTGTTATCCAAACTATGCAAAACAAGTTTTGTGAACGAGGTCAAAGGTGATCATATTTAAAGCAAAGAGACCCAAAAAATATAATTAAAATAACTGAAAATGCCCCCACCTAAGTCTGGGACCTTGCCGTGGTGGTGGGGCTTAGCCACGGGACGGTGTCATCATTGCACACCAGCTTGTCGGCGAGACAAGATGGGGTGGCACTGTCCTATTGCACTGGTGACTAAGACCAGGCCTTTTATTTTTTATTTTATATTTTGACACGCACACACACACCACCTCACTCACACTGACACAAGCACACTTACATTCACATACCTTAGGGTTACCGTCCCTAGGAAGCCTAAGCCACGGTGAAACAGGATATGCCAAGGCTGCATGGCCAGAGGTAGCTGGTCTCTAATATCCGGACTCGGGGTACCAGGGGTCACCACCGTTTTAATTAAATCCCCTTTCTGCCGCATGCGGGGCTCTGCGGTGGACGACCTTTAGCTCCCTAGCTTCTCGTGGGAATGTTTATGGATCAGAAAACTACACAAACAACACCCATTAATCCCGAAGGGGAAGGGTCTCTTGAAGACCCACGCCCTGGTGGGGAAAATATCGCAGGAACAGATGGGACTGCGGAACATAGACTGACTGACATGCAACAGCCAGGAACCTCCCGGGAGCAGGACCTTTCAGTGGAAGAACAGGAGATGGTTGAAAAACTATCCCAGGTCAAGCTGAGGGTCAAGCTGTCGGGAGCACAGAGACGCAAACTCGCCAGGGAAAGAGCCAGGGCAGCTGGACTGCCCGCTCTTTCAGCGCGGAAGAAGAAAGGCGAACAGGAAGGGAGAGATCCGACGGGGAACAAAATTACCCCGACGGGCTCTTCCAGCCCTGATAAAAGTGCGGGAAAGCCGAGAGTGCAAGCTCAAAGCAAAACCCCAGCACAACTAAGACTGGTGCCTGGTCCCTCGGGGGCGCAACAGCAGACCCCGGTGAAAAGGGGCAGAGAGAAGGCAGCCAGTAAGAATCAAGACTCGCCAGAGACACCAGATCCTAAGCGAAGGCGTGAAGGGGGAACAGTTCCCTATAGCGCTGTAGCAGAGGGAGGTGGTCGATGGGCGATCGCAAATAGTGACTCCTCTCAGGAAATCACGGAAGAACAGGCGGATCAGCTGCAGTGGGCCCTGTACCAGCGACTGCCGAAGGGGAGCGGACCTCGTTTCCAGTCGGTGCGCAGGGAGATGGGGGCGCTTATGCTGATGTGCCAGGATAAAGGGGCGGTTGAGTGGTTGAGGGAGACGTTGCCCGGGCTGTCCTTGTGGGAGGGTGCTGACATGGTGTTGAAGCCATGGCGAGAGTTTGCCTGCACTACGAGGATAGCTATTGGGGTCCCTCAATATCTCAAGGACCTTAGCACAAGGGAGATTTGCGCTAGCATTGGTGAACGCAATGAGCCCTTGGATACGTCGAGCTGGAGAGTGGTAGACGCTCGGCCTACGGAGAAGGGGAGGGTCCTGACTGTGGTGATCCCGGAGCGGTCCCTGGAGATTCTGAGGAACAAGCAAATGCAAGTTTACCTCGGACTCGCCATGGTCGCTGTGCGGGTCGTAGGGCGGACGGGACCCAAACCAGATCCTCAAAAAACTACTCAGGGTGATGGTAGTGAAGGTGCTCCAGATAAACCTGCAGCACAGTAGGGCAGCCACCGCTGCCCTATGCAACACTATCGCCCGGAGTGGGATAGATCTAGCCCTAATACAAGAGCCCCATATAAGAGAGGGAAGAGTATTGGGGCTAGGAAGTTTACAAGGTCAGGTGGTCTATGCTGGGGGGAGGCCCAGGGCCTGTATTTTTGTCCGGCGGGGCCTTGGCCATCTGGTACTATCTGACCTTGGAGGGGAGGATGCCTCTGCCATCCTCGTTAAACCCAGTGGAGAGACGGACAGCAGGGGCATTGTCTTTGTGTCCGGATATCTTCCTGGGGAAGATCTGCAGCCACCTCACGAGCACATTAGGAGGATCGTGAGCTACTGCAGACTACAGGGACATCAACTGGTTATGGGACTGGATGCCAACGCCCATAACACGGCATGGGGATCGTCTGACACCAACACAAAAGGTGAGTGTCTTTTAGAATATCTATTGACTAATGAACTTTTTGTTTTTAATTCAGGACAGGAACCAACCTTCAAGACCGCCGTAAGGGAGGAGGTGCTGGACATTACGGTGGGATCGAGATACGTAACTGGACTGATCCAAGGATGGAGGGTGGGGAAGGAACCTTCTCTATCGGACCACCGATACATTCTCTTTGAGGTGCAGTCGGGTGGAGGAGAGTGGCTGTCCTTTAGGAACCCAAGGAGGGCTGACTGGGACAGCTACAAGGCTAACCTCAACGGCAGATTGGCCCTTCTGGACCCTAATATAAGGGACAGGGAGGGTCTGGATTTTATGACAAACGCGGTAAAGGAGGCGATAAACACCGCGTTTGAGGAATCCTGCCCTCTCTCGATACAGCGGACTGGCAGGGCAGTGCCCTGGTGGGACGGCAGGCTGGAGAGGGAGAGGGTCAGGATCAGAAAGCTGTTTACCAGGGCTAGACGACGGGGGCGCTGGGAGGAGTACCATGCTGCGCTGTCGGAATATAAGAAAGCCATTAAAAAGGCTAAGTACAAATCCTGGAGGGATTTTTGCGGGGCAGTGGAAGGTGTGGTGGAGACATCACGAGTACACAAGATCCTGTCAAAAGTAAACCTTCAGGGAAATGGAACTCTGAGGGATGAGGAAGGCGAATTTACTCGTACTCCCCAGGAAACCCTTGGAGTGCTTTTTAGGACCCACTTCCCTGGCTCAATGGTGAGCGGGGAAGGGGGACATGAACGCCATCATGAGGGGGTGCCCTGGAGACCCAAGAGGGAGGACTGGGAAATCTCCAAGAGGTGCATCACCCTTGAGGGTGTGAAATGGGCGGTGGAATCCTTTCAGCCTTATAAGTCACCCGGCCCGGATGGAGCTTATCCGATCCTGCTGCAGCGGGGAGGAGAGTCTCTCTGGCGGGTGATGGTAAGGATCTTCCGCGCTAGCTTAGCATTTGGCTATGTTCCCGAAGTATGGAGGGAGGTTAGGGTGGTATTCATTCCTAAGCCGGGGAGACTGGATCATACCCATGCTAAGGATATGAGGCCAATAAGCCTGGCCTCCTTCATGCTCAAAGCACTAGAGAAGCTAGTGGACAGACTTGTTCGGGGGGAGAGTTTAGGGGCGCAGACTTTTCACCCTTCACAACATGCTTATCGATCTGGCAGGTCCTGCGAGACGGCATTACACCAATTAGTGACAGGGGTTGAAAAATCCCTGGAGGATAAGGAAATTTCGCTCTGCGTATTTATGGACATAGAGGGGGCGTTCAATAACACCTCTTTTGGGTCAGTGCGTAAGGCGCTAGACTGCCGTCCTAAGTAGAAAAGCAGTAACTCGATTTTTTCGCATTTTGACTTTTTGGTGTCGTTGGATTCGTTAGCTCAATCTCTATCATTTGCAATCGCGAAAACGAGCTTTTTATGAAAATAAAATGGTGTAAATGAAGAAAATAGTTATGCTGCTTTTCAATAATGGTGGGTCATACAAGGACAAAAGGCAGTTTCGCATTGTGCAATGTAAAAAAGCAGTAAACCGGGACAAGCTGTGTCTTTCCGTTGCACAGGGCATGACATTCGGACGAAACCTGTAACAGTACTGCGTTTTTCTGTTGTATTCCAATGCGAAAAGGCGCACCTTTGAAAAGCAGCGCTTCAAGCGCTGTCTTTTACCGTTGTTTTGATCAGCATTTTCATCTTCGCGGCCCTTAAACTGCTTTCATCCGTTGCACCACAAGCACATTTTGGAATGCACTGTCGCGCAGTTTTTATCGTTTTTCTAGCTTAATTATTCTAGCTCATCAAATAACGAACCAATAGCTGTGATTTTGCGAGCAGGTATATTTGGCAGAGACAAAAAGGATTTATTTAGCGTTTTGTTGCCATTTTTTTCTCACCACAGAGATCCCAAAAATATAATTTTGTGGCTCGACATTTGCAGCGCTCAAAATAAAAACATGGCTTTAATGTCAAACCTTGTTCAGATCGTCAACTCGACCAACATAACAAAAAAAAAAAACTGTGTAAGTACATAGAAATAGTCGTGTTGGAAGTTTTGAGATCTTTTCCGTAGTTTCATTTAACTTGATTGGGCTTGTGCCTGAAGAGAATTGTCGTGTTACCTACTTCGTTACCCAAAGAAATTTGTTAGGATCTATCTGACAGTAAGAAAAATGTCAATATTAGAATTAACGAAGTAGTTTTCAAGTAGATAGGTACTCCTATATTTATTTGTAATAGAAGTAATGTACTCGAGAACTACTTCGTTACCTTTGTTGCTATTTTTTCTACCGACTAATGTTACATTAAATGTAACAAATTTTGTTCAATTCTTACTTTTTTTATTGAAAATTTTGATCTTGGGCAACGTAAGACTGAACAATCATAGTTACCTTAAAAATATGAGTTTGTATGTTTACGTCCTGACATAAACATATTACCTACCTACCTACCTACTTTTTTGCAATTCAGTTTTTTTTACAATAAACTTTTTTTAAATTCTTTATTTCTATCAGTAAATACTAATTTAAACAAACTAAAAACGAAAATTAAACTCCTAGGAAAATATTCCCCTATGTGGACCACGCGGTCCGTGTTAGGGAGAAGAGTTCTGAATTAAGACAACTGTTCACATTACCTCTCTAAAATAAAAATAATTTCAGCTAAAAATTACAGAAAAGAAACTATCTAAAAAAAGAGAAGAAGAAGTTTTTGTCATTCACGAATCGCTTCTAAATTTATTGTTTTCAGTTAAATCGGGAAGGTTGCGTGCACCCATGTTTGGCACTAGCTGATGAAATAAAGAAAAACTACATTTTATTATTATTAACCGACTTCAAAAAGAGGAGGTTAATCAATAAGTTTACATAGAACCTACCTAGTACATATACAATTAGTATAGAAAATAGTTTTTTTCCTTGTCGTGGTATGTCATTATTTTGATCCTCACAAAGGTGAACAACAGTAACTATAGCATACAATGAAGAAAAAAACAGTAAGCAACTTACTGCAGTAGGAAAATGTGCGGTAGCACAACGGAGAAAGACAGTTTGCCAATAATGCAAGGGTGAAAAACAGTTTTACCCCGATACTGTTGCAATAGGCATGGCGATTCAGAATGAATACAAAGGTAAAAAACAGTTTGGTGAATTAAAAATAGTATTTTTATCTTTTTTTGCATGTGACCTATAAAAAATAAAATAAAGAAGTGGTAGGTAGCTACTTCGACCAAGAAAACTGATTTTCGATCCGTATTGATGTTTTTATGGCACAAAACGCAAAACCTCAATTTTCTCAAAACTAGTTTTTTGGAATTACTGCTTTTCTACTTTGGACGGCAGTAGAGGAGCATGGGATCGGAAGAACCATCATAAGATGGGTAGAATCTATGCTCAGAACCCGGCGGGTTCTCTCTTCCATGGGGGGAGAGACGATGGCGGTCGGCACGGCGAGGGGCTGTCCTCAGGGGGGAGTCTTATCTCCTCTGTTGTGGAACCTTGTGGTGGATGGACTGCTGTCTCTACTCTCTGAGGGAGGATTTCAATGTCAAGCATACGCGGATGACATTGTAGTGAAAGTATGTGGGAAATCCCCGCATACTATCCGGGACCTTATGCAAACTGCATTAGGGACCGTTGAGGAATGGTGTAGGCAGGAAGGCCTTAGTGTCAACCCTGCAAAGACAGTGGCCGTTCCCTTTACCCGAAGGAGGGTGGAACCATCATTTTGGAATCTGGAACTCTTCGGGAGGAGAATCGGCGTGGCTGGAGAAGTGAAGTACCTTGGAATAATACTAGATTCCAAGCTTCGATGGAATGCACAGATCAATAGGGTCTGTGAAAAGGCTAAGAAGACCTTTCTTCTGACACGCAGAGCGTGTGGGAAGACCTGGGGCCTGTCTCCTAGGGCAGTCTTCTGGATTTACACTGCAGTAGTACGACCCGCAGTTAGCTACGGGGCAACAGTGTGGTGGAATAAAACGGAGCAGGCAACTGCAGCCGGGAAACTCTTAGGGGTGCAAAGGATGGCTTGTCTTGCCATCACGGGGGCTATCAGGTCAGCACCAACAGCTGGACTGGAGGTTCTTTTGAATCTGCCGCCCCTACCCCTGTGGATTAAAGCCGAGGCCCTTATGGGGGCCTTGAGAATGAAAAGCTGGGGGGCCTGGAAACCTAAAGACAGGAAAGGCCACTCCAGCATCACAAGGGTAATGGAGGATACTCCTATGTCTGGGATGCCACTGGACTATAAGGTCAAGACCTTTATGATTGACAGGAACTTCAGGGTGACTTCAACAAAAAGGGAAGACTGGTCCAGGGGAATACCAGGCGTGAAAGCGGGGGACCAGATTTGGTTCACGGATGGCTCCAGGATGGGAGGAAAAAGTGGCTCGGGGGTGTACGGGGTGGTTCCCAGGCAGGAAATGTACTTCAGCCTGGGACGCTGGATCACCGTGTACCAGGCAGAGCTATATGCAATCAGGGAGTGCGTGTCCGGGATTGTGGGGATGAAGGCCAGTGGGGAGCGAATCCACATATTCTCGGACAGCAAGGCGGCCCTGGACGCCCTCAAGAAGGCAAGCACGAACTCGTGCTTGGTTGAGGACTGCTGGAAAGCCCTGGATGGGCTGGGGAGATCCAATAGAGTAACACTCAGTTGGGTCCCTGGTCACTCGGGGGTGGAAGGCAATGAAAAGGCGGACTCTCTCGCACGAAGGGGAGCTCTTGAGCTCCCTGTAGGGCCAGAGCCATACTTGGGCGTGGCCATGTCCACCCTCCGGGGGCAGGTGCGCGAATGGTTGATGGAGCGTCACCTGGAGGGCTGGAGGGGGACAAGGGCGCAATCCCATGGCAAACTAATGATGCCAGGACCTTGTAAGCGAAGGGCAATGGACTGCCTATCGCTTACCAGGAAACGGCTCAATCTTATCACGGGCCTATTCACAGGACACGGAGCATTTAGAAAACATCTATGCAGACTGGGCGTTCAAGGAATAGAACCAGACTGCAGACTGTGCGGGGAGGAGGATGAAACGGCCTCTCATCTCATCCTCGACTGCCCAGCACTGGATCACGCACGCTTCAGGGCTTTTGGGACTTATATGAACCAAAAATCCTTGGAAAGTGGCTATCTGGTGAGGGAGCTCCTGGACCTCTTTAAAGGGACAAGCTTTCTCGACTGAGAATACTGGGGGAATAGTACAATGGGCCTCAAGGTCTAAGTACAGGCGGTGGGACGATAAGTTCGGTCTACCATCGCCTCCTCCCCCAGGTCGCAATAAAAAAAAAAAAAAAAAAAAAAAAAAAAAAAAAAAAAAAAAAAAAAAAAAAAAAAAAAAAAAACTGAAAATGCGTTTTACGAGGAGGTACTGCATGTGACCCCAATGATAAAAATCAAGCTATATTCAACTGTCATATAGAAAAATTTTAAGTCCTTCAGCGTTCAAATATATTCATTTTTGCGGTCTGCAAAAATTAAGAAGCAGCTAATATGCAAATAACGCGGAAGTACTGTATGGGACCCACTTCATAAAAATCAGGCATCATTCAATCGCTAGCCCCAACATTTTAAGACCTTGAACGTTCAAATACATTGAGTTTTGAGGCCTGTAAAAATCAAAATAAAAACATGCACTAGTGAAATCATGAAAAGGCTCATAACGTGGAGGCTCTGTATGTGACCGAATGTACAAAAAAATCTGGAAACAGAAAAAACTTTGAACGCTTATATCTCGGAAGTACTGTGTGTAATTCAAAATCCAGAAAACCCTAATTTTGCACAATCACTGGGAAAACATTCCCTCATAATTTCACAGGGTTTCATCCATTTTTTAGGGAGATATGGCGATTTATTTATGTCAGTTTGTGACCACAGACAGACGGACAGACGGACACACAGACACTTGTTCAGAAAGTGTTTCTGAGTAGGTATACCACTATGAAAATTTCTTCCATCAGGACCTCGGTTCCGAATTCGACTTTTCAGACGATCTCAATACTTCCATTTACTACGTAAACATGGAAGTAATAAATTAGTAGGTGCCAGGTAATAAGTCTGGGCCTGGACGTGAAGATTCTTAGAGAAATCTGAAATGGTTTTTAGGAAAAGGCGTGAATAGTCACCTTCAAATCGATATTGTTAATAATCAGTTCTCATAAATGCTGATGTGCTCTGTTCAAGAATCGTGAAAACTCAAGATATTTATATTCTTACTAATTCGGAATCTATAGGCTTCTCCAATACAATATAAGAGAGGCGCCGACTCCAAAAGATGATCAATCTGGAGGCGATTCAGAGGTGAAAGGAAAATCTTTTAACGATGATGATGATGATTTTAATGATTAGGTTTTTTGCAAAATTAGGTTTTTCTGGATTTTTAATTACACGCAGTACTTCCGAGATATAAGCGTTCAAAGTTTTTTCTGTTTCGAGTTTTACAGGATTACAGGTTATGAGAGTCAATATTTTTCTACGTTTGAGGGCTTGAAATGTCGGTTATGGCAAGCAGAAAACACTAGATTTTTTGTATAGTGGGTCACATACTATGACTAGACAGTAAACCTACAAATCTATCCAGCCTAGTGCGCATGCGCCAGGACTTAACCGATTTCTCGTCCACCAAATCCGATAGCCTCCGGCTATCGCTCCCTAGAAAGAGGAATAAAGGCGTTCGTTTACTTCTGTGCTATTTTCCAGGCACAGAAGTAAACAAACCTCAATATCGCTTTCAATATTCCTCAACTGCAGTGTTCATGGGTCGTATAATAAGTTTATTTTAAAGCGATTTATTTACTCGGTGATTAGATGTAACTGACGGGAGGGTAACAGTTTTTGAGCAGGTGTAGCCGCGAACCCAGGATAACATTTTTAGAATAAAGGAGTGCCGAGATACAAAAATGCAGTACCTTTCAAAGTAAGTAGGTAATGACATTGTAATAACACTCCCCTTAATGTCAGCTCGGCAATTATTTCGGTGCCTTATGCCACTCAGCCGCGCTCCAACTTCAGAATATATTATTTAATAATATATAATACGTTCCGAAGTTGAAAACCACATTAGGGTAGCTCCTGTCTGTCGGATCCGCACTCCTTTTCAAACTCTTGAGGCAATCGTGGGTATTGATGTGGATTACGAATTATTAAGGAATAGAAAAAATTGCACCATACATACATAAATTATGTCTAATAATCTTACTACTACTTTTCCTGCGGAGTAAGTAGGGAATTCAAATTTATCTTAACCCTCTTGAAATTTACATTTAACTTCCATTTTGTTTCCATTTTAGGAAGGATAACATTGGCACATTGAGTTGAAGCTGGCTCTTTACATTCATCAATATGCTGTATACCCTGGCGCTGACGAGTCCATTGAACGTCGGAACAATTTTACGGCGGCTCTCAAGTTTCTATTGTAAATTAGTAGTAATAAATGCATATTAAAATTTCTCAGAAATTTAAAGAGACTGTTACTTTGAAGTATACTATTTTTGGAGAACGCACCACGATGAGTACTTGAAAACCACCACCACCACGTCACCACCTTTATCGAAGGAAGACTTATGCTAAGTATTGAACGTTTTTTAAAAGGAAACCAATGAGTATGTAAGAGGGAATTTTGTGTTAATAGAAACCAGAATCAATTTCAACCAATTGTAGCGTCAATTTTTCAACATGGTAATATTTTATGATGTCTCAAAAAAAAAACAAAAAAAAAACGAAAACTGCAGAAATTCGCCTTGGTTTTGTTTTATTTGTCAGGTTGTCGCATTTTTATTATACCTAATAGGATTTAGGGGAGAAGAAGACCGGCAGGAAGGAACAAGGAACACGAGATTAAGGTAGCATAGTACAAAAGTACACTGCGAGTTAAAGGACAGTGTTGCCACGAACGTGGGATGAGGAAAATCAGCAAATTAATGGTTCAACAGTGGTTTGTCTTTGTCATCATAAATTATTTTAAATCAGTAAATCACTCAATATCGCTTGATGTTCAGACGAAATCCATCAACGAGGGTGTTTTCCAAGATCACAAACTAGTCTGGAACAATTTCACGTCCCATGAAACGGTTGATAGTTCAATCACTACTTTCCACATTTACACTGACCACTAACTGAATCGAGGTTATCCGAAAGAAAAACTGCTACTACTTTGTAAGCAATTCGTCGTGTGGAGACTTTATTTAATTACCTACATGAAATAGAATCATCGTCTGTCACATATCAAACAATGAAATAATTATGGTTACAAGACTCTCAGACAGTGCCAATTCCATCAAATATTTACAACAACAACAACTATTTGAATATGCCAAACTGAAATACCTTTCTAGGGAGCGTTGGCCAGAGGCTAACGGATTTGAATGACGAGCAATCGGCCAAGTCCTAGCGCATGCGCACTAGGCTGGATAAATTTGTAGGTTTACTGTCTAGTCATACTATGCCTCCACGTTATGAGCGTTTTTCACGATTTCACTAGTGCATGTTTTGTATTTTGATTTTTACAGGCCGCATAACTCAATGTATTTGAAAGTTCAAGGTCTTAAAATGACGGGGTCGGCGATTGAATGATGCCTGATTTTTATCAAATGGGTCACATGCAGTACTTCCGCATTATTTGCACATTTTTTGCTACATTTTGATTTTTATAGACCGCAAAAATGAATATATTTGAACGGTGGGGGACTTAAATTTTTTCTATATGACAGTTGAATATCACTTGCTTTTTTATTATTGGGGTCACATGCAGTACCTCGTCGTAAAACGCATTTTCTGTTGTTTAATTTGTATTTTTTGGGATTCTTTGCTTTAAATATGACCAACTTTGGCCTCGTTCACAACACTTGTTCTGCATAGTTTGGATAGCACACAGTACTTCCGCAATATGCCATTTTTTAACTTTTGAGATTTTAACAGACCACAAATTGAACATACATTAGACTTTAAATTTTCAGTTATTTTATTAAGCGTATCGTACTATTAGGGTATCTATGCTATAAATATGACCAACTTTGACCTCGTTCACAAAACTTGTTTTGCATAGCTTGGATAGCACACAGTACTTCCGCATTAGGCCATTTTTTAACTTTTGAGATATTAATAGACTGCAAGAGTGAATATACATTAGACTTTAAATTTTCTATATGACAGCTGAATATTGCTTGGTTTTTATTATTGGGGTCACCTGCAGTACTTCCTCGTAAAACGCATTTCTGTTAATGTACATTTTGGGGCTCTTTGCTATATATTTGACCAACTCTGACCACGTACACAGAACTTGTTTTGTATAGTTTGGATAACACACAGTACTTCAGCTATATGCCGTTTTTTGCTTTAGAGATTTTTAGAGACTACAAGAGTGAATAATTATACATTAGACTTTAAATTTTTCTTTATGACAGTTGAATGTTGCTTGATTTTTATCATCGGGGTCACATGCAGTACTTCCTCGTTACACACAATTTCAGTTATTTCATTCTAGCGCTTTTGTAACTTTCGGGTCTCTTTGCTTTAAGTGTGAGCAACAACGACCATGTTTTGTTTTGTTTTGACCACATACCGTACGTCCGCCTTACGCCGTTTATCGCTGTTGAGCTTTTTACAGGGTGCAAAAATCAATATATTTTACGCTATAGGTATGTAATATTTGTAATGGCGAGTGAATGACGCCTGATCTCTACCGCTATGGTCACACGCTGCACATCCATGCGATCCAGTAGTCAATATAGTTGAACGTTTAAAAGGACGTGAAATGTTATCTGTGGCGGGTGAATGACGATAGATTTTTATCATTAAAGTCGCCGCATACCATCTTCTGCGTTATTAAAATATTTTTGGCATCTAGAGAGCTTTTTGGCATACTGATTTGTTTATGGCAGGGAATCACGCTTGATTTCATAAAACTAAATTGATATTCGAAAATGATCGAACTAGTGTCTGGGCGTCCATTTGTTAGTCTATCAGAGTGAGACTTTAGGTCTCCTGGCTCGTTTTTCCCTAACAGCTGTTGTAAATTAACGTTTCGGCTTTCGTACGTTTTTCTCGATTTTATAATAGGTTATACCATTTACCGACTCAAACATGGAAGTACTGTGTGATCTATGCACACCACTGGTTTAAAGTTTTTTTTTACATCCATGTTTAAGGAGTATTGAGATCGTCTAAAAAGTCGAACTGGGAACCGAGGTCCTGTTGGACGAAATTTTCATAGTACTATACTCAGAATCACTATCTGAACAAGTGTCTGTGTGTCCGTATGTCCGTGGTCACAAAATGACATAAATGGCCATATCTTCCTGAAAAAATTTAACGACATTTTCGGGAAATGTTTTCCTAATAAATAAGCAAAATTAGGTTTTTTCAAAATTTGAAAAACACACTGTGCATTTGAAATAATATAAGGGATAAAAGGTTTTTCCGTTTGTATTTTTACATTCTATAAGTCAATATATTTCTACGTTCGAGGGCTTGAAATGTTGGGGCCAGCGATTGAATGCCTGATTTTTATCAAGTGGGTCACATGCAGTACTTCCGCGTTATTTGCATATTAGCTATGTAAAAATTTTTATAGAACCCTGGAGGGCATTAAATGTTTCTATATGACAGCTGAATCTCGCTTGATTTTTATTATTGGGGTCACATGCAGTAATTCCCCGTAAAACGCATTTCATGTTATTTTATTCCAGTGCTTTTGTAACTTTCGGGCACTTTGCTTTAAATATGACCAGCGACGCCTACGTTCAGAACACTTGTTTTGTATCGTTTTGATCACATACCGTACTTCCGCCGTAGACCGTTTTTCGCTGTTGTGCTTTTTACAGTCTGCAAAAATCAATATTTTTGACGCTAGAGGTTTTCAATTATTGTAATGGCAAGGGAATGATGCCTGATCTTCACCACGAGGGGCACACGCCATCATCCGTGCTATCCAGTAGTTTTTTGGATAAAAAATATTCACGTTGCCCTAAAGTCAATACAGGTGAAAGTTCATGAAATGTTTTCTTTGGGGAGAGAATGACGATTGAATTTTATAGTTAAAATCGCATAACGAAATTCCACGTTACTAAGATATTGTTTGCATCTAGCATGCTTTTTGGCTTCAAAAATTGTTTGAACACTCAAGGTCTAGAATATATTTATTATGGTAGTACGGTCATATAGATATGATGGGTTTTATCTTGATTTGAACTAATCCAACATGCCGAAAACGTTTTGTGGAGAATGAAAGTGGATTTATTTTCAATCTGTTGTGTCCACACTGGTGGGTAACACTGAGCAGTGTGGATAACCGGGGGTTCGGAGAACCTGCCGCTGTGCCGGCAGTCCGCTCACAGTTTGAGCTCAGTCAACGTCTACCTATGTCTGTGAAATATAGTTACATTACGTTCCGACCGTTTCGGCTCGTTTATTAATCCCTCGGCCGTTAATAAATAGAACACAATCATACAATGGGGAAGACGCCTATTTTTTATTTTCGTTCCTTTTGGCCTGAATTCTGTTATTTGGTGTCAACCGAAGACGGAATGACCAATTTTTCATGAAAATTGTGAGTTTCCGCGGAGAAAATCGCTAAGGAAAACCGATGATTTTGAACGAAAAATGAATAGTTATTACGTCATAAGTAGTCAGTCGAATGTGAATATCGACACTAGCGCTTGTATCTTCGGAGAATAACTAACATTGGGAGCAATAATTTAAGGTTGCTGTGAGATTACCACACCCCCCTCAGCAATTTATTTGCTTTACGAGGCATTTCGGGCGGTACTAACTCGACGATTAAAAAAACCTAACACGTAGCAGTGAAGTTAGCGTCATTTACTCAATTTAGCATGATTCCAGTCTTAAAGACCGTCTTGATGCTACTTTCTGTCTTTCTGCCGTCTGCAGAGCGCTCTAGGGAGTTACTTCAACCGGTTGGAGTTACATCTCCGGGTTTATTCAAACCACTGATTTTCCTTAGCGATTTTCTCCGCGAAAACTCACAATTTTCATGAAAAATTGGTCTTTCCCTCTTCGGCTGACACCAAATAACAGAATTCAGGCCATTAGGTACGAAAATAAAAAATAGGCGTCTTCCCCATTGGACCAATTTCGACCACGTTCAGAATACTTGTTTGGTATTGTTTTGATCACATACCGTACTTCAACCTAAAGCCGTGTTTTGCTGTCTAGGTTTTTACAGGCCGCAAAAATCAACATATTTTACGCTAGAGGTCTTTAATATTTGTAATGGCGAGGGAATGACGCTAGGGTCACACGCCGTACATCCGTGATATCCAGTAGTTTTTGGTTCAGAAATATTCACATAACCCCAAAGTCAATACAGGTGAACGTTTGAAAGGTCATGAAATGTTTTCCTCGGGGGGGGGGGGGGGATGAAGATGGATTGTTATCATTAAATTTAAATAACGTAATTTCCGGTAATTAAAATATTGTTTGCATCTAGAATGCTTTTTGGCCACAAAAATTGTTTGAACACTCAATGTCTAGTATAAAGTATAGTACAGGGGTGCTCAAACTTGAACTGTTGGCAATCGACATCAATATTGTTAGACTTCGATCGATCGACTCTGAGAGGCCCAAAATGCGTACATTTAACCCCCCCTCCTCCCCCCGCTCATCACCTCAGAATCAGGACTTTTGGTATCCCCCTAATCAGTCAGGACTTTTGGTTAGCCCCCTAATCAAGTTTCTGAAGGATTCGCGGTATAGTATAATAGCATAAGGTAGTAGGTATTCCTTAGAAATTCTCTCTCAGCTTCCTCTGAAACTGACCGTTTCGCCCGCCTGCTCCTAGAGCGCTCTGCTCTTTTTCTGAAGAAGTGTCTGTGTACGTCCATTTGTTTATCCGTCAGAGTGTCCGTCTGTCCTCGCGTCCGTCCGTCTATTGTCTGAGTAACAAAATATTCCCATATTTCCCAGAAAAATTCTTGAAATTTGAGTTGTTGTAAATCAACGTTGCGGCCTTCGTACGATTATCTTAATTTTATTATTGAATCTTCCTGTTACCGACTCAAACATGGAAGTACTGTGTGATCTATGCACACCACTGGTTTTAAAAAGTTTTTGTATTTGGAAATCTTCCAAGTACCCCGATGAATCACCATAGATTTTTTTCGTGAGAGTGTTTACCACATTTCTACTCATCCATGCATTGTTTGTTTAAGGAATGTTTACTGATCGCTAAAATGAAGGTATTTATTTGAACTCTCAGATATAGGAATCTTAGTTGACTGCGGAGAATCACGCTTGATTTTATGTATGTATTTATTAGCGGTTAAAGTTTTGCCCTTAAGGAGATTGTCGAGGCTACTTAGGCTATGTTAGGTTTCCTCGGTGTGCAGGCTGAACAGTCGGGTACTCCATACTACTAGATTATTGCTAGAAAATTATATATCATAAGTTCCTTATATCCAATTATAAGAAATTGCCTATTATAGATTGGATAGTTTTGAAAAGAGGCTGGGAGCTACGCAAACTTTAGTGAAGTTATTTGAGCATGTTAAACGGAGATATGAATGCGAATACACCTATGGAATGAATTATAGGAAAAATTTAGAGCTTACCTATCTATACTGATGGCTACTAAGTTGAAAATGGAGCAGGTACTGCACGTGACGTCCATAGCAATATAAAAATCACAAACAAAGGCGGGGAGGGTCCACGATCCGTTCACCTGCGAAAGAGATTTAAAATTTATAAATTCATTTTTCTGTTTTTAATAATTTTTACTTCCATGTTTACGTAAAAAATGGAAGTATTGAGATCGTCTGAAAAGCCGAATTTGGAACCGAGGTCCTGTTGGAAGAAATTTTCATAGTACAATGCTCAGAATCCCTTCCTGAACGTGGTCGAAATTGGTCCAATTTCTTCCAACAGGACCGCGGTTCCAAATTCGACTTTGCAGACGATCTCTATACTTCCATTTGCTACGTAAATATGGAAGTAAAAAACGCTGCAAATACTTTATGATTGTACAGTGGTTTATTATTCCTTCACTTAAAAAATATAATTTCAGAAGACTATCCATTTCAGATAGTCATTATTCAGAACATGATTGTGTGAACATTCCAACCGAAAAACAAATTGGTAACTATCGGGGAAAATTCCGTAGCAACTATTGTAATTTCTATCAATTTTAGTTTTCTTAATTTCCTAATTAAAAACTAACTCCCAAATTCGACACAAAAGCTGTGATAACTCGAGAGCCAATGAAGCTATCGACCCCGCGATGGTCTCATTCGATTCAGCGTCCAAAATCTATACAATTTGATAACACGTACACATTTTTCTGAAAAACCCCCGGAAAATATGAAATTTCTCCCCCTCAAAACCCCCCAAAAATACCCTTAAAATTGAGCTAGCAAGTTGGTTCAAGAATTGGGCCGTCGTAGGACCGAGGTTGATTTTTGGTGAAAATTTCAAGGATTTCGCTATTATGGTTTGGCCGGAAAAGTATTGACGGCGTACGGCGGACAGACAGTGACGGCAGACTTCCATGTTTACGTAGTAAATAATGGAAGTATTGAGATCGTCTGAAAAGTCGAATTTGGAACCGAGGTCCTGCTGGAAGAAATTTTCATAGTAAGTACAATGCTCAGAATCACTTTCTGAACAAGAGTCTGTGTGTCCGTCTGTCCATGGTCACAAAAAAGTTTGTCTATAAAATAAACTCTGAAAAGGAAAAAATAACAAAAATGTCCCAACTTCGCAGCAACTCATTCGCCAACTACACATTTTAAGGACTACTTTACTACTCGTATTGACCTGACCACTTCCTGATTGATTGAATCACCTTCCCTAATAATATAAAAATTACTATTTCTCATTTCCCAAATGATTAAAAGATGTTCCTTTAACCTCTGAATTGCCTCCAGATTGATCATCTTTTGGAGTCGGCGCCTTTCTAATATTGTATTGGAGAAGCCTATAGATTCCGAATTACCAGTAGTATGAATATAAATATCATGAGTTTTCACAATTCTTGAACAGAGCAAATCAGCATTTATGAGAACTGATTATCAACAATATCGATTTGAAGGTGACTATTCACGCCTTTTCCTAAAAACCATTTCAGATTTCTCTAAGAATCTTTACGTCCAGACCCAGACTTACTACCTGGCACCTACTAATTTATCGTAAATTCATATTTATTTGTAACCATCAGGTAGTCATTTTGCCAGAGAGGCGCCGACTCCAAAAGATGATCAATCTGGAGGCAATTCAGAGGTGAAAGGAAAATCTTTTAACATTTGGGAAATGAGAAATAGTAGTTTTTATATTATTAGGGAAGGTGATCCAATCAATCAGGAAGTGGTCAGGTCAATACGAGTAGTAAAGTATTCCTTAAAATGTGTAGTTGACGAATGAGTTGCTGCGAAGTTGGGACATTTTTGTTATTTTTTCCTTTTTAGATTGTATTTTATAGACAAACTTTTTGAAGTCGGTTTTATTTTTTTTTTTAAGTTTTTTTTATTTTTCTCTTTTTAGTGACTTACAATTATGGACAGCTCTCTTTACAGAATTTTACCAAGCTTTCATTATTGTGTTCTTGTCACTTACTACTAACCGTCCAAACTCAATTCATAAGTCCGTTGAACGTTGAAGTTCTAAAGTATAATGATTACCCAACTATTTTCAATGTTATTATGTTGACTGAGAGTGAGTTTGAACGTTTGGAATAATCCATCCACTGATTTGGGTCTCTTGGTCAACATACCGGATACTTTGACCCATTGATACACCTATCAAAACTCAAATAATTGTCTACACCATTGCTGGTTACTGAATTGCACCAATTCACTCGTTCTTTATTTCTCTAACGATAATAGAGTGATGATTTCCTGAAGCGTATCCGCATTCACACTGAATGAGAGAATCCGAACCAAATTTCAGAAATTCGCCGAACGTTTGTGCATTAAAATGGAGTTATTTGGCCTTCAAAACCACGTTGTTTATTGAAAATTTAACGCTGAATTCAAATTTTCTAACGAGAATGCTATGATTAACGTAGTTTTTTTTCTACAAGCATAAATAGTCCAAAAAACGTGTTTTTGAAACAAATTTTCTAGAAATACGGCCTAAAAAGTATCTAATTTCAGTCCAATCAATACCAAATTCGAATCACGTAAACTAGACTCAAATTTGAACAATTTAAGTTTAAAAACGATGGAAAAACAGTTTTGGTTTGGAAGTTATGAGGTCTGAAACACAGGTCCATTAAAACATCGATTGCTCCCTTATTATGCCACCTAAACTTAATTTTTTACGATCGTTAGAAAGCTCTAACTAAGTGCTTTCAAGTGCAATAGTGTTCATATTTTTTTTCTCGACGTGGTTGGAACGGTGCTCGAAAAACCTCAAAAAAGTGAAAATTGGCATCACGTTTTTTGTTACACTTTCTTCTCTACACATTATATTAGAATGCCGAACGAAAAATTGGAGCTAGGCCCTTGTAGGCAGATAAATTATGAACAAAATGACACCAGAAACAAAACAATCGAGCAAGTATTCTAGAAGTTATAAGCTTGCAAAGTCAAAACTTCCTTTTTTCGCGAAAATCACGTTTTCCGGCGTTTCTCCGCGTCTGGAGACGTAGCTACTGGATGGACTCAATTGAAAAAATTATGGGACCTACCTGGATAGTAACCCTTTCAAACAAAAAAAAAAGTAACCCGATCGGACGTACATAAAATACACTCTGAAAAGGAAAAAAAACAAAAATGTCCCAACTTCGCAGCAACTCATTCGCCAACTACACATTTTAAGGAATACTTTACTACTCGTATTGACCTGACCACTTCCTGATTGATTGGATCACCTTCCCTAATAATATAAAAACTACTATTTCTCATTTCCCTAATGTTTAAAAGATTTTCCTTTCACCTCTGAATTGCCTCCAGATTTATCATCTTTTGGAGTCGGCGCCTCTCTTATATTGTATTGTATTATATTGTATTGTATTGGAGATTCCGAATTAGTAAGAATATAAATATCATGAGTTTTCACGATTCTTGAACAGAGCACATCAGCATTTATGAGAACTGATTATTAACAATATCGATTTGAAGGTGACTATTCACGCCTTTTCTCAAAAACCATTTCAGATTTCTCTAAGAATCTTTACGTCCAGACCCAGACTTATTACCTGGCACCTACTAATTTATCGTAAATTCATATTTATTTGTAACCATCGGTTATTTTGCCAGAGAGGCGCCGACTCCAAAAGATGATAAATCTGGAGGCAATTCAGAGGTGAAAGGAAAATCTTTTAACATTTGGGAAATGAGAAATAGTAGTTTTTTAACCGACTTCAAACAAGGAGGAGGTTACTATGGTCGTCTAGCGGGATTTTTTTTTTTTTTTCGGTATGTGTTGTCCACCGGCGTTCAGCTCCTGTACGTCCGATCGGGTTACTTTTTTTTTTGTTTGAAAGGGTTACTATCCAGGTAGGTCCCATAATTTTTTCAATTGAGTCCATCCAGTAGTTACGTCTCCAGACGCGGAGAAACGCCGGAAAACGTGATTTTCGCGAAAAATAGGAAGTTTTGACTTTGCAAGCTTATAACTTCTAGAATACTTGCTCGATTGTTTTGTTTCTGGTGTCATTTTGTTCATACTTTATCTGCCTACAAGGGCCTAGCTCCAATTTTTCGTTCGGCATTCTAATATAGCGTGTAGAGAAGAAAGAGTAACAAAAAACGTGATGCCGATTTTCACTTTTTTGAGGTTTTTCGAGCACCGTTCCCAACCACGTCGAGAAAAAAAATATGAACACTATTGCAATTGGAAGCACTTAGCTAGAGCTTTCTAACAATGGTAAAAAATCAAGTTTAGGTGGCATAATAAGGGAGCAATCGATGTTTTAATGGACCTGTGTTTCAGACCTCATAACTTCCAAACCAAAACTGTTTTTCCATCGTTTTTAAACTTAAATTGTTCAAATTTGAGTCTAGTTTACGTGATTCGAATTTGGTATTGATTGGACTGAAATTAGATACTTTTTAGGCCGTATTTCTAGAAAATTTGTTTCAAAAACACGTTTTTTGGACTATTTATGCTTGTAGAAAAAAAACTACGTTAATCATAGCATTCTCGTTAGAAAATTTGAATTCAGCGTTAAATTTTCAATAAACAACGTGGTTTTGAAGGCCAAATAACTCCATTTTAATGCACAAACGTTCGGCGAATTTCTGAAATTTGGTTCGGATTCTCTCATTCAGTGTGAATGCGGATACGCTTCAGGAAATCATCACTCTATTATCGTTAGAGAAATAAAGAACGAGTGAATTGGTGCAATTCAGTAACCAGCAATGGTGTAGACAATTATTAGAGTTTTGTAAGGTGTATCAATGGGATCAAAGTATCCGGTATGTTGACCAAGAGACCCAAATCAGTGGATGGATTATTCCAAACGTTCAAACTCACTCTCACTCAACATAATAACATTGAAAATAGTTAGGTAATCATTATACTTTAGAACTTCAACGTTCAACTGACTTATGAATTGAGTTTGGACGGTTAGTAGTAAGTGACAAGAACACAATAATGAAAGCTTGGGAAAATTCTGTAAAGAGAGCTGTCCATAATTGTAAGTCACTAAAAAGAGAAAAATAAAAAAAACTTTTTAAAAAAAAAATAAAACCGACTTCAAAAAGTTTGTCTATAAAATACACTCTGAAAAGGAAAAAATAACAAAAATGTCCCAACTTCGCAGCAACTCATTCGCCAACTACACATTTTAAGGACTACTTTTTTACTCGTATTGACCTGACCACTTCCTGATTGATTGGATCACCTTCCCTAATAATATAAAAATTACTATTTCTCATTTCCCAAATGATTAAAAGATTTTCCTTTCACCTCTGAATTGCCCCCAGATTGATCATCTTTTGGAGTCGGCGCCTCTCTGGCAAAATGACTATCCGATGGTTACAAATAAATATGATTTTACGATAAATTAGTAGGTGCCAGTAATAAGTCTGGGTCTGGACGTAAAGATTCTTAGAGAAATCTGAAATGGTTTTTAGGAAAAGGCGTGAATTGTCACCTTCAAATCGATATTGTTAATAATCAGTTCTCATAAATGCTGATTTGCTCTGTTCAAGAATCGTGAAAACTCATGATATTTATATTCATACTACTGGTAATTCGGAATCTATAGGCTTCTCCAATACAATATAAGGGAGGCGCCGACTCCAAAAGATGATCAATCTGGAGGCAATTCAGAGGTTAAAGGAAAATCTTTTAATCATTTGGGAAATGAGAAATAGTAATTTTTATATTATTAGGGAAGGTGATCCAATCAATCAGGAAGTGGTCAGGTCAATACGAGTAAAAAAGTAGTCCTTAAAATGTGTAGTTGGCGAATGAGTTGCTGCGAAGTTGGGACATTTTTGTTATTTTTTCCTTTTCAGAGTGTATTTTATAGACAAACTTTTTGAAGTCGGTTTTATTTTTTTTTTTAAAAAGTTTTTTTTATATTATTAGGGAAGGTGATCCAATCAATCAGGAAGTGGTCAGGTCAATACGAGTAGTAAAGTATTCCTTAAAATGTGTAGTTGACGAATGAGTTGCTGCGAAGTTGGGACATTTTTGTTATTTTTTCCTTTTTAGATTGTATTTTATAGACAAACTTTTTGAAGTCGGTTTTATTTTTTTTTTTAAGTTTTTTTTATTTTTCTCTTTTTAGTGACTTACAATTATGGACAGCTCTCTTTACAGAATTTTACCAAGCTTTCATTATTGTGTTCTTGTCCCTTACTACTAACCGTCCAAACTCAATTCATAAGTCAGTTGAACGTTGAAGTTCTAAAGTATAATGATTACCTAACTATTTTCAATGTTATTATGTTGATTGAGAGTGAGTTTGAACGTTTGGAATAATCCATCCACTGATTTGGGTCTCTTGGTCAAGATACCGGATACTTAGATCCCATTGATACACCTTACAATACTCAAATAATTGTCTACACCATTGCTGGTTACTAAATTGCACCAATTCACTCGTTCTTTATTTCTCTAACGATAATAGAGAGATGATTTCTTGAAGCGTATCTCCGCATTCACACTGAATGAGAGAATCCGAACCCAATTTCAGACATTCCCCGAACGTTTGTGCATTAAAATGGAGTTATTTGGCCTTGAAAACCATGTTATTCATTGGAAATTTAACGCCGAATTCAAATCTTCTAACGAGAATGCTATGACTAACGTAGTTTTTTTTTCTACAAGCATAAATAGTCCAAAAAACGTGATTTTGAAACAATTTCTTTAGTAATACGGCCTAAAAAGTATCTAATTTCAATTAAATCAATACCAAATTTGGATCACGTAAACTAGAATCAAATTTGAACAATTTAAGTTTAAAAACTATGAAAAAACAGTTTTCATTTGGAAGTTATGAGGTCTCAAACACAGGTCCATTAAAACATCGATTGCTCCCTTATTATGCCACCTAAACTTGATTTTTTACCATCGTTAGAAAGCTTTAGCTAAGTGCTTTCAAGTGCAATAGTGTTCATATTTTTTTTTCTCGACGTTGTTGGGAACGGTGCGGGAAAAACCTCAAAAAAGTTATAATCGGCATCACGTTTTTGTTACACTTTCTTCTCTACACGCTATTTTAGAATGCCGAACGAAAAATTGAAGCTAGCCCCTTGTAGGCAGATAAATTATGAACAAAATGACACCAGAAACAAAACAATCGAGCAAGTATTCTAGAAGTTATAAGCTTGCAACGTCAAAACATCCTTTTTTCGCGAAAATCACGTTTTCCGGCGTTTCTCCGCGTCTGGGGGCGTAACTACTGGATGGACTCAATTGAAAAAATTATGGGACCTACCTGGATAGTAACCCTTTCAAACAAAAAAAAAAAGTAACCCGATCGGAAGGTACAGGAGCTGAACGCCAGCGGACAACACATACCGAAAAAAAAAATCCCGCAAGACAACTATATAGTAACTTCCTCCTTGCTTGAAGTCGGTTAAAAAGTAGATGAATTTGACTGGCGGTAAAGTCATCATTACTCGCATTACAACATTCGTATTATTTTTGTATAGTCGCCAAATTATACTCAAACGCAGATCGTATTTAAATGACCCGATCGCATTTTTATTAACCAACTTCAAAAGAAGGAGGTTACTGTGGTTGACTTGCGGGTTTTTTTTCGGTATGGGTTGTCCGATGGCGTTCAGCTCCTGTACGTCCGATGGGGTTACTTTTTCTTTGTTTGAAAGGGTTTATAATTTTTTCAATTGAGTCCATTCAGTAGTTACGTCCCCATAGGCGGAGAAATGCCGGAAAACTTGATTTTCGTGAAAAGAGGAAGTTTCGACTTAGCAAGCTTAATAACTTCTGGAAAAGTTGCTCCATTTTTTTGTTTTTGATGTCATTTTTTTCATAATTTATCTGTCTATAAGGGCTTAGCTCCAATTTTTGTTCGGCATTCTCATATCTACCTGTAGAGCAAAACATGTAACAAAAAACGTGATGCCGATTTTCACCTTTTTGAGGTTTTTTGAGCACCGTTCCCAACCATGAGAAAAAAAAAAATGAACACTATTGCATATGAAAGTACATAAATATCAAGAGCTTTGATATACGTACTTTCATATGCAATATGTGTGGAAAATCACCACAGCCTATGGTAACCTATGGTTCCACATCGCCCTGAGGATGCCCGAAGGGGCGAAAGTACTCGGCCAGAAAATAAAAAATCGGAGAATATGTCTCCTGGTTCTTCTCCCCCTCACCAACCCAGTACAATAAAAATTACCATTTCTCATTTCCCAACTGATTAAACGGCTTTCCTTTCACCTCTGAATCGCATCCAGATCGATCATCTTTTGGAGTCGGCGCCTCTCTTGCAAAATGACTACCCGATGGTTACAAATAAATATGAATTTACGATAAATTGGTAGGTGCCAGGTAATAAGTCTGGGTCTGGACTTGAAGATTCGTAGAGAAATCTGAATTGGTTCTTAGGAAAAGGCGTAAATAGTCATCGTTAAATCGATATTGTTAAAAATCGGTTCTCCTAAATGAATCATGAAAACTCATGATATTATTATATTCTTACTAGTTCGGAATCTATAGGCTTGTCCAATACAATATAAGAGAGGCGCCACAACTTCTGAGGATGTTCAAACTTTGTTGCGTAAGGTACTTTCCGCAATATGAGCTGATTTCGAATTTTCCGAACGCTTGAGAAAAACAACACTAAACGTGTATTTATTTGATGATTGACGTTCGGTGGTATGTTTCACCATGTTCATTAGTGACCGAAATACGAAGCAATGCCTATAGTAGCAGTTTTCTTGACCTACAGGGTTCCTCTGACGGGAAAGTTGCTGGTAAAGAACGGTAGGATCGATTTACGAACACGGAAAACAAAGTAAACCCATTGCGATAGTCGTTACTGTGACTATCCTGAGTAGAACTGGAGCATCACTTATGTAGACCCAGCTCGCCTCTGCCTTGCCTAGCGGACCAGTGGCTCTCGCTTCACTCTCTTCTGACGAGTATGATGTTTACTCCATCTCTGAAAAGTCTACGTGAGTGCGACTTCGAGTGCTTCCGCCGCTTAACCTTTCCGTTTTGTCGAGAGAGAGGACTCATCCAAGTTCTACTGGTTCTAACCTGAGCGTCCCGACGTTTTTCGCTCAATTGAACAGAATCACTTTTTGATAGGCGTCGTTAGAGCGGTTGCTTTAGTTTTCCGAACTGCTTTTAGTCCCTTTCAATAGATTACAACTATGATAGGCTGATTCAATAAAAAAAATTCTTCTTGGTTGAGCCGTCGCATCTCTCATCGTACTGGGTTGGTGAGGGGGAGGAAGGGCTGTGGTAACCTATGGTTCCACATCGCCCTGAGGATGCCCGAAGGGGCGAAAGTACTCGGCCAGTAAATAAAAAACGCTGCAAATGATTGTACAGTGGTTTATTATTCCTTCACTTCAATAATAATTTCAGAATCCAATCCATTTATGATAGTAATTATTCAGAACATGTGTAAACGTTTCAACCGAAAAATAGATCGGTAACTATCGGGGAAAATTCCGTAGCAACTATTGTAATTTTAATCAATTTTATTTTTCTCAATTTCCTAATTAAAAACTAAATTTTTTGCCTAACAGTACAGCTGGAGAGAGTGTTCGACGACCATTCCAATGAGTATAGAACGATTTTTATAGCTCCAAGAACTCTCGAGTTATACCCTCATGTCAAATTTCTGAAAATCTCCCAAATTCGGCACAAAAGCTGTGATAACTTGAGAACGAATAAAGCTATCGATCTGGCGATGGTCTCATTCGATTCAGCGTCCAAAAATCTATATAATTTGATACCACGTACACATTTTTCTGAAAACCCTTGGAAAATATGAATTTTCTCCCCCTCAAAACCCCCCGAAAACCCCCTTAAAATTGAGCTAGCAAGTTGGACCGTCGTAGGACCGAGATTGATTTTTGGTGAAAATTTCAAGAATTTAGCTATTATGGTTTGGCCGGAAAACTGTTGACGGCGTACGGCGTACGGCGTACGGCGGACAGACAGAATTTTTTTTATTGGATATTCGGATTCTACATGCCTTGAAACGTAAAACATCAAATTTTGAGGGGGGTTATAAAATTTTTTTTCTTGGGCGATTACAATGGTTTATTATTGATAATAAACCAAAATCGGAGAACATGTCGCCTGGTTCTTCTCCCCCTCACCAACCCAGTACGAAAAAAAATTCTGATTTTCTTATACGCAAAAGATTGTACGTTGTGAAGGATAGATAAAATAAGGGATTTTCCTCACTGATCATAGATCACACAGTGTTGCCGATTCATTATTAGGTAGGAAATAGTTGGTATGTAAGATCCTGTCTGGTATTTGAGCCGGTCTACTCCAGATATCTCGAATGCAGTTTCCTACCTCAGTCGTTACTTGGATCGACCTACGTCTGTGACATGGAATGCTGCAAAACGCGTAGGTACTTCGTTATTTGAGCCACACTGCTGATCTTAAACTACACTACAAAAAGGGACACGAAGGTCTAATTGGATACTCAGATGCAGATTGGGCAGCTGATCGACAATCGAGAAAATCAACCAGTGGATTCGTTGCTTTCTATAACGGAAACCCCATAGCATTCTCGTTAGAAGATTTGAATTCAGCGTTAAATTTTCAATATATAGCATGGTTTTGAATGCTAAATAACTCCATTTTAATGCACAAACGTTTGGCGAATTTCTGAAATTTGGTTCGGATTCTCTCATTCAGTGTGAATGCGGATACGCTTCAGGAAATCATCACTCTATTATCGTTAGAAAAATAAAGAACGAGTGAATTGGTGCAATTCAGCAACCAGCAATGATGTAGGCAATTATTTGAGTTTTGTAAGGTGGATCAATGGGATCAATGTTGCCGGTATGTTGACCAAGAGACCCAAATCAGTGGATGGATTATTCCAAACGTTCAAACTCACTCTCAATCGACATAATAACATTGAAAATAGTAATCATTATACTTTAGAACTTCAACGTTCAACTGACTTAGGAATTGAGTTTGGACGGTTGGTAGTAAGTGACGAGAACACAATAATGAAAGCTTGGGAAAATTCTGTGAAGAGAGCTGTCCATAATTGTAAGTCACAAAAAAGAGAAAAATAAAAAAAACTTTAAAAAAATAAATAAAACCGACTTCAAAAAGTTTGTCTATAAAATACACTCTGGAAAGGAAAAAATAACAAAAATGTCCCAACTTCGCAGCAACTCATTCGCCAACTACACATTTTAAGGCATTTTTAGGCGATTCAGAGGTGAAAGGAAAATCTTTTAATTATTTGGGAAATGAGAAATAGTAATTAAAAAAAAAAATTATTAGGGAAGGTGATCCAATCAATCAGGAAGTGGTCAGGTCAATACGAGTAGTAAAGTAGTCCTTAAAATGTGTAGTTGGCGAATGAGTAGTTGCTGCGAAGTTGGGACATTTTTGTTATTTTTTCCTTTTCAGAGTGTATTTTATAGACAAAGTTTTTGAAGTCGGTTTTATTTTTTTTTAAGTTTTTTTTTATCAATGTATTTGAACGCTGAAGTTTGAATGTTTAATTTTATATCTTTGGGTCTCCTTGCTAAAAATATTATCCCATTACTCAAACCTTGTCTTGTATCAGTAGGCTCACACCCCGTACCTTCATATTATTAACCTGGTTGGGTAACGGTTGGGAGAACATGGTGTTAGTATTTGTCCAAGTTGAGCCTATCTGACAGAACAATAACAATTGATCGAAAGGTGCGAGCCAGTAAACCGCCCATTGAATAGGGAAACTCGGAGTCACAATAAAAAGCGGAGAGTTGAACGTTGTGATCGAGTTGTTCTCTGGACGGATAGGATCGAATTCGAGACAGGGTTGATGGAAGGGGTCTCTCCGTTGAAATGACCTTTCATCCAGATCCGCCTAGTCGTCGTTGTTGTCCAGTGACGGCCGGAGGTGCTTGACACTGGATGAGAACGAGTGGGCTGAGTTTGGATGGTATTACGGTTGGCAAAGTGGTAGAGGTTGGTGACGACCTGCGGGAGTCGGAAGGGCTGTTGAGGACCAATCAGAATCTCGATTGAATCAGTGTAAATTACAATAGCCCGTTGAGCACCTCCTCCATCCCTCTACACTCATCGTTTTGCCTGGTTATACGTCACGACCGTGTTCACATTCAGCAGTGTAGAGATGTTATCTCCTTTTTCTACATCCCCCGATACCACCCCATCCAAGTTAGATTTACATTGGCCTTCATCAGCGACGTAGGAGACAATTTTCCAACTACGCTTGCAGCCCTCACCACTGAGGAAGTGTCAATGAGTCTTCTTTTTACATCCCAGTCGGGAAGACGTTTTGAGCTGATGATCACTGTAGACTGCAGTGCATAGATCGCACAGTACTTCCATGTTGGATTCGCTAACAGGTATTGAAAATTATATAATAAAGAAACTCGTACAAAGGCCGCAACGCTACTTTACAGCAACTGCTTTGAAGAACTAGCCAGGAGACCCAAAAATAGAAAAACGCACGAATTAGGTTGATAATGCGAAAGTACTGTATTTGTGTCTAAGTTTAGTGAAACGTGATAGTTTGAAAGCCACGAAACTCAAAAATGTGTCACCAGCCATCAGACGTCATTCCATTATCGTTACCAATAATAAAAACCTCCAACTTATTCCATTCCTACATTATTCCTCCACCTTATTCCTCAATTTTTTATTGAAGCCAGTAGAAGACACTTACAACAAAACCTTGTAACATGAAACTACATGATGAGTGCGAGCCAAAAAAAAAAAAAATCAAATCATCTGGCAATTAGCTTGCTATGAAGAATATTTCAATGGTTTGACCTATCAAAAATATTCACTATTATGGCAGGTAAACATCACGATAAGCTACATGGAAAGATGTTTTAATTCTTTAACCCCTAAAGCAGTGTTTGTTGACCCTCTGCCTACGCGCCTCTCTGGCAGAATTACTTCCGGATGGTAACAAATAAATTTGAATGTATAATAATTTTTTAGGTGCAAGGTAGTAAGACTGGGTCTGGACTTGAAGACGAGACGGACTTGAAGACGGGCAGACGTCAGGGCTTCGTAGCACCATTAGAAGGTATCCACGGCCCCGTGAATATCCGAGGCTGGGGATACCTTGTAATGGTGCTACGAAGCCCTGATGATGCCCGAATGGGCGAAAGTGCTTGGCAGGCCGACAATAAAAAACAGGAGAACATGTCGTCGTGGTTTTCTCCCCCTCAACCCCAAAGCCGAAGAACCAGATTTTTTGTATAGTGGGTCACATACAGTGCCTCCACGTTATGAGCCTTTTTCACGATTTCATTAGTGCATGTTTTGTATTTTGATTTTTACAGGCCGCAAAACTCAATGTATTTGAACGTTCATGCTCTTGAAATGATGGGGTCGGCGATTGAATGATGCCTGATTTTTATCGAGTGGGTCACATTCAGTACTTCCGGGTTATTTGCATATTGGTTTCATTTTGATTTTTATAGACCGCAAAAATGAATATATTTGAACGGTGGGGGACTAAAATTTTTTCTATAATATAGTCATATTATGACAGTTGAATATCGCTTGATTTTTATTATTGGAGTCACATGCAGTACCTCCTCGTAAAACGCATTTTCAGTTGTTTAATTTGTATTTTTTGCATCTCTTTGTTATAAATATGACCAACTTTGACCTCGTTCACAAAACTTGTTTTGCATAGTTTGGATAACACACAGCACTTCCGCAATATCCCATTTTTTAACTTTTGAGATTTTAATAGACCGCAAGAGTGAATATACCAACATTAGACTTTAAATTTTCTATATGACAGCTGAATATTGCTTGGTTTTTATTATTGGGGTTACCTGCAGTACTTCCTCGTAAAACGCATTTTCAGTTATTTTATTTGTATTTTTCGGTCTCTTTGCTATAAATATGACCAACTTTGACCTCGTTCACAAAACTTGTTTTGCATAGCTTGGATAGCACACAGTACTTCCGCATTAGGCCATTTTTTAACTTTTGAGATATTAATAGACTGCAAGAGTGAATATACATTAGACTTTAAATTTTCTATATGACAGCTGAATATTGCTTGGTTTTTATTATTGGGGTCACCTGCAGTACTTCCTCGTAAAACGCATTTCTGTTAATGTACATTTTGGGGCTCTTTGCTATATATTTGACCAACTCTGACCACGTACACAGAACTTGTTTTGTATAGTTTGGATAACACACAGTACTTCAGCTATATGCCGTTTTTTGCTTTAGAGATTTTTAGAGACTACAAGAGTGAATAATTATACATTAGACTTTAAATTTTTCTTTATGACAGTTGAATGTTGCTTGATTTTAGTATCGGGGTCACATGCAGTACTGCCTCGTTACACGCAATTTCAGTTATTTCATTCTAGCGTTTTTTGTAACTTTCTGGTCTCTTTGCTTTAAATATGAGCAACAATGACCTTGTTTTGTTTTGTTTTGATCACATACCGTACTTCCGCCTTACGCCGTTTATCGCTGTTGAGCTTTTTACAGGGTGCAAAAATCAATATATTCGACGCTAGAGATATTAAATATTATGTAATGGCGAGTGAATGACGCCTTATCTCTACCGCTATATGGTCACACGCCGTACATCCATGCTATCCAGTAGTTTTTTGGAATAGAAATATTCACATTAGCCATAAGTCAATATAGTTGAACGTTTAAAAGGATGTGAAATGTAGTTATCTATGGCGGGTGAATGACGATAGATTTTTATCATTAAAGTCGCCACATTCCATACTTCCGCGTTATTAAAATATTTTTGGCATCTAGAGTGCTTTTTGGCATTCTGATTTGTTTATGGCAGGGAATCACGCTTGATTTCATAAAACTAAATTGATATTAGGAAATGATAGTATACTATGAATACGATGGTTTTTCATCTCGATTTGAACTAATCCAACATAATAAACGATGACAACATGCCAAAAACATTTGGTGGAAAATGAAGGTGGATTTATTTTTAATCATCACATCGTTTGTAGAACAGTGGAAATTATTTCGTCTGTTAGTTGATTTTTGTTCAATTCCACAAGGTTTAGAAAGCAGAAGAAATACAAGACCCACAATACATCGTTAGTTAAGAGGAAACTACCTGAGTAGAAGTGTATTCCTTAGAAATCCTCTGTCAGCTTTATCTGAACGTTTCACGCACCTGCTCCCAGAGTGCTCTGCTCACTTTCTGAACAAGTGTCTGTGCGTCCATTTGTTAATCTCTAGTCTAGTCCGTTTGTTGGTCTCCTGGCTCGTTTTTCCATAACAGCAGTTGTAAATTAACGTTTTGGCCTTCGTACGATTTTCTCGATTTTATAATAGGTTATACCAGTTACCGACTCAAACATGGAAGTACTGTGTGATCTATGCACACCACTGGTTTACTTCCATGGTTTACTTTTATGAGCGTTTTTCGCGCAGAAGAAATACAAGACCCACAGTACATCGTTAGTTAAGAGGAAACTACCTGAGTAGAGGTACATATTCCTTAGAAATCCTCTGTCAGCTTTATCTGAACGTTTCACGCACCTGCTCCCAGAGTGCTCTGCTCACTTTCTGAACAAGTGTCCGTGCGTCCATTTGTTAGTCTGACTTTAGGTCTCCTGGCTCGTTTTTCCATAACAGCTGTTGTAAATTAACGTTTCGGCCTTCGTACGATTTTCTCGATTTTATAATAGGTTATACCAGTTACCGAATCAAACATGGAAGTACTGTGTGATCTATGCACACCACTGGTTTTTTTAAAAGTTTGTTTGTTCCTCTCTTTTTAGTGTCTCACAATCATGGACAGCCCTCTTCACAGAATTTTCCCATGCTTTCATTATTGTGTTCTTGTCACTTACTACTAACCGTCCAAACTACATTCATTAATCAGTTGGACGTTGAGGTTCTAAAGTATAATGATTACCTAACTACATACTTTCAATGTTATTATGTTCATTGAGAGTGAGTTTGAACGTTTGGAATAATCCATCCACTGGTTTGGGTCTCTTGGTCAACATACCGGATGATTTGATCCCAAAAACGTTATCATATAAAAACGAAACTCAAATAATTGACCACACAATTGTTGGTTACTGAATTGCACAAATTCACTCGTTCTTTATTTTCAAACGATTAGAGTTATGATCTTCTCACACTGAATGAGAGAATCCGAACCAAATTTCAGAAATTTACCAAACGTTTGTGCATTATAATGAAGTTATTTAGCCTTCAAAACCATGTTATTTCTTGAACATTTAATGCTGAATCCACATCTTATAACGACAATGCTATGACTAAAGTAGTTTTTTTTTCTACAAGCATAAATAGTCCAAAAAACGTGATTTTGAAACAATTTTTTTTAGAAATGCGGCCTAAAAAGTATCAACGTTTAGTCCAATCAATACCAAATTCGGATCACGTAAACTAGACTTAACTTTGAACAGTTTAAGTTTACAAATTATGAAGAAACAGTTTTAGTTTAGAAGTTATGAGGTCTCAAGCATAGGTCCATAAAAACATCGATTGCTCCCTTATTATGCCACCTAAACTTGATTTTTTTACCATCGTTGGAAAGCTCTTGCTAAGTACTTTCATGTGCAATAGTATTCATATTTTGGTTTATTATCAATAATAAACCATTGTAATCGCCCAAGAAAAAAAATTTTATAACCCCCCCCCCCCCTAAAAATTTGATGTTTACATTTGAAGGCATGTAGAATCCGAATATCCAATAAAAAAAATTCTGTCTGTCCGCCGTACGCCGTCAACACTTTTCCGGCCAAACCATAATAGCTAAATTCTTGAAATTTTCACCAAAAATCAATCTCGGTCCTACGATGGCCCAATTCTTGAACCAACTTGCTAGCTCAATTTTAATGGTATTTTTGGGGGGTTTTGAGGGGGAGAAAATTCATATTTTCCACGGTCTTTCTGAAAAATATGTACGTGGTATCAAATTATATAGATTTTTGGACGCTGAATCGACCATCGCCGGGTCAATAGCTCCATTGGTTCTCGAGTTATCACAGCTTTTGTATTGAATTTGGGAGATTTTCAGAAATTTGACATGAGGGTATAACTCAAGAGTTCTTGGAGCTATAAAAATCGTTCTATACTCATTGGAATGGTCGTCAAACACTCTCTCTAGCTGTACCGTTAGGCAAAAAATTTACTTTTTAATTAGGAAATTAAGAAAAATAAAATTGATTAAAATTACAATAGTTGCTACGGAATTTTTCCCGATAGTTACCGATCTGTTTTTCGTTTGAAACGTTTAAACATGTTCTGAATAATAAATTACTATCATAAATGGATAGTATTCTGAAATTATTATTGAAGTGAAGGAATAATAAACCACTGTACAATCATTAGTAGCGTTTTGTTAAACTTTCTTCTCTACACGCCATCTGAGAATACCGAACGAAAAAGCTAGGCCCTCATCAGCAGATAAATTATGAACAAAATGAGACCAAAAACAAAACAATCGAGCTATTATTCTGGAAGTTATAAGCTTGCCAAGTCAAAACTCCTTCGGACGTTTTCCGGCATCTCTCCGCGTCTGGGGACGTACCTACTGGATGGATTCAATTGAAAAAATTATGGGACCTACCTGGATAGTAACCCTTTCAAACAAAAAAATAATAATAACCCGATCAATATTGCTTATTCTAGTAAACCTCAGAGTGGAGCACGTGCTCACTCGGAGCTGGGTCAGCGTCCGGGCCTTTCTTCGCGCAACCTCCTTTCTCGACTTGATTGATGTTTTGTTTTCCGCCTTTAATTGCTTTACGTTGGTCCTGCGCTAGTTCCATCGCTTCCCATTCTGTGTGCACTTTCTTTCCTCGATACGTCCGAGCGGCTTGGCCTCAAATCATTCCCACGTTTTAGTTTTTCTCAGTGCATGAACGAGAATTATACTTCTTTTTGCCATAGGCTAATAAATCCTTTTTTTCGACAAATCCACGTCTTTGTTACCTTTTACAGAACAATACTATTGTTGGGGCAAGAAGCCAACTTGATTCGATTTTTTTACAGTTCAATCGCAACTCGCTCTTCGTTGTTACAATGCATCATCAATGTCCGGCGCTGTGTAAGTCCGCTGAGGTTGCTTCTCGACAATATCAAGCAATCTCAAGAAACCCTTTGTAATGTAGCCCCTCTCCTGGGACAAAAGATATAAATGTTCTCGTTCGTCGCTTTAGAGGCTTAACGGCGATTGTTAAACTTGAGTGATTATCGAATTAGGTTCGATTGGCGTGAAAGCCATTCATTTCACAACGAAATGTAAAGTTCATCCGTTGTATTCCACCCGGTTAGTAAATGAACGGTTCTTCCGTACTAGCTCCCCAAAAATAAACCAGTGGTTTGCATAGATCACGGGGTACTTGCGTGCAGTGCACGTGCCCTCCCGACTGACCCTAGTGACTCCGACTGACTCCGTGAGCGAAAACTGCACTCCGCCCTCTACTCCACATGGACATTAAACAGGGGCTGCTTTAAGGTGCTTACAGACCAAATGTTAGTGAAAACAAATGTTATTAACATAAGATGTTTGTAACAAAATGAGATGATCTAGAAAATATGTTATCAACATTGTTGGCAACAATGTCATCAACTTTTTTGTTGCCAACAATTCTTCCATCTGTTTTATTTGGGTCTAGTTATCTAACAATGTTATCCACAATGTTGTTGACATTTTTAAAGTAACATTTAGTGTAAACAAGTACTCTTCATCATCAGCTCCTTCGCCCGAGAATCCCTTAAACTTCTTCAATTCTCTTTGGAACTGTCCAATCAAACTTTTCATTTTTTTTCAACTTCTACCCAGTCACGATTCATCGACTCACCGATCACTTTCCACGCATCACTCTTCTTTTCGTACTGGGTTGGTGAGGGGGAGAAGAACCAGGCGACATGTTCTCCGGTTTTTATTTACTGGCCGAGCACTTTCGCCCCTTCGGGCATCCTCAGGGCGATGTGGAACCATAGGTTACCACAGCCTGGCTGTGGCCAGTAAATAAAAAATCGGAGAACATGTCGCCTGGTTCTTCTCCCCCTCACCAACCCAGTACGATGAGAGATGCGACGACTCAACCAAGAAGCACTCTTCTTTTGCTTGTCCTTGTACTGCGGCACTTGTACGTCCCATAAACATCTCTGCTTCCGATATTCTTCAATAAGCTTGATTATATCATCTCTTTCCCAATTCATTATGAAACACTCACGTCAACAATACCCTGACAAGACCGCACAAGCCACAACAAAATGCCGGATTGTTATCGCTCATGGCTCGATAACATAACTCACTGTCGCCAACAATGTTACTAGCAATGTTGACGGAAAAAATAACAATGTTACAGAAATTGTTGCCAACAATGTTTCCAATAACATTTCGGGGGAGGAATTGTTATCAACATTTTTCAAGTGCCGTAACAATGTTATTAACAATTCCTCGCCCGATGTTGATAACATTTGTTGCCAACAATGTTGCGTTTGGTGTGAAAGGAAAGTCACTAAAAAATGCTAATAACAATGTTTTCAACAATGTTATCGTCCGGTCTGTAAAGGCCTTTAGACTATCAAAGAGCAATTAAAACTTTTAGAGAACTGTAATTCAATTAAAGGAGAGAGTCAGAAGGCACCAACTCCTACTTAAGTGCCTCTTCACCCATCAATACGTTCCGATTACACTAACTATTATGTGTATTGTAATTGTTATTCAAATAGAGTTTCAATTTGAAAACGCTGCAAATTAATAATTGTACACTGGTTTATCGTTCCTCCGCCTCAATAATGATTTAAGAAGACCAATCCAATTCCAATTCTTGATCGACTTTGCTAGCTCAATTTTAAGGGTATTTTCCAGGTATGAGGGCGAGCAAATTCCTATTTTCGAATGTTTTTCGGACAAAGATGTCTTTGGTAACAAGTTCTATAAACGTTTGGACGCTGAATCTAATGAGACTATCGCGGGGTAAATAGCTTTATTGGTTCTCGAGTTATCACAGCTTTTGTGTTGAATAAAGGAGATTTTCAGAAATTTGACATGAGGGAAAACTCGAGAGTTTTTGGAGCCATGAAAATCCTTCTATACTCGATGGAATGCTCGTCAAACACTCTCCTTAGCTGTACCGTTAGGCAAAAAATTTAGCTTTCAAATTGAAAGTTAAGGGAAATAAAAATCTTTTCCTTCTCGGCGCATTTCTCGATGTCCGGGGGTTGTGATAGGCTTTGGACCTGATATGAACTTCTGCAGTTGTCGGTTGCTGCGTCTACTTGACAACCCGCCTCCTTGGTGTTTATTTACATTGCTACTTGCAATTATTATTCATTGATCTGTTCGATTCAAGCTATGTGATCGTTTTTGCTAATTAAAGCCTTTTAGTTTCCGAAGGTTTTATCTGTTCAGGACCCTATGGCCCCACGTCGCCCTGAGGATGCCCGAACGGGCGAAAGTGCTCGGCCAGCTAATAAAGAATTGGAGAATGAGTCGCCTGGTTTTTCTCCACCTCACAACCCCTGGACAACGAAAATAAAAATGATTAAAATGACAACAGTTGTTTCGGAATTTTCTCCTATAGTTACCTATCTGTTTTTTGGGGGAACTTTTACAAATAATGTTGGATTAATTCCTGTCACGAATGGACTATCTTCTCACATCATTATTGAAGCGAAGGAATAATAAACCACTGTACAATAATTTGCAGTATTTTATATTATTATGGGAGGTGGTCCAATCAATTAGGAAGTGGTCAGGTCAAACGAGTAGCAAAGCAGTCCTTAAAACGTGCTGTTGGTGAATGACTTGCTGCAAAGTTGGTACATTGTTGTTATTTTTTCCTTTTCTGAGTTTATTTTATTGGCAAAAATAATTTTGAAATAGGTTTTTAAAAGTTTTTATGTTTACGTTTGTATTGTTGTGAACAACGGTGATTGTTGGAAGAGTCGAATTCGAAACGAAGGTGATTTTTGAAGAAATTTTCCTAGTATGATTTTCAATGTGTGATCTATGTACACCATTGATTTTTATTTAGCAACCGTTCGTGGTCCTAATTTATATAGGACCTTGAGTAACTCAATTAGGTTCTTGGCTTTTATCTGCAGCTCAACTCAGGAAGTACTCAAGCTAACTAGTTGTGGTGGTTTTCCTTCAAACAGCAGGAACAAGTTGCGTTTGCTCTTTTCCGAAAGTGGTCGAAGTGGGGAAGCTTGAAATGTGCGACCTCGCTGTTTCTTCTCGAATGAGACTGTAATTGTTAAACCGGCTACCATCCACAATTTAGCGTCGTAATCTTGTTGCTTTTTCAAGGTAACCGTATCTCTGTAATAGCTAAACTGAGAGTAAAGTGTGTTTACCGCTGCTCTTTTGATGATGTATTGTGGCCAGGATCAAATAAAAGGAAACGATGGAGACGATTCGTTCGCATCAGTTATCTACAGATTTATTCGCTCAAAATGTTGACAAATGTATTTATTATTCAGGTGGGATTTAGCATGGCCCGTAGCTGTCCACTGCATGATCCAATATGGATGCAATTTTCTGGGTTTCTGCTTTGTATATCTTGAATGATTATCTATTTCAGAATTAATACGGACTAGTTTGCCTTTAACATGAATGAATGTGAAAAGCTATAATTATACTCTTTCCAAAAATTGGGTTTTTTCAAAATTTAATAAAAAACTTTTTAAAAAAATAATAAAACCAACTTCAAAATTATTTTCCTATATGATAAACTCTGAAAAGGAAAAAAATAACAAAAATATCCCAACTTCGCAGCAACTCGACCACCAACTACACATTTTAAGGACTACTTTACTACTCGTAATGAACTGATCACTTCCTGATTGATTGGATCACCAAACAGTTTCAGTTTAGAAGTTATGAGGTCTCAAACATAGGTTCATAAAAACATCGATTGCTCTCTTGTTATGCCACCTAATCTTGATTTTATACCATCGTTTGAAAGCTCTTGCTAAGTACTTCCAAGTGCAATGGTGTTCATATTTTTTTTTCTCGACATGGTTGGGAACGGTGCTCGAAAAACCTCAAAAAAGTGAAAATCGGCATCACGTTTTTTGTTACACTTTTTTCTCTACAAGCCATATGAGAATGCCGAACGAAAAATTGGAGCTGGGCCCTTGTAGGCAGATAAATTATGAACAAAATGACACCAGAAACAAAACAATCGAGCAATTATTCTAGAAGTTATAAGCTTGCAAAGTCAAAACTTCCTTTTTTCGCGAAAATCACGTTTTCCGGTGTTTCTCCGTGTCTGGGGACGTACCTACTGGATGGATTCAATTGAAAAAATTATGGGACCTACCTGGTAACCCTTTTCAAACAAAAAAAAGTAACCCGATCGGACGTACAAGAGCTGAACGCCAGCGGACAACACATACCGAAAAAAACCCGCAAGTCAACTATAGTAACTTCCTCCTTTTGGTTTATTATTCAATAATAAACCACTGTAATCGCCCAAGAAAAAATTTTTATAACCCCCCCCCCTCAGAATTTGATGTTTACGTTTCAAGGCATGTAGAATCCGAATATCCAATAAAAAAAATTCTGTCTGTCTGCCGTACGCCGTCAACACTTTTCCGGCCAAACCATAAACCTTGGTTCACATGAATGTGTCCGTCAAATGCGTTTAATGCGTTTGCGTTGAATCCGGCAAAACGTGGTGGGGACATCTAAGATCCATAATAATATTATCAATTTATAATAATGTATATAACTTGACGATTCAATTGAAACAGTGCTATTAAATTCCTACCCACCTCGACAATTTCTATATTCGGATACTTACATTTTTTTTATTTTGTTTTCAGGCGCTCACCTACAGCTACACCTTCATGGCTAGTGGTTTCGACCAAGACCCCCCCCCCCTGTGACTGAGTTCATCATATTATACAATGAATTATGAGTAAAATGTCAATAGGTGAGGTTGAATAATGAAATACTGACAAAAATAAAAGGTGTACAAAGCAATTTATTTTTCATCAATTATACCTAAATTGTCGATAGGTGAGGTTCCATAATGATATAATGACAAAAACCAAAGTTTACAAAGCAATTTATTTTTTAACCAGGTATGGCCGATTTAATTTCTAAAGTAATACTCAAGACCGTGTGCTTTCGTCCATTCAGGACGATCAAAACATATTTTCAATTGCAACAGTCAAGTAAATGGCCAGGAGTATGACGGAATGAGTCTCGGTTTTTTTCTCTTAACCATAGAAGAAAAAAGGCAACGGCTATATGAGGACCAAAAAAGAGAACCAACTACTCTTTTTTGCAGATAGAGAAGAACTCGTTGAAGCACGAGTAGGGTTGATCGTCAGCGATTCTGGAAAAAAAATGATTGATGATGAAGATTCTGGATTAGAAAGGTGATAAATCATCAACTTCAGCTTAAATATTAGAGGAAAATTATGCGCATTGCGCATTAAAGTGACGAAACAAATTAAAAATTAACAAACAAAAATGATGAATACACAGACCGATGTAAATTAAGCTATAGAGGACCGTGATATAACCTTCTGTGGTCGCCTATGGATAAAAGCGTAGGTACTTAACTTAAAACTAAATTTAGCACTTCTGAATTCAAATAAAGCTTCTGTGACAAGACGAGAACTGCTTGGTTTGTAGACTAATGCATCGCTATCTTTGAACATTTGGTAAAAAAAAGGAGAGGAAGACAAATTTTGAGATTAATTAAATGGGGGAAATACTTCATCTTTACTCTTTTACACTAGATCCATAGAATGGAATCATGATCAGGAAAGATAATCAATTAACTATAAAACACAAGTCAATATTCAAACTCAAATAATTAATACTTTCTTGGATGGGAAAAAATGTAAGTCCTCACGTTTTTTGGGGTAAGCGACTCTTATAAAAAAGAGAGGCTTGCTCAATAGGGCGACTTCACTTGATGTTAGGCCCTCATTCGTGTTACGAGAAACCCTTTTTCTCGTTTCATTTCTTTCATAAAACGATCTCTAATTTATGTCCACCTCATTTTCACCAGCTCACCTGGAATATTGAGAAATGGCGAGTTAAGCTAGGTTCACATGTGTCCGTATAATGCGTTTCATGCGTATTGCGTCAAGTACGTCAAATGCGTTCGGCCTATTCATTGGCTGTCGAAATTTCGATGTGGGCGTGGTTTCTGCCGCAAATGCAAACGCATCCGATTACTTTCATTAAATATTTTCCGCAATGACGGACGAACGGATCTGCGCTCGGGGCTACGCGCAACTAGCGTCCTCCAGTTGCCTGATAGCGTTATCTTTAATGGCCGATCAACATTTTGGTTTATTATTCAATAATAAACCATTGTAATCGCCCAAGATAAAAAAATTTATAACCCCCCTCAAAATTTGATGTTTTACGTTTCAAGGCATGTAGAATCCGAATATCCAATAAAAAAAATTCTGTCTGTCCGCCGTACGCCGTACGCCGTCAACACTTTTCCGGCCAAACCATAATAGCTAAATTCTTGAAATTTTCACCAAAAATCAATCTCGGTCCTACGATGGCCCAATTTTCGAACCAACTTGCTAGCTCAATTTTAAGGGTGTTTTTGGGGGGTTTTGAGGGGGAGAAAATTCATCTTTTCCAAGGTTTTTCAGAAAAATGTGTTCGTGGTATCCAATTCTATAGATTTTTGGACGCTGAATCGAATGAGACCATCGCCGGGTCGGTAGCTTTATTGGTTCTCGAGTTATCACAGCTTTTGTGCCGAATTTGGGAGATTTTCAGAAATTTGACATGAGGGTATAACTCGAGAGTTCTTGGAGCTATAAAAATCGTTCTATACTCATTGGAATGGTCGTGAAACGCTCTCTCCAGCTGTACCGTTAGGCAAAAAATTTAGTTTTTAATTAGGAAATTAAGAAAAATAAAATTGAATAAAATTACAATAGTTGCTACGGAGTTTTCCCCTATAGTTACAATCTGTTTTTCGGTGGGATTGTTCCGAAATGTTCGAAATAATTACTATAACAAATGGATAGTCTTTCTAAATCAATATTGAAGCGAAGGAATAATAAACCACTGTACAATCATTTGCAGCGTTTTCCGTCTTGATGTGCGCTCGTCGCGATTGTGATATGTGATTGTGAATTAATTGGTTGCAATGTCATCATCTACGTTCGCTGATTTCAACAAAATGGTTTTTGAGTTACCGGAATATTGAGCTCACCAAAAAGTTGTTGGAATTAGCTCTTGCAGTCGGCCAAGAAAACGGTAAGAATTTTTTATTTTTAAAATTATATACACCTAATTCGAGTAACTATTTTTTGACCTCCAATTTACCATGCTATGCTGTTTTAACTGCTGGGGCCGGCGTTGAAAAGAATTCGTATTACTATCTCGTCATTTCTCGATATTCCAGGTGAGCTGGTGAAAATGAGGTGGACATCAATTAGAGATCTTTTTATGAAAGAAATGAAACGAGAAAAGGGGTTTCTCTCAACACGAATGGGGGCCTAACATCAAATGAAGTCGCCCTATTTAGCAAGCCTCTCTTTTTTTAAAGAGTCGCTTACCCCAAAAAAACGTGAGTACTTACATTTTTTCCCATCCACGAAAGTATTAATTATTTGAGTTTGAATATTGACTAGAGTTTTACAGTTAATTGATCATCTTTTCTGATCATGATTCCATTCTATGGATCTAGTGTAAGTGTGTATATCACGGTCCTGTATAGCTTAATTTACATCGGTCTGTGTATTCATAATTTTTGTTTGTTAATTTTCAATTTGTTTCGTCACTTTAATATTTATGCAATGCGCATAATGTTCCCCTAATATTTAAGCTGAAGTTGATGATTTATCACCTTTCTATTTTTTTTTTCCAGAATCGCTGACGATCAACCCTACTCGTGCTTCAACGAGTTCTTCTCTATCTGCAAAAAAGAGTAACTGGTACCATACCTACCTGGTTAAAAAATAAATTGCTTTGTAAACTTTGGTTTTTGTCATTATATCATTATGAAACCTCACCTATTGACAATTTAGGTACCTATAATTGATGAAAAAATAAATTGCTTTGTAAACCTTTTATTTTTGTCATTATTTCATTATTCAACCTCACCTATTGACAATTTACTTATAATTTATTGTATAATATGATGAACTCTGTCCCAGTGGGGTCGAAACCACTAGCCATGAATGTAGGTGAGCGCCTGAAAACAAAATAAACCAGTGGTGTGCATAGATCACACAGTACTTCCATGTTTGAGTCGGTAACTGTTATAACCAATTATAAAATCGAGAAAATCGTACGAAGGCCGAAACGTGACCCTAGCGGTAAAGATCAGGCGTCATTCACTCGCCATTACAAATATTTAATACCTCTAGCGTCAAATGTATTGATTTTTGCACCTTGTAAAAAGCTCAACAGCGATAAACGGCGTAGGGCGGAAGTACGGTATGTGATCAAAACAAAACAAAACATGGTCGTTGTAGGTCACATTTAAAGCAAAGAGACCCAAAAGTTACAAAAGCGCTAAGTGAAATGACTGAAATAGCGTTTAACGAGGAAGTACTGCAGGTGACCCCGATAATAAAAATCAAGCAACGTTCAACTGTCATAAAGAAAAATTTAAAGTCTCAAGTATATTCGCTCTTGTGGTCTATAAAAATCTCTAATGCAAAAAAACGGCATAAGGCGGAAGTACTGTGTGTTATCCAAACTATACAAAACAAGTTCTGTGTACGTGGTCAGAGTTGGTCAAATATATAGCAAAGAGCCCCAAAAAGTACAGTAACTGAAAATGCGTTTTGCGAGGAAGTACTGCAGGTGACCCCAATAATAAAAAACAAGCAATATTCAGCTGTCATATAGAAAATTTAAAGTCTAATGTATATTCACTCTTGCGGTCTATTAAAATCTCAAACGTTAAAAAATGGCATAAAGCGGAAGTACTGTGTGTTATTCAAACTATGCAAAACAAGTTTTGTGAACGAGGTCAAAGTTGGTCATATTTAAAGCAAAGAAACCCAAAAAATACAAATTAAACAACAGAAAATGCGTTTTACGAGGAGGTACTGCATGTGACTCCAATAATAATAATCAAGCGATATTCAACTGTTATATAGAACAATTTTAAGTCCTCCAGCGTTCAAATATATTCATTTTTGTGGTCTCTAAAAATGAAAATGTAGCAAATGTGCAAATAACGCGGATGTACTGCATGTGACCCACTTCATAAAAATCAGGCATCATTCAATCGTCAACCCCAACATTTTAAGACCTCAAACATTCAAATACATTGAGTTTTGCGGCCTGTAAAAATCAAAATACAAAACATGCACTTGTGAAATCGTGAAAAACGCTCATAACGTGGAGGCATTGTATGTGACCCACTATACAAAAAATCTAGTGTTTTCTGCTGGCCATAACCGACATTTCAAGCCCTCAAACGTAGAAAAATATTGACTCTCATAGCCTGTAAAAATCGAAACAGAAAAAACTTTGAACGCTTATATCTCGGAAGTGCTGTGTGTAATTCAAAATCCGGAAAACCCTAATTTTGCACAATCACTGGGAGAACATTCCCTTAAAATTTCATAGGGTTTCATCAATTTTTCAGGGAGATATGGCGATTTATGTCAGTTTGTGACCACAGACAGACGGACAGACGGACACACAGACACACAGACACTTGTTCAGAAAGTGTTTCTGAGTATACTACTATGTAAATTTCTTCCATCAGGACCTCGGTTAAGAATTCGACTTTTCAGACGATCTCAATACTTCCATTTACTACGTAAACATGGAAGTAAAATGAAAATATCCGAATATAGAAATCGTCAAGTTATTACATTATTATAAATTGATAATATTAGTATTTACATTATTATAAATTGATAATATTATTATTTACATTATTATAAATTGATAATCTATTTACATTATTATAAATTGATTATATTATTATTTACATTATTATAAATTGATAATCTATTTACATTATTATAAATTGATTATATTATTATTTACATTATTATAAATTGAAAATACTATTATTTATATTAATATAAAATATTATTTTGAAATACGACTTGAATATGAACACTTACCTACCTTTCTTTATATTGAAGTTGAAGAAATCAGTGATGGCAATGAAATAGAAAGCACTTCTGAAAACGTTCAGTCAGTCGCTTAGCAATTATCGGATGACGGACAGAGGCAGACGCAAAGCAAAATATGCTTATGAACTGCCGCATCGCATTGGGCGGAGATTAGATGTCCCCACGACGTTTTGCCGGATTCAACGCAAACGCATGAAACGCATTTTACGGACACATGTGAACCAAGCTTTATCCTTAATAATTCTGGTTATATTGAAGACTTCCATTATTTTTCTATACTATGGGATCCAACGCAGGACTCTTATTTATTAATTTCTTATTATTAATTTATATATGTTTTATGTTGCTGAATAAATTTGTCTTAAATCCTTAATTCTTAAATCCTCTCACTGACAAGTACATTTTGAACCCCTAGACCTAGAGCACAGACCCGAGGTCCCTACCCATTACAAAATTAAACCCTTCTTCTACCTTTCTCTTTTATTTGGAGGGTTGAAATTCTACCTGTTGAAGCGAGAAGTCTTTCCTACCATAATACACTCGTCAGTCTTTCTTGAATTCCACTCAAGCAAACTACGAAACTACCTACTTATTAATTTACGAGTTTAAACTCTTTTTCATTCTTTCCCTTCAAAATGTACTTGTCAGTGAGAGGATTTAAGAATTAAGGATTTAAGACAAATTCATTCAGCAACATAAAACATATAAATTAATACACAATAGAAAAATAACGAATAATAGGTTCAGCAATAGGCTATCGCCCGTAAGAGGGATTCAATGTGACGTAATAGCGTCCTTAGCAACCGATTTGGAGAGGGGGTCGCCCTTAGTTACCAGCGTACCTCCTCTATCTATCTACCTTGGGCTCTCCCAAGTTAGAGTTTAAACTCTTTTTCATTGTTTGTGCGTGTTTTGTACTTTTTTCTCTTTATTTTCTGGTAAAAAAACAACTTTCCTGAAAACTGCAGGTTTTTATTTGTACTTATAGGAGAGTAAAAAATCAACAACTGATCAGTTTTAAAAAATTGCAGAGGTACCCCTTGGTTTTTTTGTGAAACATTTTTTGATTCCAATTTTGTTCAAATTTAGCATAATGATTGATTATGGTGTGTATTTCCATGATTATATGCTTCATTCTTTTGCCCTAGGTACATGAATGAAGAGAATGTGTAAAGTTGGAGAATGAGATTTTTTGGTGTACATTTTACCGATGTTGCTGAATACCGCATAAAATTTTGAAAAATGGATAGGTACACTACTCGGAGAAAATCTTAAGTTAAATTACCGTTCGTTCGGTCTATTCAAAAATCTGAAAAATTAACGACTTTTGGTGAAGTAATCCACGATGAAAGTTACAAATCTTGAAAAACATCGAATGTTGGAATGGTCATGTCGGCTATGACTTAGTCGAAAATTACAAACCTACTTTATAATACAAAAGATAAAATACCCACCAACTGCAAAAAAACAACGGAATACGTTACATCAAAAGTTGCATCTTCTCTTCAAATTGACAACAAGTTGATAGAATCTTTTTGCAAAATGCGCATACTGCTGAGGATAAAATATTTAAATGCACAAAGGGCACAACAAAAATCCCTTGAACGATCCGCTAATTTATCAGATAGGAAGTATGAAAAAAAAGAAAAATAATTACTGTTAAAAATAAAAGTTTATAATGAGTTTTCAAAAACAATTTTATTTATTTCCCACGTCACAATTATATTTTGTTTCAATATTCCTAATATGTTTTAATAATAATGATTAATAATAATGTTCAAAAGTGAACTAGTTTAAACTGGCATTGTTGTTTCCCTAATTTTTTTTTTGAAATTCTGGTAAGTCTGACCATCTTGATTCATTTTTTGAAGGTTTATATCACCCTAACGTTATTTACCAATTATTATTTACGTAAATAACCAAAACGAGCATTAAAAGTTAAAATAAAATGCTCACAAAAATCAATAATCAGTTTTACTTGTGTATTAAGTAGGTGAAATCAATCCAATCTTCATTACCAAGTGGGACTTGGGATTCATTATGACGTCATACCCATTCGCACTTTTCATTGGCTACAGAGTTACCAGCGTACCTCCTCAATCTATCTACCTTGGGGCTCTCCCACCAACTTCAACGCGCAAAACATTCCTCGGAAGAATCTTTTTGCTGTGCCGTCGTAGCCTTTCCGCACTGGTTTCCTCGTTTACGTGATCGCAATCAAGGGTTGCAATCGATTTATCGATCGAATCTGAGTTGAGCTTGATCGTCAATTCTCACGAAAGTTAATTTCGAAACATGGTAGATACTTGCCGTTACTTGCGACGATGATTTTGGTTTATAATTCAATAATAAACCATTGTAATCGCCCAAGAAAAAAGCGTTTTTAACCCCCTCAAAATTCCAATTTTTTTGACCAAGGAATCCGAATATCCGAATAAAAAACTTATAACCAGAACATTCTATTTCTTCTCCAGGTGTTCGCATTACTTCTTTTTGTAGGTTGAGGGGGAGAAAAACGAGGCGACCTCTTCTCCATTCTTTTTTATTATCCAGCCGAGTACTTTCGCCCGTTCGGGCTTCTTCAGGGCATTATAGGACCAAGGGTCCGGTCCTATAATGCCCTGAAGAAGCCCGAACGGGCGAAAGTACTCGGCTGGATAATAAAAAAGAATGGAGAAGAGGTCGCCTCGTTTTTCTCCCCCTCAACCTACAAAAAGACAGAACATTCTACAAACTGCGTGAAACTAGAATCTTATCCTCAGATTACAGTGAAAATTAGAAACCCCACATCACTCGGGTGGGCTCTTTGATGGAATCTCAAGTGTGTTTGGCCCTCGGGCCAAATCCAAATTGAAAACGATATACCGGAGGGGGAAGCTGGGTACAAAGACAAACTCGAGACCTAACAATTAAGTTTCAACGCCTGGGCGGCTCTCATTGGTTTAAGCGGTCCTCAAGTAGGTAACACGAGATCCGTTGGCAATGTTTACGTTCGTCATCTCTCATTCGCGCACTTTCTCTTCGCTTCATGTTCGAATCAAATCGCTCTCGAGAGCCGGTTTGTACCTATCTGTTCGTATTCGAACGTGTTATGTTTTTGACAACAACTCATCGAGATGAAACATGAAACTCGACACCCCTAAAAATACGATCAGCCGTATTTCAAATTGGGGAAGCGGAGAAAGAGCATTAGAACTAACTGTGGTTGAAATTTGATGAACGACTCAAGATTTTTTCGGATCCTCTCATTCTGTGTAATATTGCGGATAGGCTTCCTAGTGAATGAGCAAAATTAGGTTATATTACATCGTCCATAGAGCATTGGACATTATTTTGTCTGTTAGTTGAATTTTGTATAAATCAACAAGATTGCAGAAAAAATACAAAACCCGCAATTTATCGTTAAATAAGAGGAAACTGCATGAGTAGATGTGCATTCCTTAGAAAACCTTTGTCAGCTTTACTTGAACGTTTCGCGCGCATGTTCCTAGAACGCTCAGATCACTTTCTGAACAAGTGTCTGTGAGTCCATTTGTTTGTCTGTCTATCGTCACCGTGACAAATATTTTCCCAGACTTCTTTTGAAAATTTGATGATTTAGAATAGAATAGAAAGATTATTGCTTTTAGATATTGTGCAATCTTATTAGCAATGGATCCGTGCAATCTGTGATGACGAAAGTAACAAATAAACAATTTGAAAAAAAAACTTTAAAAAAAAAATAATAAAACCGACTTCAAAAATTTTGTCTATAAAATACACTCTGAAAAGGAAAAAATAACAAAAATGTCCCAACTTCGCAGCAACTCATTCGCCAACTACACATTTTAAGGACTAATTTACTACTCGTATTGACCTGACCACTTCCTGATTGATTGGATCACCTTCCCTAATAATATAAAAATTACTATTTCTCATTTCCCAAATGATGAAAAGATTTTCCTTTCACCTCTGAATTGCCTCCAGATTGATCATCTTTTGGAGTCAGCGCCTCTCTTATATTGTATTGGAGAAGCCTATAGATTCCGAATTAGTAAAAACTTTTTTAAAAAAAAATAAAACCGACTTCAAAAAGTTTGTCTATAAAATACACTCTGAAAAGGAAAAAATAACAAAAATGTCCCAACTTCGCAGCAACTCATTCGTCAACTACACATTTTAAGGACTACTTTACTACTCGTATTGACCTGACCACTTCCTGATTGATTGGATCACCTTCCCTAATAATATAAAAACTACTATTTCTCATTTCCCAAATGATTAAAAGATTTTCCTTTCACCTCTGAATTGCCTCCAGATTGATCATCTTTTGGAGTCGGCGCCTCTCTTATATTGTATTGGAGAAGCCTATAGATTCCGAATTACCAGTAGTACCTATGAATATAAATATCATGAGTTTTCACGATTCTTGAATAGAGCAAATCAGCATTTATGAGAACTGATTATTAACAATATCGATTTGAAGGTGACTATTCACGCCTTTTCCTAAAAACCATTTCAGATTTCTCTAAGAATCTTTACGTCCAGACCCAGACTTATTACCTGGCACTTACTAATTTATAGTAAATTCATATTTATTTGTAACCATCAGGTAGTCATTTTGCCAGAGAGGCGCCGACTCCAAAAGATGATCAATCTGGAGGCAATTCAGAGGTGAAAGGAAAATCTTTTAATCATTTGGGAAATGAGAAATAGTAATTTTTATATTATTAGGGAAGGTGATCCAATCAATCAGGAAGTGGTCAGGTCAATACGAGTAGTAAAGTAGTCCTTAAAATGTGTAGTTGACGAATGAGTTGCTGCGAAGTTGGGACATTTTTGTTATTTTTTCCTTTTCAGAGTGTATTTTATAGACAAACTTTTTGAAGTCGGTTTTATTTTTTTTTTAAAAAGTTTTTTTTTATTTTTCTCTTACAATTATGGACAGCTCTCTTTACAGAATTTTCCCCAGCTTTCATTATTGTGTTCTATTGTCACTTACTACTAACCGTCCAAACTCAATTCATAAGTCCGTTGAACGTTGAAGTTCTAAAGTATAATGATTACCTGGCTATTTTCAATGTTATTATGTTGATAGAGAGTGAGTTTGAACGTTTGGAATAATCTATCCACTGATTTGGGTCTCTTGGTCAACATACCGGATACTTCGATCCCATTGATACACCTACCAAAACTCAAATAATTGTCTACACCATTACTGGTTACTGAATTGCACCAATTCACTCGTTCTTTATTTCTCTAACGATAATAGAGTGATAGTTTTCTCAAGCGTACCCGCAATCGCACTGAATGAGAGAATCCGAACCAAATTTCAGAAATTCGCCGAACGTTTGTGCATTAAAATGGAGTTATTTGGCCTTCAAAACCATGATATTTATTGAAAATTTAACGCTGAATTCAAATCTTTCAACGAGAATGCTATGACTAACGTAGTTTTTTTTCTACAAGCATAAATAGTCCAAAAAACGTGATTTTGAAACAATTTTTGTAGTAATATGGCCTAAAAAGTAGGTATCTAATTTTAGTCGAATCAATACCAAATTTAGATCACGTAAACTAGACTCTACTTTGAACAATTTAGGTTTAAAAACTATGGATAAACAGTTTTTGTTTGGAAGTTATGAGGTCTCAAACATAGGTCCATTTAAACATCGATTGCTCCCTTATTATGCCACCTAAACTTGATTTTTTACCATCGTTAGAAAGCTCTAGCTAAGTGCTTTGAAGTGCAATAGTGTTCATTTTTTTTTTCTCGACGTGGTTGGGAACGGTGCTCGGAAAACCTCAAAAAAGTGAAAATCGGTATCACGTTTTTTGTTACACTTTCCTCTCTACACGCTATATTAGAATGCCGAACGAAAAATTGAAGCTAGGACCTTGTAGGCAGACAAATTATGAACAAAATGACACCAGAAACAAAACAATCGAGCAAGTATTCTAGAAGTTATAAGCTTGCAAAGTCAAAACTTCCTTTTTTCGCGAAAATCACGTTTTCCGGCGTTTCTCCGCGTCTGGAGACGTAACTACTGGATGGACTCAATTGAAAAAATTATGGGACCTACCTGGATAGTAACCCTTTCAAACAAAAAAAAAGTAACCCGATCGGACGTACAGGAGCTGAACGCCGGTGGACAACACATACCGAAAAAAAAAAAAAAAAAAAAAAAAATCCCGCTAGACGACCATAGTAACCTCCACCTTGTTTGAAGTCGGTTAATAAGTAATAATCTCGTGACAGCAACCACACTATTCGAAATTATGAAAAGAAGAAGAAGAAAAAAAGAGAAGGTGTACAAGAAAGAAGAGAAGATTTACAAGAGAGAGAAAAAGTAAAGATTGTGATACATCAATAAGTTGACTGAGCAATGGAGACATTAGCAACTAAGTATTAGCTCCCTGATTTTTGCTGCTGCAAGAAGAAAGAAATACTGGGTATTTATCTGTCATTTGTCACAGACTTTGAGAATGCGCACATATTGACTGTCAAAAGTAAAGCCGGGAATACACACTTGCGCCGAGGCAGGCCGCGCACCGCATGAGCAGCCTCGGCTCGCCGCGATGCTCAAGTGCAGGGGTGCTCAAACTTGAACTGTAGGTGATCTACATCAATATTGTTAGACTTCGATCGATCGACCCTGAGAGGCCCAAAATTCGTACATTTAACCCCCTCCTCCCCCCGCTCATCACCTAGGAGTCAGGACTTTTGGTATGTAAACAATCTAAGCCCCCTAAACAAGTTTCTTCAGCTCTCTACAGTTTCTTTGACAAGTGCCGCACGTTCCTCTGATAAAGCTGCCTTTTGCCACTAGCAAAAGGTTTTGTCGATCAAAGAAAGTGATGAAGGTGTTATTCTGGTCTAATTGCGGATCAAATAAATGTTAGTAGTTTATTCATTTATTTTGTTCTAGTGACCTATCTATTTAAACAAATTCTGTGATTAGTTCTATATTTTTTTCTCGAGATCGACTCAAAAAGCACTTGCGATCGACTAGTCGATCGCGATCGACCGTTTGAGCACCCCTGCTCAAGTGTGTACAGCTCCTAAACACAGCTGCAAACAGGCTCGGTCTGCCTCATGCGGTGCGCGGCCTGAGCCATCGGCTGTCGGTACATCAAAGTGAGTACGGACCGAGGCAGCCTCGTTCGGTGCTCAGTGTAGACGGTATTTTGGTCGTTCAGTTCTCGAGCGAAGCACCGCGCAAAGTCTGATCAGTACTGAGCACGCGCGCCTCGGCGAAACTCACTTGCAAATTCGTATCGCGGCAAATCACATCGTGGCGAGCCGAGGCAGGCTCGTTCGGTGCTCAGAGGATGCGCGGCCTGCCTCGGCGCAAGTGTATTCCCGGCTTAAGAGGCAATGGGAGCATGGGGAAAATAAACTTCCCTCTGGGGGCAGAATGCATGGGGCAACGAAGAACGAAGTGCAGCAGAATGTCCAACTCATTCCAATTGCATAGTGGACAGACTGAAGAACTGAACAAGACAAAACCAGTGGTGTGCATAGACCACACAGTACTTCCATGTTTGAGTCAGTAACTGGTATAACCAATTATAAAATCAAGAAAATCGTACAAAGGCCAAAACGTTAATTTACAACAGCTGTTATGGAAAAACGAGCCAGGGGACCTATAGTCTCACTCTGATAGACTGACAAATGGACGCACAGACACTTATTCAGAAAGTGAACAGAGTGCTCTGGGAGCAGGTGCGGGAAACGTTCAGATAAAGCTGACCGAGGATTTCTAAGGAATACACCTCTACTCAGGTAGTTTTCTCTTAACTAACGATGTATTGTGGGTCTTGTATTTTTTTCTGCTTTCTTAACCTTGTTGAATTGTATAAAAGTCAACTAACGGACGAAATAATTTCCACTGTTCTACAAACGATGTAGGTAATGATGAAAACGATCCAAAATGATTGAAAATGAATCCACCTTCATTTTTCACCAAATATTATCGGCATGTTGTCATCGTTTATTATGTTGGATTAGTTCAAATCGAGATGAAAAACCATCGTATTGATAGTATATTATCATTTCCTAATATCAATTTAGTTTTATGAAATCAAGTGTGATTCTATGCCATAAACAAATCAGAATGCCAAAAATCACTCTAGATGCAAAAACTATTTTAATAACGCAGAAGTATGGTATGCGGCGACTTTAATGATGAAAATCTATCGTAATTCACCCGTCATAGATAACATTTCACGTCTTTTCAAACGTTCAACTATATTGACTTTTGGCTAATGTGAATTTTTCAGATCCAAAAAACTACTGGATAGCATGGATGTGCGGCGTGTGACCCTAGCGGTAAAGATCAGGCGTCATTCACTCCCCATTACAAATATTAAATACCTCTAGCGTCAAATATATTGATTATGTGATCAAAACAAAACAAAACATGATCGTTGTTGGTCACATTTAAAGCAGAGACCCGAAAGTTACAAAAGCGCTAGAATGAAATAACTGAAAACGCGTTAAACGACGAAGTACTGCGTGTGACCCCGATAATAAAAATCAAGCAACATTCAACTGTCATAAAGAAAAATTTTAAGTCTAAAGTATATTCACTCTTGTGGTCTATAAAAATCTCTAAAGCAAAAAAACGGCATACGGCGGAAGTACTGTGTGTTATCCAAGCTATACAAAACAAGTTCTGTGAACGTGGTCAGAGTTGGTCAAATATATAGCAAAGAGCCCCTAAAAGTACAATAACTGAAAATGCGTTTTACGAGGAAGTACTGCATGTGATACCAATAATAAAAATCAAGCGATATTCACCTGTCATATAGAAAAATTCAAAGTCTAAAGTATATTCACTCTTGCCGTTTATAAAAATCTTAAAAGCTTAAAAACGGCATACGGCGGAAGTAATGTGTGTTACCCAAACCATACAAAACAAGTTTTGTGAACGAGGTCAAAGTTGGTCATATTTAAAGCAAGGAATCCCAAAAAATACAAATTAAACAACTGAAAATGCGTTTTACGAGGAGGTACTGCATGTGACTCCAATAATAAAAATCAAGTGATATTCAACTGTCATATAGAAAAAATTTAAGTCCCCCACCGTTCAAATATATTCATTTTTGCGGTCTATAAAAATCAAGATGTAGCAAAAAATGTGCAAATAATGCGGAAGTACTGCATGTGACCCATTTGATAAAAATCAGGCATCATTCAATCGCCGACCCCATCATTTTAAGACCTTGAACGTTCAAATACATTGAGTTTTGCGGCCTGTGAAAATCAAAATACAAAACATGCACTTGTGAAATCGCGAAAAACGCTCATAACGTGGAGGCATTGTCTGTGACCCACTATACAAAAAATCTAGTGTTTTCTGCTTGCCATAACCGACATTTCAAGCCCTCAAACGTAGAAAAATATTGACTCTCATAGCCTGTAAAAATCGAAACAGAAAAAACTTTGAACGCTTCTATCTCGGAAGTACTGTGTGTAATTCAAAATCCGGAAAACCCTAATTTTGCACAATCACTGGGAAAACATTCCCTCAAAATTTCATAGGGTTTCATCCATTTTTCAGGGAGATATGGCGATTTATGTCTGTTTGTGACCACAGACAGACGGACAGACGGACACACAGACACTTGTTCAGAAAGTGTTTCTGAGTATACTACTATGAAAATTTCTTCCATCAGGACCTCGGTTTTGAATTAGTACTAGACGATGGAGAGAGGACTTACTAAAGACAAATATTGCTGAGTTCCATTGACGGGAGCTGTTGGGATTTTTTCATAATTACGACTGAATGCCGAGCTCTGAATTCGCAGCACGTCAGCCTGGGAAAAACTGTTCCCCAAGTTACTTAGAAGCACCTGACAGGTTGCGGCGATCTCCTGAAGCGAAGAACCCTGCTGGACGACACCATAAGGCGCAAGAGCATCGAAAAGTTGAGAGTACCATGTACCTGAGGTCGCAAAATTGGGTACTTGAGAGCTCTATCAGGCGGATCAAAGAGGCCCGAGGAAGCCGGATGGAGGCCATTCCAATCATCCATTTGAGAGCAGCCGAAATAATGTGGCAAGCCAGCGGATTTACCCCTGCCTCAAAGCGAACAAAGGAGCTCGGGGTGCTGCGAGGTAACGTCAGAATGCTCCCACCTGCCGCCCTGAGCCCCACCTGAGCTCTCTCTACAGAATCAAAGTACCTCAGTCCCTAGATCGCAGAGCAGTAGAGGCAAGTTGACCTCACAGCAGCGGCGAACAGGGTAGATCGCGCAGGCATAGACGAAATTCCCGCTCGAGAAAGCAGACCAACAGCAGCACCCGAAGCCGCATTCGCCCTGCTGGGGAAGTAGTCAAAGCAGTAGAGAAAACGGCCGCGCTAGCTAACGGGACACCGAGGTAAACGTAGCTTCGGACTTGCTCCACCAGCTGCCCACCACATCGAACCTCCCTTGGGAGACGCCTTAGGCCTCCACCACGACTGAAGCAGACCGATTAATTTTTCTCAATATTGACAGTCATTTTATTTTCTTCATAGTAGCTCCTCAGTACTTCCATTTTCTCGGTGATGTCGATGATTGAGTGTCCCAAAATGACCATAATTATATCATCTGTATATAGTAGCATCAAAACGTGGGTGATTCCGCTAACGTCCATTCCTTGGCAACCCCTACTGCGAAAATAGTCCTCAATATCGTGGATGAAGAGCGCAAAGATTAGAGGCCTTAAAATTTCCCCCTGAAGGACCCCCTCCGTCAGCTCCTCAGCATCAGAGCACTTGCCGTTCTTTTGGATCTGGCAGCTCGCTTGACCATACAGGGACCTCAACAACCTCACCAATGGACCGCTCCATAAAATACATAGGGTAAAAATGAAATGAAGGATGTCTCCTCGTCAAACTCTTCGCTTCATTGGCGAGGAAATAACCAGTCCTTTTCAATACGTATCTGAGATTGATTCCTCAGAGATATTGAAAGAGGCGAAAGGTAGAGGGGGTAGATAGAGAGCTCGTCTTTGGCAAGCGACGGGAAAATGAACGCGCAAGGTGGCGGGGGGAGAAGCAATGTAAACAAGAACCGTTTCAGCATCCGCCCGAACTCGCAGCCCCCAGATCTGAAAGAAGTTTGTTAGAGCTGCGCTCTACGACGAATGGGAGATATCCTCTTACCGCTATCTCATCGTCCTTTCTGTCACTCCATCTTCCGCAGGATTAGTCAGTCAACAAGAACACGCTTCCTTTTCTCGGATTCGTCGTGCTTCGAAATCGCTGCATTCCCGTTATTTCGGTTTTAGAGAAAAAACATTTTTAAATCGATATTTATGAGAGTTGCGATCTACGAAATCCGTCGGAAAGAAATCGTTCTGTTCCAACTGATGATAATGAATAAGGAACTTAACAGATATTAAATTGCCGATTTTAGCGAATTTTTTAAGAAAATGATGCTATTTGGCTCTCTCTAGAAGAAAACAGGTACTACTGATTTCGACCAGGAAACATGTACGAAATACATTTCAATCATCAAAGAATCGAGTTCTAGATTCAAAACGAAGTTATCTAATTATGCCATATCAATGTATTCATAATTCAAAAGTCAACTCAAGATAATTATGTTCTTGCAAAGTCTGTTACCATTGGCATTTCCTAAGACATTATAAGAGAAGCACCGATTCCAGAAAGTGACCATTCTGGAGGCGCTTAAGAATTGATAAGGGAAGTCGTTCAATCATTTGGGAAATAGTAGGTGCAACTATTTTTACTTCCACGTATGCGAGGTAAATAGAATTAGGTATCGTGATCGTCCGAAAAGTCGAATTTGGAAACGGAGGTAAATTTGGAAAAAATTTAATAGTTCTGGGCTCAGAACTTCTAAATTAGTAACTACCTACTAAATAATAAAAGCGACAAAAGTTGCTGCAACTCCTTGAAATCCAAAACGAGTAGTAATGTAGTCCTTAAAATCTGGCAAATAATTGGCAAATAATTTTGAAGTCGGATTTATTATGTTTCAAACTTTTTTTAATTAAAATTTCAAGAATGTAGCTATTATAGTTTGGCCGAAAAGTTGCTAACGGTATTGCGAACGGCGGACGGCCAGAATTTTTTTAATTGGATATTCGGATTCTACATGCCTTGAAACGTAAAACGTCAAATTTTGAGAGGGGGGGGGTTAGAACATTTTTTTCTTGGGCGATTACAATGGTTTATTATTGAATAATAAACCAAAAATCCAACCTATCGACCAACCATTGAAACTAGCTGATGCACTTAAAATTAAAATTAATGAATTTAAAAAAGAAAAATTTTAAAAAAGGAATTGTTTGGTATAAGCAACAACAACAACTATATATAATATTTATGATGGTAATCAATGATTATAAACTTCTATTCATTCTGTGTTCCCAGCTTCTGGTGTATTTATATTGTCTTCCCAGCTCCCGTATTAAGCGTAGTGCTAAATAACATTTATTAACTTATTACGGAAGATAAGTTAACGAAAAAGTTCCAACTTCACCTTTGAACGGCTTTCCTTTTTACCTTTCAATCGCTCCCAGAATGGTCACTTTTTGGAGTCGGCGGCTCTCTGGCAGCATGGCAACCGGATGGTTACAGATTAATCCCCAGCCCAATACTAATAATGGATAAATCCACCCTCATAGATCCCTGTCTATGGATTGCTCTAGTCTCTAGTCGCTTCTAGAAGCCTCCTCAGGCGTTTGTTACAGTGTAACTTCCACTTAAGTAAGCAATATGAATCTCGCTCTGAGTAACCATCTTCTCATCTCTCTTCATGTCAATACGTATAGCCAATCGGTACCTAATTCGCAGACCATCAAGGTATCGAGGAAAGACATTCAGCACTCACCTGAAACGTGAAGAGTAAAGATGAACTAGAAGTTATAGATCAAGTTCGCCTCATGAAAATATTTCCCTTCAAATTTTTATGCTATTCCATAAAAACATTTTTTAACAACGCTACAAACGTTTGTACTGTGATTTGAATGCTTGTATATTTGATGCTTAATTATGATTTGAGAAGACTATTCATTCACCCTAACCTAAACTCTACTGGACCGTCTTCGCAAAATTTGGGAAACTGTTATAACTTAAGTTGGCATTACTGCTGTTTTTCCCGGCTCTCTCCCGCCTACGCTGTAATCGTTATCTATTCAATGTTCGTTCGGTTCTATGTACATCCAGCGTTGTTTTCTAAATCAATATTAGAATAAATAATGTTCAACGAGTTCATATTATACCGAAAGCGTTATAACAAAATTGGCGACGAGGTGAACTCCGAATCTGTTCAGTGGTAGCAGGTGCCGTTTGTTTACATTTTCGAGTGCTGTTGTAAGCCATCCATGAAGAGGTACGTACGTTTTCTTTCTTTTCGATTCCTCCGATCTTCGCCAATATGGATGCAAATCAGTTTACTCAATTCATGACTGCTTTTCAAGAGCAGCAAATCCTACTGCTTGAAAGATTGTTAAACAGGCCCTCACCACAAGTGGACATTGATCAATCGTTTTCTACTTCAAACCCTCCAGTCAACGTTACTTTTCTTCAACCATTTGATAATTTCGACCCAAATAAAGAATCTTTCAATTATTATCGTCAACGTTTTGAGAATTATCTCAGTATGAGGGGAGTCCTTGATGATAAACATCGATGTGCACAGGTTCTTTTAAATTCTATTGGGGCGACATACTTCAATATGATTTCAACACTGGTTGCTCCTAAAAAGCCTACTGAGGTTTCGTATGAGAAACTCATGTCAACTTTCGAATCTCATTTATGCCCGAAGAAAAACGTTCTTGTAGCTCAGCATATTTTTCTATCTACATACCAGCAGGAAAATCAGTCAATAACGGATTTCGTTGCTCTGCTCAGACAAAAATCGCTCGATTGCGATTTTATATCTCCCTGTGATTGTCAAATATCGATTTCAGATATCTTCCTTCGTGCTCAATTTGTCAGAGGAATTGTTGATAATTCCATAAGGGAACAAATTTTACAGTCTGATATTTTTGACTTTAACGAAATTGTGAAAAAAACGCTGGCTTTAGAAGCATCGAAATCAGATTGCCGCCAAATCGCAAACAACATTTCTCAAAATTCTAGCGTGGCAATCAACAAAATTTCAAACCGCGCTCGTTCTTCAAAACTTCATTCGCAACGCTATCGCTCCCGTTCAACTCCGAGGCCTCAACCTGATAACCGCGGTCGTTCAAGCTCGACTTCCAGACTTGACTATGATAAATTGGGTCTCAATAATCTTTGTATTCGATGTGGTCGTAATAATCACCTTGTGAAAAATTGCAACACTGATCCTTCAAAATTACATTGTTCAGCGTGTAATAAAAATGGACATGTTCGGAAGGTCTGTATTCGATCAATTATGGAGCATCGGAAAACTTCAAATCAAATTGAATCTGCTAACTATGTTTCTGATGATGTGTTCAATAGATATGGCGTCAATAAAATTATTGACATTTTTCAACAGAGCAAAATTACATCCAGTGACATCGAAAAATATTTTGCCACAGTTTCAATTGAAGGTCAAAATCTAAAATTTGAAGTTGACTCTGGTGCTGGTTTTACGTTTATTCCCAGGCACAAATTTAATTCTCTACACCTTCAAAATTCTATTCAACCTTCAAATGTTGCTTTTCGCTCGTATACTGGCGATGTATTCGTTCCAGATGGGAAGGTAGTAGTTAACGTCCAGTATAAAAATAAAACTTCAAAAGAAGAAATGTATGTTGTTTCAAATTAATTCGATGCACTCCTTGGAAGAATTTGGATACGCCATTTGGGTATCAACCTTCAAGAAATAGAACCAACTGATTGTTCACGTCCTTCAATTTTTCAAATTCAACCATTCAACACCATTGAAGAAATTAGTTCAAAATTTCCAAGAATTTTCCAGGAAAAGGTAGGTTGTGTCCCTGACGTCACTGTATCTCTTCGTCTGCGAGAAAAGGCTAAACCTGTTTTTGTAAAGGAAAGGGAGTTGCCTTATGCTCTGTGCACTATCACTTGAATTCACTTTCGAAAATGGTATCCTTTTCAAAGGGCAAAGAGTTATCGTTCCAAGAAGCCTGAGGACCGCAGTCCTTCAAGAATTACATCGCAGACATATCGGTATTAGTAAGATGAAGCAGCTTGCCCGCCGTTATGTATATTGGAAAGGCATAGATAACGATATAGAACGCCTCTCAAGATCGTGCGAGCCATGCGCCAAGACCAAATCAACCCCTCCAAAAGCACCAGTACATCCATGGGACGAACCGAAACAGAACTGGGACAGAATTCACGTAGATTACGCAGGCCCTTTTCAAGGGTTTTGGTACTTGTTAGTGGTGGATGCAAAGTCTCGTTGGGCGGAAACTAAGATCTGCCGTACCGCACCTACTTCAACTTCGACAATTGAAATGCTTTCGGAAATATTTTCAGTCCATGGCTATCCTGTTGTCATGGTTTCGGACAACGCTTCAATTTTCTCAAGTGACGAGTTCAAAACATTCTGCTCTGCAAAAGGAATCTTCCAGAAGCTTATCGCTCCCGGACATCCTGCTACAAATGGGTTAGCCGAACGAAACGTGTACACTTTAAAGTCCAAGCTTAAAGCTATGTCCGATGATCCTGCTCCGATGACTATTAAAATTCGCGAAATTTTGTTTCGTTATCGAATGACACCACTTGCAGACAATTCAACTCCAGCTGAGAAGTATTTAGGACGGAAGGTTCGCTGCGAACTAGATGCCCTTCATCCATTGAAACATTCAAAAAACCTTCAACTAAACTTGAGTGCAAGACAATTAAGCGTGGGAGACAGAGTTCAAGCTCGTTATTTCCAGCAAAACCAGAACATGTGGAAGTTTGGCACTGTAAGCAAAAAGTTAGGCAAACTTCATTATTTGATTCAACTTCATGAACATCCTTCACGCCTTATCAAGAGACATATCAATCAACTTCGAAGCACGGGCGTACCTCGAAAAACTGTAAACTTCAGAAATGATGCTGTTGTCTTTGGAGAAAGTTCATCACTTCATCAAAATTGGGTCCCAAATGACATTGAATTACACCGTTTGTCTATCCGAAATCGTACACCTCATCAGGATCCAATTCTCAACAGTTTTACACCGCATTATGAGAGTCAGTCAGTTATGGGAGAGCAAGTGATTCCTTCAAATGAGCTTCGACGTTCAAGTAGAGTCCGCAGTGCACCAAGCTATCTTCAAGATTATGTGACAGATTGAACTATAGTTTCGCCGCATTCTAAATTCAGTTCTATTTCCAAATTTTTAATAAATTCAATCAGAGATGTTTAAACTCAAGCGTGGGAGAATTGTTATAACTTAAGTTGGCATTACTGCTGTTTTTCCCGGCTCTCTCCCGCCTACGCTGTAATCGTTATCTATTCAATGTTCGTTCGGTTCTATGTACATCCAGCGTTGTTTTCTAAATCAATATTAAAATAAATAATGTTCAACGAGTTCATATTATACCGAAAGCGTTATAACAGAAACGGAGTCGATAACTTTAGTGGTTCTCGACTAACTTATGTGTGAAATTTTCAAGAATGAAAAAAACACTCAAATGATTGTACAGTGGTTTATTAATCCCTCGTTTCAATAATGATTAAAGAGGACTATCCATTTGCGATAGTAATTATTCCGAACATTTGTGAACGTTCCCACTGAAAAGCAGATGGTAACTAAAGAGGAAAAATACGTAGCAACTATTGCAATAATAATTATTTTTATTTTTGTAAGTTTTTTTTTTTTTTTTTGGTTTCCTGGCTAGTTTGCCAGTTACAGTTATAGAGTAGAAACATTGCGGCCTGTCATCGGCTGAAATATGGATATTATACTGTGAGATCGACGCGCGTCAATGCTTTTCAGAGGAACTGATAACACTTATATTATAAAACTTTCCACCGAAAATCAATCTTGGTCTGACACTGGCTCAATTCTTTAATCAAATCGCTACCTCAATTTCAAGGGTATTTTCATTTTTAACCGACTTCAAAAGGAGGAGGTTACTATGGTTGACTTGCGGGTTTTTTTGTTTTTTAACCGACTTCAAACAAGGAGGATGTTACTATGGTTGACTTGCGGGATTTTTTTTTTCGATATGTGTTGTCCGCTGGCGTTCAGCTCCTGTACGTCCGATCGGGTTACTTTTTTTTTGTTTGAAAGGGTTACTATCCAGGTAGGTCCCATAATTTTTTCAATTGAGTCCATCCAGTAGTTACGTCTCCAGACGCGGAGAAACGCCGGAAAACGTGATTTTCGCGAAAAAAGGAAGTTTTGACTTTGCAAGCTTATAACTTCTAGAATACTTGCTCGATTGTTTTGTTTCTGGTGTCATTTTGTTCATAATTTATCTGCCTACAAGGTCCTAGCTTCAATTTTTCGTTCGGCATTCTAATATAGCGTGTAGAGAGGAAAGTGTAACAAAAAACGTGATACCGATTTTCACTTTTTTGAGGTTTTCCGAGCACCGTTCCCAACCACGTCGAGAAAAAAAAATGAACACTATTGCACTTCAAAGCACTTAGCTAGAGCTTTCTAACGATGGTAAAAAATCAAGTTTAGGTGGCATAATAAGGGAGCAATCGATGTTTTAATAGACCTGTGTTTGAGACCTCATAACTTCCAAACGAAAACTGTTATTCCATAGTTTTTAAACTTAAATTGTTCAAAGTAGAGTCTAGTTTACGTGATCTAAATTTGGTATTGATTCGACTAAAATTAGATACCTACTTTTTAGGCCATATTACTACAAAAATTGTTTCAAAATCATGTTTTTTGGACTATTTATGCTTGTAGAAAAAAAAACTACGTTAGTCATACCATTCTCGTTAGAAGATTTGAATTCGGCGTTAAATTTCAATAAATAACATGGTTTTGAAGGCCAAATAACTCCATTTTAATGCACAAACGTTTGGCGAACTTCTGAAATTTGGTTCGGATTCTCTCATTCAGTGTGAATGCGGATACGCTTCAGGAAATCATCACTCTATTATCGTTAGAGAAATAAAGAACGAGTGAGTTGGTGCAATTCAGTTACCAGCAATGGTGTAGACAATTATTTGAGTTTTGTAAGGTGGATAAATGGGATCAAAGTATCCGGTATGTTGACCAAGAGACCCAAATCAGTGGATGGATTATTCCAAGCGTTCAAACTCACTCTCAATCAACATAGCGACAGCCACAGTGCAAAAGCCTGTATGTACAAAAAACGAAAATGTTCAGGAAACGATAAAAACCTTTTAGTTTTCATACTACGAACTTCTAATTCCAAGTTCCACTTTAAATTCATTCCTAGGGCCTAGACAGATTTTTCTAGGTGATTCAGATAAATCTATTTTGCAAAATGTGATTATAAGGCTCAATTACACGACTTACAGCAATTTACACCATTCCGGGTTGCATGTTTTGATGACTTGCAGGGTTTTGCATACATCAAAAAGGTTGAAAATGAGGTTGTCGAAATAAATAAAAAATCAAATTATTTGTTTTAACGCACCAACGGTTTTATTATAAATGAAAAATGAAGAAGGCACTGTTTCAGTCTTACGTGAATAGGGGTCCACAGCTTGTGGACCTCATGGTTCCACGTCGCCCTGAAGATGCCCGAATGGGTGAAAGTGCTCGGCCAGCCATTAAAAATCTGGAGAATAAGTCGCCTGGGTTTTTCCCCCTCACAACCCCTCTACTACAACAAATGCGACGACAACCAAACGAAGATGAAGGTTTTAGCTGTCTGGATGGCCGGTTCACGTACTCCAACGTTTTGCTTGACTCTCATCATACATTTTATTAACAAGTCCAACGTATGCCAGCCCGGATTCTCTTTAGAGTTTCTGGCCCAATCGGTGCTTCAAAGTTTTTCTGAAAACCCCTCTGTATTTGCCATTTTTCCGAGCACTGGATCTTGGTCTTGGACTGGTCTTTTTTTTTTGGATCTTGGTCATGATTATTTTCATCTCCCAGTTCTACGACTTCAATTGGCTCACCACTGATGTTTTCAGTTTGGAGGGCTTCCTTGTCAACTGGACCAGGAACCTGATAGAGAAGGAGAAGGAAATGAAAAGCCAGAAAATTGTTTATAATAATGAGAAATAGCTTATTTCTTAGAGCTCTCTGACCTGCTCCAGCATGAAGTTAGATGCTGCTTTGGTTTTTTTTTTAACATCTTGTAAAACTCTGAAAAAAGTATACGAGTGCACATAACTAGTTAGTCTAAAACTTCCTTAACTGGTCCAATTTTATAATTATACACATCATAGGCATTCATTTTCAACATTCATTAGAAAGGCCTTCATTCCTTTATGTTTAGATACAGCCGATTCCCTGTATGTCGATGTCAACACCAGTACGCAGGGTGCAAAACCCTGTAGGTCGGGTGCAAACCGCTGTAAGTCGATCAGAACTAGAAAAAACGACAGGAACAAAACTCTGTAAGTCGGAATGGTTTTCAACACGTCTATTCCCCGAATTAGGCCATTTTTTCGATGATAATCATGTGGTAGAAAGGAAATAAAACTTTCTCTCAACACGATAATAAAATAATTTTACTATTTAGAACATGAAAAACTCAAGAGTACTTACTGTTCTTCAAGCATGGCCGAAAGTAGTGCTGCGTTGCTCGACTTACCGGTTTTTGCTTTGTAATAAGAAGGCTTCCGACTTACAGGTAATTAAAAATCGTCATAGAGAAGAGATGAAGCGTTTTCCACCTTTTTTTCCGATCACAAAATGTGCGCAAGCACTTACTAACACACAAGAGCTCATATCCTTAATTTCGACCAAAAATGTACTTACAGGCTTTTGCACCGTGGCTGTCGATAGTAACATTGTAAGTAGTTAGGTAATCATTATACTTTGGAACTTCAACTTTCAACTGATTTATGAATTTAGTTTGGACGGTTAGTAGTAAGTGACAAGAACACTGTTACTAAACCTAACATAAGTTATTTTCCATTATTCAAATGTGTATTCAGGTGCACTCTTGCAACATTGTTTAGTTTTGGTTATTTTTCTTTTCGTATAAATAATAATTTGTGTCCTCCGACAATGCAGATCATGTCAGCAATGTGAGCCAGTGCGCATGCGTCAATCGCCGACAATTACGCCATTTTTGTGGCGCACGTGAGATCGTCTGTCGTCCAGTGATTGTCCCTGTATCGTCCAGAAGAGAAGCCGCCGTTTGTAAGCTCTCCTCATTTGGGACACCTTTTCAACCCACCTTGAATCCTTATTCGGTGGATATTTGCGAATTCCCAGGGTCTCCGTCGGTATCTGCCGTCTGTGCGGATAAACCAACGTCGAGGAAAATTGGGATTAGCCGCCGCGTATTCAACGAGTTTTGCCGCCCACGGCACCTGGTGAAAGCTACCGGACATCCCTGAGGCCGTCCGCACACTGGAGCCGACTATTGCGACTCGGAGTCGTACGAAGCGTACGACTTCGTTCTAGAGATCCTAACAGCAACAATTAAATGGAACCTCGCCCACTGCAACCGACTCAGTCGTGCGTTCATATCCGACTTACCACTCGATCCAAACTTGTTTGGATTTTGTCGCAGGTCGCATGCGATTTTTGCGTTTGGCTGGCGGTAAACACTAAACTGAAATCTCAGAAATCTGAATTTTTATGCGATCAGTCGGCTCCAGTGTGCGAGGGAAGCGTACGACCTGAACGCACGACTTGGTCGTGCGTAGTCGCAGTCGCGCCTAGTCGGCTCCAGTGTGCGGACGGCCTGGAGAAAGAGAAGAGCCGGCGATCTATCGCCCGCGCGAATATCTACAAGCCAGGTAGGAGTACTATGTAGTTGTACTTGCCGTGCATGGGCGCCTAGTAATTCGGTCTGCATAACTCTTCTCGTGGACTCGCGATCGTGTACGAACTTTTTTTTTTCTTAGTAGAAATATATAGGTATTTCGTTTGGTCATTTTATTACATTATTTGATTGAGCAAGAGTAAGCCCACAAGAAATTATTTACGATTCATTTCCTTTTATTTTAATAAACTGGGGTCAAATAATTATTTATACATTTATTAATTTAAATAACCTTGTTCCACACAACAAACACAATAATGAAAGCTTGGGAAAATTCTGTAAAGAGAGCTGTCCATGATTGTAAGACACTAAAAAGAGAAAAATTAAAAAACTTAGAAAAAAAAACCGACTTCAAAAATATTTGCCTATAAAATAAACTCTGAAAAGGGAAAAAAAACAAAAATTTCCCAAATTCGCAGCAACTCGTTCGCCAACTACACATTTTAACGACTACTTTACTACTCGAATTGACCTGACCACTTCCTGATTGATTGGATCATCTCCCTTAATAATATACAAATGACTATTTCTCATTTCCCAAATGATTAAAAGACTTTCCTTTCACCTCTGAATCGCCTCCAGATTGATCATGTTTTGGAGTCGGCGCCTCTCTGGCAAAATGACTACCCGATGGTTACAAATAATTATGAATTTACGATAAATAAGTAGGTGCCAGGTAATAAGTCTGGGTATGGACATGAAGATTCATAGAGGAATCTGAAATGGTTTTTAGGAAAAGGCGTCAATAGTCATCGTCAAATCGATATTGTCAAAAATCGGTTCTCATAAATAATGCTGATTTGCTCTGTTCCAGAATCTTGAAAACTCATGATATTTAATATTCTTACTAATTCGGAATCTATAGGCTTCTACAATACAATATATGAGAGGCGCTGACTCCAAAAACTGATCAATCAGGAGGCGATTCAGAGGTGAAAGGAAAGTCTTTTAATCATTCGGGAAATGAGAAATAGTAATTTGTATATTATTAGGGGAGGTGATCCGATCAATCAGGAAGTGGTCAGGTCAATTCGAGTAGTAAAGTAGTCGTTAAAATGTGTATTATTATTTTTTAAGTTTTTTTATATTAAATTAAATTTACTAGCGCTGAGATCGTGGAATATTATTTTACAAGAATAGGAGACAAAGAGGTAGTCATGAATTCCAGTAAGTACAGTGAGTTATATTTTTTGTTACGAAAACGAAGGTACTACAACATTCTGCAGCGTAGGCGCGGTCTTATCTATTACCGGGACTTATTTATTCAGAAGCGGACGCTATGTTGAGCAAGTTGGACGTTGGCCAAGTTCTCCGGACTCCGAAAATGCTGCGTATCGTGATTGTTGAAGCGGGTACAAAACAGAACTACCTACTCAGCACTTGTTGCGCTCCGGACTCCCGTCTTGTTTTAGCGACCGAGAGAGTGACCCTATCAAACATCACTCGACAACGCTTTCCGCATCCGTTCCTCGTATCGTTCTTTCTTCCTTTTCTTCCTTGGAGCGCTTGACTCCTGTCGCTTGTCACCCGGCTAGCCCCGCTATTTCCCTACATGCAGGAAACACGACGTGTGGTGGCACCGGCATATTTAGCTAACTTTCGTTTGAACCTCCACTTCCGCTGGGCAACCGCTTGACCCCGGGGTCGAGGAAGCCACGAGGACCCGAAGTAGTAATCGACGATATAACGGATGCCACTCTCCTAACTTTTCCCCCTGCCCAGTTCGGAGTTGGCGCAAAGCTTTAGCGAATTCGTAACGAGTAGTTGCGTCCATCAAACCGCGCGTCTGCTGCAGGAAGATCTCTGAAGACCGTTAACAGATGGGACACCAGTAATAATTTGTGTGCCTAATTGGCTGTAAATTCTTGATGAAGCGAGATCCTATTCCTTCGCCTAGCAAACACAACCTCACCAAAATTAATTAATGTAGAGTTACGATACGGAACGGGGATACCCGTCCGTTTCTTCCAGGTAGGGCAAGCATCTCATGATGGTAACCCTTTTCCACCTGCCACCCGTATTTCGAGGATAAAAACGGTAGTCAACCCCCTAACCAACCACTCGGATCAGTTGCGTCTTATACGGGAAGTCGATGGTAACGGGTCGTCGCCCAACTTAGCGTACACCGTTTGGTATTCGAAAGACGGTTTTCTCTTTTTAACCAACTTCAAAAGGAGGAGGTTACTGTGGTTGACTTGCGGGGTTGTTACTTCCATGTTTACGTTGTAAATGGAAGTATTGTGATCGTCTCAGAAAGGTGGTGTATTAGGAGGAAATTTGTATACTACTATACTCGGAAACACTTTATGAGCAAGTGTCTGTCTGCCTGTGGTAAAAACGCTGCAAATGATTGTACAGTGGTTTATTATTCCTTCGCTTCAACAATGATTTAAGAAGATTATCCATTTGTGACAGTTGTTGAGCGATCCAACGCTCTTGTGTAAATTAATTCTCACCACAGGTGGCAGTCACACGTCACAAATCACACAACTATAATTTCTCTCCAACAGCCCACAGTGACAGTCCACCGACACGGCTGCTCTCGTATTCGTATGAGAGAGGGAGCAGGGAGGTGGCAAACGATTGCAACTTGCAACTTGCAAGTGAACCTGACATGAACTCGTATCACAATATGAACCGATAATCGATTATCGGAGTTGATAGTTGATTCTTCTCCGCCACAGAATGCAGATGGCCGCGTTCCTCGCCGTGCAAGGTGTATAAAAATGTTCTAGTCACCTTGGGACAACACCTAGGGTAGGGGTGTTCTGATATCGAGGATCTTCCGATTCCGATAGTTGATATCGATAACGATATTCAACGTTGATATCGATACAGCGATATTATCACCACAAAATATCGATATTGGTAATATCGAAAAATATATTGCAAAATTTATATGATTACTCATAATATGAGTTTTATTTTTGAGATAGCTACTGAAGTTGGTTAATAACAAAAAGTTAAAACCGGTGCAAGAAAACCTCCCACGCTTATATCGGCCAGCCGCGAGCCGCCACGTAAGCTTTCCTTCTCTGAAATACACACAATTCGCACACTCGTTACAGAATTACACACAAACATTAATATACGTATTTTCAGAGAAGATGCAGCCGAATGGGGTACGACCACGTGTACCAGATACTTTGGTGAGTACTTATCATTGCACTAATTTATTGTTCCGCGTTATTGTTCTTTCGTAGATCGTTCGTCGCCTGTCGGTTCGGGTCGTGTTCTGTGTTCTGTTGAACTTGATCTCGTGATCGACCGCCGATCCGTGCGTGCGGGAATAGGTTCGTGAATCGTCCATTGTTCGCTTGCCGGTTCAGTTATCAAGCCGCGTGCATCAAAATTCCCGTTTTCAGAGGGAAACGTTTCAGTTTTCGCAGCTCGTTTCTCCCCGCATTTGTGTGTTTACTTTTTGGCATACTTGTGTTATATTGTTGTTGTGTCTCGTCTCTCGTCTAATTTTCGCGTCTTCTTTTCTTGCGCTCATCCATTCCGCAGAATGGCTAGCGAACCGAAAAACCTTTTGAACAGAAATGACAGATGTTGTTCACGAAAATGCAATCGTTGTCGATAAGGGCGAAGGCAGAGGATTTACCGTTATCCGCGCTGAATTCATTCAATGACCAGATTAATGAACTTTCGTTCGATGTTTAAAGATAAATTTGTATTGTGTTATAGAGAGGTTGAGGCCTTCGACGGCGTGTATGGTAGGGTTGAAGAGGTTCTCTTAAGACTCTCCAAAGAATTATAAACGCAGATCGGGACGCATACATCGCGCGTAGTACTGTGACGGGTCCGAAACTTCAACCGATCCAGTTACCGATATTTTCTGGAAAACTGGAAGAATTTCCCGCGTTCATCCAATTGTTCCATAAACTTGTTCACGAAAATAAATCCTGTGCTGATGTTGAACGTGTGTCATATCTCCTTAGTCATTTATCAGGTGTTGCATAAGCGCATTGCAGTTCTATTCAGCCAGTTGCTGAAAATTATGGATAAATTTTGTAGACCCTGAAAAACAGATTTCAGGATAAGCGTGCCCTTGTAGCGTCGTACTTCGAAAAAATTATTAATTTCAAATGTTTAACATCAGAATCTGAGCAGACGTTAGATAATGTTCTATCGTAATTTGCTGAACCTTTGCGGGCGCTCAAATTACTGAGAAAAGAAAATCCCCTAGTTCGACGCATTGGTTTTTTTTTTGTAACGGAAGCCGATTTTCACTTTTTTTAGGTCTTTCGAGCACCGTTCCCAACCACGTCGAAAAAAAATATGAACACTATTGCACTTAGCAAGAACTTTCCAACGAAGGTAAAAAGTCAATTTTAGGTGGCTCAATAAGGGAGCAATCGATGTTTTTATAGACCTATGTTTGAGACCTCATAACTTCTTTTTTTTTTTTTTTTTTTGTGAAAATTTTTTATTGCACCAAGATGACATCTTATTAGCAATTTACATTTGATACATGTTAATTGACTGATGAGAAGCAAAGATACGTAACATGGCTTCTTAGTGTCTTGAGACCAGTGTAACTGACCATCACTGGTACATACAGTTCACTGTATAACTAACTCGCTGAACTGTCTTTCACTGATCACCCCACTCCCACAGATCATGAGGTTTTGTTCTTTTAAGTCTTCTAAGGAGAGCATCAATATCAAGCAGTTGGACGACCTCTTCATTGATGTGGCCGAGGAGCCGCTGTTGATGGGCCAGTGCTTGCTTCTTGATGACTTCTTCGACTGTAGGAATTTGAAGTTCCACATGGAGTCGATCATTTCTTGTGTATCGGTACGCATCCACGCATGCACGCAGCACATTATTCTGGAAGCGCTGTATGATCAAGCGATTGCTCTGAGCGGTGCAGCCCCAGAGTTGTGCACCATATGTCCAAACTGGCTTGAGGACCTGATTGTAGAGCGTTAGCTTGTTTTGGATTGACATGGTTGACCGTTTTCCTAACAGCCAATACATCTTTCTGAATTTCAAAGTTAGTTCCAACTTCTTCTTTTTGACATGAGCTTTCCACCTAAGTTTAGCATCTAGGGTCATGCCCAAATACTTGGCTTCGTTGGCATGAGGTATGACTTTGCCGTTGAGGTGCACCGGTATGTACTCAAGCCTACGATTGGTGAAGTCAACATGCACGGATTTTGCCTCGTTCATTTTGATCCTCCACTTTGTTGACCAGTTGTGGAGTTGGTCCAGTGCTATGTTCAATTTTGAAATGGATTCGGTATTGTTTTCACCTACAGCAAGGATTGCAGTATCGTCTGCAAATGTTGCCAATGTGTTTTCTTCCAGTTTGGGTAAGTCGCTGGTAAAAAGTAGGTACAGGAGCGGGCCTAGTACACTACCTTGTGGAACACCGGCATTGATTGTTTTGGCTTCCGAATATGCGTCCTCTTGCCTAACTCGGAAGAAGCGATTTGAAAGATAGGACCGCAACAGCTTGGCGTACGAGGCTGGAAGTATCTTGTGAAGCTTATAATTGAGCCCTTCATGCCAGACTTTGTCAAACGCCTGAGTGACGTCGAGAAAGACAGCCGAACAGACCTGTCTCTGTTCAAATGCTTGCTCAATGATATGCGTTATTCGGTGCACTTGATCAATGGTAGAGTGCTGACGTCGAAATCCAAATTGGTGGGACGGTATGAGGTATTGTTTCTCTACAATTTTTAAAATCCGTTTGTGGATGAGTTTCTCAAAAAGCTTAGAGAGGACTGGAAGGAGGGATATTGGTCGGTAGGAGGTCAATTCTTCTGCTGGCTTGCCAGGTTTCAAAATCATTATGACCTCAGCAAGCTTCCACAGCTGTGGTACGTATCGCAGTTTGATAGCTGAGTTGATAATTTGTGTGATTTTAACAATAACTTTGCGAGGAAGGTTTTTGAGGACTTCGCCTGTGATTAGGTCATATCCTGGTGCCTTCCTTGCATGTATATCGTTCTTGATTGTCTGCTGCACTTCTTTGACTGTGACTCGAGGTATGTCAGTCTTTTGGTCACCTATTGGAGCTTCGTCGAATGGTAAGTCAATGAGATCATACTTGCCCGTATTGGGAGTGAATATTCCTGCCAAATGTTGAGCAAACGCGTGAGCCTTTTGTTGGTTAGTTTTGATCCATTTGTTGTTCACATGGTCCATGATGGGCGATGCTTGCACGACGGGTCTCTTCAGATGTTTTGTTGCCTTCCACAGAGAGTAATCACTGTCTTGATGGCTGGTAAGTGATGTTAGAAATTCCTGATGTGTTTCATCCTTAATTTCTTTCATCATTGTTCGGAGCTCATTGGAAATTTTATACCACTCAGCCTTGTGAGCAGGAATGCGTGTGGTTTGCCAGATCCGTCTAGCTTTACGCTTTTTCTTTATGATTTCGACGATCTCACTGGGGTAGTTCAAACCTTTCAGTTTTTTAGTTGTTTCAGGAGTGTTCTGCCATGCTGCATCTTGTATAGCAAATACAACCGTCTCAAGCTGAATGTCAAGCTGTTCTGGCGAATTCAAGTCTACGCCTAGGTCTATACCCTGATTAACATCAATTTTGAATTGCTTCCAGTCTGTTAGTCTGTTGACCAGTATGGGATTGTATGGCTTTTGGATGATTTGCTCGCTCAGTGTAAGAATCACTGGCGAGTGGTCTGAACTTAGGTCGAAACACTCATCCACAAGTGCATAATTTGCAGAGATATTTCTCATAATGAAAAAATCTAATAAATCAGGTTTTTTCTGAATATCAGTCGGCCAGTATGTTGGCTTACCCGCAGATAAGGGGATGCAGTCGTTTGACTGCACATATCTGTACAGTGCTGAGCCTCGAGATTGGCAGACCCGAGAGCCCCAGAACGTGTGTTTTGCATTGAAATCTCCACCGATGATAAATCGTTTTCCCAATTCGCCAAACGCCCATGTATAATCTTCTTCTGATATGGAGTGCTTAGGTGGGCTATAAATGCTAGCAATAGTTGTTTCATACGTTTTGGTTTTCACTTTGATTGCACAGATCTGGAATTTCTCCGTTTCTATTTTTGTGCATTCATTGTGCTGGAGGTTTTCTTTAATCAGCACAGCACTACCCCCATGTGCTTTGTTTTGAGGATGCAAAGCACAGTAGCACTTATAGCCCTTCAATTTGATGTAGGATTCTTTTGTGAAGTGGGTCTCTGACACGAGGCACACATCAATATTGTTGACATGTAAGGCTGCCTCGAGCTCCATTCTTCTTTGGAAGAGCCCGTTGGCATTCCAAGTTAAAATTCTCAAGTTGCGCGTCATACTGTTGGCTTTGAAGGGCAACCCACCCTGGTTTCCAAGGCCATGATTCTTTGATTGAACGAGTACATGTTTGCCTCTATTCTTGTAATGGAAGCGGTGAGATTCTGTAATGAGAGCAACACTGCGCTTACGTTCATATCGGCAGGCGGTTGATAGGAAGAAACAGGCTGCTTTTTGGTACCTATTGCCACAGCTTGCGCGTATGAGGCTTGGGTATGCCCAAAGTTCCTATTTTTTGCCATTATTGGAACTTTCGGCGTGAACGAATTTTTCCTATTTTTCATCATTCCTTCAGGAGGGTGTCTCAGGATTTTTCTAGTTTCAGACGGCGCTGTTTGAGAAGGCTTAGCCAGGTTAGCCTTATGATCATAGCCCGTAAGGGTTTTTGCTTCTCTGGTTCTTTCTTTGTAGCGTTTTGCTGCAGCCACTGCAACTGGGCATTGTCGGTAGTTCGCTGTGTGCTCCCCGCCGCAATTGGCACAGGTAGGAGGGTCAGATCTCAGTTTAGTGCATGCGGCAGTTTCATGGTTTCTACCACATTTTACGCACTTTGGTCTCTTTTTGCAATAGTTTTGAGTGTGCTCAAATTCTTGGCACCTCTTGCATTGTGGTACCACACGATTATTTCGAATAGGCTCAAATCTGACTTTGCATCTATACAATTTGGTAATTTCGTGGACTTTTTGGACATTGACGCCAGAATTGAATTCAACTATGTACATATCGGTTTTTTCTTTAGATGGCCATTTGGCCTTGAGATGGTCATAACTTCTAAACTGAAACTGTTTTTTCATAGTTTGTAAGCTTAAATTGTTCAAATTTAAGTTTCGTTTAAGTACGTAATCAAAGTTCGGTGTTGATTGGACTTGGAAAGCCCCTAGCGGTCGGCTGTGGACCCTATGGCTCCACGTCGCCCTTAATGGGCGAAAGTGCTCGGCCAGGCAATAAAGAACTGGAGGATGAGTCGCCTAGTTTTTCTCCCCCTCACGACCCCCGGATTTTTATTTTTCTTAATTTCCAAACTAAAATCTGAATTTTTCGCCTTACGGTATGGTTGAAGAATGTTTATCGAGCATTCCAACCAGAATAGAACAATTTTTATACCTCTAAGAGCTCTCGAGTTATACCCTTATGCCAAATATCCGAAAATCTCCCAAATTCGACACAAAAGTTGCGATAACTTGAGGGCCAATAAAGCTGTCGACCCCGCGATGGTCTCATTCGATTCAGCGTCCAAAAATCCATAGAAATTGATACCAAATACACCTTTTTCTGAAAACTTTGGAAAATACGCATTTTCTCCCCCTCAAAACCCCCCTAGCTAGCAATGCGGTTCGAGAATTGGGCTGTCGTAGGACCGAGATTGATTTTTGATGAAAATTTCAAGAATGTAGGTAGCTATTATAGTCTGACCGGAAAAGTGTTGACGGCGGACGGACAGAATGTTTTTATTTTCATTTCCAAACATTCTTAAATGTCCCTAACGAACAACTGATTGGTAAGTGTATAAAGGAAATCTCCGTTGCAACTATTATAATTTTAATCAATTTTATTTTTTTCAACTTTCCAATTGAAAGCTAAATGTTCGACTAACGTTACAGCTGACAAGAGTGTTTGATAAGCATTCCAACGAGTATAGCACGTTGTTTAAAGCTTTAAAAACCTCAAGAAGTTGACAATATATTAAGCTGCGATAACTTGAGGACCATCGACTATTGTAATTTTAATCATTTTTATTCTTCTTAATTTCCTAATTAAAAGCAATTGAAGTCGGATGCAAAGACGAGTTTTCTAGTCAAGAACACAAGATTTAATGAAGAAAAAGTTTTTAGGTGGAAACCAAATGTTCTAAGGAACAGTTAATGGCAAGTAACCGAACTGCCATGTTACACCAATACCTTCCCTCATTGCATGTTTTGGTTACGACTTCCAAGTCCCATCCGCTTGCAAAGCTGATGATGCCTCGGTTGATGAAGTGGCTTCGTTAAGATATCCGCCACTTGATTAGTCGTGTCGATTTTCTGAACTTCGATTTCTCCGTCGATTACTAACTCGCGTACAAAAAAATGACGGAGTCGTATGTGTTTCGTACGTCGATGATACTCCGGATTTTTGGCGAGTTTGACGGCTGCTTCATTGTCGACGAACAATTGCGGAGTTCGGACCTGTCCAATCATACTATTGTAGAGCCGTTTGAGCCAAACTAATTCTCTGGCTGCTTCACTGGCTGCGAAGATCTCTGCTTCCGTCGTGGAAATTGCTACGGAGGCTTGACGTTGGCTTAACCAATTCACTGCTCCTCCTGCATAGTGACATACCACGCCAGATGTTGATCTGCCAGTCTCCATATCCCCTCCGTGATCAGCATCGCTAAAACTTTCAAGGGCTCCGTTGTCACATCCCTTTTTGTAGGTAAGACATTGGTCCAGGGTACCTTTCAGATATCGGAAGATCCTCTTCACCTTGACAACATCGTCGTGAGTTGGATGTTCGAGTGAGCGAGATGCCACCCCTACAGCGTACGCGATATCTGGTCGTGTACCCACCATTAGGTACATTAGAGCACCTACTGCCTGGCGGTAAGGAAATGATGGTTCTTCAGATTTTTCAATCTGTTCCTCAACCTTCCCTTTTTGAGAAGTTTCTTTGATCATCGGCGTAGAAGCTGCCTTGCACTCTTCCATTCCAAATCTCTCTAGAATTTTTCGAGTATAAGCTGCTTGGTTGATCTTGATCGTTTCATTTTCCTGAAAAATTTCAATTCCAAGAAAATATTTTGCCGGTTTGATAGTTAATTTGAACTCTTCTTTCAGTTCATTCAGGAATTGATCACTTAGAGCCTTCGAGGTAGCTGCAACGAGTCCATCATCTACGTATAGCGCCAAAATGATCTTCTCTTTGCCATGTCTCCTAATGAACAAGCATGAATCAGCACCGCTCGGTCGAAACCCGATTTTCTGTAGATAGTCTACGATTCTCTTGTTCCAGCAACGAGGAGCTTGCTTTAATCCATAAAGGCTTCGTTTTAGGAGACACACTCGATTCGTTCCGTCTTCAAATCCTTCCGGTTGAGACATATAGATGTCTTCATTCAGTTCTCCGTATAGGAACGCAGTTGAAACGTCGAATTGTGACAAGACTAAATTTTCGTTTGCAGCGACACTCAGAATCGCACGAATGGTACCGGTCTTAGCCACAGGGCTGAAGGTCTCATCGTAATCTATCCCCTTCTTTTGCGAAAAACCTTTTATCACGAGTCTAGCCTTGAATTTGTCAACTGACCCGTCTGGATTAGTTTTCACGCGGAATACCCACTTGCTAGGTATTGCCTTTTTGTCGGGTGGTAGATTCTTCATGACCCAAGTCTTGTTTTCAGCCAACGAGTCCATTTCGCTTTTCATTGCAGCTTTCCAATTCTCGTTATCAGGACTTGATATAGCTTCTATGTATGTCTGCGGTTCTTTGATGTTGATTACATCACCAAACGCTGCCATAACAAAGTCTCCATATCGTTCAGGCTTTCGCGAAGTAGTCCGATCTCGAAGAATTCTTCTACAGTCTTGTGGAGTCGCAATAGTCTTGTCTTGTTCTTCGTCCTCTTCTTCTACCTCAGATGTGTCCTCATTTCCGACGTCTGAATTCGGCGCTTCTATTTGCTCTGTCGAATCATTTTCAAAGTCGCGAGGTTCTTCAAAGAATTTCACATCTCTCGATCGAAGAATTTTATTATTGTTCGGACACCAAATCCGATATCCTTCAGTGTTATCATACCCAACTAACACACCTTTCACAGCTTTCTTGCTAAATTTTCTTCTTTGCTGTTTTGGCACATGGACGTAGCAATCGCTTCCTATGATCCTCAGGTGCTTTATCGACATTTTCTTCCCCGACCACAACTCCATTGGAGATTTGCCTTCCACTTGAGTAGGTCCTGTGAAGTTTAAAATGTAAGCAGCTGAATTTATCATCTCAGGCCATAGTCCTTGCGGTATGTTTCCTCTGGCATGCATCATAGCTCTAGCTGTTTCAACTAGCGTACGATTTTCTCTTTCACTGCAGCCATTCTGTTCAGGAGTATAGGGCATTGTTAACCGCTGCCTTACACCTGCCTTGCTCAGAATTTCCCGAACTGCAGAACTGTCGAATTCGCCGCCGTTATCGCTTAGCAGCTCTTTGACAACATGTCCGGCCGTTTTTGCTTCTGCTAGTACGTATTCCAACTTCTGCGGAACCTCGGATTTTTCCTTCATCGTGAAGACGAATCTGAACTTGCTGTAATCATCCTTGAAGAGCTCATAATGCTTGTATCCATAGAGAGATGTCATCATAGGGCCACCAACGTCTGTATGTATTAGTTCACCAGGCTTCGAAGCTCTTGGTCTTGTACCGAACTTGAGACGATGAGATTTCCCGTAGATGCAGCCTTCGCAGACTTCGCTGTCGAGCTTGACTTCTACTCCAAGTTCTCGTGCTATGAATGATTTCACGTAGCGTTTATTCTGATGTCCTAGTCTTTCATGGTAGAGTTGAAGAAGATTCTGGTTAGAAACCATTTGAATTTCAGTTTCGCGCGCCACAGGTATTGCAGTAAGACTCAGCTTGTACAATCCGCCAGTCTTTTTCCTTGAACCAACCAAAACGTCTTGATTGTTAACACGCAATTTGCACGTTTCTGGAGTTGATGAGAAAATACTGTTCGGATGTTTATCTTGAGCTGATAATGGCGAAAACAAATTTTTACTGATTTCAGGAACCAGCCACACGTCTGAAAGATTCAATTTCGAACTCTGGCCATTGATCACCGCTTCCACTTCAATCACTCCTTTTCCTACAGCTCCAACAGATTGACCATTAGCTGTGGTTACAGTGCGAGTGTCAGTAAACGGCTCGAACGATTTGAATAAATCTCTTCTGGACGTCACATGGTTAGTTGCTCCATTGTCGACGAACCAACTGTTCCTATCTCGCTGCGTGGTCAAAACTTCATTGCTTTCTGCCAAAAGCATCATATTGCGATCAACTTCTGAGCTATTCGCAACATTTTTGGCATTCTTAGGAGGGCGTCCGTCAGCTTTCCATTTGGCACATTTTCGAATGATGTGTCCTTTAGCATGACAGTATTTGCAATTCAAGTCCTTGCTCTTGATATTGGAAGGGCCTCTGTTAGGGTAGTTAGACCTCTTGACCGTAAGAATTTCTTCGTTTGCATCGTTTCCGTTTCTTGTCGCAAGTACTCTCTCGAAGGCACATAGTTGGTTTGTTAGATTTTCAATCGCTCGTTCTGATTTCGAAATCAACATCCAACTCGATTTGAACGAAAAATAATCTTCAGGAAGTGTTCCCAAGATTTTGCAAATTAAAAATAATTCTGGAAGCTCGCAACTGTTTCCATTGTTAGCGTCTTTGGAGATCTCTTGTTTTAAACGATTCCACAAATTTTTCAATTTTGGCATGTGAGTTGCCATATCATCTTCAATTTGTTTCTGGTAACCAAAAAATTCGAGACACAAATCATACGCCTTGTCCTCCGAAATTCCATCGAACAGCCTATGCAGCTCTTCCCAAACTTCACGAGCAGTTGTGAAACGCATTACTTTTTGTATCGTCTCCTCAGTCATGTTTGTTGTGAGAGCGAGTAAAGCGTTGCAATCAGCTGTGTTGAATATTTCCAGAGCTTTTTCGTATTTCTTCTTTTCAGATTCCGATTCAGCTCCTGGATCTTTCGGCTTTTCTAATTTTCCCTCCACTAGGTCTTTGGCAAACGGAATTCCTCTCAGCATTACTGTCGCCTTGTACTTCCAAGTCGGCCAGTTGCATTTTCCTTCGAGCAGACCAATTTTTGGAGTTTTTGATGAATCCATGGTTCTTTTCTCTTGAAACTCTCTTCGATGTCAACTGAGTTAAAAAAAGTTTATCTTACACGCAGTGGAAGCGTGCTGGGCCCATAACCAATTGAAGTCGGATGCAAAGACGAGTTTTCTAGTCAAGAACACAAGATTTAATGAAGAAAAAGTTTTTAGGTGGAAACCAAATGTTCTAAGGAACAGTTAATGGCAAGTAACCGAACTGCCATGTTACACCAATAAAAGCTAAATTTTTTGCCTAACGGTACAGCTGGAGAGAGTGTTCGACAAGCATTCCTAAGAGTATAGAACGATTTTCATAGCTCCAAGAACTCTCGAGTTATACCCTAGTGTCAAATTTCTAAAATATCTCCCAAATTCGACATAAAAGCTGTGATAACTCGAAAACCAATAAAGCTATTGACCCCGCGATGTTCTAATTCGATTCAGCGTCCAAAAATCTATAGAAATTGATACCAAATACCCTTTTTTTCTGAAAGCCTTGGAAAATTTGCATTTTCTCCCCCTCAAAACCCCCCAAAAGCACCCTTAAAATTAATCTAGCAATGCGGTTCGAGAATTGGGCCGTCGTAGGACAGAGATTGATTTTTGATGAAAATTTCAAGAATGTAGCTATTATAGTCTGGCCAGTAAAGTGTTGACGGCGGACGGACAGAAATTTTTGTATTGGATATTCGGATTCTACATGCCTTGAAACGTAAAACATAAAATTTTAAGGGGGGGGGGTTAGAATTTTTTTTTTCTTGGCCGATTACAATGAATAATAAATTAAAAATCTTCCCTACGGTATTAGAACCGTGATCGGTTTTCGAAGTTAAACGAGACCTATGTATAAATATATTATAGCCTTTTTCTGTAATCCCCCTACCTATTAATTCTCCTTTCGCACTGATTCCCTGACAAGCTTTGCTTTTCTTTTTACTTCCCTGTTTATTTTCTCCTCAGGCCAGCACGTTGGTAAGTAATCCCGCATCGAAGAGAGATCTTCGGTCGCATTCGATCTCTTTCCATCCGACTGGGGTCGCTAACTCGAGATAAATTCTGGAAAACTGACGGTTGGTGTTGTTTGGTCGGAAATACCCACCGTTTCATTTTTATTCCGCCTTGCCGCTGTTCACGTCTCTCAACGGCTTCCTAACGCTATTTCCCATGAAACAACTTTCTTCATTCGTTGGTTCAACCAAACCTACGAAGGTTTCTTATACGCCAGCATCACGTGACATTCGAACCCAATATTCTTCTGACTATATGTATGGTAACAATCTACTACCGCGAGCTACGCTTTTATTTTTGAGTGGGTAAAAGGTCTAACCAATTATCATAAAACATTTAAAAAAATAATAAAACCGACTTCGAAAACGTTGTCTATAAAATACAATCTGAAAAGGAAAAAATAACAAATATGTCCTAACTTCGCAGCAACTCATTCGCCAACTACACATTTTGAAGACTACTTTACTACCTACTCGTATTGACCTGACCACTTCCTGATTGATTAGATCACCTTCCCTAATAATATTTTTAACCGACTTCAAACAAGGAGGAGGTTACTATGATTGTCTTGCGGGATTTTTTTTTCGGTATGTGTTGTCCACCGGCGTTCAGCTCCTGTACGTCCGATCGGGTTACTTTTTTTTTGTTTGAAAGGGTTACTATCCAGGTAGGTCCCATAATTTTTTCAATTGAGTCCATCAAGTAGTTACGTCTCCAGACGCGGAGAAACGCCGGAAAACGTGATTTTCGCGAAAAAAAGGAAGTTTTGACTTTGCAAGCTTTAGGCAGATACTGCCTACAAGGTCCTACCTTCAATTTTTCGTTCGGCATTCTAATATAGCGTGTAGAGAAGAAAGTGTAACAAAAACCGTGATGCCGATTTTCACTTTTTTGAGGCTTTTTTTCCATAGTTTTTGAACTTAAATTGTTCAAAGTAGAGTCTAGTTTACGTGATCCAAATTTGGTATTGATTGGACTAAACGTTGATACTTTTTAGGCCGTATTTCTAAAAAATTTGTTTCAAAATAACGTTTTTTGGACTATTTATGCTTGTAGAAAAAAAACTACGTTAGTCATAGCATTATCGTTAGAAGATTTGAATTCGGCGTTAAATTTTCAATAAATAACATGGTTTTGAAGGCCAAATAACTCCATTTTAATGCACAAACGTTTGGCGAACTTCTGAAATTTGGTTCGGATTCTCTCATTCAGTGTGAATGCGGATACGCTTCAGGAAATCATCACTCTATTATCGTTAGAGAAATAAAGAACGAGTGAATTGGTGCAATTTAGTAACCAGCAATGGTGTAGACAATTATTTGAGTTTTGTAAGGTGGATAAATGGGATCAAAGTATCCGGTATGTTGACCAAGAGACCCAAATCAGTGGATGGATTATTCAAGCGTTCAAACTCACTCTCAATCAACATAATAACATTGAAAATAGTTAGGTAATCATTATACTTTAGAACTTCAACGTTCAACCAACTTATGAATTGAGTTTGGACGGTTAGTAGTAAGTGACAAGAACTCAATAATGAAAGCTTGGGAAAATTCTGTAAAGAGAGCTGTCCATAATTGTAAGTCACTGAAAAGAGAAAAATAAAAAAACTTTAAAAAAATAAAATAAAACCGACTTCAAAAATTTTGTCTATAAAATACACTCTGAAAAGGAAAAAATAACAAAAATGTCCCAACTTCGCAGCAACTCATTCGCCAACTACACATTTTAAGGACTACATTACTACTCGTATTGACCTGACCACTTCCTGATTGATTGGATCACCTTCCCTAATAATATAAAAACTACTATTTCTCATTTCCCAAATGATTAAAAGATTTTCCTTTCACCTCTGAATTGCCTCCAGATTGATCATCTTTTGGAGTCGGCGCCTCTCTGGCAAAATGACTACTCGATGGTTACAAATAAATATGAATTTACGATAAATTAGTAGGTGCCAGGTAATAAGTCTGGGTCTGGACGTAAAGATTCTTAGGGAAATCTGAAATGGTTTTTAGGAAAAGGCGTGAATAGTCACCTTCAAATCGATATTGTTAATAATCAGTTTTCATAAATGCTGATTTGCTCTGTTCAAGAATCGTGAAAACTCATGATATTTATATTTTTACTAATTCGGACTCTATAGGCTTCTCCAATACAATATAAGAGAGGCGCCGACTCCAAAAGATGATCAATCTTGAGACAATTCAGAGGTGAAAGGAAAATCTTTTAATCATTTGGGAAATGAGAAATAGTAATTTTTATATTATTAGGGAAGGTGATCCAATCAATCAGAAAGTGGTCAGTCCAATACGATTAGTAAAGTAGTCCTTAAAATGTGTAGTTGGCGAATGAGTTGCTGCGAAGTTGGGACATTTTTGTTATTTTTTCCTTTTCAGAGTGCATTTTATAGAAAAATTTTTGAAGTCGGTTTTATTTTATTTTTTAAAGTTTTTTTATTTTTCTCTTTTTAGTTACTTACAATTACCTATGGACAGCTCTCTTTACAGAATTTTCCCAAGCTTTCATTATTGAGTTCTTGTCACTTACTACTAACCGTCCAAACTCAATTCATAAGTTGGTTGAACGTTGAAGTTCTAAAGTGTAATGATTACCTAACTATTTTCAATGTTATTATGTTGATTGAGAGTGAGTTTGAACGCTTGGAATAATCCATCCACTGATTTGGGTCTCTTGGTCAACATACCGAATACTTTGATCCCATTTATCCACCTTACAAAACTCAAATAATTGTCTACACCATTGCTGGTTACTGAATTGCACCAATTCACTCGTTCTTTATTTCTCTAACGATAATAGAGTGATGATTTCCTGAAGCGTATCCGCATTCACACTGAATGAGAGAATCCGATCCAAATTTCAGAAGTTCGCCAAACGTTTGTGCATTAAAATGGAGTTATTTGGCCTTCAAAACCATGTTATTTATTGAAAATTTAACGCTGAATTCAAATCTTCTAACGAGAATGCTATGACTAACGTAGTTTTTTTTCTACAAGCATAAATAGTCCAAAAAACGTGATTTTGAAACAAATTTTTTAGAAATACGGCCTAAAAAGTATCAACGTTTAGTCCAATCAATACCAAATTTGAATCACGTAAACTAGACTCAAATTTGAACAATTTAAGTTTAAAAACGATGGAAAAACAGTTTTGGTTTGGAAGTTATGAGGTCTCAAACATAGGTCCATTAAAACATCGATTGCTACCTGACTATGTCACCTAAAACGGATTTTTTACCATCGTTAGGAAGCTCTAGCTAAGTGCTTTCAAGTGCAATAGTGTTCATATTTTTTTCTCGACGTGGTTGGGAACGGTACCTACTCGAAAAACCTCAAAAAAGTGAAAATCGGCATCACGGTTTTTGTTACACTTTCTTCTCTACACGCTATATTAGAATGCCGAACGAAAAATTGAAGCTAGGACCTTGTAGGCAGATAAATTATGAACAAAATGACACCAGAAACAAAACATTCGAGCAAGTATTCTAGAAGTTATAAGCTTGCAAAGTCAAAACTTCCTTTTTTCGCGAAAATCACGTTTTCCGGCGTTTCTCCGCGTCTGGAGACGTAACTACTGGATGGACTCAATTGAAAAAATTATGGGACCTACCTGGATAGTAACCCTTTCAAACAAAAAAAAAAAGTAACCCGATCGGACGTACAGGAGCTGAACGCCGGTGGACAACACATACCGAAAAAAAACCCGCAAGACAATTATAGTAACCTCCTCCTTTTTTGAAGTCGGTTAAAAATCAAGAAACAAATATGTAGGCCGCTACGTTAATAGACTACAAATGTTATAGAAAAACAAGCCCGAAGAAACAATTTATTGTAAAACGTAGCAAATTAGGGTACAGTGGTTTATTATTCCTTTGCTTCAATAACGATGTGAGAAGAACATCCATTTGTGATAATAATTATTCAGAACATGACTGTGTGTAATTTTAATCTTTAATTTTCCTATATGGCAGCTGAATATCGCTTGATTTTTAATATGGGGGTCAGTTGCAGTATGTACTTCCTCGTAAAACGCATTGTCAGTTATTTTATTCAAGGGTTATTGTACTTTTCGAGTCTCTTTGCTATATATAGGGTCTGCCAACGGATTAGTATGTTTTTCAATTGGGTAGTACTCGGGGTCTGGGCCCCTCAGAGTGGTGGGGTTGGTCTCATTGTGTTCACAACAAAGGGGAGTTTTTTTCAGGTCAGTACTCAAGATGGTTTGGACCATGCAGCAATGTGTTTTCGCCTTAAGTCGTTTCTTGGTTAATGGATCGATCGTCCAGACTCAGCGTGACTTCCGTCGTCGGCATTTTAACATTCCCCACCGCGGAACTATCCCCAATCGGAATTTAATAATGTTGTGGGTGAACAATTTTAACGAAACGGGAAGTGTATGAAAAGAAGAACGGGAGGAAATCGAACTGTACGAACTCCGGAGAATGTTGACAGAGTCAGGGTCGCTGACCGTTCTGTCGGACTTCGTGCGTCCAATCTTACTTTGTCTCAGACAACTGTGCGTCGAATTTTGAAGGAGGACCTCAAAGTGGTGGAAATAAGTGGATACCTTGAGTATGATATAGGAATAAACTTTAAAATAGTAATAGCTCAAACTAGAATGGCTGGGTCGAGGTTCACGAAGCTGAGTATCCTCAAAATGTGCGTTCGATTTATCAGTTCAAACCCATGTCCTTGTTGCAACTGGAATGAACCCAACACTCTAGAACACTTTATCTGTGCCTGTCCTGTATTTCGAGGAGTAAGAATAAGTTTTTTTGAGGAAGACCGCATCAGCCGAGAGAAACTGAAAAATTGTCTGGTCTCCAATGAAGTCCTGACTTTGAAGAAATTGTACTTTTTTGAGAATTCTGATTAATACTAGGGTCTTCTTATTAAACGAGGGATTTCTGTACTGAACGACAAGTGAGAGTCGAAGTGTCATTTCCTGGTTTGATGTTATGCAACAATATTAATCATTTAGGATTTGGAAATTGTATACTTACTTGCCTACCTATTACTTGAACTTTGTACGTGGTGAAAACAAGAACAGTGTCAATATGTTATTTTATGTAAATACTCTGTTACGCAGAAGTTAAATTTCTTTTAGAAATTAGTTTTGTTATCTTCTTTGTTCGGTGCACAAGGCAAACCTTTGTAATACCTTACGGTTATACAATAAACGATATTTCATTTCATTTCATTTCAAGACTAAATTGATGTTCAGAAATGATAATATACTATGAATACGATGGGTGTTCATCTCAATTCGAACTAATCCAACATAATGAACTATGACAACATGCCGGAAACGTTTTGTAGAGAATGAAGGTGGATTTAATTTCAGTCAATACATCGTTTGTTGAACTACAGTGGAAATCATTTTGTCTGGTAGTTGATTTTTGTGTAATTCAACAAGGGTTAGGAAGCAGAAAAAATTACAAAACCCACTGCAATACATCGTAAGATAAGAGGAAACTGCCTGATTAGAGGTATTCCTTATCGATCCTCTGTCAGCTCTATCTAAACGTTTCGCGCGCCTGCTCCTAGAGCGCTCTGCTCACTTTCCAATCAAGAAGTGTCTGTGCGTACATTTGTTTGTATGTTCGCGTCCATCTGTCTATGGTCTGAGTGACAGATATATTGCCATATCTTAGTAGTTTCATGTTATATTCGTAGGCGTATATCAATATAATTTGTAGGCTGGAGGTTTTTGAATGTTTGTCACGATGAGTGAATGACACATTTTTGGTTTATTATTCAATAATAAACCATTGTAATCGCCCAAGAAAAAAAAAAAATTCTAACCCCCCCTCAAAATTTGATGTTTTACGTTTCAAGGCATGTAGAATCCGAATATCCAATAAAAAAAATTCTGTCCGTCCGCCGTACGCCGTTAGCACTTTTCCGGCCAAACTGTAAGAGCTAAAAATTTGAAATTTTCACCAAAAATCAATCTCGGTCCTACGACGGCCCAATTCTTGAACCAACTTGCTAGTTCAATTTTAAGGGTATTTTTGGGGGGTTTTGAGGGGGAGAAAATTCATATTATGTTGAATTGGTCTGTTTAATCCTTGTGAAGTTGACGATTCGACAACTCGGAAACCAAGTGAATTGAACCAAGCTCTCCCCAACAATGGAGGACCTGCCGAGTCCACTACGTAGAGATCCATTTTGGGGTATTCCTTGCCATTGTAGGAAACAGACACCGACGCGACACCAAGCGGGGATGATTTCTCATTAAAGTAGGAGACGAACGTTTTATTGGTAGGCGCAAGCTGTAGTCCTGGCATTTTCTTGTAGAACAATTCCTCAGGTGTGATGGTGCTCAAACACCCGGTGTCAATCTGAAATGAGACATCCACTGTCGAATTGAGGGTCAAAACCACTTGAAACCCACGTTCGATATCCGGCAGAGACTCGATGTGAAACAATGGGTCAACTGACTCTTCTTTGTCATCTTCTGACACAAAATGAGCTTTCTCCCTCTTGTAGGGTCTTGAGTAGCTCGTATAGGTGGGGCGCGCCATCTTTTTTTGTTGATTGGCCTGACACATCTTTGCCAAGTGCCCAACTTGCAAACATATTTTGCACGTGCACGATTTAAATTTACACGCTGCTGCATCATGATGTGCACCACAAGTCAAACAGGGACGTTTTGCAACGTGGGGTGAAGCCGGTTGGACGGAACCCCCGCTCCGAACAGTACTCTCCGCATTACTGATTTTAGAACGGCGCTTTGACTTTACGAATCCCACTGACTCCCTTTTAACATGCACCTGAGATGAGTCGAGCGAACATTGAGTCAACGAAGTCTCCTTATTTAGCGCGATTTTAACTGCGTCTTGAATTTTGAAACTCTCAGCTGACTCTTCAAACAAACGGTCTCGAGTCGGTCCCTGGCCAAAACCCAGCACAAAACGATCGACAATCATCCTGTCTAGATAGCTGCCGAAACGACAATTTCCTGCCAAACGGCGAACTCGGGCAACCCAATCGTTCACAGATTCCCCTTGTTCCCTCATCGAGTTATAAAACTTAAACCGCGAGGCGAACAACGATTCTGACGTAGAGAAATGGTCATCAAAAAGATTTACTATTTCAGTAAACTTTTTCGACTCTGGTTGGTCAGGTACTGAGAGGTTTGTCAATAACTTGAACGTATCTTCATCCAAGGCGTTGATAAAACTGTCCCTTTGTAGATCGTCGGATTTAAAGAAATGAGCATTCACTTTGAAATAGCTCAGCATTCGCGTCTTGTAGACAGCCCAGTCGTCTTTCATTGAGAACTCCCTCAATTAACCGACGATCGCTGCACTACTCACCTCGGCGATTTGCTTAGTTGCTTTTTCCTGCTGCTTCGACATGTAGACCGACGCGTTCTAAGTTATCCCATCCTCGTCGCCAATTTCTGTGGTGTATTAATTAACGCACAGAGAAAAATTCACTTCTTTTATCAAAGAACCAAAAATAACATTGTACTGGGTTGGTGAGGGGGAGAAGAACCAGGCGACATGTTCTCCGATTTTTTATTAACTGGCCGAGTACTTTCGCCCCTTCGGGCATCCTCAGGGCGATGTGGAACCATAGGTTACCACAGCCAGGCTGTCCGAGGATGCCCGAAGGGGCGAAAGTACTCGGCCAGTTAATAAAAAATCGGAGAACATGTCGCCTGGTTCTTCTCCCCCTCACCAACCCAGTACGATGAGAGATGCGACGACTCAACCAAGAAAAAAAAATAACATTTCACTCTTTTTTAGCTATCATATCAAATCATATCAGTTTCTTATGTCCGAGAAGAAAGTCCTTCTTGATAATGGTAGACGTAATTATTTTCGGATACTACATAAACCAAAAAGTAACCCGATCGGACGTACAACAGGAGCTGAATGCCAGCGGACAAGACATACCGGAAAAAGCCGCCAAACAACTGTTGTAACCTCCTTCTTTTGAAGTCAGTTAAAAATACGCACTAGGTGTAGGTACCGGAAATGGCTAATTTTGCATATTCCCTAGAACAGGGATGCTCAAACGGTCGATCGCGATCGACTAGTCGATCGCGAGTGCTTTTTGAGTCGATCTCGAGAAAAAAATATAGAACTATTCACAGAATTTGTTTAAATAGATAGGTCGCTAAAACAAAATAAATGTACGAAATTTGGGCCCCTCAGAGTCGATCGATCGAAGTCTAACAATATTGATGTCGATCGCCAACAGTTCAAGTTTGAGCACCCCTGCCCTAGAACAACATTTTCCAACAATTTCATCGAGTTTCATTCATTTTCCGCGAAGAAATTGCGAATTTTGTCATTTTCTGACCACAGACACTTAATCAGAAAGTTTTTCTGAGCACCTATAGTAATACACACATTTTTTTCCAAAATCACCTCCGTTCCGAATAAGACTTTTCGGACGATCACAATACATTACTTCCATTTACGGCGTAAAACACGAAGTAAAACCCCGGTAAGCCTTTCCCAGCTTGTAGGTCGTCATAATCTGGGCGAAGTAAGCATTCAAAAGACGGTTTTTCTTACAGCTCTACACCAACACCATCAAGTTGTCAAGGTTCTTAATATTATTTTAATTTTCAAGCACCTTGAACTTTTCGGTGTGCAAACGGTTTTCCTTTTTGGTTTATTTCCAGGAAGGAAGATGGATTTTCGGCCTGGTTATAGTGTCGTCTACCGAAGAAACGGAGGTTAAAAGGGAGCTTGAGGTAACTTTTCTCCCCTTGATAAAAGTATGCATAATGTATTTTATTAGGATGTTTTATTTATGGCCGGACGGGGTGTAAGTAGCTGACGGTTGAAAAATCCCAACAAGACAAATTGGAACTACTTCTCTTCTTCAGATTTTTTTCTCGCTTCGCTCTTATTTTTGAAACGGATTAAACTTCTTGCTTGCTGCTTGGATAAAATACCAAGCTCCACGAACCTCTTCAAATTGCTCTTTATTTATTTATTACCTATTTGATTTACTGCAACTTGTCTTTGTCCGTCCATCTTACTTGTCGCATGGAAAATCCATACCTACTAGGTTTTTCCGACCCGAATTGTAATTAAAGGCCTCGAAATGAATGCAACGAAATTCAGAAGGGACAGTCCGTTGAATACCTTAAAAATGTGAAAGTCAGTTTTACGTTCTTCGATACATTTCTTCTTTATACGCTATATAAGTATACTGAGTGAAAATTTGAGCTAGGCACTCATAAGCAGATAAATTGATAACAAAATGACGTCCAAAACAAAGCATAGGCTCGCAAATTCAAAGTTTGCTGCTACGTTTTCCGGCATTTCTCCTGATCTCGGGCCTTAACTACCGGATGGAATCAATTGAAAAAATTATGGGACCTACCTTGATAGTTACCTTTCAAACAAGAAAAAAGCAACGCGCTCGAACTTACAGGGGCTGAACGCCAGCAGACAACTCATCATACCGAAAATATAACCCGCAAGTAGACCATAGTAACCTCCTTCTTTTGAAGTCGGTTAAAAATAAAATCGACTTCAAAATTATTTGACTAAAAAGAAACTCCGAATAGGAACCGCTGTACTAACATTATCGTACCGTTTTTAAATTTTTGGTTTATTATTCAATAATAAACCATTGTAATCACCCAAGAATTTTAAATGTTTTTTTACTAGTCCAAGGCATGGTCCAAGGACCGATAGACCAACGAAACGCAAAGCAAGGGCATTAAAAACGACATTTTTGCAGACTCACTCACACGAATCCATGTCGTCTCTGAACTCAAAACTGAGCCTGAACCCTCCCGATGAATACTGATGAGCTGATTTTTCATATCACACTATACCCTTACCAGCCCCTCCCTACACCAGGGTTTCTCATTTCTGTCACCACTTCTGTTGAATATTTAGTGTTCCCATCGTTTCGAACAGACCATTCCCAACGGTTGTAATATTTTCTGCCGCGCAAACAAGTTCAACTGGTGGAAATTTTTTAGATCCGCTGGAATTCGTTTTTCAGTGCAAGTACTGGAACAGTATCCGAAAAACATGCATGGTAAGATTATCCAATAAAATATTGCTTTTATACTCCAATGTTTTCATGAAGACTGAATTTTTTCTCGCCGTACGGTCTAGTGTGAAGATTGATGAAAAGTTTTGGCAACTGAATCGGCCAATCGTACAGCAAAGATGGTTTTTGTATTTTTAATGTGCATGCAGATCAATGTTAAACATTGCCAAAATTGATTCAATGTTGAGAGGCACTTCTAGTTTGCGATTCTATGCTTATACTATTTCTAGTTTATATTGACTTCGGAAAGAAGGAAGTATCTACTTTGATCATTCATCCCAGGATGATCCATCACGGGAGATAATCTAAGCTGAGGTGATGATGTTATCGACCCCGCGATGGTGTCATTCGATTCAGCGTCCAAAAACCAATAGAAATTGTTCCAGATACACCTTTTTCTAGAAATTGTTGGAAAATACGAATTTTCTCCCCCTCAAAACCCCCTAAAATACCCTTAAAATTGAGGTAGCGATTTGGCTAAAGAATTGAGCCATTGTCGACCAAGATTATGTTTGGTGAAAATTTCAAGAATTTAGCTTTTAAAGTTTTGTCAGGAAGTGTTGGCGGCGTACGGCAGACGGACAGAATTTTCTGGTTTATTATCAATCATAAACCATTGTAATCACCCAAGAAGAAGTCCGTCAGGTATGTGATCCACTTGATGAAAGTCGGACTTCATTCAATCGCCGTCCCAAAAATTTCAAGACCTTGAGCGTTCAAGTATATTGATTTTTGCAGCCTGTAAAAATCCAAATACAAAATACACACCAGGGATATCGTGGAAAAGCTCACAATGAGGAGGTACGGTGTGTGACCCAATATACTGAAAAACCTTTTTTTTTCATGAAATAAAACCGACTTCAAAATTATTTGCCTATAAAATAAACTCTGAAAAGGAAAAAATCACAACAATGTCCCAACTTCGCAGCAACTCATTCGCCAACTACACATTTTAAGGACTACTTTACTACTCGTATTGACCTGACCACTTCCTGATTGATTGGACCACCTCCCCTAATGTTATGTTACCGAATAATTAATTGTGGGCTTGGCTTTTCCTTTTTTTAACCGACTTCAAACAAGGAGGCGATTACTATGGTCGTCTTGCGGGATTTTTTTTTTTTTTCGGTATGTGTTGTCTGCCGGCGTTCAGCTCCTGTACGTCCGATCGGGTGCCGACTCCAAAAGATGATCAATCTGGAGGCAATTCAGAGGTGAAAGGAAAATCTTTTAATCATTTGGGAAATGAGAAATAGTAATTTTTATATTATTAGGGAAGGTGATCCAATAAATCAGGAAGTGGTCAGGTCAATACGATTAGTAAAGTAGTCCTTAAAATGTGTAGTTGGCGAATGAGTTGCTGCGAAGTTGGGACATTTTTGTTATTTTTTCCTTTTCAGAGTGTAGGTATTTTATAGACAAAGTTTTTGATGTCGGTTTATTATTTTTTTTAAAGTTTTTTTTTTGTTTATTTTATATTTATGTTTATCATTTTACCGACACACTTTATATATCTACCGACCTAAGTTTGTACCGGGCACGGGCATCAGAAGCAGTTTTTTACCGCACCTGCGCGACGATAGCTACATGTTGAGATTGGATAGGCAATGTATCTCGGTCGTCTGTCTATCGTGACATCTCGTTTCTTCCGTCGTCGCTCGTCGGTGTTTGGAGTGACCGTATGTCCTCTTGCTTCGTATAAGCACTTTACCGTTTTCTATCCGAATTTTTTGCCCGTAGATACGTTTTTCGTCCAGCAGAGAATTACGGCCTTCCACGTCGAAGGGTTTTGTGGTTTGATCTGAATCGCTCGTCTGATCACCACGTCTTTCGTGTACCACGTGTACTCTCCTGGTAGTACTCCCGCGCACCCGGAAGCGACGTCTTCGCTGTTATTCCGAGGATCATATATTATGTAGTCGACCAGGTGAGAGTACGCATAAGTGCAGTGGTGAACTTTTTCGACGTTTGAACAGTTCCGTCGTGCGCGTCTTACGTGTGAACGGACGATATCGCGCTGTTCCGCTCGCGACCGGTTTGGACTCTTTGTTCTATTTATTATCAAGACAATTTTTATTTTAATATTATTGGTCATTTTTTGATTTATTTATTTCATTAGTTTGAAAGGAAAAGCAAATTAAAGCCCGTATAACCAAGATCCTTTTTATTTTTTATTAAATCCGTGGTTGGATAGCAAGATTATACTTTTATTTTACTTTAATCCCTATCCACACAAAACACCTAATAATATAAAAATGTCTATTTCTCATTTCCCAAATGATTTAAAGACTTTCCTTTCACCTCTGATTCGCCTCCAGATTGGTCGCTTTTTAGAGTGGGCGCCTCCCTTATAATTTCTTGGAGAAGCCTATAGAATCCGAATTTGTAAGAATATAATTAGGTATCTGTTATGTCGTGCAGGTGAATTAAAGACGACACAGTTGCACAAAGGGATGTAATTGATTCGATATTAACACAGCAAAATAATAATCATTCTACATAATATTATGTCCAAATGCTCTACGCGAGGCTCACTCTTGGGACGTGGGGACAAAACACAATCAGCGACGGGGTGACGCGATCCAAGGTGACTAGAATCGCGTCACCCCGTCGCTGATTGTGTTTTGTCCCCACGTCCCAAGACGTACCCACCTTGGACGCGATCGACTCGCAGACTCACTCACATTCGGGAGGGGAGAGCCTTTCAGCCAGTGATGCCAACATGACAGTATCATTAGTTTTCGTGATACTTGAACATAGTAGTGAGCATTCACGAGAGCCGATTTTTAACAATATCAATTCGACGATGACCATTCACGCCTTTTCCTAAAAACCACTTCAGATTTCTCTAAATCTTCACGTACAGACCCAGTCTTATTTCCTGGCTCATACTAATTTATGGTAAATTCATATTTAATTGTAACCACCTCTCTTTACAAAACTTGGGTTTTATTGTTTGGCTCACACACCGCACTTCCGCATTATTATCTTAATTCGTGTGTTTTTATATTTTTGGGGGCTGGTTTCTCCATTACAGTTGTTGTGTACTAACTTTGCGGCCTTTGTACGAGTTTAATTATTTTATAAATGGTTACACCTATTGCCGATTCAAACATATTACTTATTGTGAGATCTATGCTCACTACTGGTTTTAAAGCTTATAATATCAACTGCTGACAAAGAGAAAATATCAAGCCACCACAAAGATTCGCAGGGCAGAAGAACTCTGTGCGTGTATGCCACTGATTCCTGTGTTTGGGTCAGCAAACTGGCCGGTTTAACGAATTATACAATCAAGAAATCTGTAATATCAAAGGTACATTCAAATTCGAACGGTCCTCTGTCTATCCGAACATCAAAGCCTTTTTGATTAAAGCCAATCGGGCTGAAGTGGCCATAATTACCATACCAATTCTTTCATTATAAACATCCCGAGCTCAAATTCCTTATAGGATATTTCTCCCCGCCGTACTTCATCCAGCTCTGAGGATCCCTCAAAGCTGATACACCTTTCAATGTTTCGATATTTTCCGCCCGTTGGAACACAAAGAGAGAAACAATTTATACGCTTCCCTTGGTCTGCATCTCAATTTTCCACTAATAATCGATGGAATCCAATTACCGTAGAGGATAAAACAGAGGAGGGGGATGGGGATGAGATCGTGCAAAGCAATAGAGTTGGACAAAAATTACTGGCATTTATTTTCTGACGATGTTATGACGGTTATTTTCTTCAAGCTAATTCCCTCGGTATCATACTACTCTTTCTCCTTGGACAATGGTTGTTGATCGATTTTAATAAATTTGAAATAGAATTATAACAACTCATGACGTGCCACGCCTCGAACACTAACGAAAATGATACTATAGCTGTTATGGAAGACATCGCCTACTGCTCTAAGCTACAGTTATCTAAGAAATTGAATTGAGCGCTTCAGTTATGCCGACTGAAACAGAGAAATTGCCATATCAAATGTTACTAAGTCAAGTTATGATTGAAAATAAATCCACCTTCATTCTCTACAAAACGTTTTCGGCATGTTGTCATCATTTGTTATGTTAGATTAGCTAAAATGGAGATGAAAACCCATCATATTCATTGTATACTATCATTTCTGAATATATATTTGGTTACCTATATAAAATCAAGCGTGATTTCCTGCCATTCACAAACAACCCTAGACTATGAGCGTTCAAATACTTTTTGTGGATGAAAAGCCTTCTAGATGCAAACAGTATTTTGGTAACGCGGAAGATCATAGTTTGGCTGGAAAAGTATTGCGTACGGCGTACGCAGAATTCTTAACTTCCATGTTTACATAGTAAATGGAAATATTGTGATGGTCTGAAAAGTCGAATATGGAACCATGGTCCTTTTGATTTTTACAGGCTACAAGAGTTATTATTTTTCCACGTTTAACAGCTTAACGTGTTTGTTATAACAAGCTAAAGACACTTGATTTTCTAACCGACTTCAAGAGGAGGAGGTTACTATGGTTGACTTGCGGTTTTTTTTCGATATGATGTGTTGTCCGTTGGCGTTCAGCTCTTGTAAGTCCGATTGAGTTTTAATCATTTTTATTTTTCTTAATTTCCTAATTATACGCTAAACTTTTTGCTTAACGGTACAGCTGGAGAGAGTCTTTGACGACCATCCCAATGAGTATAGAACGATTTTTATAGCTCCAAGAACTCACGAGTTATACCCTCGTATCAAATTTCTAAAAAATCTACCAAATTCGACACAAAAGCTGTGATACCTCGAGAACCAATAAAGCTATCGACCCCGCGGTGGTCTCATTCGATTCAGCGTCCAAAAATCTATAGAAATTGATACCTAATACAAACATATTTTTCTGAAAACCCTCGGAAAATATGAATTTTCTCCCCCCGAAAATACCCTTAAAATTGAGCTAGCAATGTGGTTCAAGAATTGGGCCGTCGTAGGACCGACATTGATTTTTGGTGGAAATTTCAAGAGTGTAGCTATTATAGTTAGGCCGGAAAAGTGTTGACGGTTTTTAACCGACTTCAGACAAGGAGGAGGTTACTATGGTCGTCTAGCGGGATTTTTTTTTTTTTTTTCGGTATGTGTTGTCCACCGGCGTTATGCTCCTGTACGTCCGATCGGGTTACTTTTTTTTTTGTTTGAAAGGGTTACTATCCAGGTAGGTCCCATAATTTTTTCAATTGAGTTCATGCAGTAGTTACGTCTCCAGACGCGGAGAAACGCCGGAAAACGTGATTTTCGCGAAAAAAGGAAGTTTTGACTTTGCAAGCTTATAACTTCTAGAATACTTGCTCGATTGTTTTGTTTCTGGTGTCATTTTGTTCATAATTTATCTGCCTACAAGGGCCCAGCTCCAATTTTTCGTTCGGCATTCTCATATGGCGGGTAGAGAAGAAAGTGTAACAAAAAACGTGATGCCGATTTTCACTTTTTTGAGGTTTTTCGAGCACCGTTCCCAACCACGTCGAGAGAAAAAATATGAACACTATTGCACTTGAATGCACTTAGCTAGAGCTTTCGAACGATGGTAAAAAATCAAGTTTAAGTGGCATAATAAGGGAGCAATCGATGTTATGATGGACCTATGTTTGAGACCTCATAACTTCCGAACCAAAACTGTTTTTCCATAGTTTCTAAACTTAAATTGTTCTCATTTGAGTTTAGTTTACGTGATTCAAATTTGGTATTGATTGGACTAAAAGTAGATACTTTTTAGGCCGTATTTCTAAAAAATTTGTTTCAAAATCACGTTTTTTGGACTATTTATGCTTGTAGAAAAAAAACATAGCATTCTCGTTAGAAGATTTGAATTCAGCGTTAAATTTTCAATAAATGACATAGTTTTCAGGGCCAAATAACTCCATTTTAATGCACAAACGTTTGGCGAATTTCTGAAATTTGGTTCGGATTCTCTCATTCATTCGGATACGCTTCAGGAAATCATCACTCTATTATCGTTAGAGAAATGAAGAACGAGTGAATTGGTGCAATTTAGTATCCAGCAATGGTGTAGACAATTATTTTAGTTTTCTAAGGTGTATCAATGGGATCAAAGTATCCGGTATGTTGACCAAGAGACCCTAATCAGTGGATGGATTATTCCAAACGTTCAAACTCACTCTCAATCAACATAATAACATTGAAAATAGTTAGGTAATCATTATACTTTAGAACTTCAACGTTCAACGGACTTATGAATTGAGTTTGGACGGTTAGTAGTAAGTGACTAGAACACAATAATGAAAGCTTGGAAAAATTCTGCAAAGAGAGCTGTCCATAAGTGTAAGTCACTAAAAAGAGAAAAATAAAAAAAACTTAAAAAAAAAATAAAACCGACTTCAAAAACTTTGTCTATAAAATACCTACACTCTGAAAAGGAAAAAATAACAAAAATGTCCCAACTTCGCAGCAACTCATTCGCCAACTACACATTTTAAGGACTACTTTACTACTCGTATTGACCTGATGACCACTTCCTGATTGATTGGATCACCTTCCCTAATAATATAAAAAAACTTTTTAAAAAAAAGAAAAACCGACTTCAAAAACTTTGTCTATAAAATACACTCTGAAAAGGAAAAAATAACAAAAATGTCCCAACTTCGCAGCAACTCATTCGCCAACTACACATTTTAAGGACTACTTTACTACTCGTATTGACCTGACCACTTCCTGATTGATTGGATCACCTTCCCTAATAATATAAAAATTACTATTTCTCATTTCCCAAATGATTAAAAGATTTTCCTTTCACCTCTGAATTGCCTCCAGATTGATCATCTTTTGGAGTCGGCGCCTCTCTTATATTGTATTGGAGAAGCCTATAGATTCCGAATTAGTAAGAATATAAATATCATGAGTTTTCACGATTCTTGAACAGAGCACATCAGCATTTATGAGAACTGATTATTAACAATATCGATTTGAAGGTGACTATTCACGCCTTTTCCTAAAAACCATTTCAGATTTCTCTAAGAATCTTTACGTCCAGACCCAGACTTATTACCTGGCACCTACTAATTTATCGTAAATTCATATTTATTTGTAACCATCGGTTATTTTGCCAGAGAGGCGCCGACTCCAAAAGATGATCAATCTGGAGGCAATTCAGAGGTGAAAGGAAAATATTTTAATCATTTGGGAAATGAGAAATAGTAATTTTCATATTATTAGGGAAGGTGATCCAATCAATCAGGAAGTGGTCAGGTCAATACGAGTAGTAAAGTAGTCCTTAAAATGTGTAGTTGGCGAATGAGTTGCTGCGAAGTTGGGACATTTTTGTTATTTTTTTCCTTTTCAGAGTGTATTTTATAGACAAAGTTTTTGAAGTCGGTTTTTTTTTTTTTTTTAAAGTTTTTTTTATTTTTCTCTTTTTAGTGACTTACAATTTATTATGGACAGCTCTCTTTACAGAATTTTCCCAAGCTTTCATTATTGTGTTCTTGTCACTTACTACTAACCGTCCAAACTCAATTCATAAGTCCGTTGAACGTTGAAGTTCTAAAGTATAATGATTACCTAACTATTTTAACCGACTTCAAACAAGGAGGAGGTTACTATGGTCGTCTAGCGGGATTTTTTTTTTTTTCGGTATGTGTTGTCCACCGGCGTTCAGCTCCTGTACGTCCGATCGGGTTACTTTTTTTTTTGTTTGAAAGGGTTACTATCCAGGTAGGTCCCATAATTTTTTCAATTGAGTCCATTCAGTAGTTACGTCTCCAGACGCGGAGAAATGCCGAAAAACGTGATTTTCGCGAAAAAATGAAGTTTTGACTTTGCAAGCCTATAACTTCTAGAATACTTGCTCGATTGTTTTGTTTCTGGTGTCATTTTGTTCATAATTTATCTGCCTACGAGGGCCTAGCTTCAATTTTTCGTTCGGCATTCTAATATAGCGTGTAGAGAAGAAAGTGTAACAAAAAAGTGATGCCAATTTTCACTTTTTTGAGGTTTTTCGAGCACCGTTCCCAACCACGTCGAGAAAAAAAAAATGAACACTATTGCACTTGAAAGCACTTAGCTAGAGCTTTCTAACGATGGTAAAAAATCAAGTTTAGGTGGGATAATAAGGGAGCAATCGATGTTTTAATGGACCTGTGTTTGAGACCTCACAACTTCCAATCCTAAACTGTTTTTCCATAGTTTCTAAACTTAAATTGTTCTCAGTTGAGTTTAGTTTACGTGATTCAAATTTGGTATTGATTGGACTAAAAGTAGATACTTTTTAGGCCGTATTTCTAAAAAATTTGTTTCAAAATCACGTTTTTTGGACTATTTATGCTTGTAGAAAAAAAACTACGTTAGTCATGGCATTCTCGTTAGAAGATTTGAATTCAGCGGTAAATTTTCAATAAATAACATGGTTTTGAAGGCCAAATAACTCCATGTTAATGCACAAACGTTCGGCGAATTTCTGAAACTTTGTTCGGATTCTCTCATTCAGTGCAATTGCGGGTACGCTTGAGAAAATTATCACTCTATTATCGTTAGAGAAATAAAGAACGAGTGAATTGGTGCAATTCAGTAACCAGTAATGGTGTAGACAATTATTTGAGTTTTGGTAGGTGTATCAATGGGATCTAAGTATCCGGTATGTTGATCCAAATCAGTGGATGGATTATTCCAAACGTTCAAACTCACTCTTAATCAACATAATAACATTGAAAATAGTTAGGTAATCATTATACTTTAGAACTTCAACGTTCAACGGACTTATGAATTGAGTTTGGACGGTTAGTAGTAAGTGACTAGAACACAATAATGAAAGCTTGGAAAAATTCTGCAAAGAGAGCTGTCCATAAGTGTAAGTCACTAAAAAGAGAAAAATAAAAAAAACTTTAAAAAAAAATAAAACCGACTTCAAAAACTTTGTCTATAAAATACACTCTGAAAAGGAAAAAATAACAAAAATGTCCCAACTTCGCAGCAACTCATTCGCCAACTACACATTTTAAGGACTACTTTACTACTCGTATTGACCTGACCACTTCCTGATTGATTGGATCACCTTCCCTAATAATATAAAAATTACTATTTCTCATTTCCCAAATGAGGCGTTGCCATGGAAAAGGTGTTAAGTCAAAAAATCCAAATTTTTCAGGAGAGCCAAAAAACTTTTTTTTTTTCACTTTTTATTTTAATTTATTGAACAAACTAAACGTAAATGACAAGTAAGTGACCAGAAACGAAAAAAAAGTCTGTCTCACAGCAGAAAGCAGGATATAATGAATGGTAATGTCGGCTTTAGGAGCAAATTTCTTCATAAAAACTGCAATATTCATTTTTTCCATGGTTTTTCAGAAAAAATGTTCTTGGTTTTGAAGTTTGCGGGGGAGAAAAACTGGGCGACTCGTTCTCGATTTTCTATATTGCCTTTTCTTTATTTTTTTGGTTCTCGAGTTGTCGCAGCTTTTGTGCCGAATTTGGGAGATTTTCAGAAATTTGACGTGAGGGTATAACTCGAGAGTTCTTGGAGCTATAAAAATCATTTTATACTCATTGGAATGGTCGTCAAACACTCTCTCCAGCTGTACGGTAGGTAGGGCAAAAAATTTAGTTTTTAATTTGGAAATTAAGAAAAATAAAAAGATTAAAATTACAATAGTTCCTACCGCGTGGCCGTGACTTAGCTCTTTTCCTACGCCAATGTGCTAGGAGTTAGCTCGAGTGCCATCTTTGGAGAGCTCTTCCAACTAAACTATTAAAGCTATTTACTTATCTCCTTTTCCATGCCATTGGCCTTACATCTGGCTATCTTTTCCACGAAAAAAAAAAAAATCGAATTTTTTTGACTTAACACCTTTTCCATGGCAACGCCTCAAATGATTAAAAGATTTTCCTTTCACCTCTGAATTGCCTCCAGATTGATCATCTTTTGGAGTCGGCGTCTCTCTGGCAAAATAACCGATGGTTACAAATAAATATGAATTTACGATAAATTAGTAGGTGCCAGGTAATACGTCTGGGTCTGGACGTAAAGATTCTTAGAGAAATCTGAAATGGTTTTTAGGAAAAGGCGTGAATAGTCACCTTCAAATCGATATTGTTAATAATCAGTTCTCATAAATGCTGATTTGCTCTGTTCAAGAATCGTGAAAACTCATGATATTTATATTCATACTACTGGTAATTCGGAATCTATAGGCTTCTCGAATACAATATAAGAGAGGCGCCGACTCCAAAAGATGATCAATCTGGAGGCAATTCAGAGGTGAAAGGAAAATCTTTTAATCATTTGGGAAATGAGAAATAGTAATTTTTATATTATTAGGGAAGGTGATCCAATCAATCAGGAAGTGGTCAAATCAATACGAGTAGTAAAGTAGTCCTTGAAATGTGTAGTTGGCGAATGAGTTTCTGCGAAGTTAGGACATTTTTGTTATTTTTTTCCTTTTCAGAGTGTATTTTATAGACAAACTTTTTGAAGTCGGTTTTATTTTTTTTTTTTAAAGTTTTTTTTCCACTATTGGTTCACTAATTCGGCCAAGATTTTTCACCCCTTCGGACTGGTTAGGGCAGCATAGGTCGATTGGGTGCCAATAGTTTTATACATAGAAAATGTGGTAAATAATCAATCAACATGGCGAGGCGAAATTATCGCGTACGCGGCCGAACGAAAAAAGGAAATTGAACGTAAACAAAGGGCAACCGGCTTCCGAAAATAACCACTCGCGTAAAATGCAATTTACGAATTAGCGCGCTCCGTGCAAAGAACTATAACCTGTTAAGAAGAGTAAACGACGCTGGGAAAAACACGAAACTAATATTAATTAGTTTATTATCAAAATATAGCAAAATATGAAAATAGATAACGAGAAGACAACCGAAAGTTAGGAATGAATTATCACAGTACATCAGTAACAGAAAGATAACATGTTGAGCAAGAGAGAGGGCGTAGAACCGTCCATCGATACTGCTACGAGCTACGGTCGTCCTTCATTCATCAACACTTCAATAGCTGGTCAGTTCACATATAAATATTATGATTTTTGTCTTTAAAATAATGCTCTTCTGGCTTAAAAAAAATTAACTACTCAATATTGAATTATTGGAAGATTGGCATAATTTCTTATGATTATTTCATAAATTAAAAAGCTACTAGTTAGTTCATTGTTCATGTAGGTATCAATTTAATCCTGTTGGGAGAAAAATATAGGTAATAAAGGTAAATATAATTACACTATACAATGTAAAATATAATTTAAGAAAAAATTATTGAGATTGCCGCTCACATTCGGTCCCGAACGTGAAATAAGGCCCGCCTACCTTCTCAAGGCCGGCCGGCCTACAGAGAGCTCTCGCGGCTGGTACGGCCTTTCATTGTTTCACCTCAGTCTCGTATCTCCTCGCGCCTGGTACGGTCGGCCGCGGTGTGATTCAAACCTGAGTTTACGTGCCTACTGTCTGCGCCGAACTTCTATTATGGTAAGTTTATTATGTTACTATCTATTTCCTTTCATACGCCTCATCTCTTTCTCATTGTCGGTCGCTAAATGCAACATGTGGCATGCGTTGAAGTGATTTGCTGTGCAATTGAGTAGGAGGATTCGAAAATACTTTTTCATAGTATAATTATCCAAACACAATTTAAAGAGATGTACCTAACAATTCTTGAGATTTTGTTGAAATCATGCTGGACTCCTGTATTTTCGTATCCAGAACACAGGTTATGATTATGACTGTAAGAACGTTCAAGTGTCAGCATTGTAATGATGAATAGTAAATCGAAATGGAAGCTATAGGATATATTTTAATAATCAGAAAATTAAAATATTGATATCTCTTATCAAGTTCACTAATCATGGCGAACTGGATTGGCTCCTTGATGTTTTGGTTTATTATTATAATAAACCATTGTAATCGCCCAAGAAAAAATTTTTATAACCCTTCCTCAAAACTTGAGGTTTTTTCGTTTCAAGGCATGTAGAATCCTAATATTCAATAAAAAAGCTGCAAATGATAGTAGACTGGTTTATTATTCCTTCGCTTCAATATTGATTTAGAAAGACTATCCATTTGTGATAGTAATTATTCCGAACAATTTTGACACTCCCATGGAAAAATCCGTAGCAACTATTGTAATAAATTTTAATCAATTTTATTTTTCTTTATTTCCTAATTGAAAACAAAATTTTTTGCCTTGGGTACCCTACAGCTGGAGAGAGTGTTTGACGACCATTCCAATGAGTATAGAACGATTTTTATAGCTCCAAGAACTCTCGAGTTATACACTCATGTCAAATTTCTGTAAATCTCCCAAATTCGACACAAAAGCTGTGATAACTTGAGAACCAATGAAGCTGTCGACCCCGCGATGGTCTCATTTGATTCAGCGTCCAAAAATCTATGGAATTTGATACCACGTACACATTTTCTGAAAAACCTTGGAAAATATGAATTTTCTCCCTCTCCCAAAAATACCTGAAAATTGAGCTAGCTAGTTGGGTCAAGAATTGGGCCGTCGTAGGACCGAGATTGATTTTTGGTGAAAATTTCAAGAATTCATCTATTATGGTTTGGCTGGAAAAGTGTTGACGGCGGACAGACAGAATTTTTTTTATTGGATATTCGGATTCTATGTGCCTTGAAACGTAAAAAATCAAATTTTGAGGGGGGTTATAAATTTTTCTTTATTGGGCGATTACAATGGTTTATTATTGAATAATAAACCAAAATTCTCTATGTCCGCCGTACGCCGTCAACACTTTTCCGGCCAAACCAGAATAGCAAAATTCTTGAAATTTTCTCCAAAAATCAATCTCGGTCCTACGATGGCCCAATTCTTGAACCAACTTGCTAGCTCAATTTTCAGGGTATTTTTGGGAGGGGGAGAAAATTCATATTTTCCAAGGTTTTTCAGAAAAATGTGTACGTGATATCAAATTTGATAGATTATTTTTGGACGCTGAATCGAATGAGACCATCGCGGGGTAGAAAGCTTCATTGGTTCTCGAGTTATCACAGCTTTTGTGTTGAATTCGGGGGATTTTCAGAAATTTGACATGAGGGTACAACTCGAGAGTTCTTGGAGCTATAAAAATCGTTCTATACTCATTGGAATGGTCGTCAAACACTCTCTCCAGCTGTACCGTTTGGCAAAACTCATTCGCCAACTACACATTTTAAGGACTACTTTACTACTCGTATTGACCTGACCACTTCCTGATTGATTGGATCACCTTCCCTAATAATATAAAAATTGCTATTTCTCATTTCCCAAATGATTAAAAGATTTTCCTTTCACCTCTGAATTGCCTCCAGATTGATCATCTTTTGGAGTCGGCGCCTCTCTTATATTGTATTGGAGAAGCCTATATTCATACCAGTAGTATGAATATGAATATCATGAGTTTTCACGATTCTTGAACAGAGCAAATCAGCATTTATGAGAACTGATTATTAACGATATCGATTTGAAGGTGACTATTCACGCCTTTTCCTAAAAACCATTTCAGATTTCTCTAAGAATCTTTACGTCCAGACCCAGACTTATTACCTGGCACCTACTAATTTATCGTAAATTCATATTTATTTGTAACCATCGGGTAGTCATTTTGCCAGAGAGGCGCCGCCTCCAAAAGATGATCAATCTGGAGGCAATTCAGAGGTGAAAGGAAATCTTTTAATCATTTGGGAAATGAGAAATAGTAATTTTTATATTATTAGGGAAGGTGATCCAATCAATCAGGAAGTGGTCACGTCAATACGAGTAGTAAAGTAGTCCTTAAAATGTGTAGTTGGCGAATGAGTTTCTGCGAAGTTGGGACATTTTTGTTATTTTTTCCTTTTCAGAGTGTATTTTATAGACAAACTTTTTGAAGTCGGGTTTTTTTTTCCTTAAAGTTTTTTTTATTTTTCTCTTTTTAGTGACTTACAATAAATTATGGACAGCTCTCTTTACAGAATTTTCCCAAGCTTTCATTATTGTGTTCTTGTCCAAACTCAATTCATAAGTCCGTTGAACGTTGAAGTTCTAAAGTATAATGATTACCTAACTATTTTCAATGTTATTATGTTGATTGAGAGTGAGTTTGAACGTTTGGAATAATCCATCCACTGATTTGGGTCTCTTGGTCAACATACCGGATACTTTGATCCCATTGATACACCTTACAAAACTCAAATAATTGTCTACACCATCGCTACCAAATTTGAATCACGTAAACTAGACCCAAATTTGAACAATTTAAGTTTAAAAACGATGGAAAAACAGTTTTGGTTTGGAAGTTATGAGGTCTGAAACACAGGTCCATTAAAACATTGATTGCTCCCTTATTATGCCACCTAAACTTGATTTTTACCATCGTTAGAAAGCTCCAGCTAAGTGCTTCCAAGTGCAATAGTGTTCATATTTTTTTTCTCGACGTGGTTGGGTACGGTGCTCGAAAAACCTCAAAAAAGTGAAAATTGGCATCACGTTTTTTGTTACACTTTCTTCTCTACACGCTATATTAGAATGCCGAACGAAAAATTGGAGCTAGGCCCTTGTAGGCAGATAAATTATGAACAAAATGACACCAGAAACAAAACAATCGAGCTAGTATTCTAGAAGTTATAAGCTTGCAAAGTCAAAACTTCCTTTTTTCGCGAAAATCACGTTTTCCGGCGTTTCTCCGCGTCTGGAGACGTAACTACTGCATGGACTCAATTGAAAAAATTATGGGACCTACCTGGTAGTAACCCTTTCAAACAAAAAAAAAGTAACCCGATCGGACGTACAGGAGCTGAACGCCGGTGGACAACACATAGGTACCTACCGAAAAAAAAAAAAAAAAAAAAATCCCGCTAGACGACCATAGTAACCTCCTCCTTGTTTGAAGTCGGTTAATAAATCTACCTTCATTCTCTACAAAACGTTTTCGGCATTTGTCATCGTTTATCATGTTGGATTAGTTCAAATCGAGATGAAAACCCATCGTGTATTATCACTTCTGAATATCAATGTCGTTTTATGAAATCAAGCGTGATTCCCAGCCATTAATAAACATTCCTAGGCCTTAAGCATTCAAACAATTTTTGTGGCCAAAGAGCATTCTAGATGCAAACAATATTTTAATAACGTGGATGTAGGTACTGTATGTGACCCATTTGATAAATATCAGGCATCAATCAATGTGTCAATCAGAGTGTATTTTATAGACAAACTTTTTGAAGTCGGTTTTATTTTTTTTTTTTAAAGTTTTTTTATTTGTTTGAAAGGGTTACCATCCAGGTAGGTCCCATAATTTTTTTAATTGAGGCCATCCAGTAATTACGTCCTCAGATCCGGAGAAATGCCGGAAAACGTAACAGCAAATTTTGAATTTGCCAGCCTATGCTTTGTTTTGGACGTCATTTTGTTAACAATTTATCTGCTTATGAATGCATAGCGCAAATTTTCACTCGGTATACTTATATAGCGTATAAAGAAGAAAATGTATCGAAGAACGTAATACTGATTTTCACATTTTTAAGGTATTCAACTGACTGTCCCTTCTGAATTTAAAAGTAAACACTTTTTAGGCCGTATTTCTAAAGAAAGTGTTTCGAAATTACGTTTTTGGACGATTTGTTCTTGTAGAAAAAAAAACTACACAAGCCACAGGATTTTCGTTAAACAATTTGAATTCAACGTTAAATTTTCAATAAATAACATAGTTTTGAGGGCCGAATCATGTCATTATAATGCACAAACGTTTGGTGAATTTCTGAAATTTTGTTCGGATTCTCTCATTTAGTGTAATTGCGGATAGGCTTGAGATAATCTTGAGAAATAAAGAACAAGTAAATTGGTGCATTTCAGTAACCAAAAATGGTGTAGACCCTGTGGCTGTGGACCCGATGGCTCCTGGTCGCCCTGAGGATGCCCGAATGGGCGAAAGTGCTCGGTCAGCCAATAAAGAATTGGAGAATGAGTCGCCTGGTTTTTCTCCACCTCACAACCCCTCGGCAACAATGGTGTAGTAAATTATTTGAGTTTTGTTAGGTGAATCGATGGGATCAAAGTATCCCATATAACGTATGGAATATAATATAATAATAATAATGTTTGTTTCTTCTCCAGATGGTCGTATTACTTCTTTCTGCAGGTTGAGGGGGAGAATAACGAGACACGACCTCTTCTCCATTTTTCTTCTGTTTATTACGCCGAGTACTTTCGCCCGTTCGGGCTTCTTCAGGGCATTAAAGGACCAAGGGTACCAGGGGAAATGAGAAATAGTAATTTTTATATTATTAGGGGCGGTGGTCCAGTCAATCAGGAAGTGGTCAGGTCAATAGCAGTTGTGAAGAAGTTCTTGAAATGTTTAGTTGGTGAATGAGTTTCTGTGAAGTTGGAAGATTTTTGTTATTTTTAGTTTTGTTGGAAGATGTTTGTTTTGATAGGCAAATAATTTTGAAGTCGGTTTAAAAAAAAAGAAAGTTTTTTATTAAATCAACCTGTTTCGACACTTTGTATTTCCAATTTAAATATTTATAGGAGACAGGGAAATGAGGAGCACCAGATTAATTATCTACTGTGTTATACAATCAAAATCTTGATAACATAATTGTGGATTTCTTTAAACTTATAATACACATATAACTAAACTTTACTGACAAAAGTGTTACCGAGTTTGTGCTGTGCAAATTTCCTCCTAATTCGCCTCCGTTCCGAATTCGACTTTTCGGATGATCACAATACCTCCATTTGCTATGTAAGTAGTAAGTAATAAAGAAGAGTGATAATGGAGTTAGCATTACCAAGCTATTTCCTCATGAGTTAATGGACTTTTCTATAGAACAATAAACATCAGTACAATATTTTTTCTCGTTAACCTGTTGTTAAAGAGTTCATTGCTTTGAAAATGTTTGTGGGACGCACAAGGGTTTCGCTCGCGTCGTCAGCCAGAGAATTCTCGAGATTCTTGGAAGATCCTACTCATGTAACTGCGACTGTGGAAGGACGAGAAAGCAGCGGCTGTACGGTTCCTTCCTGGTGGTATATGTCTGTAACAGCGTTCATGTGTGGGCAGGTTAGGGCTGGTTCGTTGTAAAGTAACTTGTGAATTCCACATTTCTAGCGTACTTATACGTATACGAAGGAATTTCAAAGCGAGATGTGAAAATGTTCAACTACGACATCGCTTAGAAACTATACTTTCCACGGTATGCGCATACAAACACGTATCTGAGGGCATTCTACGAAGTTTCCTTTTGCGTTTCAAGATAAACTCAAAGAAGTACAAAAATTTTAGGTATTTTTTTTTGTGTATTTCTTAATAGAAATTTAATAAACTTACGAAATGAGCGGAGTTTACAGTAGCTTGAGCCACTTTTCAAACGAATTAAAAAAATGTGGTTATTCTAGTCACTTGCGAGATTTATAAATTAGCAGCTGACGTTCAGCCCCTGTTGAGTTACCTTTTGGAGTCGGTGCTTCTCTGGCAGAATGACTACCAAATGGTTACAAAGAAATGAATATGAGTCGACAAATTAGTGGGTGCCTAGCTAATAAGGTTGGGCCCGGACGTAAAGATCCATACATAAATCTGAAATGGGTTTTAGAAAAAAAAGAATTGTCATCGTCAAATTGATCTTGTCGAAGATTGGCTGTCATAAAAATACTGGCTTGCTCGGTTCAAGAATCATGAAAACTCATGACAATGAATTATATTCCTGCTAATTCAGATTCTTTTGACTTCTCTAAGACAATATGAGAGAGGCTCCGCCTTCAAAAAGTGGCCATTCTAGAGGCGATTGATACGTGAAATGGGAAATCGTTCAATCATTTTGAAAATGAAAAAATAATTCGAGGGTTGTGAGGTGGAGAAAAACCAGGCGACTCATTCTCCAATTCTTTATTAGCTGGCCGAGCACTTTCGCCCATTCGGGCATCCTCAGGGCGACGTGGAGCCATAGGGTCCAACCCCCGGACCTCAAGAAATGCGACGAGAAGGAAAAGGAAAAAATAATTATTTTAATATTATTAGGAGAGGTGTTCCAAACAATCAGGAAGTGGTCAAGTCAATACGAGTAGTAAAGTAGACCTTAAAATGTGTGGTTGGTGGTTGAGTTACAGTGATGTTGGGACATTTTTTTTTCCTCTTCAGATTTTCTTAAAGCAAATAATTTTGAAATCGGTTTTATTATTATTTGAGATCCGGGGGTTGTGAGGTGGAGAAAAACCAGGCAACTCATTCTCCAATTCTTTATTAGCTGGCCGAGCACTTTCGCCCATTCGGGCATCCTCAGGGCGACGTGGAGCCATAGGGTCCACAGCCTGTGGGCCCTATGGCTCCACGTCGCCCTGAGGATGCCCGAATGGGCGAAAGTGCTCGGCCAGCTAATAAAGAATTGGAGAATGAGTCGCCTGGTTTTTCTCCACCTCACAACCCCCGGACATCAAGAAATGCGACGAGAAGGAAAAGAAGTATTATTTGAAAAGTTTTTTTCTCTGTTTTTAGTGTCATACATACCTGAACATCTCTCTTCATACTTTTTGCCCAAGGTTTCTATATTGAGCTTTTATCGTTATTTTTACTACTCACCGACCATACAAAATTAATTTTCAATAACTGTTGTAGCATGTAGTGTGTGTTGCAGCCCTTGGGGAAATGCTGAAAAGTGATCTTTGCAAAAACGGCAACTTCGGAAGATTGGAAGCTAACGGTTACCGTGATTGAATGAAGATTAAGACTTCGTTCAAATTTGGTACTATAATAGAAAATAATGTCAAGCTCTTAATTATAACGCGGTAGTACGCAAAGCGCACCATAACGGCTAATAAAAATATGATATTTGTAACTCCTTCATAAATCTCTAATTCGAAATAATTTCCATTACTACTGAAACACAGGCAAAACAAAGAAAAGCCATAAAAAACTAAATGGACTTCCCTCCTCTCCAAATCATGTGATCCTTACGGAAAATTATCATCACCATGAAGTAGATTCAAGACCTTTCCGAAAATTCTGCTACCAGTAATTTAACTCTTTTCGTTTATGGTACCTACCCACCAACGTAATTTTCGTTCCATTTGTCAACTTTCAGTAGGGGTATTCATAGCAAGGTAGATAGATTGAGGAGGTACGCTGGTTACTAAGGGCGACCCCCTCTCCAAATCGGTTGCTAAGGACGCTAAAACGTCACATTGAATCCCTCTCACGGGCGATAGCCTATTGCGGAACCTATTATTCGTTATTTTTCTATTGTGTATTAATTTATATGTTTTATGTTGCTGAATAAATTTGTCTTAAATCCTTAATTCTTAAATCCTCTCACTGACAAGTACATTTTGAACCCCTAGAGCACAGACCCGAGGCCCCTACCCATTACAAAATTAAACCCTTCTTCTACCTTTCTCTTTTATTTGGAGGGTTGAAATTCTACCTGTTGAAGGGAGAAGTCTTTCCTACCATAAAACACTCGTCAGTATTTCTTGAATTCCCCTCAAGCAAACTATGAAACTACTTATTAATTTACGAGTTTAAACTCTTTTTCATTGTTTGTGCGTGTTTTGTACTTTTTTCTCTTTATTTTCTGGTAAAAAAACAACTTTCCTGAAAACTGCAGGTTTTTATCTGTACTTATAGGAGAGTAAAAAATCAACAACTGATAAGTTTTAAAAAATTGCAGAGGTACCCCTTGGTTTTTTGTGAAACATTTTTTGATTCCAATTTTGTTCAAATTTAGCATAATGATTGATTATGGTGTGTATTTCCATGATTATATGCTTCATTCTTTTGCCCTAGGTACATGAATGAAGAGAATGTGTAAAGTTGGAGAATGAGATTTTTTGGTGTACATTTTACCGATGTTGTTGAATACTGCATAAAATTTTGAAAAATGGATAGGTACACTACTCGGAGAAAATCTTAAGTTAAATTACCGTTCGTTCGGTCTATTCAAAAATCTGAATTAACGACTTTTGGTGAAGTAATCCACGATGAAAGTTACAAATCTTGAAGAACATCGAAAGTTGGAATGGTCATGTTGGCTATGACTTAGTCGAAAATTACAAACCTACTTTATAATACAAAAGATAAAATACCCACCAACTGCAAAAAAACAACGGAATACGTTACATCAAAAGTTGCATCTCTTCAAATTGACAACAAGTTGATAGAATCTTTTTGCAAAATGCGCATACTGCTGAGGATAAAATATTTAAATGCACAAAGGGCACAACAAAAATCCCTTGAACGATCCACTAATTTTCCAGATAGGAAGTATGAAAAAAAAGAAAAATAATTACTGTTAAAAATAAAAGTTTATAATGAGTTTTCAAAAACAATTTTATTTATTTCCCACGTCACAATTATGTTTTGTTTCAATATTCCTAATATGTTTTAATAATAATGATTAATAATAATGTTCAAAAGTGAACTAGTATAAACTGCCATTGTTGTTTCCCTAATTTTTTTTTTGAAATTCTGGTAAGTCTGACCATCTTGATTCATTTTTTGAAGGTTTATATCACCCTAACGTTATTTACCAATTATTATTTACGTAAATAACCAAAACGAGCATTAAAAGTTAAAATAAAATGCTCACAAAAATCAATAATCAGTTTTACTTGTGTATTAAGTAGGTGAAATCAATTCAATCTTCATTACCAAGTGGGACTTGGGATTCATTATGACGTCATACCCATTCGCACTTTTCATTGGCTACAGAGTTACCAGCGTACCTCCTATATCTATCTACCTTGTATTCATGGTCGGTGTCGAGATTGATAAGCGATAAGATTGCCATGGAAACTTTCTTGACCGGACATGCGCAGTGCTTCATTTCACGTCTCGATCGAGAAATCGAATTCGATCCAAAAAAGCGTCGAGAAATCCGTCGAGATTCGGCGTTCCCGCTCCCGACAAATTAATGTCGATGTAAACACAACGCGAAACGACGGCTATTCGACGAATCTTTACTCAGATTCCGATTTTTATCCGTTATTTCGCGTTTTTGAGTTTTGTGTTACCAAAAACGAATGGAATTGTCACCGATTAGGCAGAAACCAAATTCATTTGGTTTGTATTCGGCCATGGGGGCCTTAATAGATGAGGCTTCACTGGGAGGATCTTCACGGTACGCGCGGTTCTCGACACCGACCATGAATACCTCTAGTAAGTACGGCTCGAGAGGCCGCTATTGCGATAGCCTTGAGTCTAGTCTCATTATTCAAACGTTTCAAGCTTAAAACGTAAAATACGACTCTCCTGATCCAAATCCGCGATAGAGTCCCAGTTGGAAATTAACGTCTAGCGACGCAAAAACTTCCCCGGAGGAATCGCTTGATCTTCAGCTATGAGTTCGTTCTCCTAGGCCTTGCCTAATAGAGACTAATTGCTCTCGCCTGCTCATAACCTTTTAGTCTCCGGTTCCGTGACTAGCACTGCTTTATTTTTCGCTGTTCTGAGATGGTAATCCCGACACATTAAAACTTTCACGTTTCCGTGTGCCTGTACATGAATTTTATTTTTTCGACTGCGACAGGTCTCGGGTTTTCTTCTAACGTCCAACAGCGCTTCGTCAGTGACTAACAGAACCAAACAGAAAACCGGCTATCGAGCATTTAAGACCTTCAAGTGAGAGGAGACATTCAAACGACTTCTATCAGGAAATAATACTTTACAAAGTTATGAACGTTATCAAAGAGTTTCTCATAATTCAGGAGGACAAATTGACTTATATCCTCTTTTGGCGTGACCCGCCTTGAATTCATAAGTGCGATCTTATCTCAACGTAACTTGGATTGTTAATTGAGTTAATCTCTTTTTCTTCCCCAGGTCGTCGCATTACTTCTTTCTGCAGGTAGAGGGGGAGAATAATGAGGCGACCTCTTCTCCATTTTATTCCTTTCTTTTTATTCAGCCGAGCTGTTCTTCGGAGTCTAGATAGATGCTTGAATATGATGGACGATATTCTCGTTTTTGCAGATTGTCAGGATGACCGCAATGCTAGGCTTGAGGCGGTTCTCGCCCGACTCCCAAAGTTCAACTTCACATTAAATTTGGAAAAATGTGAAATAAAACCAGCTCAATTGGTAGAGGTCTTTAATATTATTTGTAATGGCGAGTGAATGACGTCTGCCCTTCATCGCTAGAGTCACGCGCGGTACATCCACGCTATACAATAGTTTTTTGGATCAGAAATATTCACATGCCCTAAAGTCAATATACTTAGTCGAACGTTTAAAACGTCATGAAATTTTTACTTTGTCGGGTGAATGACCATACATTTTTAACCCACATCAAAAAAGGAGGAGGTTACTATAGTTGACTTGCGGGTTTTTTTTTAACCCACATCAAAATAGGAGGAGGTTACTATAGTTGACTTGCGGGTTTTTTTCGGTATGTGTTGTCCGCTGGCGTTCAGCTCCCATACGTCCCATAATTTTTGTCAATTGAATTTATGCTTGTAGGAAAAAAACTACGTTAGTCATAGCATTGTCATTGGAAGATTTGAATTCGGCGTTAAATTTTCAATAAATAACTTGGTTTTGAAGGCCAAATAACTTCATTTTAATGCACAAACGTTTGGCGAATTTCCAAAATATGGTGCGGATTCTCTCATTCAGTGTGAATGCGGATACGCTTCAGGAAATCATCACTCTATTATCGTTTGAGAAATAAAGAACGAGTGAATTGGTGCAATTCAGTAACCAACAATGGTGTAGGCAACTATTTGAGTTTTTTAGATGGATCAATGGGATGAGGTGGGGCATCCGGTATGTTGACCAAGAAACCCAAATCAGCGGATGAATTATTATTAACGTTCAAACTCACTCTCAATCAACATAATAACATTGAAAGTAGTTAGGCAATCATTATACTTTAGAACTTCAACGTTGAACAGATTTATGAATTGAGTTTGGACGGTTGTTAGTAAGTGTCAAGAACACAATAATGAAAGCTTGGGAAAATTCTGTGAAGAGAGCTGTCCATGATTGTAAGACACTAGAAAGAGAAAAATAAAAAAACTTTTAAAAAACCGACTTCAAAAACTTTTTCTATAAAATACACTGTGAAAAGGAAAAAAAAAATAACAAAAATGTCCCAACTTCGCAGCAACTCATTCGCCTACTACACATTTTAAGGACTAGTTTACTACTCGTATTGACCTGACCAGTTCCTGATTGATTGGATCACCTCCCCTAATAATATTTTTAAAAAATTACTATTTCTCATTTCCCAAATGGTTAAAAACATTTCCTTTCACCTCTGAATCGCCTCCAGATTGATCATCTTTTGGAGTCGGCGCCTCTCTTATTTATTGTATTGGAGAAGCATATTTATAACCAGTGGTGTGCATAGATCACACAGTACTTCCATGTTTGAGTCGGTAACTGGTATAACCAATTATAAAATCGAGAAAATCGTACGAAGGCCGAAACGTGACCCTAGCGGTAAAGATCAGGCGTCATTCACTCGCCATTACAAATATTTAATACCTCTAGGTAGCGTCAAATGTATTGATTTTTGCACCCTGTAAAAAGCTCAACAGCGATAAACGGCGTAGGGCGGAAGTACGGTATGTGATCAAAACAAAACAAAACATGATCGTTGTTGGTCACATTTACAGCAGAGACCCGAAAGTTACAAGAGCGCTAGAATGAAATAACTGAAATCGCGTTTAACGAGGAAGTACTGCATGTGACCCCGATAATGAAAATCAAGCATAATTCAACTGTCATAAAGAAAAATTTGAATTCTAAAGTATATTCACTCTTGTGGTCAATAAAAATCTCTAATGCCAAAAAACCGCATAAGGCGGAAGTACTGTGTGTTATCCAAACTATACAAAACAAGTTCTGTGAACGTGGTCAGAGTTGGTCAAATATATAGCAAAGAGCCCCAAAAAGTACAGTAACTGAAAATGCGTTTTGCGAGGAAGTACTGCAGGTGACACCAATAATAAAAAACAAGCAATATTCAGCTGTCATATAGAAAATTTAAAGTCTAATGTATATTCACTCTTGCGGTCTATTAAAATCTCAAAAGTTAAAAAATGGCATAAAGCGGAAGTACAGTGTGTTACCCGAACCATACAAAACAAGTTTTGTGAACGAGGTCAAAGTGGGTCATATTTATAGCAAAGAGACCCTAAAAGTACAATTACGCTTAATAAAATAACTGAAAATGGTTTTACGAGGAAGTACTGTAGGTGACCCCAATAATAAAAATCAAGCAATATTCAGCTGTCATATAGAAAATTTAAAGTCTAATGTATGTTCACTTTTACGGTCTGTTAAAATCTCAACAGTTAAAAAATGGCATATTGTGGAAGTACTGTGTGTTATCCAAACTATGCAAAACAAGTTTTGTGAACGAGGTCAAAGTTGGTCACATTTAAAGCAAAGAGACTCAAAAAATACAATTAAAATCACTGAAAATGCGTTTTACGAGGAGGTACTGCATGTGACCCCAATAATAAAAATCAAGCGATATTCAACTGTCATAAAGAAAAATTTCAAGTCCTCCAGCGTTCAAATATATTCATTTTTGTGGTCTATAAAAATCAAAATGTAGCAAATGTGCAAATAACGCGGAAGTACTGCATGTGACCCATTTGATAAAAATCAGGCATCATTCAATCGCCGACCCCATCATTTTAAGACCTTGAACGTTCAAATACATTGAGTTTTGCAGCCTGTAAAAATCAAAATACAAAACATGCACTAGTGAAATCGTGAAAAACGCTCATAACGTGGAGGCATTATTGTATGTCACCCACTATACAAAAAATCTAGTGTTTTCTGCTTGCCATAACCGACATTTCAAGCCCTCAAACGTAGAAAAAGATTGACTCTCATAGCCTGTAAAAATCGAAAAAGAAAAAACTTTGAACGCTTATATCTCGGAAGTACTGTGTGTAATTCAAAATTCGGAAAAACCTAATTTTGCAAATTCACTGGGAAAACATTCCCTTAAAATTTCATAGGGTTGTATCAATTTTTCAGGGAGATATGGCGATTTATGTCAGTTTGTGACCACAGACAGACGGACAGACGGCCAGACGGACACACAGACACTTGTTCAGAAAGTGTTTCTGAGTATACTAATATGAAAATTTCTTCCTTCAGGACCTCGGTTCCGAATTCGACTTTTCAGACGATCTCAATACTTCCATTTACTACGTAAACATGGAAGTAATTACTACGTAAACATGGAAGTAAAAATTAGGGAAACAACAATGCCAGTTTAAACTAGTTCACTTTTGAACATTATTATTAATCATTATTATTAAAACATATTAGGAATATTGAAACAAAACATAATTGTGATGTGGGAAATAAATAAAATTGTTTTTGAAAACTCATTATAAACTTTTATTTTTAACAGTAATTATTTTTCTTTTTTTTCATACTTCCTATCTGGAAAATTAGTGGATTGTTCAAGGGATTTTTGTTGTGCCCTTTGTGCATTTAAATATTTTATCCTCAGCAGTATGCGCATTTTGCAAAAAGATTCTATCAACTTGTTGTCAATTTGAAGAGAAGATGCAACTTTTGATGTAACGTATTCCGTTGTTTTTTTGCAGTTGGTGGGTATTTTATCTTTTGTATTATAAAGTAGGTTTGTAATTTTCGACTAAGTCATAGCCGACATGACCATTCCAACATTCGATGTTTTTCAAGATTTGTAACTTTCATCGTGGATTACTTCACCAAAAGTCGTTAATTTTTCAGATTTTTGAATAGACCGAACGAACGGTAATTTAACTTAAGATTTTCTCCGAGTAGTGTACCTATCCATTTTTCAAAATTTTATGCGGTATTCAGCAACATCGGTAAAATGTACACCAAAAAATCTCATTCTCCAACTTTACACATTCTCTTCATTCATGTACCTAGGGCAAAAGAATGAAGCATATAATCATGGAAATACACACCATAATCAATCATTATGCTAAATTTTAAGTGCTAAATGATATATTATATTATTTAAAACACAAGAGTTGAGAGAAAAATACGCTGACAAACTTGTCGAGGCATGTTTAGGATTCAGAGTTTTCCACAATTAATATTACAGCCAATACATTCTTCAAATAATTTAATAACGGTAATCATTTTTTTTTTTTTGTAGGTTGAGGGGGAGAAAAACGAGGCGACCTCTTCTCCATTCTTTTTTATTATCCAGCCGAGTACTTTCGCCCGTTCGGGCTTCTTCAGGGCATTATAGGACCAAGGGTACCTATGGCCATAGGTACCCTTGGTCCTATAATGCCCTGAAGAAGCCCGAACGGGCGAAAGTACTCGGCTGGATAATAAAAAAGAATGGAGAAGAGGTCGCCTCGTTTTTCTCCCCCTCAACCTACAAAAAGAAGTAATGCGACCACCTGGAGAAGAAAAAGAACGGTAATCATGATACTACATAATTATAAATTTTAGAATGGATCTACGGGCAATAAATAATTAAAATAGTAAACTTACCGGTGAAAAAAAAGATCATTGCGAAGAGAAGACGTATCACGGCATTCCGCAATCGCACACACTACTTACACTACACTTGGTTTTCCCATTTTTTCTTATTAAAAATGATTTAAAAAACCTTGATGAAACTTTCTATTAAAACTAATAAAACTGTAATAAAAAAACTTGGCGTACACAAAACATTCTCATTGAAAGGAAAGCGGAGAAATAATGATTTTTCAATGAAATTCGTATGCGGCTATGAGGAAGGTTTATACCAGTGACGTCAGAGAAAGCTGCCCCTTAATGATTGAGCCCACCTTGGTGCACAAGCACACTGCGTTTCATGAAAATCCAGTTTCATTGATTGCGTGAAACCAGTTTTTGTGAAACTCGAATAATCGGTTTCTTCTAGCTGTAGTTTCATGTTTCGCGTCGAGAAATTGTATGATCTGACAGAAAATTATGGCAAAAATTTCATTCCAAGTGAAGTTGGCCGAAGCTGTGGAAAAACGCTCACAGCCAGCCTCCAGTTGGTGTGCTTCTTCGTTATTTGTGCTCCGACTAATGCCACCAAACGATGAAAAAGTGGCTTAATAGTGTACAGTTCACTACAACTCCACAATAATCAATCCTCATTGAAAGCTATAGTCAAACTGAAAATATATTATTTATAAACGGTATCCACAACGGTGGATAGTTTCCTATTGGTGATAGTTGTCACATCCTTCCCCACTTGAAGAAGTTCGTGGCGCTGGTGATAAAGAACGACATTCTTGATTGCTGCTGCGTGTTCCCTGTTCTGTTCATCTGTGTAAATAATAGTTTTGGGGACGTTGTCCATCCAGTTGATTCTTGTTATTTTGCATGGTCCTTTTACAACTGGAGCCTTGTTATGGCAGCCCGTTTGAACAAGCACTGATTGTCCCACTTGGAATTTTGGTATTCTTGCCGCATGTCGTTTGTCGAAATTTGTTTTCATCCTCCTCCTGTATTTTTCTAACTCCAAAGGTGAAAAAGGTCTCTCTTTAATCATGTTGTGGGTTATTCCAAAGTGTTCATCTGCCGGTAAGATAGGAACTTCATTGAATGCTTTAAAGAGTGGAGAACATCCGATAGCAGACGAGTAGGAATGATTTGAATGATTTACAGCTGCCCCCAAACAGCATTTCCACCCGCCTCTGAACTGAGGGTACAAGTTCAAAAACTGTTTCAGGTCCCGAATTTTCCTTTCAGCTAGACCGTTAGCCGCGGGGTGATAAGGAGCCGTGTGACTTAAGTGAATGTTGTTCTTTGTCACGAAATTTCTGAATTCCTCTGAAGTGAATTGTGGACCATTATCGGTAACGAGTTTCTTTATTAGATGGAAGACAGGCAAGCTTTGTAGAAACCTGATGACCGTCGATGCTGACTGTTTCATGCTCTTCGCGTATGTAAATTTGGAATATTCGTCTATGGCAACAATAAATGAGTTGGTTCGAGCCCGACCTTCCGACTTTTTGTTCAGCTCTGCAAAGTCCAAGTGCAAAGTTTCAAATGGTACACCGGCAGTTGTTGATATAACCATTCGGTCTGGTTTGGGTCGATATTTAAATTTCTCAATTTGACAAATATGGCAGCTTTGTACGTAATTTAGGATATCTTTTTTCATGTTAGGCCAATAGAAACGTTGTCTTAGCTTGTGGTACGTTCTAAGAAAGCCATCATGTCCTCCAGATAGAGGATCATCATGATACGTCCTGAGAAGCTGCTTGCTTTTTTCACGATCAATCTGTATCCTACCTGATTCTGTTCTTTGTGAAAAATCAATTGAACCGATGACTTTGGATTCAGAGAGAGTGGACGGGGATTCAATACATAGTCGAGACATAGCATCCGCGTCTTCTAGTTCACTTCCTTTTCTGTGGATGATTTTCATACTAAAATTCATCAGGAACACTTGCCACCTAGCTACCCTTCCTTTAGCTTCTTTAAGCTTCATTATATAGGATAAAGCTTGATGGTCTGTTATGACGGTGAAGTCTCTTCCTTCGATATACGAACGGAAATATTGAATTGATTTGATCACCGCTAGGGTTTCTTTTTCAGTCACCGAGTAGTTCTGTTCAGGTTTGGTAAATGAATAAGAATAATATCCTATAACCCGCAGTTGAAATTTCTTTGGTTTTGTCTCATCTCTTTGATAGAGAACCGCTCCACATCCATAGTGAGACGCATCAGTGCATAGTTCGAATCGTAGACGCCAATCAGGTAGCTTTAAAACTGGATTTGCTGTGATTTTCTCCGTTAGTGTTGTGAATGCTATTTCTGCCTCTTTGCTCCATTCAAAATTCACGTTTTTCCCTTTCAACCTATCAAGCGGTCTAATAATCTCCGAGTAATTGGGTATAAATGCTCGAAAATGCCCTGTTAGGCCTGTGAAAACTCGCAAAGCGTGAAGGGTTTTAGGTCTCTGCATCTTCCTGACTTTTTCTACTGACTCTTCCTTGGTGGTTTTGCTGTCTCCATCTATCCGCCTCCCGAGAAAAGTCACTTCCGGTTTGCAGAATTCACTTTTTTCCATATTCAGCTGTAACCCTTTGTTGGTTAACTGCGAGATCACGAGGTAAGTTTTGGAAGCGCATTCCTCGATGGAGTAACCCCCGATCAGAATGTCGTCTATATAAACCCAAATATGCGGATCGTTCAAAAGTTTACCGAGCGCTTTGACCATACACCTCTGAAATTTGGAGGGAGAATTTTTCCACCCAAATGGAAGTTTATTGTACTCATATTGTCCGAACGGTAACACAAATGATGTAAACTTTTTGGTATCCTCCGTCAGCTGAAATTGATGAAACCCATCCTTCAAATCCAGTTTTGAGAAGAATTTGCATCCTCCAAAATTGGATATAATTTCGTCGATCAATGGAAAGGGGAAAGGATCGAGTTCCGTGTGCTTGTTAATTTCCCTAAAATCTTGACATAACCTGAAGCTCCCATTTTCTTTTGGTACGATTACACAGGGAGAAGCGAAATCTGACTCAGAAAGTCTTATTATCCCTCTTTCCAGAAGTTCCCCTACTTTCACTTGTGCCCACTCGTACTTCTCTTTTGTCAATCTGTACGGTTTTATTTTCACTATTGGTGCACCTGATTTTAACTTGAAGTCAATTTCAACTGTTGGACCTTGAAGCCCTTTAACTTGTTCAGGAAACAATCTGGCCACATCTTCTCTGCTGTATGTACAGTGGGTGGTTGAACTTATGCTGCATATTCTTTCTCCACTTATTATGTTAGTCAAAGAAAACCCTAACTTTTTAAGCGTTGGCCAACCAATGATCGCGTCGTATTGAATGGAATCCGACACGATTGCTCGTGTTGTATTTGATAAGGATCCAACCCGTACGAGGAGGTCTACCACCTCAGACACCGTTTCCATTGTCTGGTTATATGCCCTCAACACATGACCTTCTTTAAGAGTTTTCCACTCATTTTCCCTTAAGATTCTAGAACTGACCAAATCAACCATGGCTCCGGAGTCTAACAACGCGCTTACCTCCACATTATTCAGAAAGACCCTGCATAGTAAAGGTTTAGTTTTTAAACAGGAAGAACCGTCTGAGTAAGATGAAAACACGTCGTAATTTACTTCGGATTCAGACTTCACACTTTTTCCATCATAGCCAGTGTCCTCAATAGCATTTACACGGCGATTAGTTGAATTTCGTTCGCGAGTATGGGGTTCTGGTTTGCCCTGATCCTGGGTACCCATCCGATTGGTGAAGGCATTACCCCCTGGTGAGCGTTGACTCAAAGGTTTTAATTTCTCAACTCCTTGACGAAATTCGGTCCGAGAATCAATATTAGTACCATTGCCAAGTAACAAATTCTGCATAAATGAAGGCAATCCATGAATTATGAGTAAATTGAAGGCTCTATCCGTCATTGTCCCGAAGGCCAGGTTGATGCGACGCTGCTTCTCATAATAGTAGTCTAGTAATGAGCCGTATCGATAGGAAAACTCCAACGCGTTGCTTACTAGGAGAACAGGGTTCTGCCCAAACGCTGAAAGGAACGAATCTTTCCAGTGATGCCAATCCCCGGACTGGCAATGAACTATCCAATCATGATACCACTTTTCAGCAATGCTTCCGGTTTCCAAAAAGTTGCCGAGAGTGTCTATTTTTTGCTGATCTGTAATCCAACGATTGGTCTGGCACGCCCTTTCAAACAGCGTCATCCATGTAGCTGGGTCTTCTGTTTTCCCGTTGAATTTTGGGACATTCATCTTCGGAGAATTATTGTTCGTCCTCTCAATAATTTGTCCGAATTGTGAAACGAGATCGGACATTGCGTTCTGTTGGGAAACTAATAACATTTGCATGGTCGCTGCGATATCCGTGTTCGCTGACTTAGACCTCTCAGCCATGTCTTTATAGGCTTGGATTTCGAGATCGCTCATCTCAACTGATAGAGTCTTTTGGCTGACACTGTCAGTAAAGTCAGTTACAGGATTAATAAATTTTGCGTGAAAAGTTACGTCTCCGAAGCAGGGTGTGACTGCTACCCACTCTTGATCAGAACTAACTCGGAATTCCGTGAGTTTCCACCTGCCCAGAAGCTTTCTGAAACGCAAATCTACCGCTTGGCCCATGGTCAAAATCTACTGGCTGCGCCAAATTGTACAGTTCACTACAACTCCACAATAATCAATCCTCATTGAAAGCTATAGTCAAACTGAAAATATATTATTTATAAACGGTATCCACAACGGTGGATAGTTTCCTATTGGTGATAGTTGTCACAAATAGGACATTCGGAAAAAATCCTTAAATTTCGTTGGATCACTTATGAGCAAGTTCGCAACAACGAGGGAACTGTGGTCTCGATCCCTGATCAGTTGATCAGTGGGTGTACCCAGTATTTTCGTTTTTTCTTTTTGTTTAGCCACCACGACAAAATGACCACATCGTCATCGGAAATCATCGTGAAACTGACGGGAAACCCATTTCTCCTGTATGCATGCGCGATTGAAACGGATTGCATGAAACAAGTTTCATGAAAGGTGTTTCAGGAAACGCGTTTCTCTGGTCCCCGCCTTAATGTTCTGTTCAGTAGCTCTGTATTTCAAGCCGTTGTTAATCCATAATTGAAAGTTCAATAATATATATATTCAGTTCAGAACGTTTTGTTCATCTAAGTCCGTGTACATTATCTTAGACCGAACTAGTACGCGCTTGCGCGTTTTAAGTACGTACGATTTTACATTACTGATAATGGAACTGCTTTCTCTTCCGGTGATTTTTAACCGACTTCAAACAAGGAGGAGGTTACTATGGTCGTCTAGCGGGATTTTTTTTTTTTTTTTCGGTATGTGTTGTCCACCGGCGTTCAGCTCCTGTACGTCCGATCGGGTTACTTTTTTTTTTGTTTGAAAGGGTTACTATCCAGGTAGGTCCCATAATTTTTTCAATTGAGTCCATTCAGTAGTTACGTCTCCAGACGCGGAGAAACGCCGGAAAACGTGATTTTCGCGAAAAAAGGAAGTTTTGACTTTGCAAGCTTATAACTTCTAGACTAGAATACTTGCTCGATTGTTTTGTTTCTGGTGTCATTTTGTTCATAATTTATCTGCCTACGAGGGCCTAGCTTCAATTTTTCGTTCGGCATTCAAATATAGCGTGTAGAGAAGAAAGTGTAACAAAAAAAGTGATGCCAATTTTCACTTTTTTGAGGTTTTTCGAGCACCGTTCCCAACCACGTCGAGAAAAAAAATATGAACACTACTGCACTTGAAAGCACTTAGCTAGAGCTTTCTAACGATGGTAAAAAATCAAGTTTAGGTGGCATAATAAGGGAGCATCGATGTTTTAATGGACCTGTGTTTGAGACCTCACAACTTCCAATCCTAAACTGTTTTTCCATAGTTTTTAAACTTAAATTGTTCACATTTGAGTCTAGTTTACGTGATCCAAATTTGGTATTGATTGGACTAAAAGTAGATACTTTTTAGGCCGTATTTCTAAAAAATTTGTTTCAAAATCACGTTTTTTGGACTATTTATGCTTGTAGAAAAAAACTACGTTAGTCATGGCATTCTCGTTAAAAGATTCGAATTCAGCGTTAAATTTTCAATAAATAACATCGTTTTGAAGGCCAAATAACTCCATGTTAATGCACAAACGTTCGGCGAATTTCTGAAATTTTGTTCGGATTCTCTCATTCAGTGCGATTGCGGGTACGCTTGAGAAAATTATCACTCTATTATCGTTAGAGAAATAAAGAACGAGTGAATTGGTGCAATTCAGTAACCAGTAATGGTGTAGACAATTATTTGAGTTTTGGTAGGTGTATCAATGGGATCAAAGTATCCGGTATGTTGACCAAGAGACCCAAATCAGTGGATGGATTATTCTAAACGTTCAAACTCACTCTCAATCAACATAATAACATTGAAAATAGTTAGGTAATCATTATACTTTAGAACTTCATCGTTCAACGGACTTATGAATTGAGTTTGGACGGTTAGTAGTAAGTGACAAGAACACAATAATGAAAGCTTGGGAAAATTCTGTAAAGAGAGCTGTCCATAATTGTAAGTCACTAAAAAGAGAAAAATAAAAAAAACTTTAAAAAAATAAAACCGACTTCAAAAAGTTTGTCTATAAAATACACTCTGAAAAGGAAAAAATAACAAAAATGTCCCAACTTCGCAGCAACTCATTCGCCAACTACACATTTTAAGGACTACTTTACTACTCGTATTGACCTGACCACTTCCTGATTGATTGGATCACCTTCCCTAATAATATAAAAATTACTATTTCTCATTTCCCAAATGATTAAAAGATTTTCCTTTCACCTCTGAATTGCCTCCAGATTGATCATCTTTTGGAGTCGGCGCCTCTCTGGCAAAATAACCGATGGTTACAAATAAATATTATGAATTTACGATAAATTAGTAGGTGCCAGGTAATAAGTCTGGGTCTGGACGTAAAGATTCTTAGAGAAATCTGAAATGGTTTTTAGGAAAAGGCGTGAATAGTCACCTTCAAATCGATATTGTTAATGATCAGTTCTCATAAATGCTGATTTGCTCTGTTCAAGAATCGTGAAAACTCATGATATTTATATTCATACTACTGGTAATTCGGAATCTATAGGCTTCTCTAATACAATATAAGAGAGGCGCCGACTCCAAAAGATGATCAATCTGGAGGCAATTCAGAGGTGAAAGGAAAATCTTTTAATCATTTGGGAAATGAGAAATAGTAATTTTTATATTATTAGGGAAGGTGATCCAATCAATCAGGAAGTGGTCAGGTCAATACGAGTAGTAAAGTAGTCCTTAAAATGTGTAGTTGGCGAATGAGTTGCTGCGAAGTTGGGACATTTTTGTTATTTTTTCCTTTTCAGAGTGTATTTTATAGACAAACTTTTTGAAGTCGGTTTTATTGTAATTCAAATGGAATTACACATCTTTCATCCCCACCGTTGCATCCATCTAGCAGTGGATTGGCGGAGAATTTTGTGAAAACGTTCAAAACTGCTTTAAAGAAAATGATAAAAGATTGTAAAAATGTTAATTTCCACACCAATCTTCAGCGTTTTCTGTTTGCATACAGAAATACGCCTCACAGCGCGACTAACCGATCGCCTTCCGAGGCGATGTTCGGTAGGAAAATCCGTAATCGATTTGATCAATTGTTTTCCTCAAAGAAAGAAAATTGGAATTTAAACCTATTGTGCGGAATACATGTAACAACGGTTTCAAAGTAAACGATCATGTGTATGTACGCGATTATTCGCGACCCAAAAAACGCGGATGGGTCAGTGCTTAAGTTGTAGACGTTTTAGGTGTTAATTTGTACATTATTTGTGAAACCAGTATTGGCCAGGTTGTGAAACGCCACTCAGAGCAAATGATTCGAGGGGGTGAATTTTTTGAAAGGGATTATGTAAAATCGCAGACGATTCTAGACGATCGTAATTTTTCAGTTCCATTATTCCTGATATTGAATCGGAAACTCAAAATGTTTCACCAGCGCCTATCATTTCACCTACTATGTCACCTATGTCAGAAAAATTTTGTGCTGAAAAACTGGTTGAAAAAAGCATAGCAGACCGTTCAGTCACTCCATTGGCATTAAGAAAGCCAAAACGAAATGTAATGAAACCTTAGAGGTTAATTGATGAGATAAAAAAATCATAAACTGTCTTTTGTCAATTGACCATGGAGATGATTAATTTTGTATCAATTGAATAATCTTTCACTTTTGTAATTCCTGAGGATATTATATTTTTATTTTCTGCTATTTGATCTGAATTTTGAGGCAACTTCAATATCTTACTACTCTATGCTGAAATGTTGATGTCTACATTTCATTTATTCCCTGCATACTTCTACAATAAATGATTTATTTAAGGGGGGATGTATTAGGATATTTCAATATTGTGAACATGCCAGGTTGGCAGGACTGTATGTAAGTTGCATAATTCTACAAATTACACAAATCAGTTGATGAACCGTAATCCACGGAATACGTTCTATCTTTATCCTTCTACCTCATTACACTAAGGTTTTTCAGGAAAAGGTGTATTCGGTACCTATCAAATTCTATCGATTGTTCGGCGCTGAATCGAATGACACCATTGCGGGGTCGATAGCTTTATTAGTTCTCGAGTTATCGCAGCTTTAGTGTTGAATTTAGGAGATTTTCAGAAATTTGACATGAGGATATAACTCGAAAGTTCTTCAAGCTATAAAAATCGTTCTATACTCATTGGAATGGTCGTCAAACACTCTCCAGCTGTAGGGTAAAGCAAAAATTGTAGCTTTTAATTAGGAAATTAAGAAAAATAAAATTAATTTAAACTACAATAGTTGCTACGGAGTTTTCCATATTTTTGTCCTATGGTTGTCCTATAGTTACCATATGTTTTTCGGTGGGATTGTTCAGAAATGTACGAAATAATTACTATCACAAATGGATAGTCTTCCTAAATCATTATTGAAGCGAAGGAATAATAAACCACTGTACAATAATTATTTGCAGCGTTTTACAATATTGGTATAGCCTTTTTGTATTATGATTCTTACTGGCCGCAAAACTCAATGTAGTTAAACGTTCATGGCCTTAAAATGTTTGGGTCGGCGATTGAATGGTGCCTGATTTTTATCAAACGGGTCACATACAGTACTTCCGCGTTATTCGCATATTGACAATTTTGACTTTTACAGACCGCAAAAATGTGTATATGAAATGGGTATTTATGATTTATCCCATTTTATAAAACTTGGCTTGTATTGTTATGTTAGGCTCACATACTGCACTTCCGCATAACGCAATAACAGTTGTAGAAAAATAATGTTGCGCCGTTGGTAAAAGCTTCTTGGCTTTGTAATTAGTTATTCCTGTTACCAACTCAAACATGGAAATACTGTGTGATCTATGCACCCCACTAGTTAACTGTTCAAATTTTACTCTAGTTTGCATTTCCAAAGTTTGATACTGATTGAACGAGATTACGATTGCAGTGAGATATTTGCAAGCCATAAAAGTCAATATTTTCGATAGGTGAAAGCCTGGAAATTTTCTTTATGGCAAACAGCTGACGTTTGATTATTATATTAATATATTTATCTGCTCACACACCGTAATTCCACGTTTCAAGCATTTTTCGTTGGTAGGTATGTTCTACTGACGAAAAAAATTAATATATTGGAACGCTAGAGGTTTTTAAATGTCCGTAATCTCTTACTCTCTCTTTGTTATACATAGCTTGTCAGTACATTTCTTTCCTATCGAACGCGAATTGCATCATGGGCCATTATTTCTGGTCAATTCTTGTGTAAGTGATGAAAAGCGGAAATAGAAAAGGTCGAGAAGGCAAAAATGCCTCTGAAGGTAGACACGGGCGATCAGGTTCTTTGTTCGTTCGGCCTGTTACCGAACTTCTCTGTTCCTTTCATGACTTTCCGAAGACAACCTCCAAAAGAGTCGGATATGGAAAAGGCATGCACAAAAGTTGGTTCACAGAATGATTCCCCTTGGGAGACTCAGCACTTTTGAGGGGAACCTATATCAAATTCCAACTGGACAATAGGTACCTATCCACTCGGCTGGTGAAGACCCCCTATCAAAACTCCTTTCGCCTATTTCGCTTCTAATCCTCGAAGATGAAGGCGAAAAGAGGGCACGCGCTGTCTTAAAAAGTGCCGTTCTTCTGGGTCCGGTGTCATAAGTTCTGACCCCTCGTTATACCGCCAACCTTTGCTAGAAGAAAAAGCCTTAAGAAGTTAAGTCGGCTCCGTTGTCATACGCCCGCCATTAAAACCTTTCCCAAGATCCTTCCTCTACACTGTTAGCCTGTCTTTCTCTATGTCCTTTCGGTTGAAGGGCCCGTACAATCCTGTAGTCTGGGATATCAGGGCTTTTTGAATGTTCTCTTGAATCTAAGGCACTCCTATTGGGTTTCAATTCAAGGCATAGTCTTAACGGCAGGATTGTTGACCACTTTCGGTCGACAAGGATTTGTAGCCCGGCAGATGAATGTGATTTGCGAATAGTATTCGGCATGACAGGCGTCATGAGTCTTTTGACGGCCGAACATGACCGTACCGTAGGCCGATTACGCATAGTCTATTTGAACACACACACACACACACAAAACTACGTTACTCATAGCATTTTTGTAAAAAAATTTGAATTTCGCGTTAAATTTTCAACAAATAGCATGGTTTTGAGGACCGAATAACTTTATTATAATGCACAAACGTTTGGTGAATTTCTGAAATTTCGTCCGGATTCTCTCAATTGGTGTAATTGCGGATAGGCTTGAGAAAGTCGTAACTCTATAATCATTTGAAAAATAAAGAACGATTAAATTGGTGACCAGCAATGGTGTAGTGAATTATTTGAGTTTTGTAAGGTGGATCGATAGGATCAAAGCATCCGGTATGTTGAACGAGAGTCCCGAATATGTAGATGGACTATTCCAAACGTTCAAACTGACTCTCCTCGGCCAGCCATTAAAAATCTGGAGAATAAGTCGCCTGGTTTTTCTCCCCCTCACAACCCCTCTTCTACAAACTGACTCTCTATCAACATTGAAAGTAGTTGAGTAACCATTATAGTTTAGAACATTAGTGTTAAACTGATTTATGAATTTTGTTTGGTCGGTTAGTAGTAAGCGACAAGAACACAATAAAGAAAACGTGGGCAAATAGTAGCCTTTTCCTTTTGAAGCCGGTTAAACAAGTTCAAAATTTATCTGGCTACATTTTGTCTCCCAATTTTTAAACAGCTACAGTTTTAATAGGTGGACCAACTACGTACCTATATATTTAGCACACGAAACTCGATTTTTGTCCCTAAAATGGTGCTCTTCAGTCTTGAAAATTAATTAATTACCTAATCAATATTGAATTATCGGAAGATCGACATAATTCCTTTTGATTATTTCATAAATTAACAAGCTACTAGTTAGTTCTTTTTCATGTTGGCATCAATTTATTCCTGTTGGAGCGGAGGAATCACTTAGGTAATAAAGGTTAATATAATTACACTATACAAGGTAAAATATCATTAATAATGAACTAAAATTATTAAACAAAATTGATTGAGACTGCTGCTCACATTCGGTCCCGAACAAGTGCCGTCGACTTTCTTGCCCTAACACAGATAGCTCTCGCCCGCTCACGCCTGGTACGGCCTTTCTCAGTCTCGAACTCTCGAATCACGCAACGCTTGGCACGTCGTTCCTCCGTCTCAGTCTCGAATCACCTCGGACCTCGCGCTTTGAATGTTCATTCTTCGTCCTTCTTTCATAATTTTACGAATTCCATTTTCATGTATCTTCGTCAACTTAAAAATGTTGATTAACTCCTTGTTTATTTCATAAGCTCCTTATATAAATTATGGAGATAAGTGACGAGTTTCTTGATTTTGAAATTGGTTATACCTGTTACCGACTTAAACATAGAATTATGTACTGTGCACACCACTGGTTTATATATTGGGTCGCACACCAGGGGGTGTGTATATCGGTGTCTACATTTATCCATGTCAAAAGAGATTTTTCGAACTAGCAATATATTTGTGTCTACAGTTATCCGTGTCAAAAGAGTGGCCGGCTAACTTGCACATCGATAATCTTTGACACGAATGTACGACAGTACAAAACTTTACGTTTGGATGCGAATATTTCTAGACCAGATTATACAATATACGTCAGCAGATGATGAAATACAGCGAATATCGGTGTCCAATGATATCAACTCTCTTATATTGTATTGGAGAAGCCTATAGATTCCGAATTAGTAAGAATATAAATATCATGAGTTTTCTCGATTCTTGAACAGAGCAAATCAGCATTTATGAGAACTGATTATTAACAATATCGATTTGAAGATGACTATTCACGCCTTTTCCTAAACACCATTTCAGATTTCTCTAAGAATCTTCACGTCCAGACCCAGCCTTATTACCTGGCACCTACTAATTTATCGTAAATTCGTATTTATTTGTAACCATCGGTTATTTTGCCAGAGAGGCGCCGACTCCAAAAGATGATCAATCTGGAGGCGATTCAGAGGTGAAAGGAAAATCTTTTAATCATTTGGGAAATGAGAAATAGTAATTTTTAAATTATTAGGCAAGGTGATCCAATCAATCAGGAAGTGGTGAGGTCAATACGAGTAGTAAAGTAGTCCTTAAAATGTGTAGCTGGCGAATGAGTTGCTGCGAAGTTGGGACATTTTTGTTATTTTTTACTTTTCAGAGTGTATTTTATAGACAAAGTTTTTGAAGTCAATTTTATTTTTTTTAGTTTTTTTTTTTATTATTTTTCTCTTTTTAGTGACATACAATTATGGATTGTTCTCTTCACAGAATTTTCCCAAGCTTTCATTATTGTGTCCTTGTCACTTACTACTAACCGTCCAAACTCAATTCATAAGTCAGTTGAACGTTGAAGTTCTAAAGCATAATGATTACCTAACTACTTTCAATGTTATTATGTTGATTGAGAGTGAGTTTGAACGTTAGGAATAATCCATCCACTGATTTGGGTCTCTTGGTCAACATACCGGATACTTCGATCCCATTTATCCACCTTACAAAACTCAAATAATTGTCTACTCCATCGCTGGTAACTGAATTGCACCAATTCACTCGTTCTTTATTTCTCTAACGATAATAGAGTGATGATTTCCTGAAGCGTATCCGCATTCACACTGAATGAGAGAATCCGAACCAAATTTCAGAAATTCGCCAAACGTTTGTGCATTAAAATGAAGTTATTTGGCCTTCAAAACCAAGTTATTTATTGAAAATTTAACGCTGAATTCGAATCTTCTAACGACAATGCTATGACTAACGTATTTTTTTTCTACAAGCATAAATAGCCCAAAAAACGTGATTTCGAAACAAAATTTTTAGAAATGCGGCCTAAAAAGTATCAACGTTTAGTCCAATCAATACCAAATTTGGATCTCGTAAACTAGGCTCAAATTTGAACAATTTAAGTAAGTTTAAAAACTATGGAAAAACAGTTTTCGTTAAGTTATGAGGTCTCAAACATAGGTCCATAAAAACATCGATTGCTCCCTTATTATGCAACCTAAACTTGATTTTTGTTACCATCGTTGGAAAGCTGTAGCTAAGTTCTTTCGAGTGCAATAGTGTTCATATTTTTTTTCTCGACGTGGTTGGGAACGGTGCTCGAAAAACCTCAAAAAAGTGAAAATCGGCATCACGTTTTTTGTTACACTTTCTTCTCTACACGCCATATGAGAATGCCAAACGAAAAATTGAAGCTAGGCTCTCATAGGTAGATAAATTATGAAAAAAATGAGATAAAAAACAAAACAATCGAGCAATTATTATAGAAGCTATAAGCTTGCTTCTCGCGAAAATCACGTTTTCTGGCATTTCTCCGCGTCTGGGGATTCAATAGAAAAAATTATGGGACCTACCTGGATAGTAACCCTTTCATACAAAAAAAAAGTAACCCGATCGGACGTACAGGAGCTGAACGCCATCGGACAACACATACCGAAAAAAACCCGCATGTCAACTATAGTAACCTCCTCCTTTTGAAGTCGGTTAATAAACCATTGTAATCGCCCAAGAAAAAAAAATTTCTAACCCCCCTCAAATTTGATGTTTTACATTTCAAGACATGTAGAATCCGAATAGCCAATAAAAAACGCTGCAAATGATAGTACAGTGGTTTATTATTATGTCGCTTCAATATTGATTTAAGAAGACTATCAATTTTTCATTTTAAATATTCCGAACATTTGTGAACGTTCCCACCGAAAAACAGATGGTAACTATAGGGGAAAACTCCGTAGCAACTATTGTAATTTTAATAATTTTTATTTTTCTAAATTTCCTAATTAAAAGCTAAACTTGTTGCCTAACGATACAGCTGGAGAGAGTGTTTGACGACCATTCCAATGAGTATAGAACGTTTTTACCGCTCTGCTCACTTTCTGAACAAGTGTCTGTGCGTCCATCAGTGAGACTTTAGGCCTCCTGGCTTGTTTTTCCATAACTGCTCGGCCAGCCAACAAATAATCGGAGAATGAGTCGCCTGTTTTTCCCTCCCTCACTAAGTACCTCCGGACATCAAATAATGAAGTTTACCTCCCCAAACGAGCCATTTGTTTCATAGCTGGTTGTAATGGATTTAGCTATCACTGAGCGAATTAATTTGTTGACAATAGGTACTGATATAATTATGAAATAGGTCATAGAATTCGCGCACACGGACAAATCGTAGAAGTTAACTAAAATAAGGAGCCATTCTAAATAAACATTCAAATACATAGAGTTTTGCGGCCTGTAAAAATTACAATACAAGATATGCACTAGTGAAATCGTGAAAAAGGCTCATAACGTGGAGGTACTGTATGTGAACCAATATTTAAAAAAATCTGCTGTAACCAGCTCACTATACCAAACATTTTAAGACCTTAAACGTAGAAAAATATTGGCGCTCATAGTCTGTAAAAATCGAAACAGAAAAAACTTTGAACGCTTATATCTCGGAAGTACTGTGTGCAATCCAAAATCCGGAAACGGCTAATTTTGCACAATTACTAGGAAAACATTCCTTCGGGATTTCATAGAGTTTCATCCATTTTTCACGGAGATATGGCGATTTATGTCATTTTGTGACCACCCACAGACACTTGTTCAGAAAGTGATTCTGAGTATAGTAACTGTGCAATTTTTTTTCAACTGGACCTCGGTTCCAAATTCGACTTTTCAGACGATCTCAATACTTCCATTTACTACCTACGTAAACATGGAAGAAAAAGTATGCTCCGATCTCAAGGTGTGATGTTTCTGGGGGATGATTCAATAAAATAACTTACCAGGACGTAGACAGCGAACGGCATGACGACGACAGCGACGAGGAGGTCAGCAAGAGCAAGGCTGACGATGAAATAGTTGGTCGCCGATTGTAGAGACCGTTCTCGGTAGACGGCCAATATGACGAGCACGTTGCCGAAAAGTGTTAAGAAAGGAAAAAGGACGAGTACGAGGGCCCAATAGTTGCGCTCGGGCTCTTCGCCGTCGACGTCCGTCCCGTTGAACGAACCGTTGATCACCACCGCTGTCCCCTCGAGTCCCGACCCGTTGAGCCATGAGCCCTCAAGCCAATTGCCGCCCTCGAGGCTCACGTTCACCATGTTCCCATCGACATAGCGGCTACAGCCCCACTGAAGAGGCTACAACTACCGCCACCCGCATATCGCGTCCTCGCCGGCGTCGAAGGGAGGCGTGCGGCTAAAATCTGTGGCCGAGCATGCGCCGCCTCCCGTTTTCTTCTCCTTCGTGTTCCTTTTTCTGGACGTAAGGACACCTGAACGATTCTTCATGCTGGTGAAAGCTGACCTGAGTGCCCTCGAATACATGCGGTTGGCTTAAGTTTTAGGTAACAGAGAAGCGATATCATGAATGGAGGTCGTCCAATATCACAGATGGTAAGTACCTTAAAAAAATAGTTACATATTACACGGAAGTAATAATACGACCTACGACTAATCGATTAAATGCATACCTATAAATTTAGGTATCCGTGTAATCATTATTCATATTGGGAACTGGGAGGGCTAACTCCTTGGATGAACCTTACTTATAAATATTTCAGTTTATTCTTCAATTTATACCATTATAATCGCTTGAGAAAAATACAATTCTAACCTCCACAAAATTTAATGTTTCACGTTTCAAGGAATGTAGAATCTGATTATCAAATGAGTCGGTAACAGGTAGGATAGCGAATTGCGGAAATGAGAAATAGTAATTTTTATATTATTAGGGAAGGTGATCCAATCAATCAGGAAGTGGTGAGGTCAATACGAGTAGTAAAGTAGTCCTTAAAATGTGTAGCTGGCGAATGAGTTGCTGCGAAGTTGGGACATTTTTGTTATTTTTTACTTTTCAGAGTGTATTTTATAGACAAAGTTTTTGAAGTCAGTTTTATTTTTTTTTTAAGTTTTTTTTTTATTATTTTTCTCTTTTTAGTGACATACAATTATGGATTGTTCTCTTCACAGAATTTTCCCAAGCTTCATTATTGTGTCCTTGTCACTTACTACTAACCGTCCAAACTCAATTCATAAGTCAGTTGAACGTTGAAGTTCTAAAGCATAATGATTACCTAACTACTTTCAATGTTATTATGTTGATTGAGAGTGAGTTTGAACGTTAGGAATAATCCATCCACTGATTTGGGTCTCTTGGTCAACATACCGGATACTTCGATCCCATTTATCCACCTTACAAAACTCAAATAATTGTCTACACCATCGCTGGTAACTGAATTGCACCAATTCACTCGTTCTTTATTTCTCTAACGATAATAGAGTGATGATTTCCTGAAGCGTATCCGCATTCACACTGAATGAGAGAATCCGAACCAAATTTCAGAAATTCGCCAAACGTTTGTGCATTAAAATGAAGTTATTTGGCCTTCAAAACCAAGTTATTTATTGAAAATTTAACGCTGAATTCGAATCTTTTAACGACAATGCTATGACTAACGTATTTTTTTTCTACAAGCATAAATAGCCCAAAAAACGTGATTTCGAAACAAAATTTTTAGAAATGCGGCCTAAAAAGTATCAACGTTTAGTCCAATCAATACCAAATTTGGATCACGTAAACTAGACTCTATTTTGAACCATTAAGTTCATCTAAACAGTTTTAGTTTAGAAGTTATGAGGTCTCAAACATAGGTCCATAAAAACGTCGATTGCTCCCTTATTATGCCATTTCAACTTGACTTTTTACTATCGTTAGAAAGCTCTAGCTATGTGCTTTCAAGTGCAATAGTGTTCATATTTTTTAACCGACTTCAAACAAAGAGGAGGTTACTATGGTCGTCTAGCGGGATTTATTTATTTATTTTATTTTATTTATTTATTTATTTTTTTTTTTTTTCTTTCGGTATGTGTTGTCCACCGGCGTTCAGCTCCTGTACGTCCGATCGGGTTACTTTTTTTTTTTGTTTGAAAGGGTTACTATCCAGGTAGGTCCCATAATTTTTTCAATTGAGTCCATCCAGTAGTTACGTCTCCAGATGCGGAGAAACGCCGGAAAACGTGATTTTCGCGAAAAAAAAGAAGTGTTGACTTTGCAAGCTTATAACTTCTAGAATACTTGCTCGATTGTTTTGTTTCTGGTGTCATTTTGTTCATAATTTATCTGCCTACAAGGGCCTAGCTTCAATTTTTCGTTCTGCATTCTAATATAGCGTGTAGAGAAGAAAGTGTAACAAAAAACGTGATGCCGATTTTCACTTTTTTGAGGTTTTTCGAGCACCGTTCCCAACCACGTCGAGAAAAAAAATATGAACACTTTTGCACTTGAAAGCACTTAGCTAGAGCTTTCTAACGATGGTAAAAAATCAAGTTTAGGTGGCATAATAAGGGAGCAATCGATGTTTCAATGGACCTGTGTTTCAAACAAAAACTGTTTTTCCATAGTTTTTAAACTTAAATTGTTCACATTTGAGTCTAGTTTACGTGATCCAAATTTGGTATTTATTGGACTACAACTAGATACTTTTTAGGCCGTATTACTAAAAAAATTGTTTCAAAATCACGTTTTTCGGACTATTTATGCTTGTAGAAAAAAAACTACGTTAGTCATAGCATTCTCGTTAGAAGATTTGAGTTTAGCGTTAAATTTTCAATAAATAACATGGTTTTGAAACCCAAATAACTCCATTTTAATGCACAAACGTTTGGCGAATTTCTGAAATTTGGTTGAATTCTCTCATTCAGTGTGAATGCGGATACGCTTCAGGAAATCATCACTCTATTATCGTTAGAGAAATAAAGAACGAGTGAATTGGTGCAATTCAGTAACCAGCAATGGTGTAGACAATTATTTGAGTTTTGTTAGGTGTATCAATGGGATCAAAGTATCTGGTATGTTGACCAAGAGACCCAAATCAGTCGATGGATTATTCCAAACGTTCAAACTCACTCTCAATCAACATAATAACATTGAAAATAGTTAAGCAATCATTATACTTTAGAACTTCAACGTTCAACGGACTTATAAATTGAGTTTGGACGGTTAGTAGTAAGTGACAAGAACACAATAATGAAAACTTGGGAAAATTCTGTAAAGAGAGCTGTCCATAATTGTAAGTCACTAAAAAGAGAAAAATAAAAAAAACTTTTTAAAAAAAAAATAAAACCGACTTCAAAAAGTTTGTCTATAAAATACACTCTGAAAAGGAAAAAATAACAAAAATGTCCCAACTTCGCAGCAGCTCATTCGCCAACTACACATTTTAAGGACTACCTTACTACTCGTATTGACCTGACCACTTCCTGATTGATTGGATCACCTTGCCTAATAATATAAAAATTACTATTTCTCATTTCCCAAATGATTAAACGATTTTCCTTTCACCTCTGAATTGCCTCCAGATTGATCATCTTTTGGAGTCGGCGCCTCTCTGGCAAAATAACCGATGGTTACAAATAAATATTATGAATTTACGATAAATTAGTAGGTGCCAGGTAATAAGTCTGGGTCTGGACGTAAAGATTCTTAGAGAAATCTGAAATGGTTTTTAGGAAAAGGCGTGAATAGTCACCTTCAAATCGATATTGTTAATAATCAGTTCTCATAGAGATGCTGATTTGCTCTGTTCAAGAATCGTGAAAACTCATGATATTCATATTCATACTACTGGTAATTCGGAATCTATAGGCTTCTCCAATACAATATGGCCCCTGACAGACGAGCGACCTGGGTTGCGCGACCTGGGTGGCGCGACCTAATCATCCAATCCATTCAATTGTGGACGGCACACCGGGTGTAGCGACGTACCGGCGACTTCTTGAGTCGGGCGACCCGGTCGACCATTCGCGACTTGAGGGCGATCCGGTGGGTGGCGCCACCTGCTCGACCCTCGACCATGCTTGTCTTATCAGTCGGTCACACGTGGTCTTGCGACGCGTTCACCAATCACCTCTCGCCTTCCAAACATGGAATCGCTAGATGTCGATGCGTTTATCGCTGAAATTCATCAACGCCCAGCGATATGGGATGTAAGGTGTTGTGACTACGCCCTTTTCCTCCGGTGTAATTGCTGCTCGCATTGTGGTGTCACGACGTAACAAAGTTTCCTTCAAAATGGTGTGTAGTTCATCAAATGATGAGAGGGACATCCGGAAGAAATTAAAAAATTTCTCAGAATGCTCTTTGAGCTGTGGATACACGGTATTCAGGAAAGAAGTTCCCCTTATTTCTATGCATAAAGGATGCACCCAAAACCTCCTATTTCTTTTTTTTAATTTTATTACGGAGATAAAAGCAGGTTACGGCTGCTATCTCTTCGACTTCCATATTTCAACTGGGCGGGGAACCGTGGGTAACGCGACCCAGGTCGCGAGTCGAGTCGCATCAATCTGAGTGTCTCGACCCAAGGTAGATAGATTGAGGAGGTACGCTGGTAACTAAGGGCGACCCCCTCTCCAAATCGGTTGCTAAGGACGCTATTACGTCATATTGAATCCCTCTCACGGGCGATTGCCTATTGCTGAACCTATTATCCGTTATTTTTCTATTGTGTATTAATTTATATGTTTTATGTTGCTGAATAAATTTGTCTTAAATCCTTAATTCTTAAATCCTCTCATTGACAAGTACATTTTGAACCCCTAGAGCACAGACCCGAGGTCTTTGGAGGCTTGAAATTCTACCTGTTGAAGGGAGAAGTCTTTCCTACCATAATACACTCGTCAGTATTTCTTGAATTCCCCTCAAGCAAACTACGAAACTACTTATTAATTTACGAGTTTAAACTCTTTTTCATTGTTTGTGCGTGTTTTGTACTTTTTTCTCTTTATTTTCTGGTAAAAAAACAACTTTCCTGAAAACTGCAGGTTTTTATCTGCACTTATAGGGGAGTAAAAAATCAACAACTGATAAGTTTTAAAAAATTGCAGAGGTACCCCTTGGTTTTTTTGTGAAACATTTTTTGATTCCGATTTTGTTCAAAATTGGCATAATGATTGATTATGGTGTGTATTTCCATGATTATATGCTTCATTCTTTTGCCCTAGGTACATGAATGAAGAGAATGTGTAAAGTTGGAGAATGAGATTTTTTGGTGTACATTTTACCAATGTTGTTGAATACCGCATAAAATTTTGAAAAATTGTTAGGTACACTACTCGGAGAAAATCTGAAGTTAAATTACCGTTCGTTCGGTCTATTCAAAAATCTGAATTAACGACTTTTGGTGAAGTAATCCACGATGAAAGTTACAAATCTTGAAGAACATCGAAAGTTGGAATGGTCATGTCGGCTATGACTTAGTCGAAAATTACAAACCTACTTTATAATACAAAAGATAAAATACCCACCAACTGCAAAAAAAACACGGAATACGTTACATCAAAAGTTGCATCTTCTCTTCAAATTGACAACAAGTTGATAGAATCTTTTTGCAAAATGCGCATACTGCTGAGGATAAAATATTTAAATGCACAAAGGGCACAACAAAAATCCCTTGAACGATCCACTAATTTTCCAGATAGGAAGTATGAAAAAAAAGAAAAATAATTACTGTTAAAAATAAAAGTTTATAATGAGTTTTCAAAAACAATTTTATTTATTTCCCACGTCACAATTATGTTTTGTTTCAATATTCCTAATATGTTTTAATAATAATGATTAATAATAATGTTCAAAAGTGAACTAGTTTAAACTGGCATTGTTGTTTCCCTAATTTTTTTTTTTTTTTTTGAAATTCTGGTAAGTCTGACCATCTTGATTCATTTTTTGAAGGTTTATATCACCCTAACGTTATTTACCAATTATTATTTACGTAAATAACCAAAACGAGCATTAAATGTTAAAATAAAATGCTCACAAAAATCAATAACCAGTTTTACTTGTGTATTAAGTAGGTGAAATCAATCCAATCTTCATTACCAAGTGGGACTTGGGATTCATTATGACGTCATACCCATTCGCACTTTTCATTGGCTACAGAGTTACCAGCGTACCTCCTATATCTATCTACCTTGGGTTGCGCCACCCAGGTCGCCTTGTCTGTCAGAGCCCTAAAAGAGAGGCGCCGACTCCAAAAGATGATCAATCTGGAGGCAATTCAGAGGTGAAAGGAAAATCTTTTAATCATTTTGGAAATGAGAAATAGTAATTTTTATATTATTAGGCAAGGTGATCCAATCAATCAGGAAGTGGTCAGGTCAATACGAGTAGTAAAGTAGTCCTTAAAAGTAGGCGAAAAGTGTAGTTGGCGAATGAGCTGCTGCGAAGTTGGGACATTTTTGTTATTTTTTCCTTTTCAGAGTGTATTTTATAGACAAACTTTTTGAAGTCGGTTTTATTTTTTTACTTCCATGTTTACGTAGTAAATGGAAGTATTGAGATCGTCTGAGAAGTCGAATTCGGAACTGAGGTCCTGATGGAAGAAATTTTCATATTAGTATACTCAGAATCACTTTCTGAACAAGTGTCTGTGTGTCCGTCTGTCCGTCTGTCCGTCTGGCCGTCTGGCCGTCTGTCCGTCTGTCCGTCTGTCCGTCTGTCTGTGGTCACAAAATGACATAAATCGCCATATCTCCCTGAAAAATTGATACAACCCTATGAAATTTTAAGGGAATGTTTTCCCAGTGATTGTGCAAAATTAGGTTTTTCCGAATTTTGAATTACACACAGTACTTCCGAGATATAAGCGTTCAAAGTTTTTTCTTTTTCGATTTTTACAGGCTATGAGAGTCAATCTTTTTCTACGTTTGAGGGCTTGAAATGTCGGTTATGGCAAGCAGAAAACACTAGATTTTTTGTATAGTGGGTGACATACAATAATGCCTCCACGTTATGAGCGTTTTTCACGATTTCACTAGTGCATGTTTTGTATTTTGATTTTTACAGGCTGCAAAACTCAATGTATTTGAACGTTCAAGGTCTTAAAATGATGGGGTCGGCGATTGAATGATGCCTGATTTTTATCAAATGGGTCACATGCAGTACTTCCGCGTTATTTGCACATTTGCTACATTTTGATTTTTATAGACCACAAAAATAAATATATTTGAACGCTGGAGGACTTGAAATTTTTCTTTATGACAGTTGAATATCGCTTGATTTTTATTATTGGGGTCACATGCAGTACCTCCTCGTAAAACGCATTTTCAGTGATTTTAATTGTATTTTTTGAGTCTCTTTGCTTTAAATGTGACCAACTTTGACCTCGTTCACAAAACTTGTTTTGCATAGTTTGGATAACACACAGTACTTCCACAATATGCCATTTTTTAACTGTTGAGATTTTAACAGACCGTAAAAGTGAACATACATTAGACTTTAAATTTTCTATATGACAGCTGAATATTGCTTGATTTTTATTATTGGGGTCACCTACAGTACTTCCTCGTAAAACCATTTTCAGTTATTTTATTAAGCGTAATTGTACTTTTAGGGTCTCTTTGCTATAAATATGACCCACTTTGACCTCGTTCACAAAACTTGTTTTGTATGGTTCGGGTAACACACTGTACTTCCGCTGTATGGCATTTTTTAACTTTTGAGATTTTAATAGACCGCAAGAGTGAATATACATTAGACTTTAAATTTTCTATATGACAGCTGAATATTGCTTGTTTTTTATTATTGGTGTCACCTGCAGTACTTCCTCGCAAAACGCATTTTCAGTTACTGTACTTTTTGGGGCTCTTTGCTATATATTTGACCAACTCTGACCACGTTCACAGAACTTGTTTTGTATAGTTTGGATAACACACAGTACTTCCGCCTTATGCCGTTTTTTTGCATTAGAGATTTTTATTGACCACAAGAGTGAATATACTTTAGAATTCAAATTTTTCTTTATGACAGTTGAATTATGCTTAAAATGATGGGGTCGGCGATTGAATGATGCCTGATTTTTATCAAATGGGTCACATGCAGTACTTCCGCGTTATTTGCACATTTGCTACATTTTGATTTTTATAGACCACAAAAATAAATATATTTGAACGCTGGAGGACTTGAAATTTTTCTTTATGACAGTTGAATATCGCTTGATTTTTATTATTGGGGTCACATGCAGTACCTCCTCGTAAAACGCATTTTCAGTGATTTTAATTGTATTTTTTGAGTCTCTTTGCTTTAAATGTGACCAACTTTGACCTCGTTCACAAAACTTGTTTTGCATAGTTTGGATAACACACAGTACTTCCACAATATGCCATTTTTTAACTGTTGAGATTTTAACAGACCGTAAAAGTGAACATACATTAGACTTTAAATTTTCTATATGACAGCTGAATATTGCTTGATTTTTATTATTGGGGTCACCTACAGTACTTCCTCGTAAAACCATTTTCAGTTATTTTATTAAGCGTAATTGTACTTTTAGGGTCTCTTTGCTATAAATATGACCCACTTTGACCTCGTTCACAAAACTTGTTTTGTATGGTTCGGGTAACACACTGTACTTCCGCTGTATGGCATTTTTTAACTTTTGAGATTTTAATAGACCGCAAGAGTGAATATACATTAGACTTTAAATTTTCTATATGACAGCTGAATATTGCTTGTTTTTTATTATTGGTGTCACCTGCAGTACTTCCTCGCAAAACGCATTTTCAGTTACTGTACTTTTTGGGGCTCTTTGCTATATATTTGACCAACTCTGACCACGTTCACAGAACTTGTTTTGTATAGTTTGGATAACACACAGTACTTCCGCCTTATGCCGTTTTTTTGCATTAGAGATTTTTATTGACCACAAGAGTGAATATACTTTAGAATTCAAATTTTTCTTTATGACAGTTGAATTATGCTTGATTTTCATTATCGGGGTCACATGCAGTACTTCCTCGTTAAACGCGATTTCAGTTATTTCATTCTAGCGCTCTTGTAACTTTCGGGTCTCTGCTGTAAATGTGACCAACAACGATCATGTTTTGTTTTGTTTTGATCACATACCGTACTTCCGCCCTACGCCGTTTATCGCTGTTGAGCTTTTTACAGGGTGCAAAAATCAATACATTTGACGCTACCTAGAGGTATTAAATATTTGTAATGGCGAGTGAATGACGCCTGATCTTTACCGCAAGGGTCACGTTTCGGCCTTCGTACGATTTTCTCGATTTTATAATTGGTTATACCTGTTACCGACTCAAACATGGAAGTACTGTGTGATCTATGCACACCACTGGTTTTTAAAAAGTTTTTTTTTCTCGACGTGGTTGGGAACGGTGCTCGAAAAACCTCAAAAAAGGGAAAATCGGCATCACTTTTTTTCTTACACTTTCTTCTCTACACGCCATATGAGAATGCCGAACGAAAAATTGGAGCTAAGCCCTTGTAGGCAGATAAATTATGAACAAAATGACACCAGAAACAAAACAATCGAGCAAGTATTCTAGAAGTTATAAGCTTGCAAAGTCAAAACTTTCTTTTTCGCGCAAATCACGTTTTCCGGCGTTTCTCCGCGTCTGGGGACGTAACTACTGGATGGACTCCTGGATAGTAACTCTTTCAAACAAAAAAAAAAGTAACCCGATCGGACGTACAGGAGCTGAATGCCAGCGGACAACACATACCGAAAAAAAAAATCCCGCAAGTCAACCATAGTAATCTCCTACTTGTTTGAAGTCTTGAAGACTTTTCTACTCGTATTGACCTGACCACTTCATGACCGATTGATTGGATCACCTCCCCTAATTATTTAAAATTACTATTTCTCATATCCCAAATGATTGAAAGACTCCTTTCACCTCTGAATCGCCTCCAGATTGATCATCTTTTGGAGTCGGCGACCTGTGTTTGAGACCTCATAACTTCCAAACGATAACTGTTTTTTCATAGTTTTAAACTTAAATTGTTTGAATTTGAGTCTAGTTTATGTGATCTAAATTTGGTATTGATTGGACTAAAAGTAGATACTTTTTAGGCCGTATTTCTAAAAAATTTGTTTCAAAATCACATTTTTGAGACTATTTATGTTTGTAGAAAAAAAAACTACGTTAGTCATAGCATTGTTGTTAGAAAATTTGAATTCAGCGTTAAATTTTTAATAAATAACATGGTTTTGAAGGCCAAATAACTTCATTTTAATGCACAAACGTTTGGCGAATTACTGAAATTTGGTTCGGATTCTCTCATTCAGTGTGAATGCGGATACGCTTCAGGAAATCATCACACTATTATCGTTAGAGAAATAAAGAACGAGTGAATTGGTGCAATTCAGTTACCAGCAATGGTGTAGACAATTATTGGAGTTTTGTAAGGTGGATAAATTGGATCAAAGTATCCGGTATGTTGACCAAGAGACCCAAATCAGTGGATGGATTATTCCAAACGTTCGAACTCACTCTCAATCAACATAATAAGATTGAAAGTAGTTAGGTAATTGAACTGATAAAACCTTCGGAAACTAAGAGGCTTTAATTAGCAAAAACGATCACATAGCTTGAAACGAACAGATCAATGAATAATTGCAAGTAGCAATGTAAATAAACACCAAGGAAGCGGGTTGTCAAATAGACGCAGCAACTGGCAACTGCAGAAGTTCATATCAGTAATCATTATACTTTAGAACTTCAACGTTCAACTGACTTGTGAATTGAGTTTGGACGGTTAGTAGTAAGTGACAAGAACACAATAATGAAAGCTTGGAAAAATTCTGTGAAGAGAGCTGTCCATAATTTATTGTAAGTCACTAAAAAGACAAGAATTAAAAAAAAACTTTAAAAAAAAATAAAACCGACTCCAAAAACTTTGTCTATAAAATACAATCTGAAAAGGAAAAAATAACAAAAATGTCCCAACTTCGCAGCAACTCATTCGCCAACTACACATTTTAAGGACTACTTGACTACTCGTATTGACCTCACCACTTCCTGATTGATTGGATCGCCTTCCCTAATAATATAAAAATTACTATTTCTCATTTCACAAATGATTGATTTTCCTTTCACCTCTGAATCACCTCCAGATTGATCATCTTTTGGAGTCGGCGCCCTTTGGCAAAATGACTACCCGATGGTTACAAATAAATATGAATTTACAATAAATTAGTACTTCTTGGTTGAGTCGTCGCATCTCTCATTGTACTGGGTTGGGGAGGGGGAGAAGAACCAGGCGATTATATTTTTCTTAGTAATCGATTAATCGATCAATCGTGGTTTATAATAATCGATTAATCGGCAACTTGCTTGGAAGCAGCAAAAAATTTAACTTTATTTATGGTAAAACCATCATTATCTTATCAATTACTTGCCATTCTTTTCTAACTAATCAATACCCCAATGGTTTGGCCCTCAACAGACGATGCAGACATCAGTACCTACAATGTGATATACTTGCTACCTACCTACGTCATAATCGATTACAGTCTAGGATTTCGTTTTTTCTACTTTCGAATTTTTAGTCTATCCACTATGAAAAAAAAGAAATTAAATTAGAAAATTTTCGGTGGCGAAGAGTTTATTAATCGGTAGAAATTAATCAATTACCCGATTAATCGAGCCATACAAACATCGATGAAAAATTAATCGATTTTTTACCCTAATAATCGATTAATTCGATTAATCGCTTAAACGATGCCCATCTGGGACCTGGGCAGCCCATCCCTAGTCCTCGTAACTCGTATGAACTTTTGATTATTTCACAAATTAAAAAGCTACTAGTTAGTTCATTGTTCATGTAGGTATCAATTTAATCATGTTAGAGTGGGAGAAAAATATAGGTAATAAAGGTAAATATAATTACACTATACAAGGTAAAATATAATTTAAGAAAAAATTATTGAGACTGCCGCTCACATTCGGTCCCGAACGAGACATAAGGCCCGCCCACCTTCTCAAGGCTAGGCAAGGCAGAGCTCTCGCGGCTGGTACGGCCTTTCACCTCAGTCTCGTATCTCCTCGCGCCTGGCACGAACGTCCGCTGTGCTCAGTCTCGTATCACCTCGCGCCAAGTGTTTATTTTTCTTCTTCGTCCGAACTTCTATTATGGTAAGTTTACTACGTTGCTATTTATTTGCTTTCATACGCCTCATCTCATGGTCGGTCTCTAAATGCAACATGTGGCATGCGTTGAAGTGATTTGCTGTGCTATTGAGTAGGAGGGTTCGAAAATACTTTTTCATAGTACGTAATATCCAAACACAATTTGAAACGATGTAACAATTCTTGAGATTTTGTTGAAATTATGCTGGACTCCTGTATTTTCGTATCCACAACACCGGTTATGATTAAAGACTGTAAGAACGTTCAAGGGTCAGCTATAGGATATTCTAATAATCAGAAAATTAAAATGTTGATAACTTATGTCAAGTTCGCCAATTATGGCGAACTGGATTGGCTCCTTGATGTTTTGGTTTAATATTCAATAATAGACCATTTTAATCGCCCAAGAAAAAAATTTTTATAACCCTTCCTCAAAATTTGATGTTTTACGTTTCAAGGCATGTAGAATCCGAATATCCAATAAAAACGCTGCAAATGATTGTACCCTGGTTAATTATTTCTTCGCTTCAATATTGATTTAGAAAGACTATCCATTTGTGATAGTAATTATTCCGAACAATTTTGACGTTTCCACCGAAATTATCTACGCTTGGTTCAATCAATACCAAACTTATATCACGTAAACTAGACTTAAATTTGAACAATTTTAGTCTTCAAACTAAGGAAAAACAGTTTTCGTTTAGAAATTATGCAGTCCCAAACATAGGTCCCTAAAAACATCGATTGCTCCCGTATTAAAATTGATTTTTAACCATCATTGGAAAAATCAGTATATTTGAATGCTTGAAGTTCTTTAATGTTTGTAGCGATGTGTAAATTACTTGATTCCCCCTTCAGGGACGGTCATAAATTTTTGGGTGTCATTGCTATGAAAATGACCTCATTTTATGATACTTGGCTTGTATTGTTAAGCTACGTTTCCATTCCTACAAGTCGCGGGGACTTGTGCCGGGCACATGTCCCCGGCACATGTAGCACGGTTTTGTTTTACTGTTTCCATTTCCTTGAGACATGTCCCTGAGATGTTGGATAAAAATAAAAATACTCAGTCCCTGTTCGACACTGTGCTGTTTTTTGATTTTTTTAACTCTTTCGACCCCCAAATAAAAATATTTTTAAATATATGTTATATAAGCAATTTTGACAAAATTAATCCGATAGGTTTCGAATAAAAATTTTAAGCTGGAATAGTTCGTTAATTTAAGGGATGTTTTTTAATGCATCACATATGTAAGTTTCATAGGTTACAAACTTGAGTATCAAAACTTCGTTCAAAAGTCAAAACTTCAGTTATCAGTGGATATCAAGGATGTAAACAGTGGTCTGCGCATTCGCAAGTCCCGGGCACAAGTCGGAGGCCGTTTCCATTCTCCGGGCACAAGTCGCGGGCACATGTTTTGTCGCACAGTCGGCTGCGACATTTTTGTGCCGGGCACTTGTGACGCGACATGTGCCAGACCGTTTCCATTCTGCAACTTGTGCCGGGCACATGTGCCCGGCACAAGTTGCAGAGAGTTTTGTTGTAATGGAAACGGGGCTTTAGGCTCAGATACTGCACTTCTGCATTATTAACCTAATTCGTAGGTTTTTCTACTTTTCTTTCTTTTTTTCAAAACAGTTGTAGTGTACTAACGTTGCGGCCTTCGTATTAGTTTCTTGATTTTATAATTTTGGTTATATCTGTTACTGACTAGATCATGTATGTTCTGTGTTATCTATGTACACTTCAACACAGTTACTAGTTGGAGTCACATAAATATGATCGAACATTTATGTGCGGAATCAAAAGTTTGGTAATAAATAAATCAGTCGAGCATGATTGTGCGTAGTGAACGTTGTTTAACAACGTGTTGTTTCAGAGTGGTTAAGGATGGCTCCTGATACGTTGGAACTTTGTAAGGAGAACATCCAACCCCTGGAGCAGGGACGAGAGCAAGCAAACTTGGATTAGCACTTCGTGCCCTGAGTGATGTTGAACTTCGGGCGAAACTCCAAAAAGAGCGAGAGTTTGTATATTATAGCTGTTTTTAATTTTTCTTGTTACTAATTAATTTCAATCTGTGTGATTTGAGTTGATGATATTTTTCAGGGAGCATGAAAAATATGACATATGATGGAAATGACCCCCTACCGCCGCGGCATGACTATGTCGATTGGATTGAACAGAGTTGCCCAAAACATGGCAAAGAAGTGAATCTGATACCGCTTCTTGAAGATACCATCATGCAATTCAAGGAAGTGGAGCAGTATAAACAGGACAGTCGGTTTATCGACCTAATCATCAAATACGTGAGGATGGTGGCAATTTTTTGTTTGTGGAGTGATAAACTGATTCATGATTGGGGAATAAAATTTCTGGGATACATGCAGCTAAATATTTGGTGAAAGAAGTCAGCGTTCAGTATAAATTGTGTGATAGGGCTGGTGTTCAGCCCCTGTAAGTCGATGAGATTACTTTTTAAACTTATTTTTGAGAGGGATACTATCGTGGTAGGTCCCAAATTAAAACAAAATCCATCCAGTAGTTACAGCCCCAGATTCGGAGAAATGCTGGAAAAAGTGATTTTTGCGAAAATAGCAACTTTTGATTTTGCAAGCTAATAACTTTTACAAAAACCTTGCAAATGCGATGAGTGGTTTCACTTTTTTGAGGTTTTTCTAGTACCCAGCCACGTCGAGAAAAAAATATGAACACTATTGCACTTGGAAGTACTTAGCAAGAGCTTTCCAACGATGGTAAAAAATCAATTTTAGGTGGCATAATGAGGGAGCAATCGATGTTTTTATAGACCTATGTATGAGACCTCATAACTTCTAAACGAAAACTGTTTTTTCATAGTTTGTAAACCTAAATTGTTCACATTTAAGACTAGTTTACGTAATCAAAGTTTGGTATTGATTGGACTAAAAGTAAATAATACTTCTAAGGCCGTATTTCTTAAAAATTTGTTTCAAAATCACGTTTTTGGAATATATATGGTTGTAGAAAAAAAACTACGTTAGTCATAGAATTTTCGTTGAAAGATTTGAATTTAGCGTTAAATGTTCAAGAAATAACATGCAGGTAGTTGCCGCGAAGTTGCGACATTTTTGTTATTTTTTTCCTTTTCAGAGTTTGTATTATAGGCAGATAATTTTCAAAGTTGGTTTTATTATTTTCTTAAACTTTTTTTTTCTTTTTTTAGTGTCATACAATTATGGACAGCTCTCTTCACAAAATTTGCCCAAGCTTTCTTCATTGTGGTTTTGTCACTTACTACCAACAGACCAAACAAAATTCATTAATCTGTTGGACACTGAAGATCTAAACTATAATGATTACCTAACTACTTTCAATGTTATTATGTTGATTGAGAGTGAGTTTGAACGTTAGAAATTAATGGAATAATCTATCCACTGATTTGAGACTCTTGGTCTACATACCGGATGCTTTGATCCCATTGATCCACCTTACAAAACTCAAATAATTTAGTACACCATTTTTGATTACTGAAATGCTCCAATTTACTTGTTCTGTATTTCTCAAATGATAATAGAGTTATGATTTTCTCGAGCCTATCCGCAATTACACTGAATGAGAGGATCCGAACAAAATTTCAGAAATTCACCCAACGTTTGTGCATTATAATGACAGGATTTGGCCCTCAAAACCATGTAATTTGTTGAAAAAGTAATGCTGAATTCAAACCTGTTAACGAAAATTCTATGACTAACGTAGTTTTTTTTTCTACAAGCATAAATAGTTCAAAAAACGTGATTTCGAAAAAAATTTTTTAGAATTACGGCCTGAAAAGTATCTACGCTTGGTTCAATCAATACCAAACTTATATCACGTAAACTAGACTTAAATTTGAACAATTTTAGTCTTCAAACTAAGGAAAAACAGTTTTCGTTTAGAAATTATGCAGTCCCAAACATAGGTCCCTAAAAACATCGATTGCTCCCGTATTAAAATTGATTTTTAACCATCATTGGAAAAATCAGTATATTTGAATGCTTGAAGTTCTTTAATGTTTGTAGCGATGTGTAAATTACTTGATTCCCCCTTCAGGGACGGTCATAAATTTTTGGGTGTCATTGCTATGAAAATGACCTCATTTTATGATACTTGGCTTGTATTGTTAGGCTCAGATACTGCACTTCTGCATTATTAACCTAATTCGTAGGTTTTTCTACTTTTCTTTCTTTTTTTCAAAACAGTTGTAGTGTACTAACGTTGCGGCCTTCGTATTAGTTTCTTGATTTTATAATTTTGGTTTTATCTGTTACTGACTAGATCATGTATGTTCTGTGTTATCTATGTACACTTCAACACAGTTACTAGTTGGAGTCACATAAATATGATCATGCATTTATGTGCGGAATCAAAAGTTTGGTAATAAATAAATCAGTCGAGCATGATTGTGCGTAGTGAACGTTGTTTAACAACGTGTTGTTTCAGAGTGGTTAAGGATGGCTCCTGATACGTTGGAACTTTGTAAGAAGAACATCCAACCCCTGGAGCAGGGACGAGAGCAAGCAAACTTGGATTAGCACTTCGTGCCCTGAGTGATGTTGAACTTCGGGCGAAACTCCAAAAAGAGCGAGAGTTTGTATATTATAGCTGTTTTTAATTTTTCTTGTTACTAATTAATTTCAATCTGTGTGATTTGAGTTGATGATATTTTTCAGGGAGCATGAAAAATATGACATATGATGGAAATGACCCCCTACCGCCGCGGCATGACTATGTCGATTGGATTGAACAGAGTTGCCCAAAACATGGCAAAGAAGTGAATCTGATACCGCTTCTTGAAGATACCATCATGCAATTCAAGGAAGTGGAGCAGTATAAACAGGACAGTCGGTTTATCGACCTAATCATCAAATACGTGAGGATGGTGGCAATTTTTTGTTTGTGGAGTGATAAACTGATTCATGATTGGGGAATAAAATTTCTGGGATACATGCAGCTAAATATTTGGTGAAAGAAGTCAGCGTTCAGTATAAATTGTGTGATAGGGCTGGTGTTCAGCCCCTGTAAGTCGATGAGATTACTTTTTAAACTTATTTTTGAGAGGGATACTATCCTGGTAGGTCCCAAATTAAAACAAAATCCATCCAGTAGTTACAGCCCCAGATTCGGAGAAATGCTGGAAAAAGTGATTTTTGCGAAAATAGCAACTTTTGATTTTGCAAGCTAATAACTTTTACAAAAACCTTGCAAATGCGATGAGTGGTTTATTATTCCTTCGATTCAATAGGTAATGATTTGGGAAAACTATCATAACTTGCTCAAACATTAAATTAAAAAGTACATTTTTCGTCTAACTTTATAGTTGAAGAGACCACTTGACGACCATTCCAACAAGATTATGATTTTCATAGCGCCAACGATTCTCGAGTTATACCTTTATGCCCAATTTGTGAAAATCTCCCAAATTTTACTAACCCCCTCAACATTTTACAATTTACGTTTCAAGGCATATAGGATCCGAATATCCAGTAGAAAAAATCCTGTCCGTCTGCCGTACGCCGCCATCACTTTTTGGAGGAAACTATTATAGTTACATTTTTGAAATTTCACAAAAAATCAATCGTGGCCTGACAACGGCTCAATTCTTTCGCCAAATCGCTATCTCAATTTTCAGGGTATTTTTGAGGGGGAGAATATTCGTATTTCCCAACGTTTCTCAGAAAAAGGTGTGTTTGATATCCATTTCTATAGATTTTTGGACGCTGAATCGGATAACACCATCGCGTGGTCGGTAGCTTTATTGGTTCTCGAGCTATCGCAGTTTGTGTGTAAAATTTGGGAGGTTTTCACAAAGTTGGCATGAGGGAATTACTTGAGAGTTCTTGGAGCTATAAAAATTGTTGTATACGCGTTGGAATGGTCGTCAAACACCCTATTCAACTGTACCGTTAGGCGAAAAAATTAGCATTTCATTTCGAAATTAAGAATAATAGCAATGATTAAAATTACAATAGTTGTTACGGAGTTTTCCCACATAGCTACCAATCTGTTTCACAAATGTTCGGAATAAGTATCATCACAAATGGATATTCTTAAAATGACTATTGAAAAAAAGGAATAATAAACCACTGTACTATTATTTGCTGTATTTTTCATTGTCTGTAGACTTACACTGCTTTAGTTTGCGCACTTCACGCAATTCACGTTTCGCAATTCACATATCGATCATTTTTGATGAAGATCAAAATCCATAAAAAATGATCGATATTGACGTTTTTACATCAGATTTCAATAAATTTTATGTTATTTGACTCAGCTAACAATGTCTTTTACTTTTTGTGTCTACATTTATTTTCAATAAACTTTGTTTGAATTTTTGAGATGTACGATGGGTCGTTTCTCATGTATTTCTTTTCTTATGTATTTTTTCTTCTTGTGTATGTTATTCTTATACCGACAAATAGATCCCATTTGAATAGCATCAAAATTGAGCAAGTTGTTGAGCAAAATTGTCCAGAAAACCAGTGTTTCGCCACCAATGGCATGTGAATATAGCATGCGATCAATACTAGTTTCTTAATGATCAATGGTGTTGAGGCTGATATTGATACAAAAATGACAGGTACATGGAAAGTAAAGTTTAGCATGCATTCATTGAACTTTTTTGTACATTATTGTGTTATGTTCGTAACTGTTGGAAAATATTTTTAGAATGTTGTATATTATTATATTCTTGGAGCATATCAAAATCTTAAGTTCAACAAATTTATCAAAGAACGCAGTAGCAATTAAAAAACAACGTTTTTTTAAGAACAAAAAACTTTATTAAAAAATAAATTACAATTAATTGATCATTTTTGCCATTTTCTTTGAGGTTTTGTTGTCAGAAGAAAATCTTTTTCGTTTTTGTTTTTTAATTGTGTTCTTCTTTGATCTTGTTAAGATACCTCATCCTAATTATACACCTTTAGATCTCGTTCGAAATTTTCTGCAGCAAAATGATCGAAGCAAAAAATAAATCCTACTGGTATTGGGATTCCAATCGTCATTTTCTCCGGCACTTAGCGATCCATTGCTTCCTAATGGATTTATCGGTAGGAAATATGACAAAATAGCAATTAATTAATACACATATTTAAAACACAAGAGTTGAGAGAACAAGTACGCTGACAAACTGGCCGAGGCATGTTTAGAATTCAGAGTTTTCCACAATTAATATTACAGCCAATACATTCTTCAAATTTATTAACGGTAATCATGATACTAAATAATTATGCATTTTAGAATGGATCTACGGGCAATAAATAATTAAAATAGTGAACTTACCGGTGAAAAGAAAGATCGTATCACGGCATTCCGCAATCGCACGCACTACAACTGGTTTTCCCATTTCTTATTAACAATGATTTTTAAAAACCCTTGATGAAACTCTCTATTAAAACTGTAATAAAAAACTTGGCGTACACAAAACCTTCACATTGAAAGGAAAGCGGAGAAGTAATGTTGTTGGGATGAAAGTCTGATGAGGCTTTGAGGAAGGTTTATACCAGTGACGTCAGAGGAAGCTGCCCCTTGATGTTCGAGCCCGCCTTGTAATTTATACACCGACCCAAGGTGACAGGTAGGCTCGATCCGATACTAACCCGCACGGCATGACGTCACTGGTATAAAAACAAACACTAGTTAGATAGCTTTTAACTAACCTTTGGCAGCGGAATTTCATTACTTACTATTAATTATCATTTTTTCTCGATAAAATTTTTTTTTATCTATAACCATACTTAGAATTAAATGATACAAAAATAATCTGATAGAATTCAAATAATTTAAAAATTGACTTTTAAAATACTTACCTAATCGTAAAGATTCAGATATTTTATTTTTGAGACACTATTTTTTCATTTCTAACGTTCTTCACTGATGAAGTTAAAAAAATAAATCACCGTTGAAAAAAAAGTGGGAAAAAATGATTGATATTGAAGTTTTTACATCAGATTCCAATAAATTTTGTGTTATTTGACTCAGCTTAACAATGTCCTTTACTTTTTGTGTCTACATTTATTTTCAATAAACTTTTTCTAGGATATCTAGTCTGATAAAAATCAACTGAATTTTTGAGATGTACGATTGGTCGTTTCTTATGTATTTTCCACCGACATAATAATATAGATCCCATTTGAATAGCATCAAAATTGAGCAAGTTGATGAGCAAAATTGTCCAGAAAACCAGTGTTTCGCCACCAATGGCATGTGAACCATATATATCTTTTCCTTCTGAAAATAGCATGCCATCAATACTAGTTTCTTAGTGATCAATGGAGTTGAGGCTAGCTACTATTGGTGCAAAAATGACAGGTACGTAGAAAGTAAAGTTTAGCATGAATGTACTCATTCAACTTTTTTTTTTTGTTCATAACTGTTGGAGAATATTTTTAGAATGTTGTATAATATTCTTGGAGCATATCAAAATCTTAAGTTCAACAAATTTATCAAAGAACACAGTAGCAATAAAAAAACAACGTTTTGAAGAACAAAAAACTTTATTAAAAAATAAATTACAATTAATTTATCATTTTTGCCATTTTCTTTGAGGTTTTGTTGTCAGAAGAAAATCTTTTTCTTTTTTTTAATTGTCCTCTTCTTTGATCTTGTTAAGATACCCCATCCTAATTTTACACCTTTAGATCTCGTTCGAAATCTTCTGCAGAAAAATGCTCGGAGCAAATAAATCCTACTGGCTGAGTTAGAAAGCATGTTGGGTAATTTTTTTGTTTATTTATTTTAATTTTTTTGTGAAAGGGAATTTATATTTGCAGTAGGTAGAAAGATAGCGAGCGTATCAGCTGAAGCTGAGGGCTCCATTTATAGCTGGTAGCTTGTTCTAGCAGTCCATGTTCACCTATCTAAATTTTCAATTTGACAGTGTTTTATTTATATTAAATGAACAACTTCATTTTTTTCAGTTAGGTCGTACATTATTTAGGTACCTGATACTTACCTACCTACAGTTCTTTCCTTGAATTTTGAAGAATGATACAACTCTTGCAGTATAAACCTTGTCATTCATCCGCTGTCCACTTGCCATTTTTCAGAGCTGGGATTTTGAGAAGCCTTCCCGTGCATAAAAGAAGCTGTACCTGTGCTGGCTGAAGAGATGAAGAAATAACGAAAACGACCAATGGGGGATGAGAGTGGAGAAGAATGATAAATAATATTCTGTTTGATCGACCAGTTATCAGTTGATGGTGCCCATTCAGAGCCGAAATATTTACCTAAATAATATTCACCCCCTCTCAATCGACTTATCACCTTCTTAAAAATTAATGTCCTGAAAAAGGGTATTTTCTGATGTATTGCCAAAAATAAATGTGTAATGCATATTTTCCATTGTCTCACTTTTTTTTCTTACCCACAACAATGAATACAGTAATTAACTCCTAGTAGCAGAGTGCAGTAGACTGAAACTGAAAGGTCTTGTTAACTTTTGGGGCCACTCTAAGTTGCATGCAGGTTGAAAAGGGATAAGACAGCATGTTTAATTTTTTGAGGATTTTTATTGCCCAATGTACAGAGTTTACCTATATTTTTTTAAAATCTTGGTTGGTGTAAATAACAGCGTAATAATTATATTGCTCGATGAGAATGAAATGAACACGTCTATGTTCTGCCGAGACCGTACTCTACAGGTAATGTGAACAACTGAAGGTAGTAGGCTCGAATCGCTCCTGAAACCAATACACAATGTTGAAGAGTTGACCAGTTGTTAGATAATTTTATATAATAATAATCACTCGAGTAATTTTATGGAAGTGAGGAATGTTTTGTAAAGCAAATTAATGAATACGCCACATACTTGTAATTCACCTTCAGATTGACTGTGAGACCCTGTGACTCAATCTTGACGTCCGTTTCCATAACCGAAAAAGTATCTTCTTCCTCAACAAAGCCTGAAAAAGGACATAAACCGTTGAAAATTATTTTAACTGGTTTCTTAAAACAATAGGGTCGAGGGGTAGAATAACTTAGTGCCTTTTTCCACTATTGGTTCACTAATTCGGCAAAGATTTTTCACCCCTTCGGACTGGTTAGGGCAGCATATTAGGTCGATTGGGTGCCAATAGTTTTATACATAGAAAATGTGGTAAACAATCAATGTATGTTTAAATAAATCAATATCATTGTCAATGAGTTTTTAATTAACACCACACTTTATCTCCTCATCCAGCAACCTTGCTTTGACAAAACACTAGGTATTTCAGTTGTGACTGTATCTTATTCGTGAGGAAGGGTTAGCAACAAGTGGCAGATTTTATCTGACTCATCAAACTTCGATCCGAGATCCTCTAACTCACGAACGATGGTGTCCACAACGAGAAAATGGTCAATGGAATAATCAAATTTATAGCAGAAACGTCGGCGGAACTGAAGTTGACGCGATGAGCGGGCTCCACGTCTGATAAGACATAGACGAGTCCTTTATCTTCGAGAATCCCCCCAATAGAACCAAATAGAACGGGTAATAACGTCGAATTAGTCGTAAATCATTGACGATTGATTTATGGCGAGGCGAAATTATCACGCACGCGGCCGAACGAAAAAAGGAAATCGAACGTAAACAAAGGGCAACCGGCTTTCGAAAATAATCACCCGCGTAAAAAACAATTTACGCATTAGCGCGCGCCGTGCAAATGACCATAACCTGTTGAGAAGAGTAAGAGTAAACGACGCTGGGAAAAACACGAAACTAATATTAATTAGTTTATTAGCGAAATATAGCAAAAATCAAAATAGTTAACGGGAAGACAAACGAAAGTTCGAGAGTGAATAATAAATTATCACAGTACAGTAGTAACAGATAAGATAACATGTTGAGCAAGAGAGAGGGCGTAGAACTGTCCATCCAAGTCAAACATTCCAAGAGCTGGTCAATTCACATAATATGATTTTTGTCCTTAAAATAATGCTCTTCTAGCTTAAAAATCAATGAACTACTCAATATTGAATTATTGGAAGATCGGCATAATTTCTTTTGATTATTTCACAAATTAAAAAGCTACTAGTTAGTTCATTGTTCATGTAGGTATCAATTTAATCATGTTAGAGTGGGAGAAAAATATAGGTAATAAAGGTAAATATAATTACACTATACAAGGTAAAATATAATTTAAGAAAAAATTATTGAGACTGCCGCTCACATTCGGTCCCGAACGAGACATAAGGCCCGCCCACCTTCTCAAGGCTAGGCAAGGCAGAGCTCTCGCGGCTGGTACGGCCTTTCACCTCAGTCTCGTATCTCCTCGCGCCTGGCACGAACGTCCGCTGTGCTCAGTCTCGTATCACCTCGCGCCAAGTGTTTATTTTTCTTCTTCGTCCGAACTTCTATTATGGTAAGTTTACTACGTTGCTATTTATTTGCTTTCATACGCCTCATCTCATGGTCGGTCTCTAAATGCAACATGTGGCATGCGTTGAAGTGATTTGCTGTGCTATTGAGTAGGAGGGTTCGAAAATACTTTTTCATAGTACGTAATATCCAAACACAATTTGAAACGATGTAACAATTCTTGAGATTTTGTTGAAATTATGCTGGACTCCTGTATTTTCGTATCCACAACACCGGTTATGATTAAAGACTGTAAGAACGTTCAAGGGTCAGCTATAGGATATTCTAATAATCAGAAAATTAAAATGTTGATAACTTATGTCAAGTTCGCCAATTATGGCGAACTGGATTGGCTCCTTGATGTTTTGGTTTAATATTCAATAATAGACCATTTTAATCGCCCAAGAAAAAAATTTTTATAACCCTTCCTCAAAATTTGATGTTTTACGTTTCAAGGCATGTAGAATCCGAATATCCAATAAAAACGCTGCAAATGATTGTACCCTGGTTAATTATTTCTTCGCTTCAATATTGATTTAGAAAGACTATCCATTTGTGATAGTAATTATTCCGAACAATTTTGACGTTTCCACCGAAATTATCTACGCTTGGTTCAATCAATACCAAACTTATATCACGTAAACTAGACTTAAATTTGAACAATTTTAGTCTTCAAACTAAGGAAAAACAGTTTTCGTTTAGAAATTATGCAGTCCCAAACATAGGTCCCTAAAAACATCGATTGCTCCCGTATTAAAATTGATTTTTAACCATCATTGGAAAAATCAGTATATTTGAATGCTTGAAGTTCTTTAATGTTTGTAGCGATGTGTAAATTACTTGATTCCCCCTTCAGGGACGGTCATAAATTTTTGGGTGTCATTGCTATGAAAATGACCTCATTTTATGATACTTGGCTTGTATTGTTAGGCTCAGATACTGCACTTCTGCATTATTAACCTAATTCGTAGGTTTTTCTACTTTTCTTTCTTTTTTTCAAAACAGTTGTAGTGTACTAACGTTGCGGCCTTCGTATTAGTTTCTTGATTTTATAATTTTGGTTATATCTGTTACTGACTAGATCATGTATGTTCTGTGTTATCTATGTACACTTCAACACAGTTACTAGTTGGAGTCACATAAATATGATCGAACATTTATGTGCGGAATCAAAAGTTTGGTAATAAATAAATCAGTCGAGCATGATAGTGCGTAGTGAACGTTGTTTAACAACGTGTTGTTTCAGAGTGGTTAAGGATGGCTCCTGATACGTTGGAACTTTGTAAGGAGAACATCCAACCCCTGGAGCAGGGACGAGAGCAAGCAAACTTGGATTAGCACTTCGTGCCCTGAGTGATGTTGAACTTCGGGCGAAACTCCAAAAAGAGCGAGAGTTTGTATATTATAGCTGTTTTTAATTTTTCTTGTTACTAATTAATTTCAATCTGTGTGATTTGAGTTGATGATATTTTTCAGGGAGCATGAAAAATATGACATATGATGGAAATGACCCCCTACCGCCGCGGCATGACTATGTCGATTGGATTGAACAGAGTTGCCCAAAACATGGCAAAGAAGTGAATCTGATACCGCTTCTTGAAGATACCATCATGCAATTCAAGGAAGTGGAGCAGTATAAACAGGACAGTCGGTTTATCGACCTAATCATCAAATACGTGAGGATGGTGGCAATTTTTTGTTTGTGGAGTGATAAACTGATTCATGATTGGGGAATAAAATTTCTGGGATACATGCAGCTAAATATTTGGTGAAAGAAGTCAGCGTTCAGTATAAATTGTGTGATAGGGCTGGTGTTCAGCCCCTGTAAGTCGATGAGATTACTTTTTAAACTTATTTTTGAGAGGGATACTATCCTGGTAGGTCCCAAATTAAAACAAAATCCATCCAGTAGTTACAGCCCCAGATTCGGAGAAATGCTGGAAAAAGTGATTTTTGCGAAAATAGCAACTTTTGATTTTGCAAGCTAATAACTTTTACAAAAACCTTGCAAATGCGATGAGTGGTTTCACTTTTTTGAGGTTTTTCTAGTACCCAGCCACGTCGAGAAAAAAATATGAACACTATTGCACTTGGAAGTACTTAGCAAGAGCTTTCCAACGATGGTAAAAAATCAATTTTAGGTGGCATAATGAGGGAGCAATCGATGTTTTTATAGACCTATGTATGAGACCTCATAACTTCTAAACGAAAACTGTTTTTTCATAGTTTGTAAACCTAAATTGTTCACATTTAAGACTAGTTTACGTAATCAAAGTTTGGTATTGATTGGACTAAAAGTAAATAATACTTCTAAGGCCGTATTTCTTAAAAATTTGTTTCAAAATCACGTTTTTGGAATATATATGGTTGTAGAAAAAAAACTACGTTAGTCATAGAATTTTCGTTGAAAGATTTGAATTTAGCGTTAAATGTTCAAGAAATAACATGCAGGTAGTTGCCGCGAAGTTGCGACATTTTTGTTATTTTTTTCCTTTTCAGAGTTTGTATTATAGGCAGATAATTTTCAAAGTTGGTTTTATTATTTTCTTAAACTTTTTTTTCTTTTTTTAGTGTCATACAATTATGGACAGCTCTCTTCACAAAATTTGCCCAAGCTTTCTTCATTGTGGTTTCGTCACTTACTACCAACAGACCAAACAAAATTCATTAATCTGTTGGACACTGAAGATCTAAACTATAATGATTACCTAACTACTTTCAATGTTATTATGTTGATTGAGAGTGAGTTTGAACGTTAGAAATTAATGGAATAATCTATCCACTGATTTGAGACTCTTGGTCTACATACCGGATGCTTTGATCCCATTGATCCACCTTACAAAACTCAAATAATTTAGTACACCATTTTTGATTACTGAAATGCTCCAATTTACTTGTTCTGTATTTCTCAAATGATAATAGAGTTATGATTTTCTCGAGCCTATCCGCAATTACACTGAATGAGAGGATCCGAACAAAATTTCAGAAATTCACCCAACGTTTGTGCATTATAATGACAGGATTTGGCCCTCAAAACCATGTAATTTGTTGAAAAAGTAATGCTGAATTCAAACCTGTTAACGAAAATTCTATGACTAACGTAGTTTTTTTTTTCTACAAGCATAAATAGTTCAAAAAACGTGATTTCGAAAAATTTTTTTTAGAATTACGGCCTGAAAAGTATCTACGCTTGGTTCAATCAATACCAAACTTATATCACGTAAACTAGACTTAAATTTGAACAATTTTAGTCTTCAAACTAAGGAAAAACAGTTTTCGTTTAGAAATTATGCAGTCCCAAACATAGGTCCCTAAAAACATCGATTGCTCCCGTATTAAAATTGATTTTTAACCATCATTGGAAAAATCAGTATATTTGAATGCTTGAAGTTCTTTAATGTTTGTAGCGATGTGTAAATTACTTGATTCCCCCTTCAGGGACGGTCATAAATTTTTGGGTGTCATTGCTATGAAAATGACCTCATTTTATGATACTTGGCTTGTATTGTTAGGCTCAGATACTGCACTTCTGCATTATTAACCTAATTCGTAGGTTTTTCTACTTTTCTTTCTTTTTTTCAAAACAGTTGTAGTGTACTAACGTTGCGGCCTTCGTATTAGTTTCTTGATTTTATAATTTTGGTTATATCTGTTACTGACTAGATCATGTATGTTCTGTGTTATCTATGTACACTTCAACACAGTTACTAGTTGGAGTCACATAAATATGATCATGCATTTATGTGCGGAATCAAAAGTTTGGTAATAAATAAATCAGTCGAGCATGATTGTGCGTAGTGAACGTTGTTTAACAACGTGTTGTTTCAGAGTGGTTAAGGATGGCTCCTGATACGTTGGAACTTTGTAAGAAGAACATCCAACCCCTGGAGCAGGGACGAGAGCAAGCAAACTTGGATTAGCACTTCGTGCCCTGAGTGATGTTGAACTTCGGGCGAAACTCCAAAAAGAGCGAGAGTTTGTATATTATAGCTGTTTTTAATTTTTCTTGTTACTAATTAATTTCAATCTGTGTGATTTGAGTTGATGATATTTTTCAGGGAGCATGAAAAATATGACATATGATGGAAATGACCCCCTACCGCCGCGGCATGACTATGTCGATTGGATTGAACAGAGTTGCCCAAAACATGGCAAAGAAGTGAATCTGATACCGCTTCTTGAAGATACCATCATGCAATTCAAGGAAGTGGAGCAGTATAAACAGGACAGTCGGTTTATCGACCTAATCATCAAATACGTGAGGATGGTGGCAATTTTTTGTTTGTGGAGTGATAAACTGATTCATGATTGGGGAATAAAATTTCTGGGATACATGCAGCTAAATATTTGGTGAAAGAAGTCAGCGTTCAGTATAAATTGTGTGATAGGGCTGGTGTTCAGCCCCTGTAAGTCGATGAGATTACTTTTTAAACTTATTTTTGAGAGGGATACTATCCTGGTAGGTCCCAAATTAAAACAAAATCCATCCAGTAGTTACAGCCCCAGATTCGGAGAAATGCTGGAAAAAGTGATTTTTGCGAAAATAGCAACTTTTGATTTTGCAAGCTAATAACTTTTACAAAAACCTTGAAAATGCGATGAGTGGTTTATTATTCCTTCGATTCAATAGGTAATGATTTGGGAAAACTATCATAACTTGCTCAAACATTAAATTAAAAAGTACATTTTTCGTCTAACTTTATAGTTGAAGAGACCACTTGACGACCATTCCAACAAGATTATGATTTTCATAGCGCCAACGATTCTCGAGTTATACCTTTATGCCCAATTTGTGAAAATCTCCCAAATTTTACTAACCCCCTCAACATTTTACAATTTACGTTTCAAGGCATATAGGATCCGAATATCCAGTAGAAAAAATCCTGTCCGTCTGCCGTACGCCGCCATCACTTTTTGGAGGAAACTATTATAGTTACATTTTTGAAATTTCACAAAAAATCAATCGTGGCCTGACAACGGCTCAATTCTTTCGCCAAATCGCTATCTCAATTTTCAGGGTATTTTTGAGGGGGAGAATATTCGTATTTCCCAACGTTTCTCAGAAAAAGGTGTGTTTGATATCCATTTCTATAGATTTTTGGACGCTGAATCGGATAACACCATCGCGTGGTCGGTAGCTTTATTGGTTCTCGAGCTATCGCAGTTTGTGTGTAAAATTTGGGAGGTTTTCACAAAGTTGGCATGAGGGAATTACTTGAGAGTTCTTGGAGCTATAAAAATTGTTGTATACGCGTTGGAATGGTCGTCAAACACCCTATTCAACTGTACCGTTAGGCGAAAAAATTAGCATTTCATTTCGAAATTAAGAATAATAGCAATGATTAAAATTACAATAGTTGTTACGGAGTTTTCCCACATAGCTACCAATCTGTTTCACAAATGTTCGGAATAAGTATCATCACAAATGGATATTCTTAAAATGACTATTGAAAAAAAGGAATAATAAACCACTGTACTATTATTTGCTGTATTTTTCATTGTCTGTAGACTTACACTGCTTTAGTTTGCGCACTTCACGCAATTCACGTTTCGCAATTCACATATCGATCATTTTTGATGAAGATCAAAATCCATAAAAAATGATCGATATTGACGTTTTTACATCAGATTTCAATAAATTTTATGTTATTTGACTCAGCTAACAATGTCTTTTACTTTTTGTGTCTACATTTATTTTCAATAAACTTTGTTTGAATTTTTAACCGACTTCAAACAAGGAGGAGGTTACTATGGTCGTCTAGCGGGATTTTTTTTTTTTTTTTTTCGGTATGTGTTGTCCACCGGCGTTCAGCTCCTGTACGTCCGATCGGGTTACTTTTTTTTTTGTTTGAAAGGGTTACTATCCAGGTAGGTCCCATAATTTTTTCAATTGAGTCCATCCAGTAGTTACGTCTCCAGACGCGGAGAAACGCCGGAAAACGTGATTTTCGCGAAAAATAGGAAGTTTTGACTTTGCAAGCTTATAACTTCTAGAATACTTGCTCGATTGTTTTGTTTCTGGTGTCATTTTGTTCATACTTTATCTGCCTACAAGGGCCTAGCTCCAATTTTTCGTTCGGCATTCTAATATAGCGTGTAGAGAAGAAAGAGTAACAAAAAACGTGATGCCGATTTTCACTTTTTTGAGGTTTTTCGAGCACCGTTCCCAACCACGTCGAGAAAAAAAATATGAACACTATTGCAATTGGAAGCACTTAGCTAGAGCTTTCTAACAATGGTAAAAAATCAAGTTTAGGTGGCATAATAAGGGAGCAATCGATGTTTTAATGGACCTGTGTTTCAGACCTCATAACTTCCAAACCAAAACTGTTTTTCCATCGTTTTTAAACTTAAATTGTTCAAATTTGAGTCTAGTTTACGTGATTCGAATTTGGTATTGATTGGACTGAAATTAGATACTTTTTAGGCCGTATTTCTAGAAAATTTGTTTCAAAAACACGTTTTTTGGACTATTTATGCTTGTAGAAAAAAAACTACGTTAATCATAGCATTCTCGTTAGAAAATTTGAATTCAGCGTTAAATTTTCAATAAACAACGTGGTTTTGAAGGCCAAATAACTCCATTTTAATGCACAAACGTTCGGCGAATTTCTGAAATTTGGTTCGGATTCTCTCATTCAGTGTGAATGCGGATACGCTTCAGGAAATCATCACTCTATTATCGTTAGAGAAATAAAGAACGAGTGAATTGGTGCAATTCAGTAACCAGCAATGGTGTAGACAATTATTAGAGTTTTGTAAGGTGTATCAATGGGATCAAAGTATCCGGTATGTTGACCAAGAGACCCAAATCAGTGGATGGATTATTCCAAACGTTCAAACTCACTCTCACTCAACATAATAACATTGAAAATAGTTAGGTAATCATTATACTTTAGAACTTCAACGTTCAACTGACTTATGAATTGAGTTTGGACGGTTAGTAGTAAGTGACAAGAACACAATAATGAAAGCTTGGGAAAATTCTGTAAAGAGAGCTGTCCATAATTGTAAGTCACTAAAAAGAGAAAAATAAAAAAAACTTTTTTAAAAAAAAATAAAACCGACTTCAAAAAGTTTGTCTATAAAATACACTCTGAAAAGGAAAAAATAACAAAAATGTCCCAACTTCGCAGCAACTCATTCGCCAACTACACATTTTAAGGACTACTTTTTTACTCGTATTGACCTGACCACTTCCTGATTGATTGGATCACCTTCCCTAATAATATAAAAATTACTATTTCTCATTTCCCAAATGATTAAAAGATTTTCCTTTCACCTCTGAATTGCCCCCAGATTGATCATCTTTTGGAGTCGGCGCCTCTCTGGCAAAATGACTATCCGATGGTTACAAATAAATATGATTTTACGATAAATTAGTAGGTGCCAGTAATAAGTCTGGGTCTGGACGTAAAGATTCTTAGAGAAATCTGAAATGGTTTTTAGGAAAAGGCGTGAATTGTCACCTTCAAATCGATTTTGTTAATAATCAGTTCTCATAAATGCTGATTTGCTCTGTTCAAGAATCGTGAAAACTCATGATATTTATATTCATACTACTGGTAATTCGGAATCTATAGGCTTCTCCAATACAATATAAGGGAGGCGCCGACTCCAAAAGATGATCAATCTGGAGGCAATTCAGAGGTTAAAGGAAAATCTTTTAATCATTTGGGAAATGAGAAATAGTAATTTTTATATTATTAGGGAAGGTGATCCAATCAATCAGGAAGTGGTCAGGTCAATACGAGTAAAAAAGTAGTCCTTAAAATGTGTAGTTGGCGAATGAGTTGCTGCGAAGTTGGGACATTTTTGTTATTTTTTCCTTTTCAGAGTGTATTTTATAGACAAACTTTTTGAAGTCGGTTTTATTTTTTTTTTAAAAAGTTTTTTTGAGATGTACGATGGGTCGTTTCTCATGTATTTCTTTTCTTATGTATTTTTTCTTCTTGTGTATGTTATTCTTATACCGACAAATAGATCCCATTTGAATAGCATCAAAATTGAGCAAGTTGTTGAGCAAAATTGTCCAGAAAACCAGTGTTTCGCCACCAATGGCATGTGAATATAGCATGCGATCAATACTAGTTTCTTAATGATCAATGGTGTTGAGGCTGATATTGATACAAAAATGACAGGTACATGGAAAGTAAAGTTTAGCATGCATTCATTGAACTTTTTTGTACATTATTGTGTTATGTTCGTAACTGTTGGAAAATATTTTTAGAATGTTGTATATTATTATATTCTTGGAGCATATCAAAATCTTAAGTTCAACAAATTTATCAAAGAACGCAGTAGCAATTAAAAAACAACGTTTTTTTAAGAACAAAAAACTTTATTAAAAAATAAATTACAATTAATTGATCATTTTTGCCATTTTCTTTGAGGTTTTGTTGTCAGAAGAAAATCTTTTTCGTTTTTGTTTTTTAATTGTGTTCTTCTTTGATCTTGTTAAGATACCTCATCCTAATTATACACCTTTAGATCTCGTTCGAAATTTTCTGCAGCAAAATGATCGAAGCAAAAAATAAATCCTACTGGTATTGGGATTCCAATCGTCATTTTCTCCGGCACTTAGCGATCCATTGCTTCCTAATGGATTTATCGGTAGGAAATATGACAAAATAGCAATTAATTAATACACATATTTAAAACACAAGAGTTGAGAGAACAAGTACGCTGACAAACTGGCCGAGGCATGTTTAGAATTCAGAGTTTTCCACAATTAATATTACAGCCAATACATTCTTCAAATTTATTAACGGTAATCATGATACTAAATAATTATGCATTTTAGAATGGATCTACGGGCAATAAATAATTAAAATAGTGAACTTACCGGTGAAAAGAAAGATCGTATCACGGCATTCCGCAATCGCACGCACTACAACTGGTTTTCCCATTTCTTATTAACAATGATTTTTAAAAACCCTTGATGAAACTCTCTATTAAAACTGTAATAAAAAACTTGGCGTACACAAAACCTTCACATTGAAAGGAAAGCGGAGAAGTAATGTTGTTGGGATGAAAGTCTGATGAGGCTTTGAGGAAGGTTTATACCAGTGACGTCAGAGGAAGCTGCCCCTTGATGTTCGAGCCCGCCTTGTAATTTATACACCGACCCAAGGTGACAGGTAGGCTCGATCCGATACTAACCCGCACGGCATGACGTCACTGGTATAAAGACAAACACTAGTTAGATAGCTTTTAACTAACCTTTGGCAGCGGAATTTCATTACTTACTATTAATTATCATTTTTTCTCGATAAAATTTTTTTTTATCTATAACCATACTTAGAATTAAATGATACAAAAATAATCTGATAGAATTCAAATAATTTAAAAATTGACTTTTAAAATACTTACCTAATCGTAAAGATTCAGATATTTTATTTTTGAGACACTATTTTTTCATTTCTAACGTTCTTCACTGATGAAGTTAAAAAAATAAATCACCGTTGAAAAAAAAGTGGGAAAAAATGATTGATATTGAAGTTTTTACATCAGATTCCAATAAATTTTGTGTTATTTGACTCAGCTTAACAATGTCCTTTACTTTTTGTGTCTACATTTATTTTCAATAAACTTTTTCTAGGATATCTAGTCTGATAAAAATCAACTGAATTTTTGAGATGTACGATTGGTCGTTTCTTATGTATTTTCCACCGACATAATAATATAGATCCCATTTGAATAGCATCAAAATTGAGCAAGTTGATGAGCAAAATTGTCCAGAAAACCAGTGTTTCGCCACCAATGGCATGTGAACCATATATATCTTTTCCTTCTGAAAATAGCATGCCATCAATACTAGTTTCTTAGTGATCAATGGAGTTGAGGCTAGCTACTATTGGTGCAAAAATGACAGGTACGTAGAAAGTAAAGTTTAGCATGAATGTACTCATTCAACTTTTTTTTTTGTTCATAACTGTTGGAGAATATTTTTAGAATGTTGTATAATATTCTTGGAGCATATCAAAATCTTAAGTTCAACAAATTTATCAAAGAACACAGTAGCAATAAAAAAACAACGTTTTGAAGAACAAAAAACTTTATTAAAAAATAAATTACAATTAATTTATCATTTTTGCCATTTTCTTTGAGGTTTTGTTGTCAGAAGAAAATCTTTTTCTTTTTTTTAATTGTCCTCTTCTTTGATCTTGTTAAGATACCCCATCCTAATTTTACACCTTTAGATCTCGTTCGAAATCTTCTGCAGAAAAATGCTCGGAGCAAATAAATCCTACTGGCTGAGTTAGAAAGCATGTTGGGTAATTTTTTTGTTTATTTATTTTAATTTTTTTGTGAAAGGGAATTTATATTTGCAGTAGGTAGAAAGATAGCGAGCGTATCAGCTGAAGCTGAGGGCTCCATTTATAGCTGGTAGCTTGTTCTAGCAGTCCATGTTCACCTATCTAAATTTTCAATTTGACAGTGTTTTATTTATATTAAATGAACAACTTCATTTTTTTCAGTTAGGTCGTACATTATTTAGGTACCTGATACTTACCTACCTACAGTTCTTTCCTTGAATTTTGAAGAATGATACAACTCTTGCAGTATAAACCTTGTCATTCATCCGCTGTCCACTTGCCATTTTTCAGAGCTGGGATTTTGAGAAGCCTTCCCGTGCATAAAAGAAGCTGTACCTGTGCTGGCTGAAGAGATGAAGAAATAACGAAAACGACCAATGGGGGATGAGAGTGGAGAAGAATGATAAATAATATTCTGTTTGATCGACCAGTTATCAGTTGATGGTGCCCATTCAGAGCCGAAATATTTACCTAAATAATATTCACCCCCTCTCAATCGACTTATCACCTTCTTAAAAATTAATGTCCTGAAAAAGGGTATTTTCTGATGTATTGCCAAAAATAAATGTGTAATGCATATTTTCCATTGTCTCACTTTTTTTTCTTACCCACAACAATGAATACAGTAATTAACTCCTAGTAGCAGAGTGCAGTAGACTGAAACTGAAAGGTCTTGTTAACTTTTGGGGCCACTCTAAGTTGCATGCAGGTTGAAAAGGGATAAGACAGCATGTTTAATTTTTTGAGGATTTTTATTGCCCAATGTACAGAGTTTACCTATATTTTTTTAAAATCTTGGTTGGTGTAAATAACAGCGTAATAATTATATTGCTCGATGAGAATGAAATGAACACGTCTATGTTCTGCCGAGACCGTACTCTACAGGTAATGTGAACAACTGAAGGTAGTAGGCTCGAATCGCTCCTGAAACCAATACACAATGTTGAAGAGTTGACCAGTTGTTATAACAATGGGCAGGAACAGCAATAGAATAGACTCACGATTCTTGGTAGGTACCACACTTTTATTAACATTAACTTCTCAACGAGAACTGCGACAGGCCAACAAGGGGAGGTTACAGACTAACGCTGGTTAGCGATTGACGTACACCATTATACATAGCCGTGGTAGACATATTTGGTTCCTGTAACATCTTTCCCTTTTCAAATTCAAAATAAATGTCAATTTCCATGTTGTATTTGGCGCTTGATAAAATGAAACAATTACACTTTCACTGAATATCATTATTACAGAATTACAGAATAGTCTTTCAAATCGAAATGTTACGTTACTTCAAGGTTCAAATCGAGTAACCATTGAATTAGGTTATGTTCAGAATTTAGTTCAATCATCAGCAACAAAATCTAAAACAGGTTACAAAATCAGATTACGAAGTACAAAATAAATTAATACTGCTCGTTACTATTCTTAGTTACGACATATTTCAGTTCGGATACCTTTTAGGCTTAGCCAAATTATCTCTATTCCTGAGGTGATATTTCTTTGGAATAACTGGTGGTTTTTGAGGAGAAACTCCATGATCTGTTCTTCCATATTTTTGACAAATAAAGCTACGACGGTTTCGACGTATAGTTGTACCGTCCTCATTTTTTATGATCCAGGATCTTGGAGTTCCACCCTCGTCTACAATTTTTCCTCTTTTCCATTTATCAGAATGTTTGTACAAAACCTTATCAAATTTCTTCGGAACAGGCAATTTATGAGCAGTTCTGTCATAATATAATTTCTGACGATCTTTAGCACTATTTTGACGTAACTTAACCTCATCAAACTTAACTGGTTGTATTTCCAGATCTCTTTCACAATGTACCAACTTATCTCTTAAACTTCTACCAAGCATTAGTTTACTAGGAGAATATCCAATACTCGGTATTTCACAATTGAGGTAATGCATTAACAGTACATAAGGGTTTTGAGAAGTTTTAAAAGCTTTTCGCAGAATATTTTCTACTATCTTTACACCAGCCTCCGCTTGTCCATGACCTTGAGGGTAATGCGGGCTGCTTGTCGTTAAAGCTACATCAATCTCGGCTAAATATTTTCGAAATTGCCGACTGTTAAATGGATTGTTGTCCGTGATAATTTCATTTGGAAACCCAAAGTAACAAAATGTTTTTTGGCAAATATTAATGACCGACTCTGCGCTTTTCGAGTACAAACGGTCAAACGTTACCCATTTTGAATAATAGTCCATTGTTACTAGGTAAGATTTATTCTGGTAATCGAGAATGTCCATTCCTAACTTTGACCAAGGTCTTGGCGGGACAGGCGAAACGATCATCGGCTCTTTAGGATTACTGACTCTACTTTCCTGGCAAATTTGACAATGAGCGATAAAATTGCCAATTTCAGTCGACATTCCAGGCCAAAAGAATAGTTTTCTTGCTTTGTTCCTCGTTTTTTCTATTCCTAAATGACCTTCGTGTAGGCTGAGAAGAATTGCTTTTCTTTCCGATGAAGGAATTATAATTCTGTCATTGTAGAAAATTAATTTTTCTTCAATAGACAGCAAGTCCTTCAAAGCGAAATATCGACCTAGTTCCCCGGAAGCTTTTTTAGGCCATCCGTTTTTAACAAACTCTCTAATTTGAGCAAGTATAGGATCGTTTTCTGTCGCTATCGCCAATTTGTTACGTCTATCGTTAGACATTATGGAATTTATCAATGAGTGAATTACACAATTAAATTCGGGATTGGAAAAATCAGTGTCAACGTCATCTTTGTCGTCAACAACTGCTCGAGAAAGAGCATCAGCAAGGATCATTTTTTTACCCGGTAGGTATTCAATTTCAAAGTTATATTTCATTAACCTAAACCTCATTTGCTGAAGGCGACGTGGCACTTTTTCAATTTTCTGTTTCATAATACTTATTAACGGTTTATGATCCGTCTGGATCAATACCTTCCGTCCGTATACATAATAATGAAATCTTTCGATTGCAAAACAGCAACCTGCCATTTCCTTGAAAATTATAGCAAAGTTCTTTTCCGATTTACGTAATGAACGTGATGCAAAAGCAATTGGAATGTTGTTCTGTAGAAGAACACATCCCAGGCCTTCATTGCTTGCGTCCGTTTGAATCACTAGTTGTGCTTTTTCGTCATAATGAGCTAGTGTCGGGCTATCTGCAATTAATTTTTTCAATTTTCTTACACTTTCAGCGTGTTCTGCGGTCCAAGACCACTGGACATCGTCCCTTGTTAAATTACGGAGCGGAGCTGAAATTTCCGATAAGTTGGGTATAAATTTTCCCACATATTTAACTACACCCAAGAAACGGAGCAATGATTTTTTTTCAGTTGGTACCGGCATATTTTGAATAGCTGAAATTCTGGTTTTATCTATTGCGATTCCTTTATTAGATACTACATGACCTAAAATTTTGATTTCTTTTTCGCAAAATTTAAATTTTTCTTTGTTGAAGGTAATATTGTTTTTCTTTGCCGTTTCTAGTACTTCTTTCAACATTCGATCATGATCCAATTTCGTTGAACCACTTATGATCAAGTCATCAATATAGATTTTTAAACCTTTAATTGATCCAAAAATTTCCGAATTTTTCTTCTGGAACACTTCGGCACTTAACAGTACTCCGAACGGTAAGCGTCGGAACATGTACCGTCCAAATGGTGTACCAAAACTACAAAGTTTAGATGATTTTTCACAAATCTCAACTTGATAAAATCCATCCTTGAGATCTAATATTGAGAAGTAATTTTTTCCATGTAGATCATCAAAAATTTCATCCTGTGTAGGAATTTGATGCTTATCAGGTAAAATTTGAGGATTCAGATCTTTCGGATCTAGACATAATCTTAAGGATTTGTCCGGTTTTTCTACAATAGTTAGCGGATGTTGCCATTCGCAAGGTCCTTCAGCTTTTGCAATTATTCCCAAATTTTCTAATTTCACAAGTTGTTCCCTGAGTCTTTCTTGTAAATGTTTCGGGATTCTACGAGGCGGGTATGTAACGGGAATTGCGTCATTTTTCAGTTGGATCGTATAAGGTTTTCCTGGAAATTTTCCCACTCCAGAGAACACTTCCTTATACTGATTTATTACGTCGTCTTTCTTTTCAAAACACGATGACCTACTATCCACAGTGTGAATTTTCTGTATGATTTTCAATTTACTACAGGTACCTAAACCTAAAATCGGTTTGTCAGCTGTGTCTATCACAACAAATTTTACGATGTCTGTTGTGTGTTCAAAGTTAGTTTTCAAATAGACTTGACCTATAATATCTAATTCATTACTATTGTACGCCGATAATTTAATAGGACAAGATTCAATTTCATTTTCAGAATTTCGTAGTATGTTAAAAATACGTAAAGGCAGTACGTTCACCTCACTTCCTGAATCAACCTTGAATTTGACTTTGAATTCGTTAATTCGAGCCATTATGGTCCAATCATCCGACTTGATTCGGTTTATTTTCGATATTGAGTCTAGAAAGTATTCTTCACTTCCGTGACTTGAATTAGAGGTTGTTTCAAGAGCATTGGTGCAACGCCTCCTTCCAAATTCTCTACTTTTCCGAGGACAAGCTACAGAAAAATGATTTTGCAGATTGCAATAACTACATACTTTTCCGTATGCTGGGCATTGAAAGGCTTGATGATTCGTTCTGCATTTCTTGCAGAGGTAGGAGTTTGTCTTCGGTTTGGCGGCATATTTATTTTTTTCACCAGGGTATTGACGAAACGGTTTCTTCGGTTTTCCGGTTTTCCGATACAGATGGTCAACATGGGGTGTATCCTTGTTTTCTTGAATGTCTTTGATTTCTGACCTTCGATTTTCGTGCTGTTTACACATTTCTACAGCTTTATCTAAAGTCAATTTTTCGCCTTCGTCCAAAAGACGATCCAGCAGAGCATTCTCGGGAATTTGTGCGATTAGGCGATCTCTCACCATGTTATTTCTTTCGAGAAACTCGCATGTGTCAGCGGCTGATTTCAGAGCGGTTACAAAGTCGATGATTGACTGTCCATTCACTAGAGTCAACTTGTTGAACTTGCAGCGTTCGTACAAGATATTTTTCTGAGGTGCGAAGTACGACTGAAAGGCTTCGATTACTTCCTCGAATTTCTTGAGCACGTCGTCGATTGTTATAACCACTGGAGGATCTTTAGCCTTATCGTCGGCTGCTACTGCTGTTCTAGCCTTGATCAGAGCATCCTGTTTGAACGTGTTGAACAGTTCGACTCCACGAGGACCCATGTGATTCAATAAAGTGGCGATTCTCACTTCATGGTTATCGTTTTTCTTCTTGGCAGCCACAAGGAAGAATTGGAAATTTTGATTCCACTCGACCCATTCCTTATTCAGGTTGTCAGCGTCGAAATTAAACGCTCGAGGGGGTCTGGCGTCTCCCATGATTACCGACGATTGCCGATAGGTACACGACTTTCGATCGTGGTGTTGCAATCACATCGACGTTCGGTCGAAATTCGGTGAATTCAGCAACTACGGACTTTCACGACTGTCTAATCACTTTTCTAGCGTTTAATTTTATACCTGACACCATATAACAATGGGCAGGAACAGCAATAGAATAGACTCACGATTCTTGGTAGGTACCACACTTTTATTAACATTAACTTCTCAACGAGAACTGCGACAGGCCAACAAGGGGAGGTTACAGACTAACGCTGGTTAGCGATTGACGTACACCATTATACATAGCCGTGGTAGACATATTTGGTTCCTGTAACAGTTGTTAGATAATTTTATATAATAATAATCACTCGAGTAATTTTATGGAAGTGAGGAATGTTTTGTAAAGCAAATTAATGAATACGCCACATACTTGTAATTCACCTTCAGATTGACTGTGAGACCCTGTGACTCAATCTTGACGTCCGTTTCCATAACCGAAAAAGTATCTTCTTCCTCAACAAAGCCTGAAAAAGGACATAAACCGTTGAAAATTATTTTAACTGGTTTCTTAAAACAATAGGGTCGAGGGGTAGAATAACTTAGTGCCTTTTTCCACTATTGGTTCACTAATTCGGCAAAGATTTTTCACCCCTTCGGACTGGTTAGGGCAGCATATTAGGTCGATTGGGTGCCAATAGTTTTATACATAGAAAATGTGGTAAACAATCAATGTATGTTTAAATAAATCAATATCATTGTCAATGAGTTTTTAATTAACACCACACTTTATCTCCTCATCCAGCAACCTTGCTTTGACAAAACACTAGGTATTTCAGTTGTGACTGTATCTTATTCGTGAGGAAGGGTTAGCAACAAGTGGCAGATTTTATCTGACTCATCAAACTTCGATCCGAGATCCTCTAACTCACGAACGATGGTGTCCACAACGAGAAAATGGTCAATGGAATAATCAAATTTATAGCAGAAACGTCGGCGGAACTGAAGTTGACGCGATGAGCGGGCTCCACGTCTGATAAGACATAGACGAGTCCTTTATCTTCGAGAATCCCCCCAATAGAACCAAATAGAACGGGTAATAACGTCGAATTAGTCGTAAATCATTGACGATTGATTTATGGCGAGGCGAAATTATCACGCACGCGGCCGAACGAAAAAAGGAAATCGAACGTAAACAAAGGGCAACCGGCTTTCGAAAATAATCACCCGCGTAAAAAACAATTTACGCATTAGCGCGCGCCGTGCAAATGACCATAACCTGTTGAGAAGAGTAAGAGTAAACGACGCTGGGAAAAACACGAAACTAATATTAATTAGTTTATTAGCGAAATATAGCAAAAATCAAAATAGTTAACGGGAAGACAAACGAAAGTTCGAGAGTGAATAATAAATTATCACAGTACAGTAGTAACAGATAAGATAACATGTTGAGCAAGAGAGAGGGCGTAGAACTGTCCATCCAAGTCAAACATTCCAAGAGCTGGTCAATTCACATAATATGATTTTTGTCCTTAAAATAATGCTCTTCTAGCTTAAAAATCAATGAACTACTCAATATTGAATTATTGGAAGATCGGCATAATTTCTTTTGATTATTTCACAAATTAAAAAGCTACTAGTTAGTTCATTGTTCATGTAGGTATCAATTTAATCATGTTAGAGTGGGAGAAAAATATAGGTAATAAAGGTAAATATAATTACACTATACAAGGTAAAATATAATTTAAGAAAAAATTATTGAGACTGCCGCTCACATTCGGTCCCGAACGAGACATAAGGCCCGCCCACCTTCTCAAGGCTAGGCAAGGCAGAGCTCTCGCGGCTGGTACGGCCTTTCACCTCAGTCTCGTATCTCCTCGCGCCTGGCACGAACGTCCGCTGTGCTCAGTCTCGTATCACCTCGCGCCAAGTGTTTATTTTTCTTCTTCGTCCGAACTTCTATTATGGTAAGTTTACTACGTTGCTATTTATTTGCTTTCATACGCCTCATCTCATGGTCGGTCTCTAAATGCAACATGTGGCATGCGTTGAAGTGATTTGCTGTGCTATTGAGTAGGAGGGTTCGAAAATACTTTTTCATAGTACATAATATCCAAACACAATTTGAAACGATGTAACAATTCTTGAGATTTTGTTGAAATTATGCTGGACTCCTGTATTTTCGTATCCACAACACCGGTTATGATTAAAGACTGTAAGAACGTTCAAGGGTCAGCTATAGGATATTCTAATAATCAGAAAATTAAAATGTTGATAACTTATGTCAAGTTCGCCAATTATGGCGAACTGGATTGGCTCCTTGATGTTTTGGTTTAATATTCAATAATAGACCATTTTAATCGCCCAAGAAAAAAATTTTTATAACCCTTCCTCAAAATTTGATGTTTTACGTTTCAAGGCATGTAGAATCCGAATATCCAATAAAAACGCTGCAAATGATTGTACCCTGGTTAATTATTTCTTCGCTTCAATATTGATTTAGAAAGACTATCCATTTGTGATAGTAATTATTCCGAACAATTTTGACGTTTCCACCGAAATTATCTACGCTTGGTTCAATCAATACCAAACTTATATCACGTAAACTAGACTTAAATTTGAACAATTTTAGTCTTCAAACTAAGGAAAAACAGTTTTCGTTTAGAAATTATGCAGTCCCAAACATAGGTCCCTAAAAACATCGATTGCTCCCGTATTAAAATTGATTTTTAACCATCATTGGAAAAATCAGTATATTTGAATGCTTGAAGTTCTTTAATGTTTGTACTTGGCTTGTATTGTTAGGCTCAGATACTGCACTTCTGCATTATTAACCTAATTCGTAGGTTTTTCTACTTTTCTTTCTTTTTTTCAAAACAGTTGTAGTGTACTAACGTTGCGGCCTTCGTATTAGTTTCTTGATTTTATAATTTTGGTTATATCTGTTACTGACTAGATCATGTATGTTCTGTGTTATCTATGTACACTTCAACACAGTTACTAGTTGGAGTCACATAAATATGATCATGCATTTATGTGTGGAATCAAAAGTTTGGTAATAAATAAATCAGTCGAGCATGATTGTGCGTAGTGAACGTTGTTTAACAACGTGTTGTTTCAGAGTGGTTAAGGATGGCTCCTGATACGTTGGAACTTTGTAAGGAGAACATCCAACCCCTGGAGCAGGGACGAGAGCAAGCAAACTTGGATTAGCACTTCGTGCCCTGAGTGATGTTGAACTTCGGGCGAAACTCCAAAAAGAGCGAGAGTTTGTATATTATAGCTGTTTTTAATTTTTCTTGTTACTAATTAATTTCAATCTGTGTGATTTGAGTTGATGATATTTTTCAGGGAGCATGAAAAATATGACATATGATGGAAATGACCCCCTACCGCCGCGGCATGACTATGTCGATTGGATTGAACAGAGTTGCCCAAAACATGGCAAAGAAGTGAATCTGATACCGCTTCTTGAAGATACCATCATGCAATTCAAGGAAGTGGAGCAGTATAAACAGGACAGTCGGTTTATCGACCTAATCATCAAATACGTGAGGATGGTGGCAATTTTACTTCCATGTTTACGTAGTAAATGGAAGTATTGAGATCGTCTGAAAAGTCGAATTCGGAACCGAGGTCCTGATGGAAGAAATTTTCATAGTAGTATACTCAGAAACACTTTCTGAACAAGTGTCTGTGTGTCCGTCTGTCCGTCTGTCCGTCTGTCTGTCTGTCTGTCTGTCCGTCTGTCCGTCTGTCCGTCTGTCCGTCTGTCCGTCTGTCTGTGGTCACCAACTGACATAAATCGCCATATCTCCCTGAAAAAAGGATGAAACCCTATGAAATTTGAAGAGAATGTTCTCCTAGTGATTGTGCAAAATTAGGTTTTTCCGGATTTTGAATTACACACAGTACTTCCGAGATATAGCGTTCAAAGTTTTTTCTGTTTCGATTTTTACAGGCTATGTGAGTCAATATTTTTCTACGTTTGAGGGCTTGAAATGTCGGTTATGGCCAGCAGAAAACACTAGATTTTTTGTATAGTGGGTCACATACAATGCCTCCACGTTATGAGCGTTTTTCACGATTTCACAAGTGCATGTTTTGTATTTTGATTTTTACAGGCCGCAAAACTCAATGTATTTGAATGTTTGAGGTCCTAAAATGTTGGGGTTGGCGATTGAATGATGCCCTGATTTTTATCAAATGGGTCACATGCAGTACATCCGCGTTATTTGCACATTTGCTACATTTTGATTTTTATAGACCACAAAAGTGAATATATTTGAACGCTGGAGGACTTAAATTTTTCTGTATGACAGTTGAATATCGCTTGATTTTTATTATTGGGGTCACATGCAGTACCTCCTCGTAAAACGCATTTTCAGTTGTTTAATTTGTATTTTTTGGGTTTCTTTGCTTTAAATATGACCAACTTTGACCTCGTTCACAAAACTTGTTTTGCATAGTTTGGATAACACACAGTACTTCCGCATTATGCCTTTTTTTAACTTTTGAGATTTAATAGACCGCAAGAGTGAATATACATTAGACTCTGATTTTCTATATGACAGCCTAATATTGCTTGATTCTTATTATTGTGGTCACCTGCAGTACTTCCTCGTAAAACCATTTTCAGTTATTTTATGAAGCGTTATTGTACTTTTGGGTCTCTTTGCTATAAATATGACCAACTTTGACCTCGTTCACAAACTTGTTTTGTATGGTTTGGGTAACACACAGTACTTCCGCTTTATGCCATTTTTAACTTTGAGATTTTAATAGACCGCAGGAGTGAATATACATTAGACTTTAAATTTTCTATATGACAGCTGAATATTGCTCGTTTTTGTTATTGGGGTCACCTGCAGTATTTCCTCGCAACACGCATTTTCAGTTACTGTACTTTTTTGGGCTATTTGCTATATATTTGACCAACACTGACCACGTTCACAGAACTTGTTTTGTATAGTTTGGATAACACACAGTACTTCCGCCTTATGCCGTTTTTTTTGCATTAGAGATTTTTATAGACCACAAGAGTGAATATACTTTAGACTTCAAGTTTTTCATTATGACAGTTGAATTTTGCTTGATTTTTATTATCGGGGTCACGTGCAGTACTTCCTCGTTAAACGCGACTCAGTTATTTCATTCTAGCGCTCTTGTAACTTTCGGGTCTCTGCTTCAAATGTGACCAACAACGATCATGTTTTGTTTTGTTTTGATCACATACCGTACTTCCGCCCTACGCCGTTTATCGCTGTTGAGCTTTTTACAGGGTGCAAAAATCAATACGTTTGACGCTAGAGGTATTAATATTTGTAATGGCGAGTGAATGACGCCTGATCTTCACCGCTAGGGTCACGTTTCGGCCTTCGTACGATTTTCTCGATTTTATAATTGGTTATACCAGTTACCGACTCAAACATGGAAGTACTGTGTGATCTATGCACACCACTGGTTTTGTTTGTGGAGTGATAAACTGATTCATGATTGGGGAATAAAATTTCTGGGATACATGCAGCTAAATATTTGGTGAAAGAAGTCAGCGTTCAGTATAAATTGTGTGATAGGGCTGGTGTTCAGCCCCTGTAAGTCGATGAGATTACTTTTTAAACTTATTTTTGAGAGGGATACTATCCTGGTAGGTCCCAAATTAAAACAAAATCCATCCAGTAGTTACAGCCCCAGATTCGGAGAAATGCTGGAAAAAGTGATTTTTGCGAAAATAGCAACTTTTGATTTTGCAAGCTAATAACTTTTACAAAAACCTTGCAAATGCGATGAGTGGTTTCACTTTTTTGAGGTTTTTCTAGTACCCAGCCACGTCGAGAAAAAAATATGAACACTATTGCACTTGGAAGTACTTAGCAAGAGCTTTCCAACGATGGTAAAAAATCAATTTTAGGTGGCATAATGAGGGAGCAATCGATGTTTTTATAGACCTATGTATGAGACCTCATAACTTCTAAACGAAAACTGTTTTTTCATAGTTTGTAAACCTAAATTGTTCACATTTAAGACTAGTTTACGTAATCAAAGTTTGGTATTGATTGGACTAAAAGTAAATAATACTTCTAAGGCCGTATTTCTTAAAAATTTGTTTCAAAATCACGTTTTTGGAATATATATGGTTGTAGAAAAAAAACTACGTTAGTCATAGAATTTTCGTTGAAAGATTTGAATTTAGCGTTAAATGTTCAAGAAATAACATGCAGGTAGTTGCCGCGAAGTTGCGACATTTTTGTTATTTTTTTCCTTTTCAGAGTTTGTATTATAGGCAGATAATTTTCAAAGTTGGTTTTATTATTTTCTTAAACTTTTTTTTTCTTTTTTTAGTGTCATACAATTATGGACAGCTCTCTTCACAAAATTTGCCCAAGCTTTCTTCATTGTGGTTTTGTCACTTACTACCAACAGACCAAACAAAATTCATTAATCTGTTGGACACTGAAGATCTAAACTATAATGATTACCTAACTACTTTCAATGTTATTATGTTGATTGAGAGTGAGTTTGAACGTTAGAAATTAATGGAATAATCTATCCACTGATTTGAGACTCTTGGTCTACATACCGGATGCTTTGATCCCATTGATCCACCTTACAAAACTCAAATAATTTAGTACACAATTTTTGATTACTGAAATGCTCCAATTTACTTGTTCTGTATTTCTCAAATGATAATAGAGTTATGATTTTCTCGAGCCTATCCGCAATTACACTGAATGAGAGGATCCGAACAAAATTTCAGAAATTCACCCAACGTTTGTGCATTATAATGACAGGATTTGGCCCTCAAAACCATGTAATTTGTTGAAAAAGTAATGCTGAATTCAAACCTGTTAACGAAAATTCTATGACTAACGTAGTTTTTTTTTCTACAAGCTTAAATAGTTCAAAAAACGTGATTTCGAAAAAATTTTTTTAGAATTACGGCCTGAAAAGTATCTACGCTTGGTTCAATCAATACCAAACTTATATCACGTAAACTAGACTTAAATTTGAACAATTTTAGTCTTCAAACTAAGGAAAAACAGTTTTCGTTTAGAAATTATGCAGTCCCAAACATAGGTCCCTAAAAACATCGATTGCTCCCGTATTAAAATTGATTTTTAACCATCATTGGAAAAATCAGTATATTTGAATGCTTGAAGTTCTTTAATGTTTGTAGCGATGTGTAAATTACTTGATTCCCCCTTCAGGGACGGTCATAAATTTTTGGGTGTCATTGCTATGAAAATGACCTCATTTTATGATACTTGGCTTGTATTGTTAGGCTCAGATACTGCACTTCTGCATTATTAACCTAATTCGTAGGTTTTTCTACTTTTCTTTCTTTTTTTCAAAACAGTTGTAGTGTACTAACGTTGCGGCCTTCGTATTAGTTTCTTGATTTTATAATTTTGGTTATATCTGTTACTGACTAGATCATGTATGTTCTGTGTTATCTATGTACACTTCAACACAGTTACTAGTTGGAGTCACATAAATATGATCATGCATTTATGTGCGGAATCAAAAGTTTGGTAATAAATAAATCAGTCGAGCATGATTGTGCGTACTGAACGTTGTTTAACAACGTGTTGTTTCAGAGTGGTTAAGGATGGCTCCTGATACGTTGGAACTTTGTAAGAAGAACATCCAACCCCTGGAGCAGGGACGAGAGCAAGCAAACTTGGATTAGCACTTCGTGCCCTGAGTGATGTTGAACTTCGGGCGAAACTCCAAAAAGAGCGAGAGTTTGTATATTATAGCTGTTTTTAATTTTTCTTGTTTCTAATTAATTTCAATCTGTGTGATTTGAGTTGATGATATTTTTCAGGGAGCATGAAAAATATGACATATGATGGAAATGACCCCCTACCGCCGCGGCATGACTATGTCGATTGGATTGAACAGAGTTGCCCAAAACATGGCAAAGAAGTGAATCTGATACCGCTTCTTGAAGATACCATCATGCAATTCAAGGAAGTGGAGCAGTATAAACAGGACAGTCGGTTTATCGACCTAATCATCAAATACGTGAGGATGGTGGCAATTTTTTGTTTGTGGAGTGATAAACTGATTCATGATTGGGGAATAAAATTTCTGGGATACATGCAGCTAAATATTTGGTGAAAGAAGTCAGCGTTCAGTATAAATTGTGTGATAGGGCTGGTGTTCAGCCCCTGTAAGTCGATGAGATTACTTTTTAAACTTATTTTTGAGAGGGATACTATCCTGGTAGGTCCCAAATTAAAACAAAATCCATCCAGTAGTTACAGCCCCAGATTCGGAGAAATGCTGGAAAAAGTGATTTTTGCGAAAATAGCAACTTTTGATTTTGCAAGCTAATAACTTTTACAAAAACCTTGCAAATGCGATGAGTGGTTTATTATTCCTTCGATTCAATAGGTAATGATTTGGGAAAACTATCATAACTTGCTCAAACATTAAATTAAAAAGTACATTTTTCGTCTAACTTTATAGTTGAAGAGACCACTTGACGACCATTCCAACAAGATTATGATTTTCATAGCGCCAACGATTCTCGAGTTATACCTTTATGCCCAATTTGTGAAAATCTCCCAAATTTTACTAACCCCCTCAACATTTTACAATTTACGTTTCAAGGCATATAGGATCCGAATATCCAGTAGAAAAAATCCTGTCCGTCTGCCGTACGCCGCCATCACTTTTTGGAGGAAACTATTATAGTTACATTTTTGAAATTTCACAAAAAATCAATCGTGGCCTGACAACGGCTCAATTCTTTCGCCAAATCGCTATCTCAATTTTCAGGGTATTTTTGAGGGGGAGAATATTCGTATTTCCCAACGTTTCTCAGAAAAAGGTGTGTTTGATATCCATTTCTATAGATTTTTGGACGCTGAATCGGATAACACCATCGCGTGGTCGGTAGCTTTATTGGTTCTCGAGCTATCGCAGTTTGTGTGTAAAATTTGGGAGGTTTTCACAAAGTTGGCATGAGGGAATTACTTGAGAGTTCTTGGAGCTATAAAAATTGTTGTATACGCGTTGGAATGGTCGTCAAACACCCTATTCAACTGTACCGTTAGGCGAAAAAATTAGCATTTCATTTCGAAATTAAGAATAATAGCAATGATTAAAATTACAATAGTTGTTACGGAGTTTTCCCACATAGCTACCAATCTGTTTCACAAATGTTCGGAATAAGTATCATCACAAATGGATATTCTTAAAATGACTATTGAAAAAAAGGAATAATAAACCACTGTACTATTATTTGCTGTATTTTTCATTGTCTGTAGACTTACACTGCTTTAGTTTGCGCACTTCACGCAATTCACGTTTCGCAATTCACATATCGATCATTTTTGATGAAGATCAAAATCCATAAAAAATGATCGATATTGACGTTTTTACATCAGATTTCAATAAATTTTATGTTATTTGACTCAGCTAACAATGTCTTTTACTTTTTGTGTCTACATTTATTTTCAATAAACTTTGTTTGAATTTTTGAGATGTACGATGGGTCGTTTCTCATGTATTTCTTTTCTTATGTATTTTTTCTTCTTGTGTATGTTATTCTTATACCGACAAATAGATCCCATTTGAATAGCATCAAAATTGAGCAAGTTGTTGAGCAAAATTGTCCAGAAAACCAGTGTTTCGCCACCAATGGCATGTGAATATAGCATGCGATCAATACTAGTTTCTTAATGATCAATGGTGTTGAGGCTGATATTGATACAAAAATGACAGGTACATGGAAAGTAAAGTTTAGCATGCATTCATTCAACTTTTTTGTACATTATTGTGTTATGTTCGTAACTGTTGGAAAATATTTTTAGAATGTTGTATATTATTATATTCTTGGAGCATATCAAAATCTTAAGTTCAACAAATTTATCAAAAAACGCAGTAGCAATTAAAAAACAACGTTTTTTTAAGAACAAAAAACTTTATTAAAAAATAAATTACAATTAATTGATCATTTTTGCCATTTTCTTTGAGGTTTTGTTGTCAGAAGAAAATCTTTTTCGTTTTTGTTTTTTAATTGTGTTCTTCTTTGATCTTGTTAAGATACCTCATCCTAATTATACACCTTTAGATCTCGTTCGAAATTTTCTGCAGCAAAATGATCGAAGCAAAAAATAAATCCTACTGGTATTGGGATTCCAATCGTCATTTTCTCCGGCACTTAGCGATCCATTGCTTCCTAATGGATTTATCGGTAGGAAATATGACAAAATAGCAATTAATTAATACACATATTTAAAACACAAGAGTTGAGAGAACAAGTACGCTGACAAACTGGCCGAGGCATGTTTAGAATTCAGAGTTTTCCACAATTAATATTACAGCCAATACATTCTTCAAATTTACTAACGGTAATCATGATACTAAATAATTATGCATTTTAGAATGGATCTACGGGCAATAAATAATTAAAATAGTGAACTTACCGGTGAAAAGAAAGATCGTATCACGGCATTCCGTAATCGCACGCACTACAACTGGTTTTCCCATTTCTTATTAACAATGATTTTTAAAAACCCTTGATGAAACTCTCTATTAAAACTGTAATAAAAAACTTGGCGTACACAAAACCTTCACATTGAAAGGAAAGCGGAGAAGTAATGTTGTTGGGATGAAAGTCTGATGAGGCTTTGAGGAAGGTTTATACCAGTGACGTCAGAGGAAGCTGCCCCTTGATGTTCGAGCCCGCCTTGTAATTTATACACCGACCCAAGGTGACAGGTAGGCTCGATCCGATACTAACCCGCACGGCATGACGTCACTGGTATAAAGACAAACACTAGTTAGATAGCTTTTAACTAACCTTTGGCAGCGGAATTTCATTACTTACTATTAATTATCATTTTTTCTCGATAAAATTTTTTTTTATCTATAACCATACTTAGAATTAAATGATACAAAAATAATCTGATAGAATTCAAATAATTTAAAAATTGACTTTTAAAATACTTACCTAATCGTAAAGATTCAGATATTTTATTTTTGAGACACTATTTTTTCATTTCTAACGTTCTTCACTGATGAAGTTAAAAAAATAAATCACCGTTGAAAAAAAAGTGGGAAAAAATGATTGATATTGAAGTTTTTACATCAGATTCCAATAAATTTTGTGTTATTTGACTCAGCTTAACAATGTCCTTTACTTTTTGTGTCTACATTTATTTTCAATAAACTTTTTCTAGGATATCTAGTCTGATAAAAATCAACTGAATTTTTGAGATGTACGATTGGTCGTTTCTTATGTATTTTCCACCGACATAATAATATAGATCCCATTTGAATAGCATCAAAATTGAGCAAGTTGATGAGCAAAATTGTCCAGAAAACCAGTGTTTCGCCACCAATGGCATGTGAACCATATATATCTTTTCCTTCTGAAAATAGCATGCCATCAATACTAGTTTCTTAGTGATCAATGGAGTTGAGGCTAGCTACTATTGGTGCAAAAATGACAGGTACGTAGAAAGTAAAGTTTAGCATGAATGTACTCATTCAACTTTTTTTTTTGTTCATAACTGTTGGAGAATATTTTTAGAATGTTGTATAATATTCTTGGAGCATATCAAAATCTTAAGTTCAACAAATTTATCAAAGAACACAGTAGCAATAAAAAAACAACGTTTTGAAGAACAAAAAACTTTATTAAAAAATAAATTACAATTAATTTATCATTTTTGCCATTTTCTTTGAGGTTTTGTTGTCAGAAGAAAATCTTTTTCTTTTTTTTAATTGTCCTCTTCTTTGATCTTGTTAAGATACCCCATCCTAATTTTACACCTTTAGATCTCGTTCGAAATCTTCTGCAGAAAAATGCTCGGAGCAAATAAATCCTACTGGCTGAGTTAGAAAGCATGTTGGGTAATTTTTTTGTTTATTTATTTTAATTTTTTTGTGAAAGGGAATTTATATTTGCAGTAGGTAGAAAAATAGCGAGCGTATCAGCTGAAGCTGAGGGCTCCATTTATAGCTGGTAGCTTGTTCTAGCAGTCCATGTTCACCTATCTAAATTTTCAATTTGACAGTGTTTTATTTATATTAAATGAACAACTTCATTTTTTTCAGTTAGGTCGTACATTATTTAGGTACCTGATACTTACCTACCTACAGTTCTTTCCTTGAATTTTGAAGAATGATACAACTCTTGCAGTATAAACCTTGTCATTCATCCGCTGTCCACTTGCCATTTTTCAGAGCTGGGATTTTGAGAAGCCTTCCCGTGCATAAAAGAAGCTGTACCTGTGCTGGCTGAAGAGATGAAGAAATAACGAAAACGACCAATGGGGGATGAGAGTGGAGAAGAATGATAAATAATATTCTGTTTGATCGACCAGTTATCAGTTGATGGTGCCCATTCAGAGCCGAAATATTTACCTAAATAATATTCACCCCCTCTCAATCGACTTATCACCTTCTTAAAAATTAATGTCCTGAAAAAGGGTATTTTCTGATGTATTGCCAAAAATAAATGTGTAATGCATATTTTCCATTGTCTCACTTTTTTTTCTTACCCACAACAATGAATACAGTAATTAACTCCTAGTAGCAGAGTGCAGTAGACTGAAACTGAAAGGTCTTGTTAACTTTTGGGGCCACTCTAAGTTGCATGCAGGTTGAAAAGGGATAAGACAGCATGTTTAATTTTTTGAGGATTTTTATTGCCCAATGTACAGAGTTTACCTATATTTTTTTAAAATCTTGGTTGGTGTAAATAACAGCGTAATAATTATATTGCTCGATGAGAATGAAATGAACACGTCTATGTTCTGCCGAGACCGTACTCTACAGGTAATGTGAACAACTGAAGGTAGTAGGCTCGAATCGCTCCTGAAACCAATACACAATGTTGAAGAGTTGACCAGTTGTTAGATAATTTTATATAATAATAATCACTCGAGTAATTTTATGGAAGTGAGGAATGTTTTGTAAAGCAAATTAATGAATACGCCACATACTTGTAATTCACCTTCAGATTGACTGTGAGACCCTGTGACTCAATCTTGACGTCCGTTTCCATAACCGAAAAAGTATCTTCTTCCTCAACAAAGCCTGAAAAAGGACATAAACCGTTGAAAATTATTTTAACTGGTTTCTTAAAACAATAGGGTCGAGGGGTAGAATAACTTAGTGCCTTTTTCCACTATTGGTTCACTAATTCGGCAAAGATTTTTCACCCCTTCGGACTGGTTAGGGCAGCATATTAGGTCGATTGGGTGCCAATAGTTTTATACATAGAAAATGTGGTAAACAATCAATGTATGTTTAAATAAATCAATATCATTGTCAATGAGTTTTTAATTAACACCACACTTTATCTCCTCATCCAGCAACCTTGCTTTGACAAAACACTAGGTATTTCAGTTGTGACTGTATCTTATTCGTGAGGAAGGGTTAGCAACAAGTGGCAGATTTTATCTGACTCATCAAACTTCGATCCGAGATCCTCTAACTCACGAACGATGGTGTCCACAACGAGAAAATGGTCAATGGAATAATCAAATTTATAGCAGAAACGTCGGCGGAACTGAAGTTGACGCGATGAGCGGGCTCCACGTCTGATAAGACATAGACGAGTCCTTTATCTTCGAGAATCCCCCCAATAGAACCAAATAGAACGGGTAATAACGTCGAATTAGTCGTAAATTATTGACGATTGATTTATGGCGAGGCGAAATTATCACGCACGCGGCCGAACGAAAAAAGGAAATCGAACGTAAACGAAGGGCAACCGGCTTTCGAAAATAATCACCCGCGTAAAAAACAATTTACGCATTAGCGCGCGCCGTGCAAATGACCATAACCTGTTGAGAAGAGTAAGAGTAAACGACGCTGGGAAAAACACGAAACTAATATTAATTAGTTTATTAGCGAAATATAGCAAAAATCAAAATAGTTAACGGGAAGACAAACGAAAGTTCGAGAGTGAATAATAAATTATCACAGTACAGTAGTAACAGATAAGATAACATGTTGAGCAAGAGAGAGGGCGTAGAACTGTCCATCCAAGTCAAACATTCCAAGAGCTGGTCAATTCACATAATATGATTTTTGTCCTTAAAATAATGCTCTTCTAGCTTAAAAATCAATGAACTACTCAATATTGAATTATTGGAAGATCGGCATAATTTCTTTTGATTATTTCACAAATTAAAAAGCTACTAGTTAGTTCATTGTTCATGTAGGTATCAATTTAATCATGTTAGAGTGGGAGAAAAATATAGGTAATAAAGGTAAATATAATTACACTATACAAGGTAAAATATAATTTAAGAAAAAATTATTGAGACTGCCGCTCACATTCGGTCCCGAACGAGACATAAGGCCCGCCCACCTTCTCAAGGCTAGGCAAGGCAGAGCTCTCGCGGCTGGTACGGCCTTTCACCTCAGTCTCGTATCTCCTCGCGCCTGGCACGAACGTCCGCTGTGCTCAGTCTCGTATCACCTCGCGCCAAGTGTTTATTTTTCTTCTTCGTCCGAACTTCTATTATGGTAAGTTTACTACGTTGCTATTTATTTGCTTTCATACGCCTCATCTCATGGTCGGTCTCTAAATGCAACATGTGGCATGCGTTGAAGTGATTTGCTGTGCTATTGAGTAGGAGGGTTCGAAAATACTTTTTCATAGTACGTAATATCCAAACACAATTTGAAACGATGTAACAATTCTTGAGATTTTGTTGAAATTATGCTGGACTCCTGTATTTTCGTATCCACAACACCGGTTATGATTAAAGACTGTAAGAACGTTCAAGGGTCAGCTATAGGATATTCTAATAATCAGAAAATTAAAATGTTGATAACTTATGTCAAGTTCGCCAATTATGGCGAACTGGATTGGCTCCTTGATGTTTTGGTTTAATATTCAATAATAGACCATTTTAATCGCCCAAGAAAAAAATTTTTATAACCCTTCCTCAAAATTTGATGTTTTACGTTTCAAGGCATGTAGAATCCGAATATCCAATAAAAACGCTGCAAATGATTGTACCCTGGTTAATTATTTCTTCGCTTCAATATTGATTTAGAAAGACTATCCATTTGTGATAGTAATTATTCCGAACAATTTTGACGTTTCCACCGAAATTATCTACGCTTGGTTCAATCAATACCAAACTTATATCACGTAAACTAGACTTAAATTTGAACAATTTTAGTCTTCAAACTAAGGAAAAACAGTTTTCGTTTAGAAATTATGCAGTCCCAAACATAGGTCCCTAAAAACATCGATTGCTCCCGTATTAAAATTGATTTTTAACCATCATTGGAAAAATCAGTATATTTGAATGCTTGAAGTTCTTTAATGTTTGTAGCGATGTGTAAATTACTTGATTCCCCCTTCAGGGACGGTCATAAATTTTTGGGTGTCATTGCTATGAAAATGACCTCATTTTATGATACTTGGCTTGTATTGTTAGGCTCAGATACTGCACTTCTGCATTATTAACCTAATTCGTAGGTTTTTCTACTTTTCTTTCTTTTTTTCAAAACAGTTGTAGTGTACTAACGTTGCGGCCTTCGTATTAGTTTCTTGATTTTATAATTTTGGTTATATCTGTTACTGACTAGATCATGTATGTTCTGTGTTATCTATGTACACTTCAACACAGTTACTAGTTGGAGTCACATAAATATGATCGAACATTTATGTGCGGAATCAAAAGTTTGGTAATAAATAAATCAGTCGAGCATGATTGTGCGTACTGAACGTTGTTTAACAACGTGTTGTTTCAGAGTGGTTAAGGATGGCTCCTGATACGTTGGAACTTTGTAAGGAGAACATCCAACCCCTGGAGCAGGGACGAGAGCAAGCAAACTTGGATTAGCACTTCGTGCCCTGAGTGATGTTGAACTTCGGGCGAAACTCCAAAAAGAGCGAGAGTTTGTATATTATAGCTGTTTTTAATTTTTCTTGTTACTAATTAATTTCAATCTGTGTGATTTGAGTTGATGATATTTTTCAGGGAGCATGAAAAATATGACATATGATGGAAATGACCCCCTACCGCCGCGGCATGACTATGTCGATTGGATTGAACAGAGTTGCCCAAAACATGGCAAAGAAGTGAATCTGATACCGCTTCTTGAAGATACCATCATGCAATTCAAGGAAGTGGAGCAGTATAAACAGGACAGTCGGTTTATCGACCTAATCATCAAATACGTGAGGATGGTGGCAATTTTTTGTTTGTGGAGTGATAAACTGATTCATGATTGGGGAATAAAATTTCTGGGATACATGCAGCTAAATATTTGGTGAAAGAAGTCAGCGTTCAGTATAAATTGTGTGATAGGGCTGGTGTTCAGCCCCTGTAAGTCGATGAGATTACTTTTTAAACTTATTTTTGAGAGGGATACTATCCTGGTAGGTCCCAAATTAAAACAAAATCCATCCAGTAGTTACAGCCCCAGATTCGGAGAAATGCTGGAAAAAGTGATTTTTGCGAAAATAGCAACTTTTGATTTTGCAAGCTAATAACTTTTACAAAAACCTTGCAAATGCGATGAGTGGTTTCACTTTTTTGAGGTTTTTCTAGTACCCAGCCACGTCGAGAAAAAAATATGAACACTATTGCACTTGGAAGTACTTAGCAAGAGCTTTCCAACGATGGTAAAAAATCAATTTTAGGTGGCATAATGAGGGAGCAATCGATGTTTTTATAGACCTATGTATGAGACCTCATAACTTCTAAACGAAAACTGTTTTTTCATAGTTTGTAAACCTAAATTGTTCACATTTAAGACTAGTTTACGTAATCAAAGTTTGGTATTGATTGGACTAAAAGTAAATAATACTTCTAAGGCCGTATTTCTTAAAAATTTGTTTCAAAATCACGTTTTTGGAATATATATGGTTGTAGAAAAAAAACTACGTTAGTCATAGAATTTTCGTTGAAAGATTTGAATTTAGCGTTAAATGTTCAAGAAATAACATGCAGGTAGTTGCCGCGAAGTTGCGACATTTTTGTTATTTTTTTCCTTTTCAGAGTTTGTATTATAGGCAGATAATTTTCAAAGTTGGTTTTATTATTTTCTTAAACTTTTTTTTTCTTTTTTTAGTGTCATACAATTATGGACAGCTCTCTTCACAAAATTTGCCCAAGCTTTCTTCATTGTGGTTTTGTCACTTACTACCAACAGACCAAACAAAATTCATTAATCTGTTGGACACTGAAGATCTAAACTATAATGATTACCTAACTACTTTCAATGTTATTATGTTGATTGAGAGTGAGTTTGAACGTTAGAAATTAATGGAATAATCTATCCACTGATTTGAGACTCTTGGTCTACATACCGGATGCTTTGATCCCATTGATCCACCTTACAAAACTCAAATAATTTAGTACACAATTTTTGATTACTGAAATGCTCCAATTTACTTGTTCTGTATTTCTCAAATGATAATAGAGTTATGATTTTCTCGAGCCTATCCGCAATTACACTGAATGAGAGGATCCGAACAAAATTTCAGAAATTCACCCAACGTTTGTGCATTATAATGACAGGATTTGGCCCTCAAAACCATGTAATTTGTTGAAAAAGTAATGCTGAATTCAAACCTGTTAACGAAAATTCTATGACTAACGTAGTTTTTTTTTCTACAAGCTTAAATAGTTCAAAAAACGTGATTTCGAAAAATTTTTTTTAGAATTACGGCCTGAAAAGTATCTACGCTTGGTTCAATCAATACCAAACTTATATCACGTAAACTAGACTTAAATTTGAACAATTTTAGTCTTCAAACTAAGGAAAAACAGTTTTCGTTTAGAAATTATGCAGTCCCAAACATAGGTCCCTAAAAACATCGATTGCTCCCGTATTAAAATTGATTTTTAACCATCATTGGAAAAATCAGTATATTTGAATGCTTGAAGTTCTTTAATGTTTGTAGCGATGTGTAAATTACTTGATTCCCCCTTCAGGGACGGTCATAAATTTTTGGGTGTCATTGCTATGAAAATGACCTCATTTTATGATACTTGGCTTGTATTGTTAGGCTCAGATACTGCACTTCTGCATTATTAACCTAATTCGTAGGTTTTTCTACTTTTCTTTCTTTTTTTCAAAACAGTTGTAGTGTACTAACGTTGCGGCCTTCGTATTAGTTTCTTGATTTTATAATTTTGGTTATATCTGTTACTGACTAGATCATGTATGTTCTGTGTTATCTATGTACACTTCAACACAGTTACTAGTTGGAGTCACATAAATATGATCATGCATTTATGTGCGGAATCAAAAGTTTGGTAATAAATAAATCAGTCGAGCATGATTGTGCGTACTGAACGTTGTTTAACAACGTGTTGTTTCAGAGTGGTTAAGGATGGCTCCTGATACGTTGGAACTTTGTAAGAAGAACATCCAACCCCTGGAGCAGGGACGAGAGCAAGCAAACTTGGATTAGCACTTCGTGCCCTGAGTGATGTTGAACTTCGGGCGAAACTCCAAAAAGAGCGAGAGTTTGTATATTATAGCTGTTTTTAATTTTTCTTGTTTCTAATTAATTTCAATCTGTGTGATTTGAGTTGATGATATTTTTCAGGGAGCATGAAAAATATGACATATGATGGAAATGACCCCCTACCGCCGCGGCATGACTATGTCGATTGGATTGAACAGAGTTGCCCAAAACATGGCAAAGAAGTGAATCTGATACCGCTTCTTGAAGATACCATCATGCAATTCAAGGAAGTGGAGCAGTATAAACAGGACAGTCGGTTTATCGACCTAATCATCAAATACGTGAGGATGGTGGCAATTTTTTGTTTGTGGAGTGATAAACTGATTCATGATTGGGGAATAAAATTTCTGGGATACATGCAGCTAAATATTTGGTGAAAGAAGTCAGCGTTCAGTATAAATTGTGTGATAGGGCTGGTGTTCAGCCCCTGTAAGTCGATGAGATTACTTTTTAAACTTATTTTTGAGAGGGATACTATCCTGGTAGGTCCCAAATTAAAACAAAATCCATCCAGTAGTTACAGCCCCAGATTCGGAGAAATGCTGGAAAAAGTGATTTTTGCGAAAATAGCAACTTTTGATTTTGCAAGCTAATAACTTTTACAAAAACCTTGCAAATGCGATGAGTGGTTTATTATTCCTTCGATTCAATAGGTAATGATTTGGGAAAACTATCATAACTTGCTCAAACATTAAATTAAAAAGTACATTTTTCGTCTAACTTTATAGTTGAAGAGACCACTTGACGACCATTCCAACAAGATTATGATTTTCATAGCGCCAACGATTCTCGAGTTATACCTTTATGCCCAATTTGTGAAAATCTCCCAAATTTTACTAACCCCCTCAACATTTTACAATTTACGTTTCAAGGCATATAGGATCCGAATATCCAGTAGAAAAAATCCTGTCCGTCTGCCGTACGCCGCCATCACTTTTTGGAGGAAACTATTATAGTTACATTTTTGAAATTTCACAAAAAATCAATCGTGGCCTGACAACGGCTCAATTCTTTCGCCAAATCGCTATCTCAATTTTCAGGGTATTTTTGAGGGGGAGAATATTCGTATTTCCCAACGTTTCTCAGAAAAAGGTGTGTTTGATATCCATTTCTATAGATTTTTGGACGCTGAATCGGATAACACCATCGCGTGGTCGGTAGCTTTATTGGTTCTCGAGCTATCGCAGTTTGTGTGTAAAATTTGGGAGGTTTTCACAAAGTTGGCATGAGGGAATTACTTGAGAGTTCTTGGAGCTATAAAAATTGTTGTATACGCGTTGGAATGGTCGTCAAACACCCTATTCAACTGTACCGTTAGGCGAAAAAATTAGCATTTCATTTCGAAATTAAGAATAATAGCAATGATTAAAATTACAATAGTTGTTACGGAGTTTTCCCACATAGCTACCAATCTGTTTCACAAATGTTCGGAATAAGTATCATCACAAATGGATATTCTTAAAATGACTATTGAAAAAAAGGAATAATAAACCACTGTACTATTATTTGCTGTATTTTTCATTGTCTGTAGACTTACACTGCTTTAGTTTGCGCACTTCACGCAATTCACGTTTCGCAATTCACATATCGATCATTTTTGATGAAGATCAAAATCCATAAAAAATGATCGATATTGACGTTTTTACATCAGATTTCAATAAATTTTATGTTATTTGACTCAGCTAACAATGTCTTTTACTTTTTGTGTCTACATTTATTTTCAATAAACTTTGTTTGAATTTTTGAGATGTACGATGGGTCGTTTCTCATGTATTTCTTTTCTTATGTATTTTTTCTTCTTGTGTATGTTATTCTTATACCGACAAATAGATCCCATTTGAATAGCATCAAAATTGAGCAAGTTGTTGAGCAAAATTGTCCAGAAAACCAGTGTTTCGCCACCAATGGCATGTGAATATAGCATGCGATCAATACTAGTTTCTTAATGATCAATGGTGTTGAGGCTGATATTGATACAAAAATGACAGGTACATGGAAAGTAAAGTTTAGCATGCATTCATTCAACTTTTTTGTACATTATTGTGTTATGTTCGTAACTGTTGGAAAATATTTTTAGAATGTTGTATATTATTATATTCTTGGAGCATATCAAAATCTTAAGTTCAACAAATTTATCAAAGAACGCAGTAGCAATTAAAAAACAACGTTTTTTTAAGAACAAAAAACTTTATTAAAAAATAAATTACAATTAATTGATCATTTTTGCCATTTTCTTTGAGGTTTTGTTGTCAGAAGAAAATCTTTTTCGTTTTTGTTTTTTAATTGTGTTCTTCTTTGATCTTGTTAAGATACCTCATCCTAATTATACACCTTTAGATCTCGTTCGAAATTTTCTGCAGCAAAATGATCGAAGCAAAAAATAAATCCTACTGGTATTGGGATTCCAATCGTCATTTTCTCCGGCACTTAGCGATCCATTGCTTCCTAATGGATTTATCGGTAGGAAATATGACAAAATAGCAATTAATTAATACACATATTTAAAACACAAGAGTTGAGAGAACAAGTACGCTGACAAACTGGCCGAGGCATGTTTAGAATTCAGAGTTTTCCACAATTAATATTACAGCCAATACATTCTTCAAATTTACTAACGGTAATCATGATACTAAATAATTATGCATTTTAGAATGGATCTACGGGCAATAAATAATTAAAATAGTGAACTTACCGGTGAAAAGAAAGATCGTATCACGGCATTCCGCAATCGCACGCACTACAACTGGTTTTCCCATTTCTTATTAACAATGATTTTTAAAAACCCTTGATGAAACTCTCTATTAAAACTGTAATAAAAAACTTGGCGTACACAAAACCTTCACATTGAAAGGAAAGCGGAGAAGTAATGTTGTTGGGATGAAAGTCTGATGAGGCTTTGAGGAAGGTTTATACCAGTGACGTCAGAGGAAGCTGCCCCTTGATGTTCGAGCCCGCCTTGTAATTTATACACCGACCCAAGGTGACAGGTAGGCTCGATCCGATACTAACCCGCACGGCATGACGTCACTGGTATAAAGACAAACACTAGTTAGATAGCTTTTAACTAACCTTTGGCAGCGGAATTTCATTACTTACTATTAAGCAGTCATAAGAATAAAGAATTGTTACCACAAAGACAGCTACAGGAAACTTATTTCATCCCAGTGAATGTCCTACTCTCACATTTTTTTTTTTTTTTTTTTTGGTGTGACTAACATTAAGCATCATGAAGAGTAGGTAGGCTGTAATTTGCAATAACTCAAGTTGAAGTGAAACAACATGCTATAACCATAGCCGTACCAGAACTGCAATTTGCTTCAACTCATAGTTGAAAAGGTATACAAGCTATAACTCAACTAGTTTTTCAGGAAATAATTGATTTTTCGTGTTTAAACCTATGCACCCTAATCCGAAGTGGTCATCCAATGAAGAAATAATGAAAAAACTAGGGTTCTTACGCGCGATATAGAAATAAGTTGGTTTTTTGTCTCTCCTGAAAAATTGGAAAAACTGAGTTATAGCATGTTGCTGCTTAACCGACGATTTGTTTATTCTAAATAAAACAAACTTGTACTACACCTTTGATCATTACTTCTATTTCCCCTTTATACAAATTTGTCAGATAATGTCAGTTCTCTCTGAAGAATCGATGTTATCCAGATCTCTCAGTGAACTTCAAGAGATTAAATTTCGATCTCTTGCGGCCTGAGAAAACTGGAAAGAGACGAGTCAACGTACTATTTTGTACAATTTATAAAATAGCGACAAAAACCTATATCGACTAAACCGGTTCGATTTAATCACTCCACTCGAAAGATAAGCATAGATTTATTTCATCGATAAGAAGCTATCGATTAGAGTTTAGTTCAAGTGCCGTGCGAAGATCCCAATTTTCTGTTGGTTCTTCCCATGAATGAAGTGGAGCTTTAGAAGGATTTTTCTTGATTTCGGCACAGGCTTCACATGATCGCACGAGACGTTCGATGTCGCGATCGATTCCCGTCAATGAACAATATCGTCGTGCAAGTTGTTTCATTTTCGACACGCCTATGTGCGTTTCGTGAAGTTCTTGAAGAATCGCTGGTTGCAGTGATTTTGGAGTACTTAACTACTCGTTGACCTTTGAAGAGAACTCCCGCATCAAGTGTAGAGTCCAAATCTGTAGATTTCCCGTTGATGAGTTCCATTTTGATTTTTGACAGGATTTCGTCGATATCGGTTTCCACAGCAATAGCTTCGGCTGTGATGTTGTAGTTTGAAATGTGGTTGATAGTTGAAACACATATTTGATGAATCTTTTGGTTGAGAACGCGGTCGATGGATGAATCTAGCATAGTGCGTTATTAGACCTAGAAAACGGCGTACGTCGTCTAAGTTTGATGGTCGAGGCATGTCAATAATGGCTTTAATTTTTTCTGATGATTTGAGAATTTTATTTTCGCGAATTGTATGACCCAGATATTTAATTTCCCTTTTGAAAAATTCGCATTTATTTTTGTTTAGTTGAGGATCACATTTTCTCAGTTGATTGAGGCACTGTAGCAGGCGGTGCTGACATTCTTCTAGCGTACGGCCATGAACAATTTATTATCATCACCAAAATATGAAATCGTGCCATCGAGTCCTTGAAGAATTTGGTCTAAAATTCTGTTGAATTCGCTGGGGGCCGTTTTTATGCTAAATGATAAACGGTTCATCAAGTACGTACCCCGATAGGTTGAAATCGTTTGAATTGCACGGCTATTACAATCCATTTCGATGTGGAGATATGCCTTGAATAAATCCAAGCGGCAAAAGTATGATGATCCCTGTAGACTTCAATTCGGCGAATCGGATATCGAGCAGTCGGTAGCTGGGGATTGACTGTAGTTGTTTTGTAGTCGACGCAAAGTCGGACAAGTTCCGTCTGGTTTTGGCACAATGACTAAAAATGGAGATCCCCATTCACTGTGATCAATTTTTGTAATGATTCCATTTCCATTTCTCGAAGATGTAAACTGCACTTGATGTTGGGTACTCTACCGACTTTTTGTTCAAAAATGGGAGCGTAATTTCTGAAAATGTCAGTGTTTGTATTATCTCCTGTTGAACGATTGGAAGATCCATTCCCTGGGGGCAGCAAAATTCGAAGACAAACTCTTTTCACATGACCCGTACGATCGCAGGATGTACATCGAAGTTTGTTGCGATCAACTGTACAGTCGGTGGTCGGTGGCTTTATGTGGTTTCCCACATCGAAGACACAAGCCATCGATACCGAGTTTTCGGTAATCGAGACCTGATCGCGGTTTGAAACCTGAGTTTGATCGATGCGAGTGCCTACTTAATTGACTTATTGAACGAAATTTCGATTTGGAATTGAATGAATTTCGCGAAGACGGTCAACAATTCGAAGTTTTATGAACCTCCGCGTTGCTTGTTGACGGTTGCTTTGAAGCTATTTCTCGACTATCGATTTTCGATGCCTCGACTGCAACTGCTTTCTTTACCACTTCGTCGAACTCACGCAAATCGGACTGAAGAATCGATTTTTGATTAGTATTATCACACAGCCCTCGAATGAACTGAGCAACTGAGCTTGAAGGAACATGTTTGATAGGCTCACTTTACATTCGCATGGCGATACAAACGCGCATTCATTAATATCACGCCGCAATTCAACAACAAAGTCAGCGATTGAATGATTCGACTTTTGATAAATAGCAAAAAATTTATGCTGAGCAAGTAAAATATTGCGAGTTGGACAAAGGTGTTTTTCAAGCGCATTTATGACCTCCAAATATGTTGACGTTTTTGGATCGTTCGGCGCAAGCAGTGAAACCAGAAGTTGATAATGAGTTGATCCGACCGAGTTGAGGAAAATCTGTTGGCAGACTTGATGATCAATCGAAACACCTTTTAACTGTAGATAATTTTCAATGCCAACGCTAGCCCACCCTAGAGTTTCGATAACCCGGTTTTGACTATCATTTAACGCGGAGAGTGGAAAAAATAAGAGAAATGGTGTCGGACGTATCAAAAATGAAATGGATAGGTACAGCTCACCGTCGCGTCGGCTCTGGTCGGGACAGTCTTGAATACGCGCGTCACAAACACACCGATTGCTTCCCAAGGAAACCGAAAAAATCTAATTCACCTCGTCGCCAGTTTGTTGTAACTTTGAAGGCTTGATAATGGGTATTTAATAACTTGATTTCGGAAGAACTGGTATATTGATTTTGAAATTGAACAGCTTGAACAAGATAGGTAATAAATAATGGCGCGTGAAAGAATGAACAACAACGTTAGCTTATTAAAACATCTGTGTACAAAATAGGACCGTATGGTCCTCTCTTCCTTTTTAACCGACTTCAAACAAGGAGGAGGTTACTATGGTCGTCTAGCGGGATTTTTTTTTTTTTTTTTTCGGTATGTGTTGTCCACCGGCGTTCAGCACCTGTACGTCCGATCGGGTTAATTTTTGTTTTGTTTGAAAGGGTTACTATCCAGGTAGGTCCCATAATTTTTTCAATTGAGTCCACCCAGTAGTTGCGTCTCCAGACGCGGAGAAACGCCGGAAAACGTGATTTTCGCGAAAAAAGGAAGTTTTGAATTTGCAAGCTTATAACATCTAGAATACTTGCTCGATTGTTTTGTTTCTGGTGTCATTTTGTTCATAATTTATCTGCCTACGAGGGCCTAGCTTCAAATTTTCGTTCAGCATTCTAATATAGCGTGTAGAGAAGAAAGTGTAAAAAAAAACGTGATGCCGATTTTCACTTTTTTGAGGTTTTTCGAGCACCGTTCCCAACCACGTCGAGAAAAAAAATATGAACACTATTGCACTTGAAAGCACTTAGCTAGAGCTTTTTAACGATGGTAAAAAATCAAGTTCAGGTGGCATAATAAGGGAGCAATCAATGTTTTAATGGACCTGTGTTTGAGACCTCATCACTTCCAAACAAAAACTGTTTTTCCATAGTTTTTAAACTTAAATTGTTCAAATTTAAGTCTAGTTTACGTGATTCTAATTTGGTATTGATTGGACTAAAAGTAGATACTTTTTAAGCCGTATTTCTAAAAAATTTGTTTCAAAATCACGTTTTTTGGACTCTTTATGCTTGTAGAAAAAAAACTACGATAGTCATAGCATTCTCGTTAGAAGATTTGAATTCAGCGTTAAATTTTCAATAAATAACATGGTTTTGAAGGCCAAATAACTTCATTTTAATGCACAAACGATTGGCGAATTTCTGAAATTTGGTTCGGATTCTCTCATTCAATGCGATTGCGGGTACGCTTGAGAAAATCATCACTCTATTATCGTTAGAGAAATAAAGAACGAGTGAATTGGTGCAATTCAGTAACCAGCAATGGTGTAGACAATTATTTGAGTTTTGATAGGTGTATCAATGGGATCAAAGTATCCGGTATGTTGACCAAGAGACCCAAATCAGTGGATGGATTATTCCAAACGTTCAAACTCACTCTCAATCAACATAATAACATTGAAAATAGTTAGGTAATCATTATACTTTAGAACTTCAACGTTCAACTGACTTATGAATGGAGTTTGGACGGTTAGTAGTAAGTGACAAGAACACAATAATGAAAGCTTGGGAAAATTCTGTAAAGAGAGCTGTCCATAATTGTAAGTCACTAAAAAGAGAAAAATAAAAAAAAACTTTTTGAAAAAAAATAAAACCGACTTCAAAAAGTTTGTCTATAAAATACACTTTGAAAAGGAAAAAATAACAAAAATGTCCCAACTTCGCAGCAACTCATTCGCCAACTACACATTTTAAGGACTACTTAACTACTCGTATTGATCTGACCACTCCCTGATTGATTGGATCACCTTCCCTAATAATATAAAAATTACTATTTCTCATTTCCCGAATGATTAAAAGATTTTCCTTTCACCTCTGAATTGCCTCCAGATTTATCATCTTTTGGAGTCGGCGCCTCTATGGCAAAATTACCGATGGTTACAAATAAATATGAATTTACGATAAATTAGTAGGTGCCAGGTAATAGGTAAGTCTGGGTCTGGACGTAAAGATTCTTGGAGAAATCTGAAATGGTTTTTAGGAAAAGGCGTGAATTGTCACCTTCAAATCGATATTGTTAATAATCGCGCAGTTCTCATAAATGCTGATGTGCTCTGTTCAAGAATCGTGAAAACTCATGATATTTATATTCTTACTAATTCGGAATCTATAGGCTTCTCCAATACAATATAAGAGAGGCGCCGACTCCAAAAGATGATAAATCTGGAGGCAATTCAGAGGTGAAAGGAAAATCTTTTAATCATTCGGGAAATGAGAAATAGTAATTTTTATATTATTAGGGAAGGTGATCCAATCAATCAGGGAGTGGTCAGATCAATACGAGTAGTTAAGTAGTCCTTAAAATGTGTAGTTGGCGAATGAGTTGCTGCGAAGTTGGGACATTTTTGTTATTTTTTCCTTTTCAGAGTGTATTTTATAGACAAACTTTTTGAAGTCGGTTTTATTTTTTTTCAAAAAGTTTTTTTTTTACACAGAAATATTCTATAATAAAAATTTTACTCTGTCATCAGGCATGTACAAACGTTCAGAAATGATACAAATTTCATTAAAATTAAACTACTATTTCTAGGTATCGCTCTCACAACGCACAAATTATAAGGAAATTGAAGGTTAATCTGTACAGGATTTTCGGCTAGCTCAGATTTGACCATATTTTTAAAATTATGTAGGGATAGGCTATTGTCAAAAAACTGGCATGAGGGTATAACTCGAGAGTTCTCGGAGCTATAAAAATCGTTCTATACTCATTGGAATGGTCATCAAACACTCTCTCCAGCTGTATCGTTTGGCAATAACTTTAGCTTTTAATTAGGAAATTGAAAAAATTAAAAATGATTAAAATTACAATAGTTGGTACGGATTTTTCCCCGATAGTTACCATCTGTTTTTTGGTGGGATTGTTCAGAAATGTTCGAAATAATTACCTTCGCAAATGGATAGTCTTCCTAAATCATTATTGAAGCGAAGGAATAATATACCACATTACAATAATTTGCAGCTCTTTTATTGGATATTCAGATTCTACATGCCATGAAAAATAAAACCAGCCCTACATGAAGTTTGGAACTTGCGCAGCGCTGGCACCGGAAGCGAGGCGAAGGGCCTTTGCCGCTGTCTGGATGATCTAATGAAGGAATAAAGCAATTGAAAGAAAAGTACAATATGGATCTGAATTTTAAATAGCTACAATTTTCCACACACACGAGGTGAATGTACCCTTACAGAATGGAAACGAATGAAACCTGCAGGAAACCAATTTTCCCGCCACGATAAGGAATAGGCATGTAAAAACTGTGCCGCTACGAGAACCAGCCCGGGCATGGCAATTATTATTGACCATGGCCAAAACCGGACAGGGCAGGGCAACCTGTTGTCCAGCAAGAGGCCATTACCTGAACAGAAAACAACGGAAGCGCAATGAATAAAGCAACAGCCTAGGGCTACACAGCCTAGGCACAACCGGAAGACAAACATGGCGGAAAGCAGGTTAGGGCCATTTACTGCGCGGTGACAACCCTGCGGCGACGGCAATTGCGCGGCGACGGCGGCACTGGAACAACAACTGCATGGCGACAACAGCGACTCTGCGACGACGGTTACGCTGCAACAAAGAAATGAAAGAAACAATGAGCATTAAAGTGAAGCCTGGAAAGTGATTCCTGGCCACCACGTCCCCGGAGGCTAGGTGGCCTGCTGTGCAATTAAGGGGGGAAAAAAGGGGGGCAGACACATTTGAATTAGAAACGGTGCATAAACGGATGGAAGAGGAAAGTGAATAAGGATGAAGGCGCGTCGTGAGTGGCCGACAACAGCCCAAATATTATGACGACAATGAAAGAGCACAGCAGGTTAAGGCCGGTTTAAGGCCGGTTGAGGGCCAGTTAAAGCCCGGTTAAGGGCCGGTTGAAGGCCTGTCAAGGGCCAGTTAAAGGGCAGTCAAGGGCCGGTTAAATGCCGGTCAAGGGCCGGTAAAGGGAAGTCAAGGGCCGTTTGAAGGCCGGTCAAGGGCCGGTTAAAGGCCGATCAAGGGCTTGTTAAAGGCCGGTCAAGGGCCAGTCAAAGGCCCGTCAAGGGCCGGTTAAAGGCCGGTCAAGGGCCGTGTAAAAAAGGCCGGTCAAGGGCTGGGTAAAAAAGGCCGGTCAAGGGCCGGGTAAAAAAGGCCAGTCAAGGGCCAGGTTAAAAAGGCCGGTCAAGGGCCGTGTAAAAAAGGCCGGTCAGGGGCCCGGTATAAAAGGCCGGTCAAGGGCCGAGTAAAAAAGGCTGGTCAAGGGCCGAGTGTAAAAGGCCGGTCAGGGGCCGGGTATAAAAGGCCGGTCAAGGGCCGGGTATAAAAGGCCGATCAAGGGCCGGGTATAAAAGGCCGATCAAGGGCCGGGTATAAAAGGCGGATCAAGGGCCGGGTAAAGAAGGCCGATCAAGGGCCAGGTAAAAAAAACCGGTCAAGGGTCGGGTGAAAAAGGCCGGTCAAGGGCCGGGTGAGAAAGGCCGGTCAAGGGCCGGGTGAGAAAGGCCAGTCAAGGGCCGGGTGAGAAAGGCCGGTCAAGGGCCGGGTGAAAAAGGCCGGTCAAGGGCCGGGTGAAAAAGGCCGGTCAAGGGCCAGGTGAAAAAGGCCGGTCAAGGGCCGGGTGAAAAAGGCCGGTCAGGGGCCGGGTGAAAAAGGCCGGTCAGGGGCCGGGTATAAAAGGCCGGACAAGGGCTGGGTGGAAAAGGCCGGACAAGGGCCGGGTAAAAAAGGCCGGTCAAGGGCCGGGTAAAAAAGGCCGGTCAAGGGCCGGGTAAAAAAGGCCAGTCAAGGGCCAGGTTAAAAAGGCCGGTCAAGGGCCGTGTAAAAAAGGCCGGTCAAGGGCCGGGTAAAAAAGACCGATCAAGGGCCGGGTAAAGAAGGCCGATCAAGGGCCAAGTAAAAAAAACCGGTCAAGAGCCGGGTGAAAAAGGCCGGTCAAGGGCCGGGTGAAAAAGGCCGGTCAAGGGCCGGGTGAAAAAGGCTGGTCAAGGGCCGGGTATAAAAGGCCGGTCAAGGGCAGGTGAAAAAGGCCGGTCAAGGGCCGGGTGAAAAAGGCCGGTCAAGGGCCCGGTGAAAAAGGCCGGTCAAGGGCCGGGTGAAAAAGGCCGGTCAAGGGCCGGTTATAAAAGGCCGGTCAAGGGCCTGGTGAAAAAGGCTGGTCAAGGGCCGGGTGAAAAAGGCCGGTCAGGGGCCGGGTATAAAAGGCTGGTCAGGGGCCGGGTATAAAAGGCCGGTCAAGGGCCGGGTATAAAAGGCCGGACAAGGGCCGGTTAAAGGCCGATCAAGGGCTTGTTAAAGGCCGGTCAAGGGCCAGTCAAAGGCCCGTCAAGGGCCGGTTAAAGGCCGGTCAAGGGCCGTGTAAAAAAGGCCGGTCAAGGGCTGGGTAAAAAAGGCCGGTCAAGGGCCGGGTAAAAAAGGCCAGTCAAGGGCCAGGTTAAAAGGCCGGTCAAGGGCCGTGTAAAAAAGGCCGGTCAGGGGCCCGGTATAAAAGGCCGGTCAAGGGCCGAGTAAAAAAGGCCGGTCAAGGGCCGAGTGTAAAAGGCCGGTCAGGGGCCGGGTATAAAAGGCCGGTCAAGGGCCGGGTATAAAAGGCCGATCAAGGGCCGGGTATAAAAGGCCGATCAAGGGCCGGGTATAAAAGGCCGATCAAGGGCCGGGTAAAGAAGGCCGATCAAGGGCCAGGTAAAAAAAACCGGTCAAGGGTCGGGTGAAAAAGGCCGGTCAAGGGCCGGGTGAGAAAGGCCGGTCAAGGGCCGGGTGAGAAAGGCCAGTCAAGGGCCGGGTGAGAAAGGCCGGTCAAGGGCCGGGTGAAAAAGGCCGGTCAAGGGCCGGGTGAAAAAGGCCGGTCAAGGGCCAGGTGAAAAAGGCCGGTCAAGGGCCGGGTGAAAAAGGCCGGTCAGGGGCCGGTGAAAAAGGCCGGTCAGGGGCCGGGTATAAAAGGCCGGACAAGGGCTGGGTGGAAAAGGCCGGACAAGGGCCGGGTAAAAAAGGCCGGTCAAGGGCCGGGTAAAAAAGGCCGGTCAAGGGCCGGGTAAAAAAGGCCAGTCAAGGGCCAGGTTAAAAAGGCCGGTCAAGGGCCGTGTAAAAAAGGCCGGTCAAGGGCCGGGTAAAAAAGACCGATCAAGGGCCGGGTAAAGAAGGCCGATCAAGGGCCAAGTAAAAAAAACCGGTCAAGAGCCGGGTGAAAAAGGCCGGTCAAGGCCGGGTGAAAAAGGCCGGTCAAGGGCCGGGTGAAAAAGGCTGGTCAAGGGCCGGGTATAAAAGGCCAGTCAAGGCAGGTGAAAAAGGCCGGTCAAGGGCCGGGTGAAAAAGGCCGGTCAAGGGCCGGGTGAAAAAGGCCGGTCAAGGGCCGGGTGAAAAAGGCCGGTCAAGGGCCGGTTATAAAAGGCCGGTCAAGGGCCTGGTGAAAAAGGCTGGTCAAGGGCCGGGTGAAAAAGGCCGGTCAGGGGCCGGGTATAAAAGGCTGGTCAGGGGCCGGGTATAAAGGCCGGTCAAGGGCCGGGTATAAAGGGCCGGACAAGGGCCGGGTGAAAAAGGCCGGTCAAGGGCTGGGTGAAAAAGGCCGGTCAAGGGCCGGGTGAAAAAGGCCGCTCAAGGGCCGGGAGAAAAAGGCCGGTCAAGGGCCGGTTGAAAAAGGCCGGTCAAGGGCCGGGTAAAAAAGGCCGGTCAAGCGCCGAGTGAAAAAGGCCGGTCAAGGGCCGGGTGTATAAGGCCGGTCAAGGGCCGGGTGTATAAGGCCGGTCAAAGGCCGGGTGAAAAAGGCCGGTCAAGGGCCGGGTGAAAAAGGCCGGTCAAGGGCCGCGTGAAAAAGGCCGGTCAAGGGCCAGGTGAAAAAAGGCCGGGTGAAAAAGGCCGGTCAAGGGCCGGGTGAAAAAGGCCGGTCAAGGGCCGGGTGAAAAAGGCCGGTCAAGGGCCGGGTGAAAAAGGCCGGTCAAGGGCCGGGTGAAAAAGGCCGGACAAGGGCCGGGTGAAAAAGGCCGGTCGAGGGCCGGGTGAAAAAGGCCGGTCAAGGGCCGGGTGAAAAAGGCCGGTCAAGGGCCGGGTGAAAAAGGCCGGTCAAGGGCCGGGTGAAAAAGGCCGGTCAAGGGCTGGGTGAAAATGGCCGGTCAAGGGCCAGTTATAAAAGGCCGGTCAAGGGCCGGGTGAAAAAGGCCGCTCAAGGGCCGGGTGAAAAAGGCCGGTTCAAGGGCCGTGTAAAAAAGGCCGGTCAAGGGCCGGGTAAAAAAGACCGATCAAGGGCCGGGTAAAGAAGGCCGATCAAGGGCCAAGTAAAAAAAACCGGTCAAGAGCCGGGTGAAAAAGGCCGGTCAAGGGCCGGGTGAAAAAGGCCGGTCAAGGGCCGGGTGAAAAAGGCTGGTCAAGGGCCGGGTATAAAAGGCCGGTCAAGGGCAGGTGAAAAAGGCCGGTCAAGGGCCGGGTGAAAAAGGCCGGTCAAGGGCGGGTGAAAAAGGCCGGCCAAGGGCCGTTATAAAAGGCCGGTCAGGGCCGGGTGAAAAAGGCTGGTCAAGGCCGGGTGAAAAAGGCTGGTCAGGGGCCGGGTATAAAAGGCTGGTCAGGGGCCGGGTATAGAAGGCCGGTCAAGGGCCGGGTAGGAAAAGGCCGGACAAGGGCCGGGTGAAAAAGGCCGGTCAAGGCCGGGTGAAAAAGGCCGGTCAAGGGCCGGTTGAAAAAGGCCGGTCAAGGGCCGGTTGAAAAAGGCCGGTCAAGGGCCGGGTAAAAAAGGCCGGTCAAGGGCCGAGTGAAAAAGGCCGGTCAAGTCCGGGTGTATAAGGCCGGTCAACGGCCGGGTGTATAAGGCCGGTCAAAGGCCGGGTGAAAAAGGCCGGTCAAGGGCCGGGTGAAAAAGGCCGTCAAGGGCCGGGTGAAAAAGGCCGGTCAAGGGCCGCGTGAAAAAGGCCGGTCAAGGGCCGGGTGAAAAAGGCGGGTGAAAAAGGCCGGGTGAAAAAGGCCGGTCAAGGGCCGGGTGAAAAAGGCCGGTCAGGGGCCGGGTATAAAAGGCTGGTCAGGGGCCGGGTATAAAAGGGCGGTCAAGGGCCGGGTAAAAAGGCCGGACAAGGGCCGGGTGAAAAAGGCCGGACAAGGGCCGGGTGAAAAAGGCCGGTCAAGGGCCGGGTGGAAAAGGCCGGTCAAGGGCCGGGTGAAAAAGGCCGGTCAAGGGCCGGGTGAAAAAGGGCCGGTCAAGGGCCGGGTGAAAAAGGCCGGTCAAGGGGCCGGTTAGGGGCCGGGTTAGGGCCGGTTAGGGCCGGTTAGGGCCGGTTAGGGCCGGTTAGGGCCGGTTAGGGCCGGTTAGGGCCGGTTAGGGCCGGTTAGGGCCGGTTAGGGCCGGTTAGGGCCGGTTAGGGCCGGTTAGGGCCGGTTAGGGCCGGTTAGGGCCGGTTAGGGCCGGTTAGGGCCGGTTAGGGCCGGTTAGGGCCGGTTAGGGCCGGTTAGGGCCGGTTAGGGCCGGTTAGGGCCGGTTAGGGCCGGTTAGGGCCGGTTAGGGCCGGTTAGGGCCGGTTAGGGCCGGTTAGGGCCGGTTAGGGCCGTTAGGGCCGGTTAGGGCCGGTTAGGGCGGTTAGGGCCGGTTAGGGCCGGTTAGGGCCGGTTAGGGCCGGTTAGGGCCGGTTAGGGCCGGTTAGGGCCGGTTAGGGCCGGTTAGGGCCGGTTAGGGCCGGTTAGGGCCGGTTAGGGCCGGTTAGGGCCGGTTAGGGCCGGTTAGGGCCGGTAGGCGGTAGGGCCGGTTAGGGCCGGTTAGGGCCGGTTAGGGCCGGTTAGGGCCGGTTAGGGCCGGTTAGGGCCGGTTAGGGCCGGTTAGGGCCGGTTAGGGCCGGTTAGGGCCGGTTAGGGCCGGTTAGGGCCGTTAGGGCCGGTTAGGGCCGGTTAGGGCCGGTTAGGCCGGTAGGCCTGGTTAGGGCCGGTTAGGGCCGGTTAGGGCCGGTTAGGGCCGGTTAGGGCCGGTTAGGGCCGGTTAGGGCCGTTAGGGCGGTTAGGGCCGGTTAGGGCCGGTTAGGGCCGGTTAGGGCCGTTAGGGCCGGTTAGGGCCGGTTAGGGCCGGTTAGGGCCGTTAGGCGTAGGCCGTTAGGGCCGGTTAGGGCCGGTTAGGGCCGGTTAGGGCCGGTTAGGGCCGGTTAGGGCCGGTTAGGGCCGGTTAGGGCGGTTATTTTTAATTTTAATTACTGGTTAGGGCTGGTTAGGGCTGGTTAGGGCTGGTTAGGGCTGGTTAGGGCTGGTTAGGGCTGGTTAGGGCTGGTTAGGGCTGGTTAGGGCTGGGCTGGTAGGGCTGGTTAGGGCTGTTAGGGCTGGTTAGGGCTGGTTAGGGCTGGTTAGGGCTGGTTAGGGCTGGTTAGGGCTGGTTAGGGCTGGTTAGGGCTGGTTAGGGCTGGTTAGGGCTGGTTAGGGCTGGTTAGGGCTGGTTAGGGCTGGTTAGGGCTGGTTAGGGCTGGTTAGGGCTGGTTAGGGCTGGTTAGGGCTGGTTAGGGCTGGTTAGGGCTGGTTAGGGCTGGTTCCGGGTACCTTTGCTGACACTTGCTGTCAGTAGGGATGAGGCATGGTCATGCCGCCCGGCGCGTCCCCAGGTTGCGGATAGGGGAATGGCTCACTAGGTGGGCTAGGAGGGTTCGCCCTCCCGCGGACAAGACCAGCTAGGTATCTGGAGGGCTGCTGGGTTTGCCTGTGGTGGGCAAACCCTACAAAGTGGCAGTTCCTAGGAAGGATCCTAGTGATTAGGCGAGTGTGTGCCGCCTATTCAAAGCACTTTCCCGGAGTGCCGGCCTCCGTTAAGAACCGGCTAAGGGAAGGAAATCCCCGACAGAAAAACCCAGGGACCAGCTGGCCATCTGGGAGTACCCTGTTAGGCCCCCCTTTTGGCAGGGTTACGCATTGGCGAGGGGCAGGAGACTGGGAAACTCCTGCCTGCTCAGACCCGGTTCGGATTGGACTGCCTCGGTTTAGGATCGGTATTTGACGATGGGCTGCCGCCCAGGCGGGTAACGGTGGACTGTCCCGGAAAATCGCCAACCGTCCTGTGGGGTCCCGGCTTAGGCAAGCGCTCCATTCGGTGCCCACGTTGTCGGAGGCGTGGGAGCCCTGAAAGTTCGCGAGTAGGGGCCGCGAGTCCCACCCATCTGTTGAGTATCGTCCAGTGTAAGTGGTGGGGCATAGTCCTGCAGGGAAACCCCCTGTAGGATGAGCCGAATGGAGTCAGGGATAAAACCAGAATGTTTTCCTCTTCCTCTCTTCCTCTAAAAACCCCAAAAATAAAACTGAAATAAATCTGAAAAGAAGTCAGCTGCATCTGGGGCAACGTCAGCCGCTGCACCCGATGAGCCAAAAGGAAAAGAGAAAAGTACGAAGCCGCGGCTGGGGAAGCTGAGCAAGTTTCGGGACGAGGAGCAGCGTTAGAAGAGATCTAGACGGTGATGAAGTTATGGACGCACAGGACCAGGCCAGAGAGGTTCTATTGTGACGGAAGCTAGGACGCCAACGAGTTTGGGATTGTCGGGATCAGTTAGGATGCAGAGAATCCCAAAGCGCCCGCGACAGGATGCCCAAGATG